>CM049586.1:8656377-9285988 GCA_027123335.1 Amphiprion clarkii
TTGAGTTGTGTGATGGAGTTTCGCTGACAGACAGACAGTACCGCTGCGTTGTATTACTGTTTTCACTCCGTCTGTCCTCCAACTCGGCGGTTTCTACCGGGAGCTCTCGGTCCAGCGACATGGCGGATAACATTGTGAGTACAGCGGCGGCTCGCACCGGCGCCGGTAACGGCTCGACCCGGCTAACGTCAGCTAGCCGCTTAGCCCAAGTCCGGAGTGATGAGGCAGCAGAATTAGCTCGGCGAGTTAGCTAACGTTAGCTGCTTCTCATTAGCACTGAGTGACTGGGGCCTGCAGCTAGCCGGCTAATCCTAGCTACGAGGCTAGCTGACGGCATCCAAATGAAAAGAATCATTGTTAGCTAACGGAGAAGCTACACAGCCATTTAAATCACAACATACATATCTGAGTTGTTATCTAGCAGCTCGTTAGCTAAACGTTAGCAGGCTCGGTGGTCGTACTAAGATGTTGTTCATCCACTAAAAGTGATATTTTGTTCATTGTGGAAACGCCAGCACACCGTGACAGCGTTTTTACTTCAATGAATTCATGTTGCAGCAGAAAAGCGCCTCAGTGAGGAACGTAGGGGCTCTTAAATTAACGTCAACGTTACTTTTTTTTGCACTGTCATCGTTGTCATAACGTCCTGACAAGTGACACCACTGTGGAGAGGGGGAGAGAGGGGGAGGTAGCTCGTGTTTACACTGGCAGGTGTTGGGATCTGGACCAGGTTTTACTGTATATGTAGGACAGCTGCTTATTACTGGAAAACACTGACAATCCCATGTAAATGCAGGCATTTTCACCACGTAAATTGAATGAGTGTGTTTGGAAACAACTACTAATTCTACAAGGATTGGGGTGATGTTGTTGGGGAGTGCATCTGCAAAGAAAATGGGTAATAATTTCAACAAAAGCTGCAAAAAGTTTGGAAACTTTCACCTACGGTGTAACTATAGTAGCAAAAAAAATTGACACGAGTCCTTTTTATTGATAATTGATGAGTTTTAATGACCTGTTTGAGTACAGGCCAGGAATAAAAAGGTTTATTTTGAATTTAACCACTTTAGCCTATTATCAAGGTGCACAGGTAACAGTTTTAATGTTAACACAACAACGAAAAACACACAAGGAAACCCGTTTATAAATAATAATAAGGGCAATGATAAAGGAATGATTTCCTCTGTACTTTTCACCTTGACACTTTGATTTACTTATTTTGCTTATTTCTATCTATCTTTCTATCTATCTATGTCAACTACTGTTCAAAAGTTTGGGTTCACTTAGAAACGTCCTTATTTTTGAAAGAAAAGCATTTTTTTCAATGAAGATAACATTAAATAAATGATAAATCCAGTCTAGACATTGTTAATGTGGTAAATGACTATTCTAGCTGGAAATGGCTGATTTTTAATGGAATATCTCCATAGGGGTACAAAGGAACATTTCCAGTAACCATCACTCCTGTGTTCTAATGCTACATTGTGTTAGCTAATGGTGTTGAAAGGCTAACTGATGATTAGAAAACACTTGTGCAGTTATATTAGCACATGAATAAAGATGTGACTTTTGATCGAGAACATGAAATTTTCTGGGTGACCCAAACTTTCGAACGGTAGTGTGTATATATATTTATTTTTCTTTGTCTTATTATTGTTTTGGTCTGGAACAGGTGCGCAACACATTTCACTGCGCGTTATACAGTGTATAATTGTGTTTGCGACAAATTAAGGTCTTTAACTTGAACCATGATACACAGTAAATAAAGCAAAGAAGGCAATAAGGGTGAAACTGTCCAGGTTTAGGTTCCAAATGCAAAGATGCAAGTTTTTTAGCCTTTGAAGCAGTCTGTCAGTGGTGGGTTGCTTGTGAGATGGAAATGGTGGGTAACACGGGGTCATGGTTTTTTTTAGATCGCCAAGCCGTTCTCGGCAGGCTGCATCCTCCACCAGGGGAGGTCTGCGGATTAGCACGCCTCAGGAGACCTGTATGGAAGCCTGTTGAAGAAAGCTGGGGCTCTGTTATACAGAGATATGATAAGCTGTTTATGAGCCACGGCGGGAGGACGCTTTGAGTTTGTTCATGCAACCAAACTTTGTGTTTTCAAGTGTCTAATGCATTAACTATCAAACATTGCTGTTGATGATGATGTTTTATCACCCAGGCTTCGATCTAACACTGGAAGAAGCATCCAGATTTAGTATTTGATTCGGATGGTGCGCTTGTCACACAGAGCCTTGTGTTGCCAATTTAAATAAGTCGTGTTGTTGCAAACTGTTTATGATCAGCATTATCCCTTAAGTTCACCAAGTATTTCCATATAACCGACATTCCTTGTCTTTTCGCTAGTTTCAGTGGTTCTCTTGCTCATTTTGCTGCAAACATACGAAGCTCGCATGTCCACAGACTTTTGAATAAGGTTAAAATGAACCCTAAATCAGTGTAAATGATGTTATCAGGCAGACCTCTCATGTAGATTAGTCATGGAAAATGAGAACCATGCGAGTTTCCTTTACATATCAAGCTGCATGATGTGTCTGAGTTAATTTGCTTTACTTGCTTCCTGAAATGAAATATTGTGCAGAGCTAATGCAGTTTTTTCTTCTTTGTTTTGTCTCTTTCAGATCATCAGGGTACAGTCCCCAGATGGGATGAAGAAAATTCCTTCTACCAAGAGGGAGACAGCCGCTGCTTTTTTGAAAAAGGTATAGTGTGTAAAATACGATGATAATATTGTTTCCCTGCACATATACGCTACCATTCAAATGTTTGGAGTCACCATGAAAACTCTCTCATGTCCTAACAAAGCAGACTCCGTTAATCAAAGACGCTTTAATCCACTTCTGATGGCATCTTCACATATGACTAGAGGTGTGAAAAGCTGCAGTGTTTTGCTATTTGTTTACCAAGCCTGACATGAAAGAGAGGGGTTTTTTTTTGTTGTTTTTAAAATTTTGAAAGAATTAAAAAAAAAACTAAAAATTCCAAACACAGATGAACAAATATCCCCTCCTCAAGCTGGCATTAAATCTTTCTCTATACAGCAATTCAACCATTTATAAGTTTCTAGACTTTCTGCACACATTCTGATCCAGCAGGGCCATATGGGTTCTGTGAAGCATCTGGAGATGATCTGAATTGTGATTGGCACTATATGAATAAAATTGAACATAACTGCACAAGGGTTTTCTAATCATCAATGATCCTTTCAACACCATTCGCTAACACAATGTAGCATTAGAACACAGGAGTGATGGTTGCTGGAAATGTTCCTCTGTACTCCCATGTAGATATTCCAATAAAAATCAGCCGTTTCCAGCTAGAATAGTCATTTACCACATAAACAATGTCTGGACTGTAGTTCTGATTCATTTAATGTTATCTTTGTTGCTTTTCTTTCAAAAACAAGGACATTTCTAAGTGACCCCTAAGTCTGCTGTTGTGTTCTGAGTGCTGTAGGTAATCATGTGATTTGTGGCCTCAAAGCTGTGAATTCTTGGGTTTATTCTTGCAGTTTTTTCACTTTTTAATGTGTTTCGTCTGTACTGCATGGTCACAAAGTGCGCTTGTGTTTCTACTGGGTTTTCTCTTCTTCCTGTTCATTCTTCTGTAATGTACGAAGCTGTGCAGGAATAACCAGAGCAGGTCAGTCCTGCGCTGCTCCTCTGCTGGTTTCCACTATTGTCATGTGGTTTTGCAAAGGTAATTTGCGTTTGAGGAATGTTGTATAGCTGTACACAGTTGTCATCACAACTGCTTGACAGGTTGTTTCACGGCGCAGGCGTTTCTTCACACCATTTCACAGACACTGTGAACGGATGTGACAAATGCATAGATGAAATAACGACACATTCAGTCTCGAATTTGGATGTTTTTTAAAATATAATGTCTGTTTTGTCCCATCTGACCTTCAGTTGCATTTAACCGCCTAAAATAATTACGGAACCATTTGAAGCATTGGCTTTGAACGACCTAAAATAGAACGGTTCTCCAGCAGACTGCTAGCAGCGGAGCTCTGCAGCAGCGCCTCATCAAAAATGTATGTATCCATGTTAAGGCAGGATGGTGTAGACTGCAGATCAATGCAAAGGGTAGTTTTCATTCCCCGCTGATGTGCAGCCAGCGATGGGTAGAACAGAAAACCACGGGGCCGACGGGCCAGAGACACTCTGAGCCCTGCAGGTTAGATTTCTGCAGCTGAGAGCGAATAAAAGAAGCTCAACGTGACGCTCCGTCTCTCGCTGTCTGGCAGGTTTTATACTCTGTTCTGGCTTTTGTGCTCAAAGTACCCCCTGACTGTTTGCTGCTAATTTTATCAGCACTGACCTTAAAGATAAATAAATAAAAAACCCACAGTGCTCTTACTGTCAGTAGCCGTTTTATGATGGTCTGCTGGTTTAGATGTCATGGGAAGCACTACAATCTTTGCAATAAACGTCATGAATTCAGTTTTAATGTCGAGATGATCGTCCTGTTTCTATGTAAAGGTCCACTAATGGTCGCTGAATAAACCCTTAGATGCATAAGTGAGGTTGTTTTCCTGCAATGTCTTTGTAATGAAAAATTTTTAGCATTTCATATTCTAGCATATTCCTCAAAAAAACATTATTAATTTTTTATTGTACCAGGTAACATCAGCTGAGAACAATTTCTCATTTGCAATGATGGCCCAGCAGAAAGAAAGATAACAAATAAACAATACATAGCCAAAAATGAGATTAAAAACAGCTTAGATTAATGCTTGCAATTCAGTGAAAACAGTCAGCATGTGCAGCGGTCAGCTAGGGTCTGCTGTAGCTTCTGTTTAAACATAACGGATGGAAGAGGTGACAGTTTCAGAGATTTTTTGAGGGAATTCGAAGCGATTGCTGCAGCAAAGCAAAGGGATTTCCTACCAAAGATAGTGCGAACCTTGGGGATATAGTGTTATGAAAAAGCATGTTTTTGATACCTTTTATACTTTTAAAGAAATTGTAATATTTGTATTACTACCCTGAGCTTTTTATCACTGATAATAATCACACAAGAGGTGATTAAGTACATAAACTCGGAAGGACGGAGTGGAAAAATTTAAACAAAATGGATGTTGATATTCTTCTAATGCTGTTCTGTGTAATATTCTTCTTTTTCAATTATCAAAATGTTCAAAATCTGTTATGAATTGAAAAATAGACACATTTCAAACATGAAATCGTTCTTGTGTGGACAAAAATATATTTAAAAAACAATAATAAAAATTATTGTTCTTAACCAAAGTGGCATAAAAACATATTCCTTTTTATACATTTTTGGCCCACTTATGGAACAGTGTAGGGTCCAGTCACTCGTGCATTTAAGGGTTAATTCCATCCTAACTGATGAAATCCAGGCGAGTTTTCAGCATCAGGCTGAGTGTCTGCCAGATATGCGATGTGATGTTAAGGTGCCTTGGGATTTTCTGTTGGCTGGCCTGCTCAGAGTGCTCTTCATAACTCAGTCTGGCGGCCTGTGAAACAAATGTACGAGGTGTTCCTACAAGCTGAGTTCCTCTTGTGCCAAGAGGCTCTTTGCTAATCTGCTTTGAGTGAGTGATTGATGTTGTTTGAAGAGTGGTTGGTCTTAACAGGAGCGCCAGCGTCCGTGATCCGAATAGTTTCCTGGTGTAGATTCCAAGGAAGCACACGCCTTTAGATTAAAGATAAGCCCAGAGTAATTTAAAACGTCAGACCATCTTTACAGTCTGGAAGTGCACTGATATTTTTACAATTTTGGTGTCGGTTCTAATCAACACATCGCCTCCACGTCTCCCACAGGTGGCCAAAGAGTTTGGGTTCAACTCCAACGGGTTCTCAGTTTACCTGAACCGCAACAAGACCGGAGAGATCCTGTCCCAGAACAAAACCCTCAGCCTGCTGAAGATCAAGTGAGTAAAAGCAGTCGGGCTGGTCAACTGAAATCGAACCAGCCGGTCGATTGATGGAGATTATAGAGAAGAAGTCTTCATCTTATTCATTTACATTTCTGATGGATAAGTCCCAATAAGTCCTCAGCTGTGGATTTGTAGTAGGATCATAATCATGTGATCTGACATAGTGTTCACTTGTTGTCATGGTTACAGTGATGCCATGCCGCAATGATACAGAAATTTTTCACAAATCCATGGATCCAGACTATAACCTGCTTCACTGCCAAAATCTGATCACTTCGTCCTTTTGTCATTTCTGGCCTTCCCTGAAAATTTCATCCAAGTCCGTGAGTCCGTTTTTGAGTAATGTTGCAAACAGACAAACCCACTCCGGTAATCACATAACCCCGCCGAGGCTCTACCTTCTTGCCGGAGTAACAAACTGGAAGCGGAGCATCTGCACATATTTATATGATTCCTGATGAACTGAACTATATCAGCTGATGATTTCAGCTCAAGAACTGTTCAGGACTGAAACACAGACGAGTTAACTGCTGTTTTCAGATGATCTGACGTGTTGGTCGTTGAGCTAAAATGCACAAACTGCCACTTGTAAAGTTTAAACTCCACTTTTTGTCCATCACTTTGAACTAAATGCAGCCACACTGACCATTTCTTTGACGTGGAGTCAGTTATTGTGGAGCTGACAGAGTAAAAGTTCAGTAAATGTTAAAACAGTTGGATCTAGTAGTGAGGTTGGACCAGTTCAAAGTTGTGAAAATACAGGGATGCTGCTAAAAATTATGACTTAATCCTGGAAGTCTGTTGATGTAGAACTTTTATCCTTATAAATGTATCACTAGAGATTGTCCGAGCAATGAGAATTTAGTCCAGTTGACATGTTAGCGTTAGAATATGAATTCTTCATCCTAATCTTTAATAATCGTGGTGAGATTCAGTCAATAATATCAACTTTATGTATGTTTAAATTGCTTTACCAGAGCAAAATGCAACAAACAAAGGTTAGGGAAGTATACACAATAACACAAAGATTAATAGTAAAATAGGAATGACAAAGAACCCAAAGTACAAAATGCAAAATGTCTAAGTGGATGCCAAGGAATAATGAAATAAATATAATAAAATAACACAAGTACAAAATGTAAACTGTAGTAGACTAATGACAAAAAACAGATTAACAGAAAGTGAACTAAAAGTAAGAGTAAGCAGATGTATACAATAGTGAGTACTGTGACTCTAAATAATGATATATATTTATATAGAAACTTTCAAGACAATTTCAATGTACTGTACAGAGAAAAACATCAAAATGAATCCATTTAATTACAAAATATTAAAAAATACCCCAAATGAATATAAAAATGATTAAAGTAACAATGAATAAACAAACTATAATGCATCGTCAACAATCACATATGATAAAGTGAAGCCAGAAATCGTAAAACGAAACAACAACCAAACCACCAGTATATTAAGCAGTAATTTAAAAGTTGTTCCTGTTTCTTATAGAATTTATATTTCAGAAAATAATTGACATGAATGACTCCTAGAAAATGTCTTTCAGTATTTATGAGGTTGTAGCTCATCAAAACACTAGTCAGTCGCTGGGAATTTTTATGGTAATTTGCGCAAATTAAAGCTAAAAATCGATGACAGTTTCAGAATAACTGAATTATAAATGATGCCTTTACCAGAAAAGTCATTGCTCTTAATTATTCTATGTGGATTATGAGGGAATACAGTGACTTAATGAGGTTTTACTGTGTGTGAATGTAGTCACTGATGGTGTTTTCTTACCTCTTGTTTTATTCTTTAATTGCTTTAATCATCTTATTTTCTCTGTTTTTCTAGGCATGGGGACATGTTGTTTCTGTTCCCTTCAGTGTCCTCCTCCTCCTCCGAGGTGATGGACACGGCCACCCCGCACACATCTTCGTCACTACCATCCCTCTCATCCTCCTCCTCGTCCTCCTCCTCTTCGTCCTCCTTGATCCCTCGGTCCTTCTCAGCGCCGCAGGTCCAGGAGGATGAGATCGATCAGTATCTGGCCAAGCAGGACGGCAAAATCTACAGGAACAGAGATCCACAGCTGTAAGAGGGAGACCCGGCCACAAACGTGATGCAGATTAAATGCAGATGTTGGATTCCTAATCATTCTCTTCTTGTTCCAGATGTCGCCACGGCGCCCTTGGAAAATGTGTGCACTGTGTACCATTAGAGGTAACAGAAGTTGTGTTTTATTTACTGCCAACAGAATCACAATAAGAGGAATTTATTAAATACCAAAATAACACAACAATGACACAAAAAGGTGTTTAAATGACAAAAAAAGACACAAAAGGATGCTAAAATAACACAAAAATTACAAATTGATGCTTGCATGACACAAAGATGACACAAAATGATGCTAAAATACCACAAAAATGACACAAAATGACAGAAAAATTACACAAAGGGATGCTTAAATTACAAAAAAAATGACAAAAAGACACAAAAGGATGCTTAAATTATTAAAAAATGACACAAAAATACAAAACAATGCTAAAATAACACAAAATGACTCAAAAGGCAGATAAGTGACACAAAAGGATGCTTAAATAAAAAGGAAAAAATGACACAAAAGAATGCTAAAATACCAAAAAATGACAAAACGATGCAAAATGATACGTGCGACACAAAAATATGCTTAAATAACTGAAAAAAAAACAGTGAATAATTAAAAAATGACAGACACAAAATTATGCTAAAATAGCACAAAAATGACATAAAAAGGCAGAAAAATTACACAAAGGGATGCTTGAATATCTAGAAAATGACACAAAGACACAGAAGGATGCTTAAATCATTTTTAAAAAGATACAAAAGAATGCTAAAATAACACAAAAATGACAAAAGAATGCTAAATTACCACAAAAATGACACAAAAAAAACCCAAAATGATAAAAATGACACAAAAAGATGCTCAAATAACAAAAAAGACACAAAAGGATGCTAAGATAACACATAAATGACATAGAAAGTCCAAAAAATTACACAAAGGGATGCTTGAATAACTAAAAAATGACACACAGACACAAAAGGATGCTTCAATAATTTTTAAAAAGACACAAAAAAAATGCTAAAATGACACAAAACTGACACAAAAATGACAAAAATGAAAAAAATGATACAAAAAGATGCTTAAATAACAAAAAGACACAAAAGGATGTTAAAATAACACAAAAATAAAAAAATGCTTAAATAACACAAAAATGACACAAAATGATGCCTAAAGAACTTAAAAAAAATGTCAAAAAGACACAGAAGGATGCTTAAATAATTTAAAAAAACACAGAAAGACACAAAAGGATGCTAAAATACCACAAAAATGATAAAAATGACACAAAAAGATGCTGAAATAACTAAAAAGGAGACATTAAAGGATGCTTAAATACTTTAAAAAAAGACACAAAAGAATGCTAACTTGACTTTTTTTCCCTCCAGCCTTTTGACGAAGACTACCTGAATCACCTGGACCCACCAGTGAAGCACATGTCATTCCACGCGTACCTTCGCAAGCTGACCGGTGGAGCCGATAAGTGAGGAGTTGTTTTTAATCGTCCCGTATTTGTGGTCCATTCTCGTGCCGCACGCTGAGACAGTTCTGATCTCTTTCAGAGGGAAGTTTGCAGCTCTGGAGAACATCAGCTGTAAGATCAAGTCCGGCTGTGAAGGTCATCCTCCCTGGCCAGAGGGGATCTGCACCAAGTGTCAGCCCAGCGCCATCACACTCAACAGACAGGTGTGTTTAAAGACAGAGTCAGGTCCTTTAATTCAGTATTAATACAGACATCACATTTAAAATACTTAACCAGCACGTTTTTCCTCACTGGGGGCTTGTTTTTGTGGTTGTTTTGTCTCCTTGTGATTATTTTATGTCTCAATTTTGTCTTTTTTTGTCACATTTATGGCGGTTTCTATCTTGTTTTTGCCATTCCGTGTGTCTTTGTGACAGTTTTTGTGTCCATATACTGTAGATATTGAACTATTTCCATGTTTCCAGACTTTTCCTCTCTACTCTGCTCATCATGTGTAGAAAGATGTTTCACTATGCTGAATGTATCTCCAACAACTTGCTCCTCTGTTCACTGTTTCTGAGCCATGCTGCATTTATTTTATACATCCAGAAGGTTTGATTTTCCTCTCATGATCATTTTGGACAAATATTGAGTCATTTTGGGCTTTTTTAATCAGACATTCAGATAAGTTTAAATCATTTTAGACACTTTTTTTTTTTGCAGAAATTTGAGCCATTTTTGACAAATTTTGAAGGCGTCTTAGACAATTTACTCATTTATTATGGACAAGTTTCTCATTTTCCATAGTTTTGACAAATTTTGAGTCATTTTGGACATTTTTTTTTAGACATTAAGAGATGTTTAAGTCATTCTGGACATTGTTCAATTATTTTGGAGAACTTTGAAGCCATTTTTGACCAATTTTATCTATAATTTTGGACAACTTTACAGATTTTAGCCATGTTTGATCAATTTTAAGCCATTTAGGACAAACTTGGAGTCATTTTGGACCATTTTTTGGGGCATTCAGACAAGTTTAGGACATTTTGGATGAATTTGGGGTCATTTTTAACTGTTTTTTTTCCAGTGAGTCAGAAAAGTTTGGTCACTTTGGGCACATTTTGAAGCCAATTTAGACAGTTTTCTCAATTATTTTGGACAAGTTTCTAGAATTCCATCATCTTGGACATTTTTTTCACTCTTTTAGACAAGCTTAAGTCACTTTGGACCAAATTTGAGTCATTTTGGACACTTTGACTATGAATATCTCTATGTTTCCAGCCTCTCCAGACTTTCCCCTCTACTCTGCTCATCAGCTGTAGAAAGATGTTTCACCATGCTGAATGTATCTTCCAACTACTTGCTCTTCTGTTTAAAAATTTTCAGCCGTGCTGCATTTATTTTCTTGATCCAGTAGGTTTAATTTTTCTGCCACATCACTCTCACACCGTATGAAGTTTGGTTGAAAACTCAGAAATTTGTGACATGACTGTTGGTAGAATTCTCGATTGCTCTAAGAAACACCAAATTTTTTTATTTTTTTTTTTATCGTATCTGATTCAAATAGTTTATTTTTTGGTGAATTTTTAAATTATACATGTAGATTAAGGTGATTTTTTTTTGATGAACTCATGTGATTTTAAGTCTTGATTTGATTGAGTTTCCTATTATGTCACAAATGAGCAGTTTAGGGAGAGTCTTAAAGCTGAAAATCTGACAATTATTTTATTTTGGTGATTTTTTAAATTTTATTTTGAATTGATTTTTGGCCAATCTTTAAATGAGATAAATGTAATACAGTTTTAAGCTGACATTTGGTTCTTTTTTGTGATGAAACCATTCAAAGATAATTGAAAAGGTTATAATCCAGTGATTTTCTGTGTAAAATCTCTGACCCTGATAAATGGTGTAACTGTGGGGACGTCTTTCAAACCTGTTGGAGAGTTTTGGGGGTTCAGATGATTAACATAAAGTGTAAATAAGTCCACATGGCTTTGGTGTTCAGTGTCTTTCTCACTTCAACATGCTGCTGGAACCAGATTAAAGGAACTTGGACTAAGTTGGAGTTAGTTTTTGTGTTCTTGTTGCAGAAATACAGACACGTGGACAACATCATGTTTGAGAATCACACCATTGCTGACCGTTTCCTGGACTTCTGGAGGAAGACGGGCAGCCAGAGGATGGGCTACCTGTACGGCAGGTACACCGAGCACAAAGACATCCCTCTGGGCATCAGAGCTGAGGTGGCTGCCATCTACGAGCCCCCACAGGTGAGAACAAAAAGTCAATTCTGTCCTCATCAAGTCAGTTAAAATGTCTTCTGCTCGCTGGTTTCAGAATTTCACTCAGAGCAGCCTGAATTCAGGCAAGTTTAAGTCATTTTAGACAATGTTTTTGTTATTTTGCAGAAATTTGAGCCATTTTTGACCAATTATGAAGGTATTTTAGACCAATTTTTTCAATTATTTTGTACAAGTTTCTAGGTTTCCATCATCTTGGACATTTTTTAACCTCTTTAGACAAGCTTAAGTGACTTTGGACTAAATTTGAGTCATTTTTAACAAATTTTGAGTCATTTTGAATATTTCCAGCCTCTCCAGACTTTTCCTCTCTACTCTGCTCATCATGTGTAGAAAGATGTTTCACCATGCTGAATGTATCTCCAACAACTTGCTCCTCTGTTCACTGTTTCAGAGCCATGCTGCATTTATTATATTCATCATGTAATGTTTGATTTTCCTCTCATGATCATTTAGAACAAATATTGAGTCATTTTGGACAATTTGTTTCAGACATTAAGAGAAGTTTAAGTAATTTTGGACATTTTTCAATTATTTTGGAGAAATTTGAAGCCATTTTAGACTAATTTTCTTAATCATTTTGTATACGTGTCCAGGTTTTTGTCATTTTTGACCAATTTTGAGCCATTTTGGACAAACTTTGAGTTATTTTGAACCATTTTTGGGTATTCAGACAAGTTTAGGACATTTTGGATAATTTTCAGTCAATCGGAAAAGTTTAAGTCACTCAAGTCACTACCGAATACAATTCTGTCTTCGGTTTAATTGTCTTCTGCTTGGTCTATTTTATATTTATCCATCTAACGCTCCCTGCTGGGTTTCAGAATGCCACTCAGAACAGCCTGGAGCTGTTGGAGGATCCCAAAGCTGCAGCTGTGGATGAAATTGCTGCCAAACTGGGGCTGTGCAAGGTCGGTCTTTGTTCCTCCTGGGAGCTTCGTCTGAGTCTGACCTTTAAATCTTTGCATACTTGCAATTTGCATAAACGGTGAAATTTGAACTGGAGGCTTGAGGCAGATTTTTGCTTCAAAGCGTTTCACGAATCCAACCATTTAACCGTTAAAGCGGGCGTCTCAAACATACGGTTGTCTTTGTAAAACTGTAAATTTAAAGTGAAAGCTAGATCTTAATGAGCTGTTTTGATCATAAAGTAAAATACTGTATTGTTGAGTTCCATATATGTCACTAGATGTTTTGTGCCTTTGTAGATAAACAGTGATCTGTAAACTGAGGCATAATATTGTTAAAATTGCACGTATTTTCCTTCACCCTGTAGAGCCCAGCGTAGCACCAACGCTATGATTGCATATTCGTTTTTGATTGGCGGTAAATTTGAAATCAGACAAGATCATTCTTTTTGCATATAAAAGCTGGGGAGTTACACTAATATTTCACACATTCACCAGGTCTCAGAGCGCTTTTTTGTTGCAGTGATGGGTTTGTAGAAATACACAATAAAGTGCACATAACAAAAATCTTTCTAAACGAGACCACGGGATGTTGTGCAACTTTTTTGAGAGATACAGCTATGCAATTTCTGTATTTTGAAATATATATGAACAAAACAAAAGCGATTTTCTTTTTTGTTTTGTTTTAAGCAATTTATTGTCGCAGTTAAGACATAAGTCAATACATATTATTAAAACTTGGCATAAAAGGGTTATATTGAAGCAATTAAAAATACTCCAAAAAATTGCACTACAGTATGTAAAAATGTAAGAATATGTCCTGGACTTGCACAATGTTAGCTCTGAAAGGGTTAAGAACCTTCAGGTTGTTCATAATGTTTGGCAAAAAGATAGTTCCTTAAATGTGAACATTTTCAGAATTGCACTTTTTTGCACAAAAACAAAGGGGAAAGTTAGGAGTTGTGGTTATTTATAGGTTATTATGCTGTGATTGTACTGGTCCTATATGTGGACTAAAATGAGTTTGACATCCCTGCGTCAAAGCGTTCAGTAATACCAGATTCACGTCCAGCTTTTCCAGTTTATTGTCAACCACTTACTGCCAGTATCATGTGTTTGTCATGTGACGCTATGAGGTGCATATATGTGTTTGTGCTTAGGTAGCTGTTTTCTTTTGATTCCTGCTCTTAACGGTTCATATAATGTCGGATAATATTATAATCACTGACAAAACTATATAATTTCCTCACGTATTTGGTCTTTTTCTTGTTCCGTAGGTGGGATGGATCTTCACCGACCTGCTGTCCGAGGACACGAGGATAGGAACTGTCCGCTACTCGAGAAACAAGGTGAGGACACAGCCGAGTCAAAGGCGATCCGGTCGACAGATTAACGCTGCGCTCTCCTCGTGATGTAAACGTCGTTTTCCTCCATCAGGACTCACATTACCTGAGTGCAGAGGAGTGCATCACGGCGGGATACTTCCAGAACAAACACTCAAACCCCTGCAGACTCTCTCGAGACGGACACTTCGGATCCAAATTTGTGACCGTCGTCGCTACAGGTAATTTTTTGGTGTGACATGTGGTACTTAAAAGCACAGTTTGACCACGTGGTATTTAAATAAGATAACACAATGTGAAGCAGATATGTTCAGTAATTCTTTACTATATTTTTCTCTCATGGATGACAGAAATTGGTACTGTGAATTACGGTCATCGCCTGATTAAAAACATCAAAGAATTTTTTTTTTTTTTCCGGGTTTTTCAGACAGGTGTAGGGTTGCCAATCAAGTAAAAAAGGTTTTATTTGCCTGAAAATATTTATAATTCTTCAGCATTTGGCTTTTTACTAAAAGGTCTGGTTGGTCGGATGTCGGAGTTACTGGTGCTTTCTCTGAAAACGATTTTTCCAAGAGCATTTTCTAAATTCTTTATGAACTCATCGTGTGTGATAATTCGTTGCTGTAGTTCTATCTGAGAAGTTGTATTTTCATTGTCGTCGCAATATGAGCATGAGCCTTAAATGCATCACAAAAGATGTCAGGAATATCTTTTAATTTCCCTGCATTCACACAAACATTTGACCAAAAAAGGAACTACAGAAATGGTTCATGTTAAATCCAAGGCCAGTCGAGCAACATAACACAATCCAGGCCTTCTGAGGCTCTGCTGGGTCATATTTAGAAGTAATTTTCAGTGAAAATAATCGCTTTGTTCTTATAAAGGGCTTATATGCATCTCTGCAGCACAAACACTGTAATTCAGCCGTGTATGTTGCAACCAGAAGCTGATTCTGAAGAAGAATAATGGTCCAGGAACCATCAGTACACCTCAGTTTCAAGGTAAAAATGTTCTGTCGTGGTGCTTATTTTGCTTTTGATTTGTCTCCCAGCGTATTAAAAACACAACATCTGCATGTTAGCAAGGTGAAAAACTGGATGTCCCTGGAGACGGTCTTTCTAACTCAGTCACTTAGTCGTGTCATTGCAAAACTGTAACTACAGAAATGGTTCATGTTAAATCCGAGGCCAGTTGAGCAGCGTAACATGAACCAGGCCTTCTGAGGCTCTGCTGGGTCATATTTATAAGTAATTTTCTGTGAAAGTAATAGCTTTGTTCTTAAAAATGGCTTAGATGCAACTCTGCAGCACAAACTGTAATTCAATCGTGCATGTTGCAACCAGAAACTGATTCTAAAGAAGAATAATGGTCCAGAAAGCTTGAGGATTGTCTCTTTTTTTCATCAATACACCTCAGTTTTAAGGTGAGAATGTTCTGTCATGGTGCTTATCTTGCACTTGATGTGTCTTCCAGCATTTTAAAAACACAACATCTGCATGTTTGCAAGGGGAAAAAAAAAGTATTTTAACTTAACTTTAACTTAAACTTTATTGTTTTTCAATTTGTTGTCATAGAACAAACACACAAACGAAGAGCTTGTAGTTGAGGTTCCAACAACTGAGGTTACAATCACTTAGGACTTTACGATGCAATGATTTTGGTGGTGTCTCTAAATTGAGTCTTATATTCAGTCCATTTGGTCCATTTTTCAACAGTTCTTAATATGTTTGGGTCTCTCCGTGTCAAATGTCTCCTCAACAGTGTCTTTCCATTGGTTTGGGGTAGGAAGTCCTCTTTGAGCCACTTCCAGGAGAAGTTCTTTAAACTGAGTCATTTAGTCGTCTCATTGCAGAACTGTAACTACAGAAATGGTTCATGTTCATTTGGAGGCCAGTGTAACACTAGCCGGCCCTCTGAGGCTCTGCTGGGTCGAGTCCAGCTGCTTTCACCTTCCAAGTTCTTCTTGTTGGTTCCAGCAGTGACCTCATCGCTGTTAGACGCATGAATGAGGTGCTGGTGGCCAACGCTGACATCACAGCTACTCATCTGGTGCCAACCAGAGCCGAGTCCATCTGGTTTACTTTCTCTGGTGCAGAGGCTCAATCTGTTTGCAAATTAGTGTCATGTGCGACACTGAGAAGACTTTAGATGCTCGGTTTATTTAAGTTATAGCGTCCTGAACGGCGTCTTTGTTAGTATTTCTGTCAGGTGGACTCCCTGAGATGTGTCACTTTGAGGCAAATTAAGTCCAGTTGGACTCATTTAAAACAGATGAATTAAATCAGATCAATATTTAATGAGCATAAAGTTTGCTTTTGATGCTTTTAATAATTAATTAATCACAGGAGTTGTTTTTCAGACACATTCTTTGATCCGACATCAAATAAGAAGGTTCAGCTGCTCTCTTAGCTGCACTTTTATTGTCTTGTTTTCTGGTTTTATTTAGTTAATAAACTTGAGAGATCAATGAATAATCTGCCTGGCTAATTATGTGGTCTGATATTCTACATTTTTCCCATTATTGGTATCATTATTGTTTTGTTTTCATCGTTTTCAGGTTAAATAAATTAATTTAAAATGTCCTAGTTTGGGTCTTATGCATACATTACCGTTCAAAAGTTTGGGGTCACTTATAAATGTCCTTATTTATGAAAGAAAGCAGTTTTTGTCAATGAAGATAACATTAAATGAATCTTAAATCCAGTGTAGACATTGTTAATGTGGTAAATGACTATTCTAGCTGGAAACGGCTGATTTTTAATGGAATATCTCCATAGGGGTACAGAGGAACATTTCCAGCAACCATCACTCCTGTGTTCTAATGCTACATTGTGTTAGCTAATGGTGTTGAAAGGCTAATTGATGATTAGAAAACCCTTGTGTAGTTATGTTAGCACATGAATAAAAGTGTGAGTTTTCATGGAAAACATGGCATTCTCTGGGTGACCCCAAACTTTTGAAGGGTAGTGTATGTCTGAATTTGTCTTGAGTCGCCTCCCTATCTGATTGGTTACAAACAACACCTAATAGCCAATAAACTGACATAAAAGATTAAGTGCTGTTTTAATTAAACATGTATAACGTATATATGTATATGTTTTTGACGCCAGTATTTTTATTTTACTGCAAATGTAGATCAGTTCTTAATATCTGTCTCCTTGACTGATAATTGCCAACGGTATCGGTTGACCAAATACTCCACCACCTCCGGTCACCAGGTCAGATTCAGGATGAGTCAGAAGATTTCTGCTAGAGGATCTCCAGCAGCCATCGGGCTCTTAAGGAGTTAAAAGGTTGCAGTTTTGCATTTTGTTACAGTATTTGTGTTTCTGTGTTCTGCTTGCAGGCGGTCCAGACAACCAGGTGCACTTTGAAGGATACCAGGTGTCCAACCAGTGCATGGCTCTGGTGAGAGACGAGTGCCTACTGCCCTGCAAAGATGCCCCAGAGCTCGGCTACGCTAAAGAGTCCAGCCCCGAGCAGTACGTCCCCGACGTCTTCTACAAGGTACGACACAGGCAGCAGCACATTGTGATTTAGTGTAGCAGGATGGACACACTTAATGCTCGTCTTTACATCAGAATAATGACCTCCAGTTGAATATTTAGTTGTTTGGGTTCATCCAGATGTTGAGATTTGTGTTTGACTTGACAGGACAAAGACAAATTTGGAAATGATGTCACGTTTCTAGCTCGTCCTCTACCCGTGGAGTACCTTATCATAGATGTGAGTAAAATATACACATTTATTAACACACCATACAACCACTGCCTTTCTAGATTATTTCCTTTTTTTATTTTCTCCTGCAGATAACTACAACTTTTCCAAAGGACCCTCAGTACACCTTTTCCTCAACACAACGTTTCCCCATCGAGAACCGCGACATCCTGGGAGAAACACAAGTAAGTACCTGGTGGATTAACTCATCTAAACCTTCTCTCATCGGATTCAACCACAAATACTGTCCAAAATATCTAAATATTTGCACATTTTAGTCACTTTCCAGTCCAGTTTTATTCATGTTTTACGTACGTATTACAAAACCAATCAAGGAAAGCAGACACCGTTGATAATGTGTGCATACAGAAACCTCAGAAACAAGAGGATGAATACATAAATAATGACATTTATGAGCGTATTTATAGTGCATGAATGGATGCATGTGAGTAATGTCAAAGAATATGACATTAAATAACTTTATTGCATTAATAGAAGTAATACAGGGGGTTCACCTTTTGCTACAGTTGGTGTTTGGAGTCTTAATGCATGTGTGATTTGCTAAGTCCTTCCTGAATACACAAGTTTTTTAAAAAGGCCATATAAAGTCTGGGAAATATTCTTTAACATAAGCAAAAGTCATGAAACGGTGTAGAATATTCCTTCCAACACATCTGAAGCTGCTGTTTTTATTCAGATGAGTAGAAAAGGAAAGCAGCAGCTTCATACAGCATCTCAAAACTTCCTTTTCCTAGTGAAGTTTGTACAATTTTGTGACTGAAATTAGCAAAAACCTGCTGATTCTTGGATGGATTGGTGACTAATTTATACCTTAAATGGATCTTAACACGTCTGAAATCTGTCTAACAAAATCACAAAGAAATATCAGATTTCAGGAAAACTATAGTACGTTAAAATATTTGCTCTGTAACGCTTAGAAGCACAGTCCGAAGGTTAACAAGTTGACCGCAGTGAACTCCAGCTGCTGTTTGTAAGAGGTTGTGATGTGGTGGATACATTATAGGTTATTTATTGCATTACTGACAGTTTTCTTTACTGTATTTATCAGGCTGGTTCCAGTTTAGCTCAGTAGCATCTTGCTCTAATGGAAGAAGCTGGAAAAACTACGACAAATTGAAATTATTGTAAAAATGTAACTCTGATGCAAAGCAAGAGATGAACCTGATCGTATTCTGTGATTCGGTATAAGAGCCTCGGCTTCTCTGCAACCGCTTTTTAATGTCAGTTTCACTCTTTTAAATATTCCTCAGATGTTTTGCTTAGCCGTGGTCCACTAAAATTTGGGATGACTGATCCTTTATGCTGTTTATTAGTAGCTAAAATGTGTACAGTCTAATGCAGCGGTCAGTTTTACTGTTTTAGAGAGGTGTTGTTTTATTTTGGAAGCTGTTTTCCTGACTTTACCCATGTTTCTGAATGAGGGTAGACTTTACAACTGAAACCTCTCTGTGTATAATGCAGCTCCAGAGAGCCACAAACTGCATCCTGCATATTAAACCCTCATAAATGTTGTATTTATTGGTGAACCGTTCGAGGTTTTAGCTGCTTAAACTGAGTGTATTTACACAGCGACACTTTAACCCACATAATCATGTGAATGATGTCGTCATTTGTTTTAGCGATTTCCTCACCTCACTTCATCCTCTACTTAGACGACTTTATTAACCCCCAGAGGTAAATGAAGCTGTTTCAGCAGCATGGATATTCAATACAAATGGGTAAAAAATAAGACGACACAGAATATTAGGGTATAAAGTGAAGGTAAAATAAAACGAGATAAAATAAAATAATAGATAAAATAAATATAAAATAATAAAATAAAATTCAATTAAATATAAATAAAATCCAATGAAATGAAAAAAATATATAAATAAAATCCAATAAAATTTAAAGAAAATAATAAATAAAATACGCTAAAATAAAAATAAAATAATGAATTAAATAAAAATAGAATAAAATATGATAAAATAAAATAATAAAAAATAAAATACAATAATATAAAAATATAATACAGTGAAATAAGGTAAGAATATAATATAGAAAAAATCAAGAGAATTTGCAAGAGTGACAGTATTTTTTTTTTTTAAATAAGGGTATACATAAATGTGCAAATGAACAGAAAGTGTAAACAAGAATGTGCTTGGACATGCAAATGACATAAGAAGATGCAGGTAAGTCTACAGATATAATGAATGACATTCAGCCTGACCTGGGAAGTCACAGCTGACAACCGGAGAACATCAGACTGCCCTTGAGAGTCCACAACTTCCAGAGCTCAGCGACACTTCTGCATGTTTTCGATGTCGTTTGTTTGCAGGATTTTCACAGTTTAGCGACATACCTGTCCCAGTGCACCTCGGCATCATTCCTGGATATCGTGTCAGACTTCCACCTGCTCCTCTTCCTCGTCACCAATGAAGTCATGCCTCTGAGAGTAAGTTGAATCTTCAAAAGCCTCCATTTGTTTCCCATTTGTAGTGCAGAATGTGGCCACATTCCTCTGCGGTCTGGAGCCGGTTAGTGTCCGGAGGATGTTTTCACTCAGACCTTTTTGTTCAGGCCGATTTTCAAAGCGGTCCATCAAAACGCTGTTTCTCTGTGACGAACCATCTTCTGCAAAACCTCACGAAACAATAGAGCTGCTGGTGTGTTTTTACTTGTGGATGGATGAGAGTTTGTGTTTGTGTTTGCAGGACAGCATCGGGCTGCTACTCGATGCCGTGAAGACTTCTAATGAGGATCTGGCACAGACCTGGAAGAAGTCTGAGCAGTGGGCCACCATCGAGCAGCTGTGCAGTGAGTACCTCAGACCTTTGCCTCAGCCTGTTTACTTTGAGCTCTAATGTACATATTCTCTAGTGCTGGAATGATTAGTTTATCAGTTAACCATCTAAACCCCCAAATACCTATTGGTGAGTTGGAAAGGCAAGTTATTCTTGAAGAAAATCACCAAAATTACATCATTTATCTGAGCTAGAAACTGCAAAAACAGAAAGAAATGTCTGATTTTTAACTTTCAGATGGTCCTTAAACTACTTTCACACTAAATCAAAGCCTAAAATTGTGACATTTCATCAAAATTACTTCACTCTACATGCCTCCTTTAGAAATACAAACATCAAAATACACCAAAAATAAACCACTTGCATCAAATCCTGTAAAAAAAACACCCAAAAAAATCTGTGTTGAACATTAGGGAAACCATGACCAACTCTGCTGTGACAAAGTGTTCAGGGTTTTTCTGCAGGCAGTGTTTCCACAGAGAAACTGAGGGGAAAATCAAACCAACTGGATCAATAAAATAAATGCAGCATGACTCAGATACAGAAAATAATTGAGAAAATTGTCTAAAATGGCTTCAAAATTAGTCAAAAATGGCTCAAATTTATGCAAAAAAGCTTAAAAAAAAAAAAAATTTGCCTCAAATGACTTAAACTGGCCTGAATGGCTGATAAAAAATGTTCAAAATGACTTAATATTTGTCCAAAATGATCATGAGAGGAAAATAAAAGCTACTGGATCAATAAATAAATGCAGCATGGCTCAGAAACAATGAACAGAGGAGCAAGTTGTTGAAGATGCATTCAGCATGGAGAAACATCTTTCTACAGATGATGAGCAGAGTAGAAGGAAAAAGTCTGTAGAGGCTAGAAACATGGAAATAGTTAAATATCTACAGTATGTGGAGATAAAAACTGTCACAATGACACATGGAATGGCAAAAACAAGATAGAAACCGCCAAATATGTGACAAAAAATGACAAAACTGAGACGCAAAGCAATCACAAGTAGACAAAACAACCACAAAAGAATGCAAAAATACCAAAATAATGCTCAAAAAAGCCGTAAACAGAGGAGCAAGTTGTTAGAAGATACATTCAGCATGGTGAAACATCTTTCTAGATGATGAGCAGAGTAGAGAGAAAGATAGTGGTTTTGTAGAGGCTGTAAAATGTAAATAGTTAAATATCAATAGTATGTGGAGCCACCATGTTATTTTCCAATGCTGGTAACACGTGTGACCACTTAGAAAAATGGTGTGTGTGTTCATTGAAAGTTAGTTTTTTCCCCTTCAGTTTTTATAAAACAAATAAAGAAGTAAACATTTTTACAAAAGGTTAGGTGTCTGTATATGGTCCAGATCTGGAAGGAAGACGGGGTTGTAGACGCTCACAGGGTTTTAGAGTCAGGCTAATTCCTGGGTCAGGAGGGACAACCTCTGTAAACAGTCACTGAAATAGGAAATGCTCTTTTAAGATGCATTTTTACATGGAATTTTTTGCACAAAGTTACTTTTGTAATGTTGAATACAATCTATAGTGTGCATCTGAGAGTAGGTAGAACACAAGCAAGGGTCTAGTGAGGAGAAAACAACCTGGATAAGAGCCATAAAACAAGTTCAAGTGTGACAATCCGTCTTCTGTCCCTGCAGGTACGGTGGGTGGGCAGCCCTCCAGCTCTCTGGGTTACGGGGCCATGGGCGGCCCCTCGGTTCCGGCCTCCTCCTCAGCCATGTGGTCCTGCCTCCACTGCACCTTCATGAACCAGCCCGGCACGGAGCACTGTGAAATGTGCAGCCTGCCCCGCAGTTAAAACCCTCCGCCCTGCTTCCACGCCCTGATCAGCCACTGCTCCAGGACCAGCTGCAAGATTCGGACGCCCCGTTTTCGTTCAGTCCCTCGCCTCATGTCGACGCCTCCGCCCTTCCCGCCTCGCCGGCTGCTCGAGGGACGCGCTCGTTTACATCGAATTTCACTGAGTAAATAAGGTTAAGCCAGACTGTTTGGTGTTTTGTGTCCCTCCTCACAGCGGCTCCGGTGAGCGGTGAGTTTTAGGTAAAGCACTTTTGGCCGAGGCCCCACCGTCACCCCCAAAATAAGCCTCGCTCATGGCTCAAATATATCCTGCTGTGACTCAGGACGGCAGCAAAGACTCAAGTGTTTGGATGTTTTCTCACATCAGTGCCGCTCTCACTCTCACAACGTCTTCTGGAAAATCTTGCTGTGTATAAATACATTTGAGGAATGACACTGTTATTTAATTTTCTTCTTTTTTTTATTATTATCAGATTGTAGCGCATATCTTAAAGTTTTGAATCTTCAGCGTGGACTCTGCTCAGTCAGGTTTTTCTAGGTCTGTTTGGCCCTTAAAGCCCCTTAAAGTACAATCATCGGACCTGAAAGAGCTCCAGAGTTACCCCACCTCAGTACAGAGTTTCTATTTTCAGTATTAAATTAAGTCCCACGTTTTGACTTGACACCTAAAGATCTTTCGCTGGTTTGTTGGAATCGTAGCTTTTTTGGATTTGGTGGTTTTGAACTTGATCAGGCACAATATGTAGCTTATTTTATCGGCTGAATTTTTCTTTTCTTTTTTTCTCCGATATCGCGCCCATCTCCATCCTTATCACTGACTCACAGAGTTTTAGCCGTGAGGTGCTTTAGAAAACAACTGGTGCTCGCCACTCTCCTCTCCGTCACTCTCACATCCCCCATGGTTCTTCTTTTGTTTCTTTACTCGCGCCGGAGCGTAACCGAAGTTCCTCCACTGAAGGGCCCCTGCTGGGTTCATCCCCATCACTCAGCCTTCAAAGACTTTGCTGCTCGGAGTGCAAAGGGGTCATCTGGGTCGCCGTAAATCTGCGAGAAGGATGGCGACGATCTGCTTTTTAAAACTCAGAAAGCTTCTTCCTGCAGGAGGCTTTAAGGACGCTCAGCATTGATAATTTTTATAGTTTTTTCTTTTTGTACAGAGCTACGGTTGTCGGTGGTGAGAAAGGGGCTGAGAATGAAAGCTAGTCTCGATGGCACTTAAGGGGTCAGTTCAACCAAATTATAAAAAAATAAAACACACAAGACATATTTTAATACTTAAATATAACCAGATATATATCCAGATCTCGACGGCGTTTCCAAGCCCAGGATACAGTGGTGGTGTCTCAGCAAGTTTGTCATTAAAAATAGGACGTTTTGCTTATTGCACCATCCGAATTCTCTGCAAAAATAAACATTGTCAGCGTGTAGGTTGCCTCTTGGAGGTTGTAGTTGTTGGTTTTTAATAGCAAATGGGAAATTTTGGAAAGAGATAGTGGAAGGGGAGGAGAATGCAGCGTGAAATGTACACTAGAAAGGGCGGACTTGTATCCAAAGTCAACATCTGGTAAGTCAAGACTACCTCCACCCAATACAGCGGCTCTTTTTTATAGCAGACATGTAATAGCAGGAAAAGCACAGGTCAAGCCAGAATGTTTGTCATGAAATTGAAGAGAGTGGAAATTAATTCGTTGGAGCATTGAAAACTCAAGAGGCGAGTTAAACTTCTTCATGTAAAAATGGAAAAAAGTAAGAAAACATGTTGCTCTGTATAGTAATTTCAGTGAACTGACCCTTTAACTCAGTACAGTCAGTTATGGGCGTATAAGGACGGTCGGTTGGATTGTCTGAATACTGCGACCGAGTACTTGTTCTTAAAATCTGGCAGCAGCTGCTCAACATGTGCCCAGTTAGCAAAACCAAACCAGAACACACCGATGTCAATCCACACTCAACCTGTTTACATTCTCAGGGCATCAGAAGCTGCCATTTCATCAAAGCCGCCGATGTCTAGGAGATGCAGACAAAGTTCATATCAACCAGTGATAGACGTGTAGGAGTTTTTCTGGCTTCATAAGAAGGTCGAGCAGATGGAGGTCACATAGCTGCTGTTTCTTTAAGGTTAGGCCCCAATACTACTTGCCCAGGTTTGGAAAAAGATCCCAGTTTAGGTTAAAATTCACCCTTTCAGCTCAAACACCAGCTAAGAACATTTAGCTAAACACTTATGTCTATTTCTGATGAACTAGCCTACATGCTAACGGTTAACCGGTGAATTCACCTGATAAAGTGGCCGAATATGATGAGCTCTTTTCCAAACTGGTGTCATTTTTAAGGGCAATGATATTGTGTGATTAAAAACTAGTTTCATGACTTTAAGTATGTGTAGTTAATGCAAGCAAAAATGAATTTGGCTTCAGTGTATTTTCAGGCTAATTTTGAAGTATCACCTTAGAAAATGCTAACAGAAACAACGAAAATTTCAAAAATGTTGTTCAAAACAAGTTTTTAGGTTCTTTTGAGGTGCATTTTGACTTCATGGGTGATGGAAATACCTTTTTGGCTTTAGTTCCAACGAATAATTACAACTTTCCCCACTGAAAACAGCTCCTGAAGATTTCTCTTGGATTTTCTTCTTGAAAACGCCAAAATGTTGTTTCATCTTTGAGTTGTTTTTTTTTTGCCGTTAACGACTGGTTTTGTTTCCAGCTTCTTCTTGCAGTCATAGCGCCACCTTCTGATAACACAAATTTATTCTGTCCCAACCAGTTGACAGAAACACACCTATTTCACATTATCTTTTGGGGTTATTTTTGTGACTATTACAATGTTCACTTCAAATTCGCGTGACAACGAAACACGGCTAGCGACGCTAAAGCTAACGAGCTGCACATTTAGCGTACTTCCAGCTCCTGAACCGTCCGATCGATCCAGAATCTTCTTTTAATCACGTCCTCGGTACGTTTCCGCTGACTGAAGCATCCTCAGGCCTTTTATCACCACTGTTGGTTTATTTTTCCCTCCTAACTTTGTGCACTGTCGCAGCAGATGGATTTAATCTCAAAACTGATGAATACTGAAGTGAGGTTGTCAACGGGGTTGTGTGCTTCTTCTAAGAGCGTGACGGTGAATTCCATGGATGAATATATTTTTAGTTGTAGTTTCATTTTGAAAACGCCTGGACAAAAAAACCTATTTTGCTTTCTTTTCGCCCGGTGGTATCATTCTTCCCCTGCTCCCTGTGTGGATTGTTGAGAGTGATTTCTCTGATGTCATGGTAACGGACGGCAGTGACCTTTTTCCTTTTGTATTGATCCGGGGGCCGTTTGCTGAGCAAGCATGCTCTTGGACCTACAGCCGGTCCTCACTTTCCACTAAGCTAACTGAGGACTCTGAAAATTGTATGCTGTTGACCTGGATTTGAAAAAAAAAAAAAAACAATAAAAAAAAAAAAAAAGAAGGAAACCGATGACGTCTTTGATTTCCAACAACTGTTCAATTGGTTGTCATGAAGTTTGGTGCAGATGTTCTCCAGAGGTTGAATCTTCATAATAATCCTTTGATTTCCCACTCTGGCGCCACCAGCAGGTCAAAGCTTAGACTCAACAGATTGGTGTGAAAAAACTGCTAATACTCGGGATGAATTGTCAAGTCAGAGCAAAATTAAAACAGATGTCCTTTAATGTAGAAAAAAAAGACAAATTTGTCTCACACATTAACTAAAAAATGTAAAAATTGAGATTAAGACTATAGTGTTCTTTATGATGTGAAATTACCTCAGTAATTTACATATTAAGAGTTAAACCCCTACAGAAGTATTTATAAAATACAGCTTTACCTGACTATAGTAAATAATAAGACTACTTCAAGACCATACAGTGTTATAAAATAATTATTTATTAAACGTTACTATGGGTATTACCCTGAATGATTTTGACCACAATGTTTTACTCTACAAAAATATACGTGATATTTAAATATTTAAATTTTCTTGTGTATTAGTTTGTTTATTTACTTGATTTTATTTATTTTATTGCAGCACCACCATCAGGTCAGAATTTTCATTTGTGCAATATGTTGGTTTAGGGCTAAACACTTGTATAACTAATAACATGTTCATCAGTTTCATCCATATTCGCGCTAATTAGCAAATGCTAGCGACCATGGTAAACATTATCCCTGCTAATCGGCATGTTAGTACACTGATGTTAGCATTTAGCTCAAACATCCTCATAGATGACTGTTTCTAAACGTTACCCGGTGATTTCACCCGATAAAGTGGCCGTATATGATGAGATCTTTTCAAAGCTGGTGTCATTTTAAGGACAGTGATATCGTGATTAAAAATTAGTAAATGCAAGTGAAAACACAAATGGCATTAACTTTGTTTCTGTAATGTATTTTTACGCAAATTTTTCAAGTATGGCATTGGAATATGTACAATATGTCAGTTCATGGCCAAATACCTGCAAAACTAATAACATTCCCATCAGCTTCATACATATTAGTGCTAATTAGCAAACGCTAGCAACCATGGGAAACATTATGCCTACTAATTGGCATGTTAGCATGCTGATATTAGCATTTAGCTCAAACATCCTCACAGATGATTGTTACAAAACGTTACCCAGTGAATACACCTGATAAAGTGGACGAATATGATGAGTTGGGAATGAAATCTTTTCAAAGCTGCTGTCATTTTAAGGGCAACGATATCATTTGATTAAAAATTTGTAAATGCAAGTAAAAACACAAATGGCATTAACTTTGTTTCCGTAACTTTTTTTTGCAGTTTTTTCAAGTATCACATTGTAATATGTCGGTTTATGGCCAAACGCTTGTAGAACTGATAACATTCCCATCAACTTCATCCATATTAGTGCTAATTACCAAATGCTAGCAACCATAACACCTGCTAATCGGCATGTTAGCATTTACCGCAGCCATTAAAACCACAAAAAACTATTAATTAAAGTGATATTTGTGGTCGCTATGATACATGCAAGTTAATCTTTAAATTGTAAGGATTTGACCTTAATCTGTCCTGGCTGCTCTCCTTAGGTCTACACATGGGCAGCAGATGAAGTGCAGGAATGTTTAGGATGGACCTGACCTTAAAACATCAAACGCCTCCGCCGACGCTCCCCGAGGACTGAATTCATCCCATAGAAAGTCTGGATTCTAACGTGTAAAACTGTTAATAACCAACAGAGTCAAGGATTTCTAACAGGTATGAAGCTAAAGGTGACACATTTCTGTCATATTTTAAGCACAATTACCTTTTCATTTCCATCTCTTAGTTTCAAAATGAAAAGAAAAAGTGTCTAAAGCTAAATTTGGGTCCACTGCATGGTTAGTAATGCCCCTTTAGCAGAATCACAGCTTGTAAACACTTTTACTTCTTTAGTTCTAGGAGGTTCTTTCATGTTCTGCTCCTTGGAGGTCCATCCACAGGTCTTCAGAGGTGTTTAAGTCAAAACCAGCCTCTTGTGGTCGTCCATTGGGGATTTTATGATGTGTTTAGGATCATGAGTTAAGATATTTCATGAAATTCTGCACCTTTTTTCTCAAAACATTGCTCATTTTCACTCAAAAAGTTCTATTTTCCCATCATTACTCCACAGGATTCGTTTCTAAAGTCATCAGGTTTGTTCAGATCTTCATTTGAAAACTTCTGATGCCGAATTTACACTGCCTGCAGTTCAACGTACAAACTGTCTTGTTATTTGACTGTTGGGAAGCTTCTCGATTGTTGTGAGAGGTGCAGATTTTAAATTATTTTTATAGAAACAGATGCAAACAATTTATTTTTGGTGTTTTTTGTAAACAATACATGTAAAATATGATGATTTTGATCAACATTAAGCTCAGATTTGATTCATTTTCCTGACGAAAACACACGTCATGAATTGGGAGTGCAGGAACCATCTGAACGCTGAATTCTTTCTGTTTTACCCTACCTTCTGGTGGCTTTCGGGGTTTAGAGTTATCTTTTCTCTGCTCTCCATAAACACTGCCTGCAATTCAGCCAAATTGACTGTTGGTCATTTTAATTTTTTCTTTACAGCATTTGTTGCAAACAGTGATTACTTAAATATGACAATGTGGAACAAATATAATGATTTTAAGCTTAGGTTTGGGTAATTTTCCTCAAGGAACTATAGGTCACACATGGTTAGTTCAGGGACCATCAGAAAGTTGAAAATCTGGGGATTTTTCCTGTTTTTCCAGTTTCTAGCTCTAATAAACACTGTCTTTTTTGCAATTCTTTTTCTTTGTTAAAGAAGACATGCCTTTCAACTTTACCAGCAGAAAGTTAAGGTCTGACACCAGTATTGTACTCCAAACCTTTGTACGGTGTTCCTTTTTCTTACTCTATGAAATCATGCAAAACAAAAATGAAACACTAATCCTGTTGAGAGGGATGTTTTGTCAGCTCATTCACAGTAAATTCAGACCAGGTTTGTCCATTTCTGCTGGACTTTCTCCGCCTCATTAAACGCTGGTTATGAACTGTCAGCTTGAACAACATTAAACCGTTTTACTTGCTGTCAGATTTGACTCGAGGGAAAAGTTTGGTCAGGTTTGAATCTGCAGTAAAATCCTGACATCTGATGCTCAGTGTGATGGGGGTGGATGCTGAAGACCCTCCCTCTGGTCCAGATTATAAGTGTGTCAGCTTCGTCCACGGCCGGTCGTTCCACCTCCGACTCTCTCTGCAGGTACGTTTAACTCCTTCCTCGTGTCAAAGAAGCGACGGTTTCACCTCTGAAGGATCTCACAGGTGTGTTTTTATGTGTTTGTCGCCAGGATGAGGACTTCTGGAGTTCTGGTCTTCTTTTGTGCGACTCTAAGTGTCGCTCAGAAACAGAAAACAAGCCAGAGATCAGAGTGGGACTACAGGAACGAAGGCAAGAAAACTGAAAAGAAAGTTTGCTGCAGGTTGCATGTTTCTTAATGCACAACTTCTTACGTCGATTTCTGATGATTTCCACAGCTTTTATAGAAATTTGGAACACTCCTGCATGTTGAAAATTGATGCTAAATGTTAAATAAAGTGCCTGAATCTGACGAGCATGAATGAGATCTTTTTAAAGCTGGTGTAATTTACAGAGTAGCAATATTGTTCGATTAAAAAATCAGCTGCACGACTTGAAATTTTTGTAATTAAAGGAAAAAGACAAATGACATTGGCTTTGCTTTCATAGTGTGTTTTTATGCTAATTGTGAAGCAGTATAACTTCAAAAATGTTGCTCAATTACTCAAAAAACAAGTTTTTAGGTTAATTTGAGGTGCATTTTGACTCAACTAATAAGTGAAATAATGTCTTTTAACTGCCATTTAAGTTAATTATATGTAGTTACACATCTGAAAACTTTTACTTCACATCTGGAAATCGTTAAACCTGATGGCTGTTGTTACCCATAGTAGATTTTCCATTCAACATGAAAAAACCGACACTAAATATCTTTACTTTCTGTCATTCTTTTAATTTTTAACTTTCCTCTCCTTTGTTTTCATGTTTATTTTACATTTTTTCCCTTCCTTAACCCGAAAATTTTACTAAAATACCATTTTGCAGTACTTAAGTTGGTTTCTTCTACACTTAAACTTCTTTATACTTTTAAATCCCAATAAGAAATTTTGTACTTTTTACTCCACAAGATTTATTTAACAGCCTTAGATACTTTTGCAAAACTGAAATTTGCACACAAAACATATTAAGTACTTACAAAATCTGAAAAAGTACTCGACAGCAGAAACTATATTTTCATAATCATGTTTTTTTTTTTCAAAATTGTGTGATTCCAGTTTTTCCAATGTGACGATTTGCTGCCTTTAGTTTTTTAAATAATGAGAATATTTATCAGTTATAAAAATGGTCATTAGCAGCAGGCATTATTTGCTGCATGATTTTTTATTTTATTTTATCTTAATGCATTAAGTACATTTGCTGAATTAAACTGACATATTTTTCACTTTTTAGGACTTTCACTTGTAATTGAGATTATTTGCAGCGTAATATTATCACTTTTACCCAAGTAAACCTGAATATTGTATTTTTCTTTCATTCCCGAACCGGAAACGTAAAGTTCACCCATAATTCTGGTGTCACTGATGTGAAACTGGATGTTTGCGTCATAAGATGAAGAGTAAAAATAGTAAATGAAGTGTGTTTTCTGTCTGATTTGTTGACCTGCAGCGGAGAAAGTGAACACCAGAGGATGTGCCAACCTCACGCTGGTTTTAGACAACTGGAAATACGCCATCATGACGCAGGTCAAAGATCTGCTGCTGCACGACCACAACACAGTGCTGCCCGACTACGGACGGTCAGGGTCAATCTGACGCTTTAAATGAAGTATTTGGAGTCACACACGCTTCGATTTTAGATTAAATAATGTATGCTACATTAAATTCCCAGCTCTAATTTTGAGCAGGTTTACATACATATAACGAGGATTGTTTGGGAGATATTTTACTTACAGTCTATGAATCAAACTCTTTTGATAAATAGTGAACAAAATGCACAGATGCTAAATTATATGGACACGACTAATAAAATGGTTCTAGCTGAGAAATGCTGTTTTTTAGGCTAGTGATGGTAGTAACTAGCCTATAGATGCTAGTGACTAGGCTAGTCATGCTAGTGATTAGCCTAGTCATGCTAGTGATTGGCCTTAAGATGCTAGGGCATTATTTATTACTTCTTTATAACTGTTTTAATAAATAGTGTACAAATTGCACTAGCAGGATTCAGAAGTAAAGTGGACACTTAGCAACACAACCTAGCAATGTTAGTTGTTAGGTTAGAGATGCTAGTGATTAGCCTCAGTATGCTAGTGGCTAGCCTATGTATGCTAGTAACAAACCTACGAATACTAGTTACTTGCACCTTAAACCTATTTCAGTCTAGGAACTAGTGAGTAGCCCATGAATGCTAGTGGCTACCATTCATGAGCTGCTCACTAGTTCTTGGACTGGTGAAATAGCTTTAAGATGCTAGTGACTAACATAAGGATGCAAGTAGCTTGCCTTGGGTTGCTAGTAACTCGTGTAGAAATGCTATTTGTCAGTCTAGAAATTAGTGACCAGCCCATGGATGTTAGTGGCTAACCTGGAGATGCTATGGGCTAACCTGGAAATGCTATTTATCAGCCTGGGGATGCTCATGGATGTTTTTGGGATACTAGCAATTTGGTAAGAAATGCTATTTGTCAACCTACAGTTACTGACAAGCCTGCCAATAATTATCACTAGCGTAGGGATGCCAGTGATTAGCTTCGATGTGCTAGTGGCTTGCCTATGGATGCTAATGACAAGCCTACAAATACTGGGCACTAGTGTAGGAAGGTTAGGGGTTGGCCCAGGGATGCTAGTGGCTAGCTTAGGAATGCTAGTTGTTATCGTAGAGATGCTAGTGATAGCCTCCAAGTTGCTATGCTAGTCACTAGGTTTGCTAGTAACTAGCGTAAAAATGCTATCTGTCAGTCTAGGAACTAGTGACCAGTCCATGAATGCTAGCCACTAGCAGCCCATGAATGCTAATAGCTTGCATTCTAGCCACTAGCATTCATTCGCTGGTCACTAGTTTCTAGACTGACAAATAGCTTTAAGATACTAGTGACTAGACTAGGGATGCCAGTAGCTAGCCTTGGGTTGCTAGTGACTAACACAGAAATGCTATCTGTCACTCTAGGAACCAGTGAGCAGCCTATGAATGCTAGTGGCTAGCCTTGGGATGTTTGTGACTACTTTAATGTTGTACCTTTATTTTATTTCAACCTCAACAAACAGAGCAACATGTAGCTATCCAAGTATTTCTGGTCTGAACTTGAAGACCCATTTTTTATTGACTTTCTCAGATGACATTATCACCATAGATGTAAACTTCTGTAAAAGTCTTTTCCTCCCTTCAGGATCCAGCCTCTGTCTGACGCCCTTGGAGATCTCTACAAAGAGTTCAACACCCTGAAGGAGCGTCTCGCTGAGCTCACCACCAAGTTCGATGGAGTCGAGGCCTTTGTGGACGACGTGCGATTAGGGAGGAACCCTGCTCCAGTCCGAGGAGAACCACGCCCTCCAGGACCTCCAGCACCGAGGGAGGTGGAGGCTCCGGATGCTGGAGGTCGACCTCAGGGACGGAGGAGCCGGGTGGTGGTTCGGAGAATCAAGAAACCTGCAAACCCCCAGGACTAAAGATCGAATACAGCAGATATGATCTGTTTGATGCAGAGATGTTTTATTATTGCTGTCCGCTAATAATTAGAAATCATTTTCTCTGCTAAAAACTGAGCTTTAGGTTCTTGTTATATTTTCACCGCCAAAAATATATTATAAATTGTGCACATCAGAGATACTTTAGAGCCTAATAAGCACATTTATAGCAAATCATTGTAAAGCAGAAAATTTTGTAAATATAACGGTATTTACAGCTTCACAGAACCAAGGGAGAAAAAGTTCTATTTTTTTTATTTTTGTTTGTTTTGTTTTTTGTGGATGAACATGAAAATACAAAAATGATCTCTTTTTTTGAAGAGAAAAAATGCTTCAATGAGGGCAGCAAAACAAAACCAAACAAAAAAAAATCATTAAATAAAGACTAGAAACTGAATTTGAATGACTCAACTTGAATTTTTGTATTAGAAAATTGACCTATCATCATTTGAAATTAAATTCAAATTCATTTTAAAATAAAAATGTTTATTTTAAAAATTAGATTGTTCATATTTGTCGTGGCACATATTTCCACCCATAAAAGACAAAATAAGGTGAACATTGAAATAAAAGTGTGTTTTAAAAAGAAATCTAGTGGCACAATTTAATGCAAGTAATTTAAAGTAACAGCAAAGTGACAAAATGCTTTATTCTCTCTCAAATTCTCATGTATTTGATATTTAAGAGGTTTCGTTTCACTACATTAATGCAAATTAAATGTCAGTATTGATATTTAGGAGCATTTAATGTGCATTAAAGCATGTAAACTTATTATAGTAGACTCGAAAAAAACATTTTATAATCTGTAAATGTGCAAAATATTGGCAACAAATTAATTTAACTGTTATGCTTTTCTTTGCCACCAGGTGGCGCCACAGCATCACAAACATTTTTATCCTTCCTGGACGAACATATCAGTGAGGATAGCTCAATAAATCCCAAAAATTGTGAAATAATCTGCGTTTAATTGTTAGATATTTTGGTTTTAGCACCTGTTAGTGTCTGCCTGAATACAATAAATGCACGATGGTGTAGAAATCAGCTGTTTATCTGTTTTAATATTCACATATGTAATAATATCTGTAGCAGTAGCAGCTTTGTAACAGAAATAATACGTTTTTGGGACATACTGTGTGTTTTTCACATGTATCTGATGTGTTATTGTCTGTTTCTTCAAAATAAAAGCCTCTGTTTTGCCATAAAGTACATCTTGGTTTTGAGTATTTCTAACTCTCAGCTGTTATTTAACCCAACTTAACGCTCAACATTTTTAATAGGAATGTTCACATTTTTAAAAATAAATTGAAACTCATTTAGTTTGGTTTTTAATACATTTTTTCGATTCTAATTTTTTTAACATGTCTAATTATACATATATTTTAGTCTGCTTTACTGTATTATCTGTCTTTCCACACATCACTTCTCTGCTATTGTCCTCTTTTGCTGTTTTTGAAAGCTTTTTTAGTGTGATTTATTATAAAAATGCTTCCTAATTTGCTCTGCGTCCTTCATTTATAACTTCATAATTTATGAGGCTAAAGCGCTGTATAAATAAAGTCTGATTGTTTAGTTAATTGATAAAGTCAAAAGATATTTTATAATTTAGTTTTTTAAGAATCTAATATTATGATTATGATTATTATTATCATCCTTGTAATAGTCACACCTCGGTTTCGTTTTCCCCATACATTGTATTTCTAAGATGCTGTGTCATTCCCTGTGTACACAAAATGTTTCCTGGAAATTACAACAATACAGATTCCTTTAGATTTTTAAAATTAAGTTCTTGTCGTTTTAAAGCATCTCAATGAAATTATAACAAAACAAATTAAATTAGATGGTAATTTCACATCTAAAAATTGATGTCTGGGTTTCCTCTCTGCGGGTATTGAAAGTGAAAACTACCGATGATCACTTGAACGCAGCATAAGTTTCTTGTCTGATGAGATTCTGACAGAAATGAAACCGAAACGGCGACTTTCCCGTTTAGGGACTGTAAAGAAATTACGCCCTAAATCAGTAGCGACAAAATTGTAAATCACAGCACCAGTTGACGATTTATCGATCAGAACTGATTATCATTATATTGACACATATTTTAATAATCAATACTTTTAGTTTGCTTTGATAAGTCTGACTTTACAGAGAGATAACCGCCCGTCGAGGAGTCTATATATTTGTCGACGGTCCCTTACAGTTACTGAAGGCGTTTCTGCTGCAGCCTGATAAACTTCAGTTTGACTGATTTTTTCGGCTGTTTGTGCGACGCTGAAAATCAAGAAGGTAGGCAAAAATTGCTCAAAACTTCAAGTATTTTTAGTCTTTAATGCACTTCTTCGCTTTAAGGTTTATTAAATATGACTATAGCTGAGCAGCATCCTCACTGAAGCTGGAATTATGGAGTTTGTGTCCCTAAATAACTACGAAACTAGCTTCAATTAGCTATAGCTAGCTTAAATTAGCTAGCTGAAACTAGCTAAACTGTGGTTTTATGTCGTGTTTTTAATTGTTTTCTTATAATATTTAATATCACAGTAACTTCATGGTAGTCATTAGTGCCATTCCTGGTCATGTCAGTACACTGCAGTGTGTTCAGTATTGGCTAATAAACCAGAAAAACCCAAAACAGAGTAGTTATTGCTAAAAATTATTTCATTAAAATGAAAAATCACCTGCCGAACAGCTGTTGCTATTTTATTATTTACTCGTAAAATAAGTAAACTATCTCTGTTCTACTTTTTATTATTGTAAATTAAATAGTAAATTGATTTTCAGTTGATGGTAGGATAAAACCAGTAACGTAAATCACTTTTATATCAGTTTCTGGCATTTTAAACCCTAAACAACTAATTGCAGTGGTGGAAAGTAACTAAATACATTTACTCGAGTGCTGTACTTAATTACAAATTTGAGGTAATCGTACTTACATATAGAAAGCAAGTGAAAAAGTTTCTGGAAAATGTAAAGTTTTAATCACCTAAAATGGAGTTTTTTAATTACAAGTACACACAAAATACAGGATTTGAAGATTTTGAAGGACGATTCTCTGCTTTGTAAATGAAATGACAAATTTAATTCATGTAATTAAAATACAAAATACAGATTTAGTATTGCTCTCAGATGTGGAAAGTAACTAAATACATTCACTCAAGTACTGTACTTAAGTAAAAAAAATATTAAGGTACTTGTGCTTTCCTTGAGTATTTCCATTTTATGCTACTTTAATATTCAGCTGTTTCAAAGATAAATTTTGCACTTTCTGCTCCTTACGTTTATTTGACAGCTTTTTAAAGAGCTAGATTTAACACAATGGATAATAAATAAAATGTGACACCTTAAAGGTTAAAGATTCCAACCTTTTTGGCCTTTTTCCCCCAAAAAATGTTTTGTTATGTTTAAACTTGCAGCAGCTACAACAGGAACATGCTGCTAGTAATCTAATACTGACATATAATAATGGACATTTTACTTTAATACTTTAACTACATTTTGCTATGTATTTTTATTTAAGTAGGATTTCTAACGCACAAATTTAGCCTGTAATGGAGTATTTTTATACTGTTGTAGTGGTACTTTTCCACCACTGATGAAATAATTACCTTTGAGAAATGATTAAGTTATGAAACAAGATTTGTTGTGTGCCGTATTTTTAAATAATTTATACTGTGTATGAGTATAATACAGCGGCTCAACCTAAATAGTAAGCATTGGTGTAAAACTAAGTACATTTATTCAAGTACTGTGCTTTAAGTACAATTTAGAATAGAATGAAATAGCTTTATTGTCATCATACACGGGGGCATGATGAAAATATAAATATTGCACTCGATCGGTGCATTGATAACAAGATAAATGAAAAAAACAACAATAAATGTTAAAATAAAATCAAATGTACATATAAAACAAGACTATATTAAGAATTGCAACATAAGCAAAAGAGGCAAGATATATACAATGCAGTGTGGGAAGTAAATTAAATCAAATAAAAACTAATAAAATAGAATAAATAAATACATTTTGAGGTACTTGTACTTTTAAAATATTTATTAATCCACATGCAGAGGGAAATTTATGAACTACCCAGCAGCTTAAAATCAGCTCACCTTTTCCATTGATTACAATCCAATAATTTAGTATACATTATTCTGAAATAAACTGTTTCTTTTAATGAGTATTTCTACTTTTGGTACTTTAGGTCTATGTTAATGGTTTACTAGGGAAGTAAAAATCTGAATGCAGGACTTTTACTTGTAGCAGAGTATTTCTGCTCTGTGGTATTTGTAATTTTACTTCTTCTTTTACTTCTTCCACCAGGCTGTATTATAGTTTTTATGTATATATGGGAGCAGTGACTCCCCTGAGAAGGTCGTGCAGATGGAGGAGGGCCCAGAAAACCGCGGATCGCCGCTGAAAACCAGGGGGACGGAGGATGCTGCGACCAATAGACAGAGGTGGAGAAATAAGGTAGAAACAGCATCAACTTTGAGTTTTGTATTTTAGATGTATTTGAGCGATTATGAAAGTTGTATTGATGTGTGTTCCAGGAACAAGGAGAAGGACACCAAAACCAGAGAGGTCAAGACAAAGACCGGAGGAGGAGGAGGAGAAATCAAAGAAGGAAAAAGGGCTTCCCAAATGCAAAAGAAGATGCAAATGTCAAAGATGAAGACACAGAAGAAGACAAGATGGAGGTTGTGGAGACTGAAGGCAGCCAAACTCAGGACAGTGTAGCTTCAGAAACACAGCATGTCGATGTCCAGGCTGAAGACAAGCGGCAGAAAGAGGAAAACAGCGGAGAACCACAGCAGAAATACACCAAGACGGTTGAAGCTCAGACGCAAACAAGGAAACACGAAGGCGCAAACAAATTCACGCAGACTCAGGTTGTGTTTCAAAACAGCCAGGAAACACAGACCGACCTCACCATGATGGATCAAGACGATGCAAGTGATAAAACAGCTCAACCTGCAAAGGAGACGAAGAAGAAACAAGAGCAGGAGGAAGACAACACTGTTCAGACGCCGTTAGGGCAAAATGAAAGTCCAGACAAAGACAGAGCTTCACCGGAATCAGCCAAGAAGCAAAACACTGAGGAAGAGTCGAAGCCTAAAGAAGAAAACACTGCTGCGGGAATCTCAGGTGATGCAACGACATCTCAGGCAGAAAAAGATTCCAAACCAAAGTCTTACGCCAAAGCTGTGTCTGGAGAGGGAGGAGGGGGGAAACAGTCCGGAGTGGCAGCGTCTGAAACGGCAGATAAAACATCCAAAAGCACACGGTACGACTGAATTCTACTAGTATTGTGTCTAAAAAGTGACAAACCAACCCAGAAACCTCAGTGTCATTATTAACTCAGACCTGGACTTTAACAACCACTTGAAAGCTGTTACTAAATCTGCCTATTACCACCTGAAGAACACTGTAGAATCAAGGCTTTCCTGTCTAGAGAAGACACAGATTATTGTTAGATTATTGTAATGGTGTCCTGACAGGTCTTAAGAAATCAGTCAATCAGCTGCAGCTGATCCAGAAAGTTGCTGCCAGAGTCCTAACTAACAACAGGAAACTCAAACCACTGCACTGGCTTCCTGTTAGTCAAAGGATAGAGTTCAAAATCTTACTCCTGGTCTACAAAGCACTGAATGGTCTTGGACTTATTATCTCCACATGAAGCATCCAGGGCCCTCAGGTCGTCAGGAACAGGTTTTCTGTGTGTTTCCAAAACCAGAACCAAAAATAGTGAAGCAGCATTCAGCTATGATGCTCCTCATCTGTGGATCAAACTTCCTGAACACCTGAGGTTCTGCTCAAACAGTTTTAAATCAGGCCTGGAAACCAGATTGTTTACTGCAGCTTTCTCTTAGGTGATTCAATCTGTTGGTTTTTTTAAAATGCATTTTTATGTTTTATTCTATGATTTTAATGTATATCTACCTTTAAATAATTTTTCTGAATGTATTTCTTTGCCATTGTAAAGCACCTTGAATTGCCTTGTGTATGAAATGTGCTATACAGATAAACTTGCCTTGCCTTGCCTAAACACAAACCTGAGATGTAAAGGTCTTTTTATTTCCTCCACAGTGACCGAAGCCCAGTGAGATCTCCTCCTGGTGTTCCCATGTTCACCTTCCACATGTACGCTGTCCTGGACAAAAGGTTTAGATTCAACCAAGAACACAACACGCTTGTGCTGTTTTATGAAGGAGAATTTTTACCCCTGGACATAACACATTTTGTGTGAGTATTAATGATATTTGTACAAATTGTTAAACATGGAATGTAATGGCACAGTGAAATGTGTTTTATTGCTTTGTAGATTTGAAGTTTTGACTCACTTTAAAGCAGAGCTGAACAATTGGGGGAAAATAATTGATTCTTTTGGCAAATATTACCATTTGATCTGAGATATAATTTTCTGAAGTCAAGCTTTAATTCAGCAGATAGATAGATAGATAGATAGATAGATAGATAGATAGATAGATAGATAGATAGATAGATAGATAGATAGATAGATAGATAATTAATTTGTCAAATTCATGATGCACTTTTAATTCACTTTTACAATTCAATATATTGCCCAATACATGATGGAATATACACTACCATTCAAAAGTTTAGGCTCACTTAGAAATGTCCTTATTTTTGAAAGTAAAGCAGTTTTGTTTTCGATGAAGATAACGTTAAATGAATGATAAATACAGTCCAGACATTGTTAATGTGGTAAATGACTATTGTAGCTGGAAACAGCTATTTTTTAATGGAATATCTCCATAGGGGTACAGAGGACCATTTCCAGCAACCATCACTCCTGTATTCTAATGCTACATTGTGTTAGTTAATGGTGTTGAAAGGATCATTGATGATTAGAAAACCCTTGTGCAGTTATGTTAGCACATGAATAAAAGTGTGAATTTTCATGGAAAACATGAAATGATTATTTGGCATGACGTCTGTTTCATTCTGAGGTATTTGCTGCAGCTTCATTCAAATATTATTATAACAAATGTTCATTAATTTGTGTTTAGTGGACTAAAGCAGGGAGGATATCTGGTAGAAGCACGTCTCTCCTTTGAAGAAAGCAGCTTGACGAGGGGCACATGGCTGACTTATTGGTATGGTGTAAAACAGAGAAACAAAGACATTGTGGGAGCAGCCTACAGAAATGTTCACATCCCACTGGACCCGACTATTCGAGGTAAAGCAAGCAAAGTGTTTCTTCTGAGAGTGTCAGTGCTCCGCTGTTGGTTTCAGTCTTTTCACATCACACACCTGCTTGTGTTTCCTCCAGAAATGCACCTTTATGAAGGCTTCATTTGCCGCTATGATGCGCAAGGCTTATTCCAAGCTGGTCTTCGCAAGGTGGGTCTGGGGAACCGCAGAGGTGTGGAGGTTTCAGACGCCTGGCAGGCTTCAGCGACAGCTCTGCTGAACAGAATCTTCCAGAAATGGACTCCATCTGACAAACAGAGCACCAAGAACCTTTGTCACAACCTGATGTGTTTTATGTGGACCCTCGGTTCTGCTCATACAAGGATGAATTATGAAGACAATTCACAACCTCCCATGGTTAAGGTTGGTTCAGTGAGAAGAATGTAAATAAAAGCACTTGTTTAATATATTAGCATCCTTATCGTCATTGACCAAATGTTTTAATTTACAGACAGTAGAGCTGGTTTCAGAGAGTCTGGTTCAGATCTTAAGAGGAGAACCAAAGGAGAAAATCCCAGGAAGCTGCAGGAGCTGCAGTCCTCTTGTTCTGGGCCTGTCTGTGTTCAGGGTGACCAGAAGCCTGAACATCAACCTTGGAGTTAAAGGCTGGGCCGAGCTGTGTGTCCTGGTGTCCTCAGAGACGGCGATGGACAACAAAAACCTGGACGTGCTGCGAGCTTCTTTGGAAAATCCGCAGTTGTAAGTTTCGCAAAAGTGTGGAAGCTACGTGTCCACAGGGCCATTTTTTCTCCCGCTTCGTGGGTGTTTGAATTTAATTTTTTACTAGTGGGTCACTAGGTGGTCACATGACCTTCAATCTGGTAGAAGAGTCGGACCAACATGGCGGCTCAGTCACAAGCTTTCTCTTTTATGAAAACTGTTCAGCAAAAAGTATCTCTGAAAGCATTTGAGGCGAGAAATAAGCTGCTGAATCTATCCTTGTTTTAGTTCGACGGCTAGTTTAGACTTTTAACGAAAGTTTCGCGATGCTTCGGACCTCCGCTCCCTGCGCTGCATTTGCATAAAGTAGAAAGGAAACTACTTTATGCAAATGAGCGTCGTGGCGATGCGTCGCAACACAACCAGAATGCAATGCAGTACATTTCACATAGACAATGAATGGGATGCGACAATTTCTGGCATCCTATTCACTACCGTAAGTTAATGAAGTGAATATGAAATATCATCGTGGGCCAAGTTTGACTGCTGTTTCTCAGTCTTCCTCAGCTTGCTGCACAGTTTCCAAGTACGTTACTGTTGGGTTTCATCAACCATTTATAAACACAATACTACAATTCTACAGTTTAATTCAGCAGATGCTTTTATCCAAAGCGACGTACATCTGAGAGTAGAAACAGCACAAAGCAAGGGTCTAGTCAGGAGGAAACAACCTGGATAAGAGCCATATAAAACAAGTTCAAGTGTGATAATAGAGCCGTGGATCCGACAGGGAGTGCGGGAGGTAATAGGAATTTTATTTCTTTTTATTTAATTTTTTTAATGGCTTCACGGCGGTGCTGGTTAACGCGGAATATTAATTTTTTTACAGAATCTGGTTAGAACAAAATGTTTATCATTAGCAAAATTTTAAATGAGACAAGTAGAATGAAGTGATTTTGATAAAATGGACCATTGGAAGGTAGAAAATCTGGTCATTCTATCTGTTTTTACAGTTTCTGACTCTGAGAAATGGTGATTTTTGAAAAGATAATCTGTCTGTCAAGCCCACTGGTCGGTTTTGGGCTTCAGAAGATTAATATAGTGGATCAAATTTTATATTTTACTTAAATTATCAAATGCATTTATGTTTTTATTTACTGAGAATCAGCCTTCAGAACCTTCAAATCCTGTAGTTTATGTGAACTTACAAATATAATTCCACTTTAATTGAACCTGGCCATTTATAACAATACAGAGGACTTTGGTGTATTTATCTGAGCTCGTATAAATCATCCTCACTCGACTGTTTCTTCTCTTCAGTACTGTGGTGGGTCTGATGAACCACTGTGCCCAGTCATTGGTGTCGGAGCTCGTCCTGCTCGTTCCACTGCTCTTTAAACTCAGAAAACCAGGAGCTGATGCAGCTAAAGTGGGTCCAACCATCGAGGAAAAGGACTGGTCAGGACTGAATGGCATCAACTTCTTCATATTCAGAGAGAATATAAAGTCCCACTCTGATAAAAGAGAGTGAGTGTACCTCAAAGTCACTTCAGCTTTCTTTATTTTCTTAAAATGATATTAATGGAAATCACCTTTTTCATAAATCACAGGCGGATGCTGTCTTTGATACGGAAGCAGTTACCAGTGGCCAAAGAGATGCCTCTGCTGCCAGTGGGCTGGTTGTCTCTGGTTTCATTTGAGGATCTTCCCAAATTTTCAGACCTGACGGGAATTCCTGCAGAGCACCTGATCCAGAGTCTGCTGTACAGACTGCAAGGATGTGGAGGGAAAATGGAACTCAACCGAGCAGAGGAGAATGTAAAGGTGGGACAGAGGAACACGCTAGCATATTTACAGCACCAGTCAAATGTTTGGACCCACCTTCTCATTCATCCATCCGTTATCTATACACTGCTTAGAGCTACACATAGCAACAAACAATCACACTCACAGTCACACCTACGGACAATTTAGAGTTACCTGTTAAGTTAACCTGAGCATGTTTTTGGACTGTGGGACGAAGTGAGAAAATCCACGCATGCACAGGGAGAACACGAAACTCCATGCAGAAAGATCCCAGGAAGGCGAACCGGGGATCTTCTAGCTGCAAGGTGAAAGTGCTCACCACCAAGCCCTCCTTGTCATTCAGTGTTTTTTATTTATTTTAATTATTTTCTACATTGCAGATTAAAACTGAAGACATCAATACTATGAAAGAATACATATGGAACTAGAAAAGCACTTACAGAGCGCAGTACTCTGCCAAGGCATTGTCAGAAATGCTGCATTTGTTTATATATTTATTAGTTATTGATGAGAAATCACGGCAACATAAAATGTGGCCATTTAATATAGATGTACTCATAAACAAAATGACATTGCGCTGAGCACAGGCGTGTGTTATGCATGTGTACATTATGTATGGATACCAAATCGCGTGACCTAAATATGTAAGCAAGCCGCGGGAATTGATGGGACTCAGAAACACCCCCACAATTTAATCAGTTGTTCCTTGTATCATTTCCGACAGATAAATTCTGATAAGTCCACAGCGGTGGATTTGTAGTTGGTTCACAATCATGTGATCACCATCAGGCAACTGATGTAGTGTTCACTTGTTGTCATGGTTACAGTGATGCCATGCTGCTATCTGGCAATGATACAGAAATCTTTAACAAATCCGTGGATCCAGACTATAAGCTGCATCACTGCCAAAATCTAATCACTTGGTCCTTGAGTCATTTCTGACCTTCCAAGAAAATTTCATCTAAATCCATTAATCTGTTTTTGAGTAATGTTGCTAACAGACGGACAGACAGACAAACGTATGCTGATTGTCACATAACTCCGCTGCATTCCTTGGCGGAGTAATTATGTTGTCAACAAAACAGTGTTAAATGAACCAAACTATGTTTTATATTTTAAATTCCTAACAGTAGCCCCATTTTGCTTTGATGACAGCTTTGCCTTGTCTTGGCGTTCTCTCAGTCAGCTTCACGAGGTAGTCTCCTGGATGGTTTTAAAACAGTCTTGAAGGGCTTCCCAGCACTCCATCACTTTCCTTCTTGGTCAAATAGCCCTTTTGTAACCTGGAGGTGTGTTTGGGGTCATTGTCTGCTTGAAAAACAAATGATGGTCCCGGTAAGACCAAATCAGATGGCATTCAGGATGCTGGTTAATTGTGCCTTGAATTTTGAATAAATCACGAAGTGTCACCAGCAGAGCACCCACACACCATCACAAGGTGTGTCCAAACTTGTGACTGGTACTGTAAATTTTTTTATCTTTAAAATGATCATTTACATGAGTCCTTCTACTCTCTACTTGCAGCTTGCTGATAAATTGTTGACCCACATCCTGCTGAAGGTCGACGAGAAAGACAGGTGTGACCTAAGAAATGTGCTTTTTACTCCACTGTTGTCTTGCATTATTGTTCTCGCTGTACCTTTGTTGTTGTGTCCGCAGATTGATTGAATCTGGAAACATCCACCCAGCCTTCTTGAGCAGCATCAGTGTGGTGAGGAGAACCTGTGATATTGTGCGAATCGTCCCATGGTACCCGACAGCAGTCCTGTCCTACCAGCTCGTGCTGAAATTAGCAGAGATTTTGGACGCTAAACTGAAAGAAGAGGTAGTATTTGTTCATTTATGTGCTTTTGAATCTACACAGACATACCCACCTCACTGTGGACCACTAATTGTCTTCGTTTTGTCTCTTTCAGTCCAAGGAAGATGAGTCTGAGACATTAAAGAAGCAGTTGTTCGAGAAGCTGTTTTCCACGCAACAGCGAATCAGTGAGTGCAGAGATGAATTACTGCAAAAATCCCTTCTGACACCAGGGAAATACCTCTCCTACCCAAAGGAAATGGAGGTAAACAGCAGACATAATTCATTATAGTGATATCTGTTAGTAATTATTCATGTTTTGGATGAGTTGATTAACCCTCAGAACCCTAAAGCAGGTGGGAAAGGTTCCAATTTGTCGGGAGTCGCAAACTGTAAAATGAGAACGAATCATCAGATTTTATCATTTCAGACAGTCCTTGAATGTATCATGTGGGATGTATTGTTATAGGAGGAAAAAATAATTTAAAAAATCAGTTCAAAATTTCAAAATTTACCAAAAATAAACTGCTTTTTGACATTTCATCACACTTCATTCAGTTTCAGTTTCAAGTCAGATGTCTCCAGAGAAGGCGAGGACTTCTATCAAAATACATTTTTTTTGTACCAGATTCTGTTAAAAGAAAAGAAAAATCTAAGCTCCTCAGCTGTCCTGAAAAAGCTATAAATGACTCAGCTGTGACAAAAAATTCTGATATTTTTTTAGGTTGAACTGCAGGCAGTGTTTCCACAGAGAGCCTGAGAGGAAAATCCAACCTACTGGATCAATGTAATAAATGCATCATGGCTCAGAAACAGTGAACAGAGAAGCAAGTTGTTGGAAGATATTTTCAGCATGGTTAAACATCTTCCTACAGTGTAGAGATGAAAAGTCTAGGGAGGATGGAAACATGGAAATAATTAATAGTTTCATTACAATTTCATTGTACCCCTTACAATGACAATAAAGCTTCCTAATTAATCTTAATCTTAATTAAATATCTATAGTAAGAGGAGACAAAATGACCATAAACAGGACATATTAGACCCAAAATGAAAGCAGGGAGACAAAAATATGAGACAAAATTACCACAATGGGACACAAATCGACACAAGGGAGACAGAAAAAAACGAAACAATAAAAACAAGATGCAAAATGTCCACAAAGAGACACAGTTTATAGTCCTTTTGTTTCTCATGTTCACCATTTTGTGTCTTATTTTGGTCATTTTTGTTTCGTTATCATCAATTTGTGACACTCAGAGTAGAGTAATTTTGTCCAAGATGACTTAAAATATTTCCAAAATGACTTAAACTTGTCCAAAATTATTGAAAAAAATCTCCAAGATCGCTCCAGGTTTGGCTAAGATGATCATGAGAGGAAAACAAAACGTTCAGCATGGTGAAGCATCTTTCTACAGATAATGAACAGAGTAGAAAAAAAGTCTGGAGAGGCTGGAAACATGAAAATATTCATTCAAAGTGACTCAAAATGTGTTTAAAATGACTCAGATTTGGTCCAAAGTGATTTAAGCTTGTCTAAAACAGTGAATAAAATTGTTCAATATGATGGAAACCTAGAAACTTTTCCAAAATAATTGAGAAAATTGTCTAAATTGGCTTCAAAATGTGTCCAAAGTGACTTAAACTTTCCTGACTCACTGAAAGAAATGTCCAAAATGGCCTTAAACTCATCCAAATGTCCTAAACTTGTCCATAAAATGGTCCAAAATAACTCAAAATTTGTCCAAATTGACTGAAACCGAGAACCATATCCAACAATGACTGAGAAAATGGTTGAAATTACTTTTAAAAATGTCCAAAATGATTTAAAATTTGTCCAAAATTACTCAAAATTGACCTAAATGGCTTTATACACTGGATCAGTAAATAAATGCAGCATGGCTCAGAAACAGTGAACAGAGGAGCAAGTTGTTGGAGATACATTCAGCATGGTGAAATATCTTTCTACAGATGATGAGCAGAGTAGAGAGAAAAACGGCAGAGTTTGTAAAGGTTGCATAAATGTAAAAAGTTAGGATGTAAACATACTATTGATAAACAGCACAAAATGCTTCAGGAAGACACTACATACTTTAACTTTGACTCATTTCTTCATGTCTTTGTCTTTATTTTCTTTCAGCCTTTCAGTCAGCAACAGTTTGTTATTCACTGTTCATGTTCAGAATTTACAGACCACAGTTGAAAAAATGTTACCTGCTGATGTTAACATTTATAATATGCATCTGGTAATAATAAAAGGGGAGAGAACATTTTCAAAAGTGGAAATGATTTACTTGCAGTTAGTTTCTACTTACCAGTTACAGATAAATATCATTCAGTTAAACCAGGTTTTTCTCACTATAACGTCATTTATGATAACGTCTGTGTTGGTTTATCAGATGTGGGATGCGCTGCTGAAGGTGGATTCACCTTTTGAGGAGGTTTCATCCAGCTGGAGGCAGAACCTGACAAAAGACCTGAAGAAGAGGATTTCTCAGGTCAGGGACTGCATATCGATCATCATTGAATAAACATAATTATTATCATAGTTCAAACTGAGATCCTAACAGCTCATTTAAGTTGTTTTTTTTTTGTCTTTGCAGGCAAATGAGGAGGATAAAGTTCTGGTCTGTTGCCTCGAATCATCTTTGGCAATCATAAGGAAAAGCCACGATGTTGTACAGTCCTGTTTCGACGAGTTGTGTCTCTCTGCAGTGAAGACAATCTGCCAGGTTGGTTTATGATTTCCTCAGAAGAAGTTCAATCTTCATTATCTAAAGCTGCGTGGTGTCTAATTAAAGATCAGCTCTTCCCATGCAAAACTGCTTGAAGTTTTTGATAGTTCTTTTGTTTTCACGTGTTAATCGTCTACTCTAGGCACATGGATTTTTATGTTAAACCAGCTTTAAGGGATGTGTTTTACATAGTGGGATAAAAAATAGAGACCTCACGCCTTTATGAGAAATAGATTTTCAGTCTGAGGAAACTCTTTTGTTGAACCATTTGTTGTGTTCGCTGTCATACCTTTAATAAGCTGTCACTTTTCTTCCTCTCTTTGGGATAAATGCTCAACAAATTCAGCCTTTCTTCATATTACAATAGATTAAAATTCAGCAGCACTTCTCGTGTTTTTATGGTCATAGTTTTTAAACAACGGCTCACAGTCTCTCCTGGGTTTAGAGTGGAATTTTTCCTGCTGTATTTATTTCTTCCACCTGAAACCTTTCCTGGCTGCTGCCCTACACAGTTCAGAAAAAAAGGGTTTAAAATGTGCGAAACAAGTTGTAAAAGCTTCACTTGGTGCCCCATTTGTATGATAGTTGTCACCGAAATGATGTAAAGTTGTTCACAACAACATAAATGTCTCTCTTGTCTATTCGTACTAAGGAGGTAGATTGTACATTAAAATGTGTCACGGAAAGGCCACTCAATCAGATAAACTCTTATGCTAGTTAGCTTTTAGCTAGCTAGCTTTTAGGGTTGAACAATATGCAAAAAACAGAGCTGATATAACAGATATTATAGGTGCCACCATTTTAGCGTTTTTAGTGCGTCTTTCCCACTTGAACAAATAAAAATTTCTAATTTGATAAATTTATTGCTCTTGGCCATATTTTGATAATAATTTAGCTAATTGTTTGACTCTGTTAGCTTTTAACCTCTTAACATGAAGCTTTGGTGTCCTATTTGTGTCATAATTGTCACATAAATTATGAAAAATCGTTCACGACAACATAAATGTCTCTCTCGTCTTTTCATACTAAGTTTGTACATTAAAATGTGACATGGAAAGGCAGCTCAACGAGGTAAAATCAAATAAAAGCCTATCCTAGTTCGCTTTTAGCTAGCTATCTTTTAGGTCTGAACAATATGCAAAAAATGGATTTTATTTATTTTTGAATTGAACAAATAAATTGCTAATTTGATTTGAGAACCAAACATGTTTCCTTATGTCTAAAGGATAAGGTTATTGCTCTTGACCATAATTTGATGATATTTCAGTCATTTGTTCGGCTCTGTTAGCTTTTAACCTCTTAACCTAAACTTTTAAATTGAATTAGTCAGATGAATTTGTAATGTTAATCTTTGTTGGAAAACACTTTGGGTCAGCGTCTGTTGTTTCTGCATTTTGCGTTTTTGTTGTTTTAAATGTACTATATTAAAAAAATGACAGTTTGATTTGGCTGTTAGCAGGTCATGTTTACCTTTTGTACTATTTATGTGGTTTAACAAACTTAGATTCTCCAAAAGCTGAGCATCAAAACTGAATTTTAAATTTATAAAACAGATAGAAAAAGTGGATGAATTGGGTCACTGCAGTTTGTTTCTAACCTGCGTTTCTTAGTTCTTTTTAATTAATTTTTTACATAGATTTCCTGTCGAAAATTACAGTTTTCTGGGATGATAAATGTTTTATGGTGTACAAAGATGTTTGAAAGTCTGTGTAGTTACTGTGTTTGGAGTATAAAGCACTTTGTACCAAGCAAGTGAAGTAAAAATCGAGCATAATAAACAACTAAAGTGTATTTAAGTATGGTATTTCTGTTTTCAGAGAGAGCAGGAGGGGGACCTGATGCGAACTCTCAGCTCCAAAGTGAAAAATCTTCCATCTGTCGTCGTGTCTGCCGTTGTGGTCGAGTCAGCAGGACGGTTTAAAGACAACGTCGTGGTCCAGCTGCTCGATCCACAGTCCGCCATGAACCACCTGCTGTCTAACGGTAATAAATCATCCATTTAATAATATTATCTTTATTGATTTCTCCAGGATCTCTGACGTCCACGGTGTTGCTTTTACCCAGGTGATTGGAGGTCGATCCAGGTGGACGACACCGCTGGTCACATGGTCCACAGCTGTGTGGAGGCTGTTCACACTCTGGTGGCGTCGCTGCTTCAAGGAGACGTTGCCCTGGGACACCTGCAGACCTGCCTGAAACACAAAGAGCAGTTTAAGAAGCTGTACCAGCAGTGTACGAGCCCCCATTAGCCTCAGCAGCGCAAACGGCCTTCTGTGAATACTAAATTATGTGTCACCTTAACGGATAAAACTGTATTAATTAACAACGGCTGCATTCTGTCCCCAACAGACAAGAGAAACACCAAATCTGAGATGGTTCCTGTCACTGCAGAGGCTGTTCTGGCTCAGAGAGAAAAGGACTTGAGCTCTTTCAATCAGCGCAAACAGCAGATGGACACACTGATAAAGATGATAGCAAAGGTTACAGAAAGCATCACAGGTGAGTATAGCTGGACAAGTACCCCAGATAAATATTTGGTTCTTTAATCCTATGAACCTCAAAACCCGCTGGTGACTTTCATGCGTATTGCCTCGAAGTATCTCATCAAAATGTTACCTTTTATCTGCCAGAAACTGCAAAAATATAAAAAGAGTTGGCAGACTTTTAACTTTTCTCGGGTGAAAATGAGACAAATTTAAGCTTAATATCATGATATTTCATCAGGATCACTGTATTCTACAGGTTTTATTCTGTTTTACGGCCATGTGACAAAATTCATTGACTGTCTGAATTACAGAGAGGAGACAAGAATAATACTAATAACTTTAGTTGTGTAGCACCTTTCACAGCACACAGTTACCAAGTGCTTTACATTAAAAACAAATAAGATAAAACAGTAAAAATTAAAAACAGTAAGAGCACAGAATGGAAGAATGGAAATGAATTAATGGAGACTGAGAGGAAAATCAAAAATGAGACATAAAATGACCAAAAGAAAACAAAACCCTCCAAAAGACACATTAAACGACCAAAACGAGACCCTGAACAACAGAAAATTAGTCTGTAAGAGGTATGAAACGACACAAGGGAGACAGAAAACAATAGAAATGACGCAAAATGTCCACAAAGGGACCCAGTTATTGTCCTTTTGTTTGCCATGTTCACCATTTTGTGTCTTGTTTTGGTCAGTTTTGTTTCATTTTCATCAATTTGTGACACACAGAGCAGAGTAATTTTGTCACATATCTTAAACTATTTCCAAAATGGCTCCAATTTGTCCAAAATTATAGACAAAAATCTCCAAGTTGGCTCCAAATTTGGCTAAAATGATCATGAGAGGAAAATAAAACACTGGATCAATACAATGAATGCAGCATGGCTCAGAAACAGTGAATAGAGGAGCAAGTTGTTGGAAGATACATTCAGCATGGTGAAACATCTTTCTACAGATGATGAGCAGAGTAGAGAGAAAAACGCTAAAAAAAGTTTAGGATCACTTAAATGTAAATATCTGTATTTTTTTTATCATTGGTAGCACCTGTAGATGTTCTTGTACATGTTGATTTCAAATTTTGACAAACAATCGAAAAAATTTAACTTTTTTTATCATTAAAGACATTTTTGAGTTCTCTTTACTTGTAATCATGGTTTTTCATAGAGGTGCAGGACTTTATGTTGCAGTGAAAATTAGCCAACAACGAGGAAAAGTATGACAAAAGCACTTTTCTTCACTAACATGTTTCTTCTTCAACCAGTTCCTGAGATGTGCACTCTGGAGGAGCAACACGCTGCAGATCTCCACGCTGTGAGTCTGAACAAGCTGGTGTTTGTTCAGTCCTTTGATGCTGAGGGGAAGCTGAAGGTGACGGGTCCTCCACAGGTCCTCTGGTACAAAACCAGCATGAATGTGTTGAAAATGGCCAGCGAGATGCACACGCTGCATCGCAGCAACCTGATTCTGTCCTCCTGGGCCAAAGGAGCCGCATCTTTGACATCGACAAGGCATCCCTCCCCAGCTCCTGTTCCGGTAACCCTCACACAGATCTATGAAAACATCTGGAAACCTCTGGTGGCCGAGTTCCTTCAGCTGGGCGTCGACATCGCGGATGCGAACATCACTTTTGAGTGGCTCGATCAGGTTCTGTCAGAGTCCGGTGACCAGGGCGACGGGAAGCTGCTGAAGAATGAGCTGAAACTGATGTCGAAGACGCTTTCGGAGGCGGGAGGTTTCAAAGCTGAGGAGAACTGGGTGGAACTGAGGCTTGGTGAGATTCAGGAGTATCGACAGCTGCATGACGCAGCGGCTGCAGCCAGCGCTGTACTGAAAATAGCTGAGAAAATGAAGCTTTCTGGAAACTTCACCGAAATTGACACTCTTAGCCAGCTGGTAATTATCTTAAAATCTGTCATTACATTTAACAAACTGATTAAAGTAGTGCTTCTTTTGCTATTTGTGGTCATTGCTAATATTATGTGATACTTTCCCCTTTTGAGGTGTTTACATAAGAGCAGATGCACTACTGTTCAAAAGTTTGAGGTCACTTAGAAATGCCCTTATTTTTGAAAGAAAAGCAGTTTTTGTCAATGAAGATAACAATAAATGAATGATAAATCTAGTCTAGGCACTGTTCATGTGGTAAATGACTATTCTAGGTGAAAACAGCTGATTTTTAATGGAATATCTCCATAGGGGTACAGAGGAACATTTCCAGCAACCATCACTCCTGTGTTCTAATGCTACATTGTGTTAGCTAATGGTGTTGAAAGGCTAACTGATGATTAGAAAACCCTTGTGCAGCTATGTTTGCACCATGAATAGAAGTGTGAGTTTTCTTGGAAAACATAGAAGTGTCTGGGTGACCCTAAACTTTTGAACAGTAGTGTAGGTCAACTTCAACTAATATAAAGCAACTTTAACTCATTTTACAGCAACCTTAAGTAATATGGAGCATCTTTAACTCATTTTGAGCAACTTTCATATAGAGCAACTTTAATTTATGTACATACATATTCAACTTGTCAAAAGCTTGCAAACCTACTAAATCAACTGTTTTCTTTATTTTTTACTGTCTCTTTTCCACAGTCAAAACTACGGAATAACACATGCCCTGTCCACAAGATTGCTTTCTTGACTGTAGCAAACTCGTCTTTTCTCTACTATATGCGCATTTTTTGCCTTTATTTGACAGTTAAATGTGCAGAAAGAGACATTATCAGCAGAAATAGAAATGTGGATATTGCATTTTGTCGTAAGCTGCTATTGATGTGCAAGTTTTGCTCTTAAAAATGTATATTTATTGAATTTTATGCTTTGCTACTTATCAGGAAGAGGACTCATTTAAGCAAAGGACCCTGGGATCTCTTAGCGTCGATGTATTTCGTGCCAGAAAACACCTCTCCACGGTCACCAAGCAGCACACCGCCTGTCTGGAAGAGTTCCTAAAGAGCCAAACTCTCGTGAGCTGGGTCAAAGAGAACCTCAAAAGTAAGTAATTGCTCTTTTTTTGCCATCAGTGATCCCGCAGTGTTGCAGAAACTCACTTTCTTACCCCATCCACAGGTATGAGCGATGTGAAGGTTTATGTGGACCTCGCTTCCATATCTGCTGGAGAGAACGACACGGAGATTGACCAGGTGGCCTGTTTCCACGACGCAGTGATGGGATACGCTCCTCTGCTGTACTCCCTGTCACCTAATGCTGGCTTTGAGGAGTTCATGAAGTGTGCTCAGCAGGTGTGGGATACCCAGAGTCGAGATGAGAAGCTGCCCGACAAACTGGTATTTGCATCTTCACTGTCTGATGTATAAAAAGTATTTACCTTCTTAGACTTTTCCCCTTTTATTGCTTCTCAACATGAAATATTGGTCAATAATTAGTTTGGTGTTTTTGACAAGAATTCACAAAAAACGGCTTCACTAAGACTTCACATTATGATGCTGCCACCGCCGTGCTTCACATCATGATGCTGCCATCACCGTGCTTCACATCATGATGCTGCCACCACCATGCTTCACATCATGATGCTGCCACCTCCATGCTTCACATCATGATGCTGCCACCACCATGCTTCACATCACGATGCTGCCACCACCGTGCTTCACATCATGATGCTGCCACCACCATGCTTAATGGTGGGGATGGTGTGTTTGTAATGATGTGCAGAGTTAATTGTCCACTAAACATACCATCTGGTCTGATGGCAAAAAAAAGCTCCCTTCTGGTCTTATCAGACCAAAGAACCTTCTCCCGGCTGACAGTCGGAGTCTCCACATGTCTTCTAGTGAACTCTAGTCCAGATTTAATTTGAGCTTTTTTCAGTAGTGTCTTTCTTTTTGTCCCTCTCCCATAAAGATTTTATAGGCAGAGAACAGATAATAGTTGTTATATTTCAGCTGCTGACACTTTTTTTGTAAATTCTTGTCAAAAAAGCCAAATTAAATTAAATTGACCACGATTGAATATTGAAAAGCAATAAAAGGAGAATACTTCCAATGACGGTGAATACTTTCAATAGACATTGTAGACATAAAGTCCTTGTTTCTGTAGCAGAGTGATCAGTGTGTTCAGTGCTGTGTTTGCTTTTCAGAGAGAGTCTACTCGATTACTAAACTGGCTGAAAGCACTGAAGGAGACTCACGGCTCTGTGGAGCAGTCCTCACTCTCTTTAGCTTCTTCTATTAACACTGATGGAGTTTATCACGTAGGGTGGTCTGATGGAAACGTGGAGAGGGTAAGTGGTCTATCTTCACTAAAGCAAAAGATGTAACTTAAATGATTTTAGATATTTATTAAGCTTTGTTTTTATGATTTTTACTCGTTGGCAGAGATGTCTTCAAAACATGGTGCAGGTCACAGTGAGAGGGACCAGAGAAGAGAAAAGCTACAAGCTCGAAGATCTGTTGGAGCTGCAAAACAAACTCATGCTCATGTCATCCAAAGGGGAACACGGCAGAGAACAAGTCAACAGGTTCACAGAGGTTGGTGACATTTGTTAATGCTATGAACTCTAAGCTGTTTCTGTGTGTAAACTGTAGGTGAACAAAAGAAACATGGGTTGATGAGCCCAAAAATTTAAAGAACTAACCAGTGCAAGTTGGCAACATGATTAGTAAATGGTCTAAAATTAAGGTATGCTAGGTGAGCTGAATGCAGATTAACTGTATACATTGCTAAACTCATGTCCACATGTGCTGCAGGTCTTTGAGGGAGTTCAGAGACTGGGTACCATCCTTCTCCAGATGCAAACATCTGGCAACATGCTCTTCAGGGACTGGCATGCTGAGGTCCAGTGCTGCCCTAAACGTCAACCCTGCATCAGAGTCACCTTCGTGTCCCTGCAGGGCAAAGAGATGTCGTACTACGGTGAGGTGATGGAGCAGCTGCAACATCTCGCTCACTCCATGGACACCTGCCAGAGAGAATGGTGTTCCTTCATCGGTGAGATGCGATCCAGCTTCAGTCTGCTGAATCACTACACCTCAGAGCAGATGGTGTATTTGTGCCACTGGATACACAAAGTGTGTCAACGGCAGGCGTCGGTTCCCCAACAGCTCTGGCACTTACTGTTTCCCATAAAGCCTCAGTGCACGCTAACTGATGTCAGAGTTGCCTACGCTAATGCAGCAAATCACCATGAGCTGGAGGAGTCTGATGATGATGAACCTTCAATGGACTCGATGGCAGCTTCACCAGAATACACTGAAGAAGACATGGAAGAGGCTCGTGATCTGATGGAGTTTTCTTCTTCAGAGGAAGAAGATGGTGCCACCGACGGGGACAGTCTTGAGAACCTCTGGGGGCGATTCAAGAACAACATGACCCGGTACCTCAGCGACTCACTGGACATCTCGATTCTGGCCCGATTCCTCTCCTGCCTCTCTGAAATGAACCAGCAACACATGATCAGAAACCTCCCACCGGCTCTCCAGGAGGGGAAGCCCAATCTTGTGCTTTGCCCAAGTGCAGAGGTTTTTACCACCACTCTGTCTTTTTACATGGAGAGTCCGGAGCAGCCTCTGCCATCTGCTGACGAGGTTCTGGTCTGCAGAGAGGAGACCTCAGAAGAAGAGGTGGAGATCTTTCTGCGCCGAGCTCTCGGCCAAAGCTCTAAACGAAGCTGGCAGAAGATATACTCCCTGGTCAGTCCGGGACTGCTTGGATACGACGTCAGTGTGGCTTTAGGCGAGCTCTTTGAGGCACTGGAGAAAAGTGCCACCCCACATTATCGTCTGGTGATAGTCAGTCCAGTTATCCATCAGCACCGATATGTACCCTCCTTCTTCAGCAACGACAAAGTCCAGGCTGGTGTGAGTCTAACAGCAGAGACCGCCAGGAAGTATCTACATCACCACTTCACACAAAACATGGAAAACCCTGTCGCACTGGTTTCTCCTGATCAGCTCTCGGTGTGGATGGTGTCATCTACTCGCCCTGCAGTTGGTAAGGATAACTCTAACTAAATATTAAAAAATGATGTGATTTTCACTGCACCAAACAAGCATGTTCCCTTTCATTTGGAAAATATGATTTGTAGGCTGAGGTATCAGTTTGTTGTGAAACATCATGCTTTTATCAAAAAACGTGCAGCCCTTTCAATTTGGATATCGCACTTGCCTGTATTGCAATTTTAATAGAATTTCTATTAGTTGTTCAGCCCTAATATATAGTTAGTTTGAGTTCTAATATTCTAATTAAGTCTTACAATCATTTCTCAGCCATGTTTTTTCCGTTTATAGGGAAATCCCTTTATGTGGATCGTTTGTTTGAGAAGTTCAAGCAGACGTCTCCCAGAACGAAACACATCAGGATGAAACTGATTGAGCCATGTGTTGACATCGACTCCTTGATCAAGAATCTGTCAGAGAAACTGGCACCGTTGAGAGAGCAGGACCCGGTTCTCCTGCACATTGACACTGCTGGAGTAAGTATACAAGCATTTATAACTGCAGATAGCTCGTTCTGTTGAAATTGAAGTTGACAATCTGTCCTCTGTTTCACTTTTATCACCTGCCAGGTTCGTTCAGGTCTGGAGGAGCTCCTCTTCCACCTGTTGGTTCTTGGTTGTTTGAGTGACACTCATGGTGTGCTATGGAGAAGGAATATAGCTCACCTGATCACCGTGGAGATCCTGAAAACAAACACGTCCTCTCAAAACCAGCCAAAAGAGGTAGAAATGTCTTTTCAGTATGGATGTGAAGCAAGATTTTCTTTGGTTGACTTTAGCCCTCATGAAGTCATGACTTTCAATAAAATATTTTCACATAAAGAGTGAACAAAATCTGCCATAGGTGCCAGTGTGATTTAGTGACAAGGAATTAGTGACTAAAAGCATATTTAAGTTGCAAACAGAGATACTGCTGAGTATGTGCACTTTTGCCCTTGTAGCATAGTTTCCTTGCAGACACAAAATATCTGGTCTGTGCCCACTCTTACAAACTTGAAATGAACACCACATAGACCCTTACATATCGACCTTACAAGAATAAAAGCATTCTAAGACAGTGTATTAAAATGACTATATATTCCATAAGCAATATCCATGTTCTCATATTAGATCCTATACATATCTAAATTCCGTGCCTTAAATTTCCATGTATTTTGAGAAACACTTTGTCATTGTCCCTGGTATTGGGAAGCTTTTGTCCCCATGCCTAATCTATTCATGTGTTGAATTTGGTCACACAGATAAGGCTCGGGCTTCTTGATATCCTGCCCACCATTCACTGTCGACCTCCGAGAGAGGTTAAGCAGCTGTTGGCCACTCGAAGGGGCTCAACAAAAAGGACCTTTGATCCACTCATGGATGAGCAGGAGTTTTGCAGTGAGGGGATTCAAAGACCCTATCAATACTTACAGCTCCACAACAAGAATCAGAATCTGGATCATTTTAACTACCAAGAAAGGTCCAGAAGAGGGGATCCCAGTGATTGTCTCAGTCATTTCCTGTCATTCTGTGGAATGCAGGACCCATCTTGGGGTGAACTTAAGAACTTCTCCTGGTTCCTAAACGTGCAACTGAAAGACTGTGAGAACTCAGTTTTCTGTGATCCAGATTTTCTTGCTGACCAGTTGCCCGGTTTCAAGGGCTTCATTGTGAAGTTCATGATTCTGATGGCAAGAGATTTTGCCTCGCCGTCTCTGGACACATCTGATGAAAGTCCTATGCTACGTATTGAAAACAGTGTGGAAGATGATCTTCTTGCCCGTCTGACAATTCGTAAGCACTGGGAAAACGAGTCTCATCCCTACATTTTCTTCAACGCAGATCATTTCTCGATGTCTTTCCTTGGCTTTAATGTGCAGAAATGTCCGAGGCAAAAGACACTCAATGCAGTTGACCCCCACAGCAAAAAGGTCCTGATACAGAACGTCATGTCGCAAGAGCTTTTTGAAGGTTTGCAACGGCAAAGCATTTCTCTCACTGAGGACTTTGATCAGTTGTCCCGGCCAGATAAAATCAAAAGGATTTCATGTGTTGTTGGTGCACAGAGTGGCATTATGGACAGGAGATTCGATCCAGACCCAACATACGAGCTCACTGCTGACAATGTAATGAAGATGTTGGCCATACACATGAGATTCCGATGTGGAATTCCAGTTGTCATCATGGGAGAGACTGGCTGTGGAAAAACCAGACTGGTCCGTTTCCTCTGTACTCTGCAGAGGGAGGGAAGACCAGTGGAGAACATGGTGCTTGTGAAAGTACATGGTGGAACTACAGCAGAAATGATCTACAGAAAGGTGAGGGAGGCCGAGGCACTTGCTCACAAGAACCGAAAAATGCACAACCTGGACACCATTTTGTTCTTTGACGAAGCAAACACCACAGAGGCCATTTTTGCCATCAAGGAAATCCTGTGTGACCAAACAGTGAGAGGAGAACCTCTGAAGGTGCATAGTGGCTTGAAAATAATAGCTGCCTGCAATCCTTACAGGAAGCACTCCCCTGAAATGGTGGAACGCCTGGAACGTGCAGGACTGGGATACAGAGTGAAGGCAGATGAAACAGAAGACCGCCTTGGCAAAGTCCCTCTGAGGCAGCTAGTGTACAGAGTTCACCCTCTGCCTCCGAGCATGGCGTCTTTGGTCTGGGATTTTGGTCAACTCAGTGACTCCACTGAGCTTTCCTACATCAAACAGATTGTCCAGAAGAAAGTTGCTGACCATCGTTTGCCAGTAGCTTGCAAGAACATCATTTCAAATGTGCTGGCTGCCTCCCAGAAATACATGAGAAGCCGGAAAAATGAGTGCAGCTTTGTGAGTCTCAGAGATGTGGAGAGGTCAATGAAAGTGCTTGTTTGGTTTTACCAGCATAGCGAGGTCCTGTTCAACAACTACACTCACCTCAGTGAGGATGATAAAACTCTCAAGTGCCTGATTCTTGCTGTTGGAGTCTGCTACTACCCGTCTCTGGTGGAAAAAGAGGAGTACCTGGCTGAAATTTGTCGGCACTTTCCCAACCCTCTCTGCTCCCCAGCTGCATTGCAGCAAGAGATTTCATCCTGTCAAGACTTCTTCCTTCAGAACATACAAACAAGGGAGACAATAGCCAAAAATGTTGCACTCAAAGAGAATGTCTTCCTCATGGTGGTCTGCATAGAGCTCAGGATCCCACTCTTTCTAGTTGGGAAGCCAGGCAGCTCCAAGTCGCTCGCTAAAACGGTGGTTGCTGATGCAATGCAGGGCCAGAACTCCCACTGTGAACTATTCAAGAAACTCAAGCAAGTTCATATGGTCTCCTTCCAGTGCAGCCCTCACTCCAGTCCAGAGGGTATCATCGGGACATTCAGGAACTGTGCCCGATTTCAGAAGGACAAAAACATGGACGAGTATGTGTCAGTCGTGGTGCTTGATGAGATCGGACTGGCAGAAGATTCTCCTCAGATGCCACTGAAGACCCTTCATCCTCTCTTGGAGGATGGTTGCATCGACACAGACAGGCCAGATCCACACATGAAGGTTGGCTTTGTTGGCATCTCCAACTGGGCTCTTGACCCAGCAAAGATGAACCGAGGAATATTTGTGTCCAGATGGGATCCAAGTGAGGACGAACTCGTGGAGACTGCCAAGGGAATTTGTTCGTCTTCCAACCAAATCCTCCTGAAAATCAAACACCTCTTCCCATCTTTGGCAGGGGCCTTCTTGGACATCTGCAATGAGACCTCAAAGAACCAGTTCTTTGGTCTGAGGGATTATTACAGCCTTGTCAAAATGCTGTTTGCTGCAGTGAAATCCACACAACAAGAGCCAGATGGTGACCAGGTGGTTGAGGCCATCTTACGTAACTTCAGTGGACAGCCAGAGGGTTTTGACCCTGTCATATTTTTCCAGGAGGTTCTCCAAGACCTTACAGAAGTTCCTCGACCAAGCACCTTGCAAATGGTGAAAAAGAACCTCGATCGTGGAACCGATGAGGAGAGCCGTTACCTGCTTTTATTGACCATTAACAATGCAGCTCTGCACATCCTTCAGCAACAGGTCTTTGCCAAAGGAGACTATCCACCACCTGAAATTATCTTTGGCTCAGGATTCCCAAAAGACCAGGAATATGCCCAAATCTGCCGCAATGTCAACCGCGTGAAGACATGCATGGAGACTGGACGCACTGTCATCCTTCTCAACATGCAGAATCTTTACGAAAGCCTATATGATGCCCTGAACCAGTACTATGTTTACCTCAGTAAGCAGCAGTATGTGGATCTCGGTCTTGGTTCCCACAGAGTTAAATGCCGTGTTCATACGAACTTTAGACTGGTGGTAGTGGAGGACCAGAAGAAGGTCTATGAGCACTTCCCCGTGCCCCTCATCAACAGACTGGAAAAACACAGGGTGGACAGGAGCACCGATCTGGAAACATGGCAACGCAGGGTTCTCCACAAACTGAAGGAATGGGTGAAGGAATTCTTAGGCGAGGCCACAAAGGATTTCAAGCTGTCCGACATTTTTGTTGGCTTCCATGGCGATGCCTGTGCCAGTGCTCTGTTGCAGGCTCTAGAAAGGAGAGCACAAAAAGCTGTAGACGTAAGACAGCAACAACAGGATGAACCAAACAAAGCACCTAAGGGCGACAGACAAAAAGAGGTGATGGAGATAGAGGACGATCCGCTGAGTGATGCGATGGACATAGAGACTGCTGAAGAAGACCAAGAAATGACCGTAGTGGAAAAAAATGAGGATGAATCCACTGAGGAACGTGATGTCGACAAAGTGATGTCAGAAATTGAGGAGATGATGGAGACAGAAAATGATGTTGGGTCTGTGAGAGAAAATGAGGAAGACGAAGTCTTTGATTTAGCCAAATGCCTCTTGCTGAACTGTGCCACCCCTGACGCTGTAGTGAGACTCAAATACTCAGATTTAGCAAACCAGGAGAAGGAAAAACTCCAGAGATTGTACTTCCAGCAACAGCATCACCACTCACTGCGAGACTTTCTGGAAGATGGCCTCACCACGCACCAGGAGTCCAGCAGGTTCCTGGAGGTAAGGCACAGAGCTCTAGATTTTATCACAACCCTACACAGTCTTTACAAATTGTTGACCGCACTGTTGGCTTTGTGGTTTTGTGTAGATCACGACTTTCTCCAGCTTGTTGACCAGATCAGATGTGAGAGTTGTAGCTCATGCTCTGGAACTTCATACAGACAGAATCCTCCTGCTGTCGCTCCACCAGTTTGACACTGAAGTCTCCTTCTGCAACAAAATACGGTACAAAATATTCAGCGAGAGCAGCATGGCTGATGTTGCTTTCTCTTTAGACCATCAAATTCATTTTTCATTCATGTGTATGTCATTTATTTTTTTCCAGTTAAGTATTGAGCTTCACAAAATAACAGCAATCTGGTGTCAAAATGTCAAAAATGACAGAAAAGCACCGTGCTGTGCTATGAAATGCAGTGGCGGAAGAAGCATTCAGATCCTTTACTAAAGTAAAATACTCGATTGCAAGTGAGTCCTGTAAGGAAAATCCAACTTAAGTAAGATTACGCAACAGCAAAATGTAGTTAAAATATTTCAGTAGAAGTTCTGGTTTTGTCCTTCTGACTGATAGATTTTCACTCCGCCAAGGAACGCGGCGAAGTTATCTGACGATCGGCGTACGTTTGTCTGTCTGTCCGTCTGTTTGTTAGTAACATTACTCAAAAATGGACTAACAGCACGGAAATGATACAAGAAACAACTGATTAAATTGTGGGGGTGTTTCTGAGTACCATCGATTCCTGCCGCCCGCTACATACTTAGGTCACGCGATTTGGTATCTGTACATAATGTACACATGCATAACACATGCCTGTGCTCGGTGCAAGGTCATTTTTTATTAAAGATTTCAGCTGTCAGAAATGATACGACTGAGCAGTCTTGGCGGAGTACTGTGCTCTCCCAGTGCTTTTCTTGTTAGTTATGTGGCAATCAGCGTTGGTTTGTCTGTCTCTTAGCAACATTACTCAAAAACAGAGTAATGGATTTTGATGAAATTTTCTTGGAAGGTCAGAAATAACACAAGGACCAAGTGATTAGATTTTGGCAGTGATGCGGTTTATAGTCTGGATCCACGGATTTGTTAAAGATTTCTGCGGCATTGCAAGATAGCGTCACAGCATCACTGTAACTATGACAACAAGTGAACACTACGTCAGCTGCCTGCTGACGATCACAGGATTGTGATCCTACTTCAAATCCACCACTGCAGACTTACTGGGACTTATCCGTTGGAAATGATACAAGGAACAATTGATTCAATTGTAGGGGTGTTTCTGTGTGCCATCAACTCTCGCTGCCCGCTACATATTTAGATCACTTATAGTCTGGATCCACAAATTTTTTTAAAGATTTCAGCTGTCGGAAATGATACAAGGAATGAGCAGCCTTGGCGGAGTACTGCGTTTTCTGAGTGCTTTTCTATGTGCCATCATTAGACTAATAATAGGGAAGCACAGCTGCTGCAGGTGGCGCTACTTTACATTAGATAAATCTGAGGGCTCGTCACGTAATTAACGGGAGAGGGAAAGAAGAAAAATCTTAATTTTTTTAGTTGGGATATCAAATCATTGAAATATTTGCTCAAATCTGAGAACTTTAGAGGGAAAAGTCACTCTTTGGTGAGCTGTTCACCTTTAAAATCTGACTCTGACTAAAAACTGCTATTTGGAAGAAGCCCCAAATTTGGAGACTGTTGATTTAGTCTGTAACTGTGTTGTGTTTTCAAAGCTTGTTCTATTATCCATTGTGTTAAATGTACATCTTTAAAAAGCTATTAGATATATGTTTTGAGTAGAAAATACACTGTTACCCTTGGAAATGTAGTAGAGTGACAATGTAAAGTAGTAAAAATGGCAATACTTAAGTAAAGTAGAAGTAGAAGTACTTGTATGTTGGTATGTAATAATAATTTGAGCTTATTTTCACTCATCCATCTGTATCAGGGGCTTCCTTCAGAATGCCAGTCAGTCTCTTCACATCATGATAATACAGATGGACCTCGAGGAATCCCACTGCAGTGACGAGCTCATCGCATCAGCAAAGTAAAGCTCACTGTCAGCCTCCTGAACATGTGATTTTATGCTCAGTGGAATTCCAGATGTGTTTATGAATCTCTCTGCCAACAGATACTGTACCATGAATTACTTGACGTCTCTGGAGGATCAGACCTGCTGGGTGATCTTCATTGTGAAGGTTTCCAGGATCCCAAGTCAGTCCCAGTACATCGGTTTCCAAGGAGGTGAGGACCAAGAGGAATCAATAATGTGATGCAGCTATTTGTTCACTGCAGTAAAGCCATATTTTGTCTTTTCCATCAAAGGCGTCTGGCGCTCAGTGCATATCGATGACCTGAGGGATTCAGAGGACATGAGCCTGAACCTGTTGGTTTTCTGTGGAACTCTGATCAGCAGCCTGCTCAAACCTGCACCGCCAGGTAGAAACTGTACAGCTTTACGGCATTAGGAGAAGAATTATATCACAAATGCAGGGTTTTTCTGACTTACAATGGGACTATGCATGAAAGTTAAAGACTCTGTTTGACCTCATTTCATAGAAATCGATGCATTTTTCTGTTATGTCTGACAGTTTATTGAACAAAAATGTCTGTTTTGCTTGTGGAAATGAAACCTCAATTGACAAAACTGGTTTGGCACCGACTTAAACCTGTTTTGGTCGTGCAATAACCTCCTCTGTGAAAACTCTTTCATTTTTTAATTGTTGATCATAGCAGTCAGTCATGGGTTCACAGTTGCGCTGAAAAGTGTAGATTTTTTTTTATCAGTTTTTTGGTAATTTTTAAAATGAGATATAGGATAAAATGATGTTTATGAAATATCACAATTTCAAGCTCAGATTTGATTAATTTTCTGTATATGTCTCCCATGATTTGTGATGGACCGATTCTTTCTGTTTTTTAACATTTCTGTCTGATGAATAGTGTGATTTCATTTATTTTCTATAAAGATAACATGTTTTTGAGTTTTGGGGTTCACAGGATTTTTCAAACAGTACAAACAGCAAAAATGTGTAAATGTGCTTTTTAATGAGCTTTATCATTATAAAAAAAAATACAGATTTCTATAATTTTTTAATATTTATGTTGTAATGGTTACATGGTAGGATGTAATTTAAAAAAGAGTTAGGTGTCAACTCAATTTTAATCAAGTATTTAGCTGTTTTGGCTCGATAGGGCATTCCTGGCTGCAGTGTTTTTACCATAAAATAAACATTATTCTTGATCTTCAACAGAAAACCACAAAGACAGTGGAACAATGACAACAAGAAGAGACTCTGAAGAAGACAGAAACGTGAGTTGTGTTGCATCTGTGCATTTGTGTTAATTAAAAACAAAAAAAAAATGAACAACTTTTTTTTTCTCTGCATGCAGGTGGACAAAGCCCACCTTCATAGTTTGTCTTTAGTGAGATCCTGCATCCAGAAAGCTGTGGGTTTGCTGAGGGACCCAGATGACGTGACATCGAGAAGCATGCAGCGGATGCAAATCCTTCTGAATCTACTGGGAAATGACCCAAAACACACAGCAGGTGAATATATATAGTGCAGATTTTAGCTTGGAAATTACTACTGTACAGAATGAGACCTGAGAGGGTTTGTCGTTTAACGTATCTTATTATCTTCTGTGTTGTTGTATCTTCACTTGTTTCTAATACGATCTCTATTACAGCTCACTTTCAGAGGGTGTTGTTGAGTAGACTTGCCGAGGCTTTGGCTCAGAGAGAAGAAAAGATGGGAGCTCCTAAAGAATGGGTGAACATAGAAGCCAAGAAACGCCAGGCTCTGCAGGAGGGAGGCACTCTCAGGTAAAATCTGCTTCTAACATGATCATAAACTTTAACAAAATCATTGTGATATAATTAAATATATTAAAAGTAATTGTTCTGACCATGCAGCATTAATCAGTCAAAATATCAAACCTTTTCTTGTTTCAGCTTCACAACTGTGCAGATTAAATGCTTTAGTTTGTCATATACCTCTGGAAACTAAAAGGTTTTAGACTTGTTTGGGCAAAACTAGACTTCTAAGGATGATGAACTAATGTTTGTTATTTTTGTATTTTTTGTATATACAGCACAAGTTATCAAGAAATTACCTGATAATATCAATAATTATTAGTTTTCTCAAGCTGTAGTCATTTTTAACTAATAGACTTCCACATTAAACTTCTCAAGTTTGTTATTTACAATAAGACAATGATTTTTTTGTGTAACAAGTTTTCAGAAATGTTATTTTCAAACATATGAATGAGGTATTATGTATATTTAAAATGCCATAATTTGCATAAATTTTAAAATTTTCATTCCATGAATACAAAAATACTGCCAACAACCATTAAAAATATTTTTAGAGTGTTTTTAGGAATATAATGTTCTCTAAATCAAGCCGTGAATGATATAGGAACCAACCCCACTGTAAAAACAGTCAAATTATAACCAGAAAAAAGTTTGAAGTATATAAGTGCTGCTAAATGGAGATTTCTGACTTAAGAATAGGAGAAAAATGCCTTTAAAGATAAGTACTATAATCGAAATCTAAGAAGCAAATAGACAAAATGTAGTCAAATAATTGTCTAAATGGATGTTGAGTGTTTCCTTACCATTATTCTAAAAGAGGATGTGTTTTAGAAGCAAAATATCCCAAAATGGCAAAATTGAAGCACATAAAAAAAACAATGTTTTTGCTTGCTTTGACTCACCTTAGGAGAGTCTTTGGTTAGGAGATGAAACACCAGCTGTATGTTTATATAAAATCAACTTGATTGTGTTGTTTTTATCTGTTAGACACACCCTGTGGCGCTGTCTTCAGTCCACTGTGATGCCGATCTTGGCCAACATGTTGGAGTTTATGGACCGATACGGGAACCTGGACCTGCTGTCTGATGACCGGCTCAGTCAGGGGCTCATACAGCTCTGGTTGGACATCCTGGAAGATTCACAGAGTTTACACCGAACACCGTTCCAAAACCCAAGGTACTGCGGATTACATTTTCTGTATACACACCAACAAGTCAAAACACTGTGACCACCCACCTATTATACTGTCGGGCCTTCAAGTGGTATCAAACAAGCTCTAACCCACTGAGATCTTCAGACATCTGAAGGTATCCCGTTATATCAAGCAGCAGATACTTTGAGTTCTATATGGTTGTGCGAATTTGATTTGCCACAGATCAGACAATATGGTTTCTGGTTTGTTCTTCACTCCCAACAAGCCTTGAAGTTTAGAGATGCTCTGATCGAGTCGTCTAATTCACTTTGGTTGAGTTCTCTTACAAAAAATCCAAAGCCACTGAATAACTAAATGAGAATATTAAGAAAATTAAGTGACCAAGATAGCCAATAAAATAAGTTAAACCAGACCCAGTAAAACAAGAATAAAATGTTCTCATAAAGTGGTGCCAACAATAAAACATTTAAGTCCTAAAGGAGCCGAATTTATCCAGTACTAGGCCAAGGTTGGTTTTATTTGGTGGGTTTTAATTTGGTCAGTGGGTGGGTTGGTTGGTTGGTTGGTTGGTTGGTTGGTTGGTTGGTTGGTTGGTTGGTTGGTTGGTTGGTTGGCTAGCTGGTTGTTTGGTGGGTTGGTCGGTTGGTTGATTGGTTGTTTGGCTGGTTGTTTGGTTGGCTTGTTGGTCAGTTATTGTCTAATATATCCCAGGAGTTGACATGTGCGCTGTTGTTACCAGATAATCAAAATTATTAATGTTTTCTGTGAGTGGTCTGAACTGTTTTGGCTCAGTGAATTTCATCAACAAAAAGCTGAATCTCTCCATGATTATTCTGTTTTCTAGTGATCCAGACCAGGAGGTTCTTGTGCAGCACTACTTCATGTTGGACGGTGAAGAACAGTCCTGCTCGGCTCCCTTCAGCTGGCTCATCAGAATCCACCTGGAGAGTCTGTGGGAAGAGTCTGAATTCATGCCAGGTTAGTAAATAAATGTTTAAACTCACAAACACATCATTCATGGTACTAAATACAGCACATTAATGCTGACTTTATATTCTTCAGTTACAAAAGCCGGTGGCACCGAGAGGATTCTGCAGTTTGTGAGCACCTTCAACAACAGCCGGCTGGGCAGTCACCTCCAGAAACTCTCTGAGGGGCAGCGATCGGAGTATGGACACTTCTATCTGCAGGACTTTGTGCTGCTTTCTCTGAAGATCAAATCAAAGGATGAGCTCAAGGTATAGACATTATTACTTCTGTTTAAGTGCAACTTAAATGTGTAATTTTTACAAGTTGCCTGTTAGAAATCTGTGTATAAACAAGATCTCAAGGTCTTGGAACTGAAAAATTACTATCGCTGTAATTTCCTATGTGATTATCTTTTCTTTTGCAGGGGAAATGTTTAGTTATATTAAGCTACCGCCTTTCCCATTTACCGCATTGAATTAAATTAGCTAGTCATGTAGTCCAGTGTTTTCCTGCATCGAGAAAACTTTGGCGCCCCCATAAAACTTTTATCCAGGCCCACAGGAAAATCCCCAGTTCCAAAATGATAAGAATTGCGACTAAAGATCGGAATTCAACTTGTTTTGTTAACTGGGGTTTCATTTACTCAAACATAACAGACATTTTTCTTTTTGAAAATGGGCAGAAAAAAAAAAGAAAATTCACAGATTTCTGTCAAATACTGCAACATAGACTCATTATTTTATAGTCAATACCCAAAGGCCAGTCTGAGCAGGAAAAGCCCTGTAAAAGGATTTTATACTGTATGTTTAACTGCCTTCACTAATTATTCACTAAACGTTTATCCTGTTTTTGTTTGCTTTCCTCCTGTGCTAATTTTACATGCTGTTGTTTTAATACCTAATTTCACATCCAGCAACAAGTCAAAAACTGTCAAAAATGAGCTTGTTTGGCTAACACCCTGCACATTTACAGTGATATTGACTATACATGTATTCAGGTGTTCACCAGGGCCTTGCTGGGCTGCGTATCTGAGCTTCAGACGTCGATGGGCATCACAGCTGAACTTTCTCCTGCTTGGATAACGGCAGCTGCCAAACACTATGCAGCCCGACTGGACACCCTCGGACACATATTTCTGCTGCAGCCTCAGCTAACCGCCACCGTCTGTCAGCGAGGATCAAAGACGGAAACGCAAGAAATGGTGACGTCTTTTTGAAAATTGTTATTCAGAATCCTCAAAAATGCCTGTTACTGCTGCATTGCTTAATTGGAATACAACCGTAAGTGCAGGGAACATAGGTATAAGTGCTTGCTTTATTTTGGCAGGTGGAGGACATTCGAGCTCTCGGTATCTGCGTTGAACAGACCAAACTTCTGACTGTAACTTCTCTACATGAGTGCAAGTCCTTTGTGAGCAGAGTGGAGTTACTGCAGCCGTGTTTGGACCGAGCGTTTGCTCAGAAGTACAGCGCCCTCTGCAGCCCCGGCTGTCTGAAACATCTGGACTCCATCAGGTGAGTCTGGCAAGATGTAGAAAAGAATGAAAGCTTTCTGTGTCGTTTTTTCTTTGTTTTTTATCATCTCATCTGTCTGTTTCAGATCTCTGTGGCATGGGATGCTGGTTGTTGCATCATTCATCCAACATGTGGCTTTCAAAGTTAAACAGGATGACTTAAGAATGAAAGAGCTGGCTCTCAAACACTGCAACCTTCACCTGAACGTACGTACAAATGTTTTACGCTTCTGTTTTGTTTTGAAATTGTTCAACAAGGTTTCTTATTCCTGAACTGGATTTCTCAAATTCATCTAACAGATAACTACCTGAACTACTTTCAGTTTGACATTTGCTGCATGAAATAACATCTCTATTCTTTTTACTTGAAGTTTAATCTAAGTTTTTTAGAAATATTGACAGTTTTTTTGTTACTGAATCCGAGGTGACCCATGTTTTTTGTAAATGCAGACTGTCCTAGCTTAGGCAACTATAAAAACAAGTAAAACATAGTCGTAAACTTCACAGCTTTTGAGTGAGACAATCCTAGATTTTCAGCAAAAAAATGCAGTGATTGCTGAAACTGAAACTGGGCACTTAAATTTGTGAATTATGTTTGTACACTTGAGCCAAATTCGATGACGCAGTCAAGTGTAATAGCAGTTTAAATTGGTTTGATCACGCTCATAAAATGTTGTTAGCTAATCACAGAACGATAATACGTGACACCTAAATCCAACATACTAACAATGTTTGGGATCTTCCAAACATGGTGTGTACTGGGTTTCAGAGAGAATTAAAAGTACAAAATTAAGAAACAAAATATAGAAACAAGAGCAAAGATGACACTAGCATGACTTTGTTTTATTTTTTCTAACAGCTGATGCAGGAGTCACCTGACATCAGAAGCGTCGACACGCTGCAGCAGCTGATTCGAATCCTTAATTCCTTCCATGATGAGTGTATCAGCAGAGATCTGAGGTCTGCTTTTATATGTTTGTATTCTAGACTTTACACTCGATGAGAACGTCTACTAAACTAAATTGTGATATAATTCAGTGTAAAGTTTTGTTAGTGTCTATTTTCTGATCTTTCACGTCTTATTTTGCAGTGACATGATTATTCTCTCTTGATGTTTTCTGTAAAGGTTTGGTATTTCCTGCCCGGTTTGCCTGTCAGAGCTCCGTGAACCGTCCGTCCTGCCCTGCCAACACGTCTTCTGCCTGCCGTGTATCCAGCACTGCATCAGGTCTAACAGGCGTTCATGCCCTTCATGTCGACATGAACTTCCAGCCGACTTCAATCCAACTGTTTCTCTCACCGTCAAGTGAGTTCAAGTAAAAAAATATACAGTATTATGTGAGTCTTTTAGTCAAAATGCATTCTTGGACTGAAAATGTAAAACTTTGCATCCAAACCTGAATAATTTCTGGTGTTGTGTGTGAATTATTTTTACTTTTTAAAAATTTCCTCACTCCACTGAGGTAGAGGTACACCATCTTTTGCCCTTTTTTTTGTATGGATTGTAACAAAATAAATGTTTTTTTCTGTTTTTTATGATGATAGATTTTGATAACTGATAATATTCAAATTCAAAGAGGAAAATAAATATATATTATTTTAGTTTGAAGCTTATTTTTCTAATCCAGTACTCAGTTCTTAAAGAGCCTTCATCATCCCAACAGTAAAGAATACTTTCAGTTATTTTAAACTTGTTCATAATAACCTTAATGTATTTGTTTTAATTCGTAAATAAAGTACAGATACAGGCTTTTTTTATTCTATGTCATTGTGTAAATCCAATCAAATTTGTGATAGTTTAATTATTTTTATTCATTTATTTTTGTTTAAATAATAATAATTTAATTAGTTATAAATAAATAAATAAATAAATAAATAAATAAATAAATAAATAAATATATATATATATATATATATATATATATATATATATATATATATATATATATATATATATATATATATATATATATATATATATATATATATATATATATATATGTAAAGATAATTATAGTTATAAAATTTATTTAAATAATGACCAACTAACTGACCGACATACCAACCAACCAACTGACCAAACACCTAACCAATTAACCAAACAATTGACCAACTAACCAACCAACCAACTGACTAACCAATCAGCCAACCAACTAACCAACCTACGAACCAATCGGCCAACCAACCGACCAACCAGCTAACCAACTGACCAGCTAGCCAACCAACTTTCCAACCAAACAACCAACCAAATAAGCAACCAACTAACCAAAATACCAACAAAGCAACCAACCAACCGACCTACTAACCAACGGACCAACATACCAATAGACCAACTAATCAATCAACCAAACAATCAACTAACCAACCAGTCAACTAACCAACCAACCAGCCAACTAAACTGAAACCAATATTGGCCCAGTAGTGGATAAATTTGGTTCCTTTTTGGACATAAACGTTTTTTTGTTGGCACCACTTTTGTGAGAATGTTTTATTCCTGTTTTATTGAGTCTCTTAGAACTTCTTTTATTGACTGGCTTGGTCACTTACTATGTTAATTTATATATTAATATAAAGTAAAGTCATGTCAAACCTTACCTCCTTATTAACTAGCTTGGCAACAGTATTTAATTCATGGTTCCCGAAAAGTGAAGGCCTTTGTATCAATAAACTGGTACTGCCTTGTTCAGCCATTACACATAACTAGAACTCTCTTAACCGAGTACTTACTGAGAAACAGTTAAAAACTAGTAGTTACAGTTGTTAGCAGTGGTAATTAGTGTAAAACTCTTTCTAATGAGTAGTGTTTGATTGGACAACATGCTGTACGACACCCTATAGAAGGTCTTTGGTGTTCCACATTATTATTTTAGCTTCACAGTTTCCCTCCTCAGTAAATCTTTGCTCCACCTGGTTCAGGGCATCGCTGCAGCAGCAGGCCGCCGTCAGACACTGCTGTAACTCCTTCTTCCTGGAGGTGGTGTCCCGGTTCTGCCTGTCAGAGGGACGGACGCCTGAAGAGGGAGTAGTGGAGCTGCTGTTCTCTTTACTGGTTTCTGCTAACGGTCAGTGACACACAGTTAGTCAGTGATAATAACGGATGAGATAACGAGGGTTAATCTCTTGTTGTTGTTTGGTTTGATGCAGGAGACATTTACAGGACCAGAGAGCTGACTCCCTTCCTGGAGTGTGTCGATAACAGTCCGGTGGTTCGATCTGTGCTGCCCAAACTGCTGCTGCAGTACAGGTGAGGGAGGAGGATTTAATGTCAACACTACCACACTGAGGCAATACAAGTTTAATATGGGTCTATTTCAGATTATTGGTTTAAATATTTAATTTTATATTTTAAGTTCAGATATGGTTCATTTTCCCAACAGAACTGCACATCACACATGTATGTGTACAGAATTATATAATGAATGCATACTGTCATTCAAAATAGTATATGTGGTCCAGTGATACAATCTTCAGATGATGCAGAACCATCAAAATAAATTAGAACATCCAAATTTAAGCTCAGCATCATTACATTGCAGTGTAACGCTTAAACCCCAAACTCCCAGTAAGTACTGCACAGTAGTGAGGCTGCTGATTATTTTAAGAACTGTTGTAAAGTTGAGAATCTCATGATTGGTTTTGGTTTTAAAGTTTCTGAATCTGAAAACTGATTTCATTTTGGTGATTTTTTTTTATAAAGATGAAATGACTTTCAAACACTCTGAAATTTGACATTCAGAGGAATAAACTGAAATAACTCGTAAGGAAACTGGGAACAGGTGTGTGAATGGTCGAGATGGAGAGTGGCAGTGGAAATAACAGAATCCCTGACAGTAAGACACTTCTCTATGATCTGTGTGATGGTTAAGTGTCGTGTATCTCTCAGTTTTGACCAGGCGAAGGCTCACATTCAGACCTACCTGAAGAATCTGCAGGAGAACCTTCTAGACAAAGAGGACCACACTGAACTCTACCTGCTGTTTGTCAGCTGCTTCCAGGTGAAACAAAACAACTTCTACAGCCCATCTACATTAAAATCACCATCTTAGCTGCTTATTTTAAGTCAATGTCATGTTAGTTTTTACCTGTATTTAGCAGAAAGCAGCTAAACGATTCTAATATTTTTAGCTAACAGTTTATTTATCCAAAGAAATGGCTGTTACTGCTTTCAGAATCAACCAACTGACCAACCAGCTAACCCACTAAGCAACCAACCAATCAACTAACCAACCAACTGACCAACTAACCAACCGACTAACCAAACAACTAACCAACTGACCAATTAACCAACCAACTGACCAACTAATTGACCAACCAACCAACCAACCAACCAACCAACCAATCAACCAACTGACCAACTAACCTAACAACCAGCCACCAACCAACCAACCAACTGACTAACCAAACAACCAACCAACTGACTAACCAAACAATCAACCAACCAACTGACCAATTAACCAACCAACTAACCAAACAGCCAGCCGACCAACCAACCGACCGACCAACTAACCTAACAACCAGCCAACCAACCAACCACCCGACCAACCAACCCCCCAACCAACCAACCAACCAACCAACCAACCAACCAACCAACCAACCAACCAACCAACCAACCAACCAACCAACCAACCAACCAACCAGCCAGCCAGCCAACCAACCAACCAACCAACTGACAAACCAAACAATGAACCAACCAACTGACCAACCGACCAGCTAACCAACTGACTAACCAAAGAACCAACTGACCAATCAACCAACCAACTAACTAACCAATCAACCCATCGACCAACCAATTAAAATATCATCTCTTTGACACCCAAACTAATTCTATATTTTTCTCCAGGACTCTCTGTTGTGCTCAAAAGCGAGAAAAGATGAGGAGAGCGGAGAACAGCAAACAGAAATCAGACTCCTGAGCCGGATCGCCAGGAAACAGACTCCAGACAGACGAGAGGATCCGGCAGAGTTCCTGCTCAACACAGCCAGACTGAGAATATGTCTGAACTCTGCTGCCAAGCTGCTGCAGGAAGCAGCTGAAGGTGTGTTTGAGTTCAACCACCACTTTATCATAGCTGCACACATTTAGTATCTAAGTCTAAATTGAGCAGTTCCATTAGGTGGAATTCAATCCAAGTTTCGTTTTGTCTCTGTGTGAAATGTGTTCAAAGGTGCGGCGGTGGAGGCTGACCGGTTCCTGCAGCAGGTGAAGGCTGTGTGTGAGTACAGTGGAAACGACTGGTTCAGGGTTTACCTGCTGAGAGCGCTTCACAGGCGCTCAGGTATCGACTGCATCCTGTCAATGATGAACAGACCGGCCTGCTGGTGGATCTTCCCTCCAGAGCTGCTGCAACTTCAGGTAAAAACATGGAAAAATACAGTGAGGAAAAAGAGATGTGAGACTTTTTCTTCAAAGTTTTATTTCCAGTTCCTGCAGCACAGATACATTTTTGCATATTAAGAGTAAAAAATAATTTTGTGTGAAGTTTGAAAGCAAGAAATTAAAAACTTTATGATCGAGAAACTGCATCACTGCTTCTGTTGTGTTCCTATAACAAGAAAATTTCTGTTGTTGTGGAGGTTTTTCCAAAAAAAAAACAGTATTTTTTTTTTAACAAATATTTTACCGAACAAAAGCAATTATTGCCTTGGGTTCATGATCTTAATATACTGAATGCTCATCTTAAGAGCTGCAACTTGATTTTATTTTATCATACATTTTTATTAATTGTCTGGATAAATAAATGTATCAGTGGACTATAAAATGTATGTACACCCAGAGATATTTAATTCATACAAAACTAGGAAAATATTTTTAAAAATTAGTCAGATTTTTGGTAATTTTCACCAAAGCAAATGTCAGCAATTTTTGTGTTATCAAAATAATTGCCAGTTAACTTTCACTTAATAAAATCAACATTTTTTTCACATAAATTCATAGAAATGAAGACTTTTTTTGAGTATAAAGTAGAATCTAAAACTGTCAGCTACTGTCTAACTAGTTAATAACCACACATCAGCAAACAATGCAGCCAAAACATAGATCTTACTTTTCATTTCACAGACACTAATTATAATAAACTTTTATTTTACAGTGCTTTTCAAAACACAAAGTGCTTTGCAATAATAGAAACACGTGAGCATCTGATGGAGCAGGAAGGACAGAAACAGACCTTCAGCGTTTTGGAATTTAAAAAAAAACAACAATAATTTAAAATCAGCTCTGAATGCAGCCATGTAAAGATGTTCACGATCAAGCTGCAGTTACTAACTTTTTACTAACTGGAGCTTTTAATTCTATTTTTTTTTTTTTTTAAAAGCCAACTCTAAAATGTTCTTTTTTCTCAAAGAGGATGATTCCGACCAACGTGGATCAGTTCCTCTGCTGTGGAACGTCTTACAGAACCATAAGAGACGCCGTGGCTCGGGTTCTACTGGAGAACAGATCCGACAACTTCCTGAAAGAACTGCAGGTCAGAGACTCTGGAGCTCATGAAGATCTTAAGTTCACCTAATTTATGTAAAGAAAAAAGTTCCTCAGCAATTTGTAGATGCTGTCATGTCTGCTGATGACCACTAGAGGTGACTGAGACTATGTGAGTATATTCAAGTCCTGTACTGAAGTACAAATACAAGGGACTTTACTGGACTCTTCGTGTTTTTCCGCTCCACTATAACTAACAAGGAAATACTGTACTCGTTCCATTACATTACATTCATCTGACAGCTTTAATTAAATTCATTTATTGCAGAGAAAACACTCTATGAACTTCTTATGAATTAAAACTACCCAACAATTTATACAAATACAGTAAAATCAATTAGTGGATTGATCAATGGCAGCTATTTTGATAGTAAAAAAAACTATACTAAAGACAATAAGCAATAAAATACAACAAAAGCAAATTGTATAAAATATGCAAGAACATCCAAAAAATATGAATACGTAAACTATATATGATACAGGATCATTTATTCAGTACTGCCATATTATTGGCATCTCTTTTTTTCTAACATAAGGACATCTCTAAGTATTTTTATCAACATTTCACCTTTAAAGACATTTGTCTTAAAGAAACATGTTAAAATGAGATCCGGAATGAAGTCAATTTAATTAAAATTAATTGAAATTTAATGCGCAAAACCTGAGATTTTACCCTCAGTTCTAAAAAAATGGTGAGTTAGTTTCGGCGTTTTGCCTGCTGTCATTTGTTGGTTAAATTAAATATGAAATAAAATAAATAAAATGCACTTTAGTCTGTATAATTCTTTGAATTATAGCCTCAACTAAAACAGATTATTTTCTCATGGAAGATATTGGAAATAATGGAAATATTTATAGTATTTGCATGATGCTTTGTCATTAATAAAAATGTTCTGCATCAATATTTGATCAATCAGTAGAATTTGTTGTTAGTCATGCTTTTATTTTCGTGTGTCGTGTAATTCCATTACAGTTCCGAGGAAATAATTCTAAAATTTAGAAATATAAGATAATATAACCTTTTCTTAAGCGTATTGAAACATCTTAGCTGCAGTGAACACCTGTCTTTATTTTTTATTCTCTCTAATGTCATATTTGTTTTGTGTTTTCTCTGTAGAAGCTGAGAGGTTCTCAGACCAGCCTGGTTGCCATGGCGATGTTCAGACACGTCACCTGCCGCTACAAGTCACCTGACCTCAACCTGCGTCCGTCCGCACAGGTGAACGCCTCGATTGAAAACTGAAATGCTGTTTTAGGTTATGTAGTGTTTAAATTAAATGTATTTCCACATATGTATGAGATCTGCCTCATAGCTGCTACTTAATGACTAAAAATATGCACTTAATGTCTTAAAATGTCAACATTTCAGCCTAATTTAGCTCAGTTTTAGCTTAGATATATTTTAATATTAGATAGAATTCAACTTTAGTGTCAATTCTGATGTACATGCCAGCACAGAAAGTAAAGGTTTGACTTTAAAAGACTCGTATCTGAACTGAAAAGCAGATAAATGTCATAAAATATGAATTAAATACTGTTGGAATGGAATATTAGTCATTGTTTGTTGTTGCTTTAACACAAATTAAGGCATTATTTTTTCTTTTTTATTCCAAAGAGTGCAGAAATAAATGACATATGTTCTCATTTCAGTTTATTTCCTTCATTTTTTAAATACATTTAAATATATGACAGCACTTGAACTGTATCGAATGAAATCATACAGACTTTAGTGACAGTTACTGCTTTAAAAAAACCTTGCATTTCTGACAGATAGTTTTAGTAAATTTGCTGCAAATTTTGCTTCCAGGAGACGTCGAGACTAGAAGATCTTCTCAGAAACATCCAGTCGAGGGACTTCAGGGAGTTTTGCTCGTCGCTTCTGAAGAATCGCATCGGCGGACCGGACTCTCGTCTCCAAATCGCCCCGAATCTGTCGGCTCAGAGACAAACCCTCCTGGAGCTGCTGGTCCATCTGGACTCGGTGCTGCTCGGTGGAAACAATCTGCTGCTTCCTCTTCGTCAGATCGCCTTCCAGACGGAGAACGTCACAGTAAGACTCTCAATCCACCGATTTTACACATAAATGTTAGTTTACACATGACAGAGGACACCATAATATAGAATTTTGTTGTTTTAAAGCTCAACAGATCCCTAAAAAGTCTGAAAAGATCTTAAACCTGCAGATCTTTTGTCTCCCCCTTCTGGCAGTGAGAGGTGTTACACAAACACTGCTCTTTTTTTTTAGGCTGTAATTCTTCCTCTGAAGTTCCTTTTCTTCTGGAGCTTCAGAAACTTTATCTGAACGCTCCTGAGGTTTTTATTAATATTTATTAATTGCAACGTTTACCCACCATAGTGTGAAATACAGTTTTGAAATAAAACAGACGATATTACATTAAAGCAAGACTATAAAAATGGATTTTAAGAGGTGCTTTAAAAGAAAATGTTGATTAAAAGATGTCAAATGTCCTTTTTCCTCCCAGAACTCCTTTCTGCCGACGATGCCCGACGATCATTCATCTGAGGCCAGACAGTGGTTAGAAGAGAAGAAACTTGTACAGTACAGTAAGTATTTTACATTATAAAGCTTTTTATTTGTGTTATGTTTGGGCCTTTAACTAAATGTAATGTGTTTACATCATTTTCAGCCTGTGCCAATGGACATGTGTGCTTTGTGGGAGAGGTATGTTCATTTTTCACATCACACACTGAGAATAACATTTCTAAAATATGTATTAATATGTTTTTTGTTGTTGGACAGTGTGGAAAACCGGTCGTTCAATCTACATGTCCAGACTGTAGGCTTCCGATTGGTGGAGAGAGACACACTCCGGTGGCCGGGTTTACAAAGCAGACAGCCCAGAGGTAATATCAGTTCAGTTTATTTATTTATTATGTAGTTCTACTCTGGGATGGCCTGTTTTAGCCACAGAAATGTGCTGATCTTTACTCTTTACGTTCACGAGATCGTTTAAGGAGGTTAGAGGCAGAGTGGTCTAACCCGCGAAAAATCTGTACTGAGTTTTACATCATTACTGTAATATTTTATGGTCTAAAGTAGACTAGCCCACAACCAAAATATAGCATTACAGTGAAATGTTAGACCATTCTTGAAAACACAAATGTTTGAACCTATTTTTCGCAGTAACTACAGAGAGCAGGTCAGACCACTCTGCTTCCAAACCCTTATTGTGCAAGATGCTTCAAAAATGATCCAAAATGATTCAAAACGTGTCCAAAATGACTTGAAAATTATCCACAATTGCAGAAAAATTCTCAGAAATGGTCTAAAACCACGAACATTTTTTCACAATGACATGAAAATAGTCAAAAATGACTGGAAAATGATCCAAAGTCAGTCAAAATTCTCTCCAGTGATTAAAAATGATTCATAATGACTGAAAATTTGCAGAATGACACAAATTTTGTCCAAGATGCTTTAAAAAATCATCCAAAATGACTCAAAATATGTCTAAAATAACTTGGAAATGATCCAAAATTTGTATAAAATTACAGAAAAATTTTCAGACATGAGAAAAATCTTCCCACATTGACCAAAATGATTTCAAAATCAAAAAAATAATCTTTTTATTAGTTTTTCTTACTAGTGTTTTAACTATGTAATTACGTAATTGTTTAGTATTTTCTGCTGCCTATATGGTCCAGGACTCCCTTGAAAAAAGATTCTTGATCTCAACCTGATTAAATAAAGGTTAATGAATCAGTTCAGTTTAGCATCTTCTTGACATTCGGTCAAACGTCTGTGTTTAACTTAATGTGTCTAAAATGTCAGCGATCAGACTCGGACTGGACACGTCCTCGGAGAAGCTCACCAGAGGTCTGAAGCTCCTGAGAGGCAGATGACTTACGCTCAGTCCTGCATCCTGAGGCTGTTAACTCACCTCGCCATGCTGCAGGGCGCCGCCAGGAATCCCAGAGTGAGACTCCACCTTCATCCGAATCTGATGTTTTCAATAAGAGCGTCGAGTGATAATTCGCCCGTGTTGTTGTTTACTTGGTTGCAGAGCGTTGGAGACATGATCCATCCCAGACCGTACGATGTCCTCGCCTTCCTGTGGAGCCACCTTGAAAAGGACGTGAAAGTTCTGGGTCAGACCCTGGATAAGAACATGGACGACACGGCGGTTACAGTCCATCTGATTCTGACCAGACTCTCCACAGGTAGCGCTGACTTTATGACCTTTACGTCTCTGCCGCTGCTGTAAAAACCACTAACTCTGCTGAATGTTGATGAAGGTTCCCGCGGGGGAGGAGCTCATCTGTCCTCCAGACAAGGACGGCAGCAGTGGGAGAAACTCGTCTGTGATTCTGGCATCAACCCAGTTCTTCAAGTAAGGAGGAGGAGGTTTTTAAAAGTCCGTAACTAAGATGAGACAAAACTCTGTTGCTGGATATCGCTCAAAAAACAAATTACACAATGTAGTCTAATAGTAAAGGAATAAAATATCAGTATGATACCTGAAAATAAAAAACAAGGAAGCTAAATTAAGACTAGAATAGAAAAGTAATAAGTATAACTGGCCATTAGTCTAAGGTAGTGAAGTAATACTACACATAATAAAGAAATATCACTTACACATGGTAGTGAAACTGAAATATTACACAAGATAAAGAAATAATGCTAAGATAAATAATAAAAATATTTCACAAAATAAGAAGAAATTACACATGAAATTCAAATATTGCACCTGACAGATGAGATTTTACACACGGTAAAGAAATATTGGAAATAAAATTGAACTATTGCACCTAAAAGATTAAATATTACACATAAAATGGATTTTTTATACTTGATAAAGAAAAATGGCATATGAAATTGAAATGTTGCACCGAACAGAGGAAATATTACACATTACATTGACGTGTATTTGAAAATGAAATAAAGCACGTGAAACTGAATTGTTGCCCATAATAAAGAAATATTGCAAATGAAATTTAAATGTTGCACCAAAAAAAACTAAAATGTTACACATAAAACTGAATTATTAGAAAAAAAAAGAAAAAAAAAAGAAGAAAAAAAAAACTGAATTATTACACGAGGAATATTGCAAAAAAGATTGAAATGTTGCACATAACGGAATGTTACAAATGAAAGTGAAATGTCACATATGAAACTCAGATATTGCACATGATAAAGAAATATTGCAAATTAAAGTAAAATGTTACACATGATGAAGACCTATTGCTAAAGAGATTAACTGCACATGAAATTGAATTATTACAATGAATGACAAATATTGCAAATGAAACTGAAATATTAGACTTGATATAGAAATATTGCAAATCTAATGGAGATGTTACATGTGGTAGTGAAATATTACATATGAAGAAATAGTGCTAATGAGATTGAAATATTACACGTGAAATTCAAATATTGTACCTGAAAGATTAAATATTACGCCTCAATTGAATTACTACATGAGAAATATTGCAAATGAAATTGAATTATTAGACATTATAAAGAGATTCTGCATATAAAATTGAAACATTACACGTGATAAAGACATATTGTATTCATCTATTACACATGAATAAGAAATATTGAAAAGGAAACTGAACATTACACCCAAAAGATGACATATTGCGTATTATATTGATATGTTGTACCTGTAAATGAAATATTGCACATAAAATTAAAAAATTCAAACTTAAGTATTCCACATTAAAGTAATATTGTAACTATTGAGAAATGGAATATTACACATTGCTATTTTTATTCAGATTTAATTTTCCGTTTTTCCAAAGTGTGATTGTAGAAAAGTTCTCCTGTGATGAACCTCAGTGATGTGACGACTGGAACAGGCACTAAGACGTCTTCTGCTTCAAGTTTCTTCTGGCTGTTTTCAGGATTTGCAGAAGAACCTGTCTGAAGCTCAGGACAGAATCTCTGCTGACGGGGGACTCTCTGGAAGCCCCCTGATGACTCTGCTGTTCGGGGATCCTGGAAACATGCTGCCGCTTCCCTCCGACTGTCCGACACATCGATCCTCCTTCTGGACGCTGCCGGAGACGATGACGGTGGAACGATTCTCTCAGCTGGTGGCAGAAACGCAGGGAGGAAGATCTTTACCGCTGCTCAGCCTGTTCATCAAAAAGGTATGGATCATCTGTTATAATCAGGCTAACGTGCGCTACGTCTCACGAGTCCTGAGTGTCTGAGGCTGTTCGTTTTTTGGTATTTTCCCTTTTTTCATTAGCATTATTGAAGATAAAGACATGAAGTAAGGAGGACGAAGAGAGACAAAGACCAGCTTTACCAGGGAGTTAGTTATGTGTTTCTGGTGTTATATGGGTTAAAATAAGTACTGTTTCCAGGACAGGGTGTACATGGTCTGCAGTAAGGCTTAGCTAGGTGCTAACGTCCACATGGTTGGCAGGACCCAAGGTTTCCCAGCAGAACATTGTCCAAAGCATCACACTGCCTCCACCGGCTCAACTTCTTCCCATAATGCATCCTGGCGCCATGTGTTCCCCAGATAAATGACACGCACCTGGACATCCACGTCCACGAATTCTGAGTCATTTTGGACTAATTTTGGATAAACTTAAGCAGTTTCATATGGATTTCACCGAATTTTTAACCTATTTTAGGAATTTTGGGTGAGTTTTTTGACAAGATATAAGTAATTTTCAGCTAATTGAGTCATTTTACACCTTTTTTCTGTCATTTTGGATCAATATTGGATAAACTTCAGTCATGTTAAACGGATTTCACCTAACTTCAGTCACAATTTAGACAAATTTTAGGAATTTTGGAAAAGGTATAGTCATTTTGGGCTATTTTTGGGGAATTCTTGACAAGATTTATGTCATTGTGGACACATTTTGAGTCTAATTTTGTGTATTTGTAATGATGTGTGCAGCTAGAAGCAGAACAGTGCACACAAGGACATGCTATTTTTGCTCCTTCTTTCTTCTATCTGCATGTTTTGGACTAATTTTGGGTCATTCGGGACAATTTTTATGCATTCTGGACAAATTTTAGTCATTTAGGACAGATTTCACCAAATTTTGGACACATTCTGGGCGAATTTTAGGAATTTTAGGTGACTTTTAGTCATTTTGGAGTAATTTTGGAGAAACTTAAGTCATTTTGGATGTATTTCACCTAATTTTCTACAGATTTTAGGAATTTTTGGATAAGCTTTAGTCATTTGAGACATTTACAAAAATATTTTTGACAAGATGTATGTCATTTTAGACTCATTTTGAGTCATTTTGAGAACGTTGTAGTCATTAAGGACACAATTTGACTTCATTTTGGACACATTTCAGTCGTTTTAGACTTTTTTTTCTGTCTTTTTGAATCAATTTTGGATAAACTTAAGTCATTTTAGACAGATTTCACCTAACTTCAGACACAATTCAGACAAATTTTAGGAATTTTGGAAAAGTTCTAGTCTTTTTAGACTATTTTTGGGTAACTGCTAACAAGATTTATGTCATTGTGGACACATTTTGAGTCTAGTTTTGTGTATTTGCAATGATGTGTGCAGCTAGAAGGTCATGTTGTGAATTGGTTCAATCTAAATAACATTTAACTGAATTATTACTTGCAGCAAAACAGTAGTTTCTTGAATTTTCTGTCCTCCCACTGTGTGCTGCTTAATTTTTCACCACAGGAGTCAAAGCAACAAAACATTTTCAAGCTTTTAGGATGTTAAATATTAAATTCCTCGTGTAATTCTATTGTTGTAAACTCTGGCTTCACGTGGATTTTAAAGCTTGTTGTGTATTTTTTGTTGTTTATCTCAGATCCACTGTGTGCGATGGTTACACCACCTACCTGAGCTGGCTGCTCTACAGTCCGATCTGCTCAGAGTGTTTCCTCTGACTTCAGAATCAAACCAACAGACGATCGCTCAGATGTTACAGCAGTTACCAGCAGGTACGGCATCCATCTGTTGTCTTTAATTTAAGACCAGCAGCAGCAGCACAAACTGAGCTTTATTTTCCTCCTTGTCAGGATACCAGAAGAAGATTCTGGCTGAGAGAGTCGACACATTCATCACAGTGTGGAACTGTCTGAGAGCAGAGGTGGCAAACAACTGTAAGCACGATATGAATAAACACTATTCCTACTACAGTAATATGAATATTACAGCTACTAAAAGTCACAGCTTTATTTATGAGGCGTTTGTCTGAGCTAAAGTTACTGTTAACTCTTGTTCTATTTACATAAATTGTAAAATAGTTCATATTTACTCATTCTGGGTGCACTTTACACCAGAAATATGATTTTAAAAGTGATTTAAATGAGGTAATTGACTTAAGTAAGCATCTGTTCTTACAGTAGGACTTTAAACTGAACATGCAGCAGCATGAATGCAAGTTGACTTCATTTTTATGATTTATTATGACAACATAACCAGATATTCAGTGTTTAAAATTAAGTTCCACGTGTTTAATATAAACAGTCTGACATCTGGAGTGTTTGGTGTTTTAATGTTTACTGTCAGAGTGGAAACATTACATTTTGTCTCTTATTTTACAATAATTTACGACACAATTCTTGTAAAACTGCACATTTATTTTATGAATAAAGGACACATGTCAGCACAAGTACACCTGCAGCATTTTTTAGCCTAATGATGTGTTTTAAGGGAATATTTTGCGTTTAAATCACAGTTTAAAAGCACTTGACCAGTTTGACATCTGAGTTTACTGTAAATAATGTGTCGTCTTTGGTGTTTGGTGTCAAAATATTTGGTGAAAATGTGGAAAGAATGCATAATTTGTCTTTTAGAAAAAAGTGAAGCCTATTTTTGTTTATTTTTTTACTTAGTATGAAAATAAGGAGTCTTACATGTTAAATTAAAATGTTAAAATACTGATTGACGTGAAAAAGAAAACTCATAATTCACTTTCTTGTATATTTATATTTCCTGCAGCAGCAGATTTGGGCGTGGATGTGAACTTGTGTGAGAAGGAGGTGACGCCTGACAGCTCTGGAGAGTTTCTGACGCCGAGCCGACGTGGACCCGGATCGATTCTCCGAACTCTGGTCGACTTTCTGTCCGAGACTCACAACAGTCTGGTGAGAGAAGCGAGGAGAGCGAGTCGCCAGGAGGACAGGTCGGTCCACTTCTACACTGTCCTTATCTTGTCTTTACATGTCTTGTCTTGCCTTAACATGTCTTGTCTTAACTTGTCTTAACTTGTCTTGGCTTATCTTGTCTTAACATGTCTTGTCTTGGCTTTGCTTTGCTTTGCTTAATGTATCTTGTCTTAACTTGTCTTACCTTGTCTTGTCTTGTCTTGTCTTAACTTGTCTTGTCTTGTCTTACCTTGTCTTGTCTTAACTTGTCTTAACATGTCTTGTCTTGTCTTATCTTATCTGGTCTTGTCTTAACTTATCTTGCCTTATCTGTGATCATCAACATAAAGAATGAAATGATAACAGTCTGGAGATGCACTGTCCGGTCTCAAAGTATCGCCTTCTGATTAAAGTTCCTATCATAGAAACTGCATATATTTGGGAGTCCTCTACAGTCGATCATGGATGTTCTGCTGTGTTCTCTCCTCAGTGAGTACAGCGTTCCTTTAGAGAGGGTTTCAGAGACCCAGCTGACTCTGTGCCACCCGGAGAGGGACCTGCTGCCGCTGGTTCTGGCCCACTGCCACTACACCTTAAAGAAGGGCGGCGAGACCGACAGCAGCTACGACCTGAGAGGCATCCAAACCCAGCTGAGCCGCCGCTTCCTGGCTGGAAAACCTCTCATCCAGGCGGTAAGAATCCAAACTAATCCTGCGGCTGAATGTAGATTCACCAAACACTCTACTGAATGATTTCTGTTTGTTATCAGGACACATCGAGGTACCTGAACAGACACCTGCAGGACTTCTCTGTGGTTCTAACGGAAGTCAGAGAAAAGATCCATCAGGTGAAACCATGTCACAGTACCAGTGTTTTCATGTGGAACTGACTGATACCAGCTGAAGAATGTTCACACTTTATTAGAGGTCACATTCCTTCCTTCCTCTCCTTTGAACGGTTTTTCTGTGTTGCAGGAGCCGCTGAAGGGTTCGGTGGGTGGCGCCATGAGGACCGTGCTGAGATCCTTCACCGACGTTTGCGACGCCGTTTACGTGGTGGAGATCGGCCTTCGGTTCCTCGGCAAGACGGGTGGAGATCCTCAGAGTCAACTGCTGTCATATCTGACTGATTCTCTGCAGATGGGGCCGCAGATCTCAAGCACTGTAGCAAAGGTAGAAACCTCCAGGTTATAGCACCTCCATGCAGAAAAGTGGGATTATGTTGATCTCATTTTCTACTAGTTACAACACCCTTTCTTGTTGTTTTTCTGTTCATGAAACCACCAATTCTGGATGACTTTTTTGACACCAGTGTGTTCTCTGGAAATTAGCAAAACAGAAATGTTGATTGTGTCATAATCGGATCTTTGCCAGCTTTAAAAATGGAACATCAGCAACAGTTTTCATGTTTTAAGCCTTTAAAACACATCACATAGCAAATGTTTTTCTCATATTGGGAATCTACCACTTTAGACAGCCTTTAGTGTGCAGGAAGTTCTTTCAAATATGAAAACCAACTTCTAAAACATGAATAAATTATGTGCTTTGTCACTAGTTGAGTTGGTTTATTGTCACAATCACTTTATTAGTCTCTGCAGGGAAATTGCTTCATAAAGAGTTGCTCAAATATGTAAAAACTTTACAAGAAACAGTCTGGATACACTTCAGGGTAACATCTTTAGATCTTACATTGAAACCTCCAAAGCTGATTATATACAAGAAGACAGCTATTTTGTTTTTATATTAAAGGTTTCCTCAAAATGTATTTTTTAATATGTATGTGAAGCATTATATATCTAAAAATGTCCTACTTTACATAGATTTCCAGAACAGAAATATAAACATTGGATAAAACCATTAAAATCCAAATTTTAGTTCCATTTTGTTGACGTTAGGATAAAGGTTTATACAGAGGGGATTGCTGATGTCTCTTTCTATCGCTCCATAAATCAGAACATACTGCCAACACTGTCTGTAAATGTCTGTAAATCAAGCTGTGAATGATATCTGAACAAACCTCTCAGTATTAACCTTCAGAATACAGACAGGAGTTGAGAGATCAAGGTCAGAGTAAGAGGTTTTTTATTTTTTATGACACAAAGAGACAAAGTGCAGTAAAATAAACACCTATATATCTTTTTTTGGATGTTTTCTTTCCACTAGTCTGAAAGAAGAAATGTTCTGGAAGCAAAATAGCCCTAAATCTCAAAATTGACCCGGCATAAAAAACTGTATTTTTCCTGTAGTATCTCTTCTCATTTTGATTTATTTCCATTTACTCCAACTATTTGAAAGCCATCGATGTTAACAACAGGGTGTGGAGTATTTTTCTGTGGTCACGCCTCTGGGAAACGTTTAACAGTACACTCAGGAAGTCCACTGGATTTCTGATAAATCAAATACTGCAGTAATAAATTGTTCTCAATGGCACACATACAAAATGACTGACTTGTTTCAAATGTCTGCAGTATGAACAAATGTAGGAACATCAATGACTGCGGCAGAAAAAATACAACAAAAACACTTAAAACTGTACAGTCTGCATTCCTACAATCTAAAGTATACATGAGCTCTAACCGAGGGGCTAAAACTGTAAGAATAAAACCCACCACCATGACCTTATTAAACATTTAACTGTTTCACTTCAGGGTCTCGGAGAGAGCAAACTGGAGCACAGCATATTCACCTGGCAGCTCCTGACTTGTTGGAAGTCTGAACTTATGCTGCACAAGAAGCAAGTAAGTACCAATAAAATGTTAAACTCCAGGAATTTACTGAATGCGGTGTTGAAATACAGTCAGAACACAGAAAAACACCGGGGTTTGGAAGCCGTGCCAGCGCTCTCCAGAAGTCCGTGAAGGAATCTCCGCCACGGTGACCGCCTAATTTAAATCGGCGCTTCCACTCGTGACCTCTCATGACCTCACCACGGCTACTGACTAACCTCAAACCAAACCGCGGAGAGTTAAATTTTCTCGGCTGCAGTCCGTTGAAAGTGTGGCAGGAGCTCAGAGTTTCACGCCAATAAAAACTGAACATCAGGAATTCTTTCTCCAGAAGCTTCAGAAAGCTTCGCACATTCTTTACACTTTGTTGGTGTTTTTTGTTGCAGGATCCATTTCAGAAGCTGCCCTCTAAGTTCCAGGAGAGGCTGTCGGAGGAGGAGAGGAAGGCGCTGAAGGCTTTCCTCGCCGTCACGGACGTCGACGCTTTCTGTTTGGAGCTGCACGAAATCCTGCTGCTGAAGACGAGCAACGCCGTCCCCGACCAGGCCTACCAACCACACTGGGAGTAAGCATCTGCATCCACCTCTCTGTTGTCATTTTACCATTTGTGAGTTCAGTTCGAGGTTACACCAAATGGTAAAACAAGCCCAGAGCATTTCCATTATTGACATTCATTCTCTAGTTTAGCCTCGGGGTGTTTTTACAGATATCTCTTAAAAGAAGTGTGCCCATTCAGTTGACAGATTACCACCCTGGTCTATAGGAATCCATTGATTCTGGGCAGCTTTAATCAGAGTAAAGTGTGGAGGTCTGTCCCCGGGGATTTGGGGCCTTTTGACTCCCAGGAGCAGAGCGTGACCCCTCCAGGCGGCCATCTGTCAGGAGAAAGCGGCTTTAGTCGTATCCCCCTCGGCCGCAGGTTGCTCCCATTGAAGCAGCAGCTGGGCAGTGAAAACAATGGCCGCAGCGCTAACAGTTGTTTTGTTGGTGTCCTCCCTCCCTGCTGTCTCTGTCTGCAGCATCAGGTCCACCTTAGAGACCCATTTGGAGCAGAAAGACCTTCCTCCTCTGCTGGGGCTCGAGGACTTACCCGAGGAGATCACCCTGGATCGAGGCGCTGACGTGTGGAGGGCAGCTGTGGAGTTTAAGAGGAGATAAAGTGTTTGTGCCGAGAGCTCAAGTATTTCTGGAACATCTGGATTGAGACTGACTGTCAGTAGTCACATAATTAATTTCATGTGATGTGATAGATTCCATTCCAATGTGCCTTTCCGCCGGTAGGCTCTGAATGTTTTATAAAAAGCCCTGGATCAAAAACCTTTTGTTTACATAAGAGCGAATAATTTAAAGAAATAGCTGTGGATCTGTTATTATCATTCCAATCACGCATTGAATCTCTTGAAAATAATGTTAAATAGTTGATGAAAAACACGAGGATATATGAAAAGTCTTATTTGTTTGCTAAAATATTTTTCTCAGCATTTTGTTATGAAGATTTTTTGTCTCTAATCAATAAAACTATGGCAACAGGTAGACAAGTAGCAACGAAAACACATTTTATTGTTTTTTATTGTAAGTTGCTGTGCTTAGACAAGCTATTATTAGCTTAACCATGCACAAAAGTTTCTGTTTTTTGTCTGCTTTGATTATTATTAGTTATTTACTTAGATTTATTGTGATATACAGTTGAAATGTGTCTCCTCAACAGCACCTGCATCTCTAATTCTAGACTATTTAAAGGCTCAGTCACCTGTGTATTTCCAACGCACACCTCTATGTATAATTATAACTGCAAATCATCATGAATACAATTAATCTCAAGGCACACAGCTCGAGTTTTGACTTTTCTGCTCTCACTATATTATTGTAAAACATTGGCTAATGACTTTGCTTTGTTGGTATCTCACAATTTATAATATTTTATTCTGAAATAAGTTAAAATGCTGCAATTGTCATGCTAAAATGTAAAGATTCCTGGGCTGGCCTGAGCCTCCAGTGTTTCTAGATCCTTAAGACTCTAAAATGAGTTATTTCTGGAACATCTGGATTAAGATTAACAGTCGAGAATTAATTCATTCCTTATGAGGACAGATTCTGGTTGAATGTGATGTAACTGATGTAAACGGTTAAAATTGTGAGATGTCTTGTATTATGCCCGATCTGTTGATAAGACGTCAAGGAAGAAATAAAAAATGAACAAACTGGAATCCTGTTTTCTTTGGAAGTATTTCCCAACACTGGAAAAGTTGGAAAAATGTCAATTTGTCATGTCTTTGCAAAGTCAACCAAACCGTTGCTGCGACACTCCCCTTTGAATCCGTTCCCTAAACGGACGGCTCCCCTCAGCCAATAGGGTGCAAGAACGAAGAGACGTTGCTCGATCTCCTCCAATCGGAGACGCTGAGGGGCGGAGCTGTGCGTGTTGTTACCACAGAGATGGTGTTATTTATCCCAGTATTAGTCCCGACAGTCAGCGGACGCTTTCACCGCGTATCGGAGGATTTAACGGGAATTAAAACACAGCCGGAGCTTCTCAGCTATGGTGGCATCCAGCTTTTGAAGTAAGTAGCTCCCGTTTTTCTTTTTCCTTTCTTTCAAGGGGGCCTTGATGTGTTTTAGAACTGTTAGCTAGAAATGCTTTGACTACACCAGACTTCATTTTTAATTTTTTTTTTCACTTTCGCCGTAACTGACGGCCAGAATGTAACCGTTAGCTTAAGTTTGACACTTGAAGCGAGGCAGTAAATTAATAAATTGTCTTGTTTTCGCGGCGCTACGGTGCAAAATATCAAAAAACTAAAGTAGCTGGGATTAATTCGTCCCAGTCAACAAGGTAACGATGCAAAGCTTCGGTCTACGTTCACCGTTATTGACGGTATAACGGCTGTTAGCTTACCGAGAAGTTACCAATTTGCTAGCTAACGATTATTAATGTTATTTACTAGTGTCGGGTTTGTTTGTTTGCTTTATTTTGGAATAGGAAGATGGTAACGTTAGCTAACAGAGCTAGCAAACATACACCTGCCAAAGTGTAACTAGCTGGAGCAAGCTGAGTGTTAACTATAGTTGTGTTTTACTTAAGCAACCCCACAATGCTAACGACATTTTATACACAGCTTTAATAGAGAAATTATAAACAGCTTAGATTTGCCATATTAAAAATGCAGACCCCACAGTAGGTAATTGATGCACTAAAACTCAGTATACCTTCATTACTTAGATTCAACGCTTGTATTTTCAATGCTTCATGTGTCCATTTTTATTACTGATAGCAAACAATCCTCTTCATCATGCCACATATCAGATTTCTGGACAGATCTTCTGCCATTCTTTACAGACTCTATTTTTTCAGCTGCTCTTTGCTTTAGGGGTTGTTTTGCTCTACTTTTCGAGTCAAGCGTCATACTTGGCCAGGTTATAGTTTTCCTTCTTTCAAAAAACTCTAGTTTGATTTTGGCAGTGTGCCTTAGATGGTTATCATGCTAATATCCTTCTTCTCCCAAGCTTTTGCAGTGGGAGTTATCTTGTCCATCAATAAATGTCATCTCTCCAACACCTTTTCCTTTTGTGCTTCACTGTCAGGACTATGCATTCACTGTTGTAGTCCTGGGCAAGAGAGACAAAATGGTCATAAACTGATGAAAACAACCACAAAAAGACACAAAATGACCAGAAAGACACAAAATTACCACAAAGAGACCCAAATCAACCACACACAACATGCATCTGTGCTTCACTGTCAGGACTATGCGTCCACTGTGGTAATCCTCACCAGATTAACACCAAACATGCTGGACTCCATCTGACACCAACAAATTTATCTGGATAATTGTGCTCCCAATACTCATCGGGTTTCTTTTCGTGATTTTTTATTTTTTTTTTTTTTGTTTAAACCAAGGTATTATGTTGCACTTTTGTGCCAAACAGCAAGTGAAGCTCTATTCTTGGCTCCCACCCATGTCACAGAAACTCTGATTTCCATCAATAACTCCCGTGTCAAGTTTCAAGCAGCTGCCAACTGGTTTTCACAGCTCGATTGTGAAAGTAGTTCGCTGTCTGTGGAGTTATTACAGTAGGAAGCCCTGATTAGTGGTACTTTGGTTCCTTCTGTACCTCCTCATTGCTGCTGCAACTGTTTCACTGATTTTTTTTTATTATTTTATTTTTTTTTAAACTTTCACACTGACCTTCCTGTTTCCTTTTGCATATTTTTGTAGACCTCACAGTCAGATTTTTCACATTTTTGGCAGTTCTTTATCAAATGGAGACATGCAAGTAGTATTACTTTTTTTTATTTAATGCCTGTTGTATAATTGTGTTTTTTAAGTGCACTATGATGAGATGCTCCCACCAACTTTGTTGTACATTTTTTTTTGTGTACAATGACAATGAAGGTTATTTGATTCTATTCTATTCTAGACACAGCCCATAGGTCCAAAGGTGAGAAAGTTCAGCTGTTCATAGCTCATTTTATAACTATGTTCATGCAGTTTGGCTTATTGGAAATCACAGGTGAACTCTGTTTAGTTCCAATGCTCAGAGATTTTCTGCTGTTGTTTCTTGTATTTTCAATGTAGTCTTTCTAAAGTATTTGTTTTAGATTGTTCATAAGAGAAAACACTCAGCTGTTCAATTTAGAAATAATGCATTTATTGAGAGTTTATGCAATTTTGAATCAATTGACATTTAAGTAATATTGCACGGGATTTTACTCACTTCTGTTGTATACTGCAACCAGCTTGATTTGTAGCTAGCATGATAAACATTTAGCAGTAGTCAATTTGTACATCTGCCTCAGCGCTGTCAGACTTTCCCAGCTGCTGTAAAAATAGTGGCTGCTTTTGTTGTTGGTTACTGTGGGAGACTAAACAGTCAGGGGAAAGTGGCTGTTATTTCCTCTGTTGTTGTGCTTGTACCCACTGAGTCTCCAGGGAAGTAGCTTGTGTGGCTTTCTGCGTCTTTCTAATATCTCATTTGCTCTATTCCAGGCTTTCAAAGGATGCATACAACACGCAGCCCTTCATCCATCCCCACAGGAGTGTCAGGAGATGCTCTGGACCTCAGCTTATCAGGCTCCCAGCTCTCTATGTCCAAGCGGCCGAGTAGCGCCTCACCGGGGAAGTACTTCTCTCGGTCGGTGTCGGTCTCTGTGGCAGGAGACAGCAGAGGGAAACGCAACACGTTGGTGAGTAACGGCTGATTCTTTATAAGATAATCGGATCAAGATGCCCGAATAAGAGAATCAGCATTGTCCTGTCAGCGGCTCGTTCCAGAATCCTCCAGCTGCATGATGTTTCCAAACTAGTCTTCTAATTCATCTACATTCAAATTTAAATCCACAGGGCGACGCCAGCTTCAGTAGCTCCCGCTCCATCAAGAACCTGAGGCGCTCCAACAGCACCACTCAGGTCAACCAGCAGGCCAACATCAGCTTAAGGTGCCGACACACACTTTCACACACACTTCCTGATCCAGTGACAGTTCAGATTCAACAGATAGATCAGCTTCAGGCATCAAAACCAGCTTTTTTTCCCCACACTTTTAGCCCACATAGAGCCCTAACTTCCCCCCCAGAGATTTGGAAGTTTTTCTCCACGTTGTCAGACTATTGTGATTCTTAGAAGAAATCGTTTAACATCAAGACTGTCCTCTATCTGCTGGCTCCCTATTTGTTTCAGGATTAATTTTCAGATTTTATTGTTTGTTTTAAAGTTTTAAGCAAATTAGCACCACCTTACTGTTCCAGCATCTTACTCCAGTTAGAGGTCGACCAACCAGATGCTCCTGGACATAAAAAATAAAGGCAATGGAGCTGCTTAGAAACTTTGAAATCTCTGCTTAAGGCCCACCTTGATTCAGCTTGACACCCTGACTTCACCTCTTATTGTGTTGTTGTTCCTCTTAGTATTTGATTTCTTCTATTCGATTTGTCTTTTAGTCATTGTGTGCACTTTGATCCAACTCATACGCTCCATAAATTAGATTGACTTTGACTCAGTTCTCTGGCTCCAACCTATTTCCCTCATTTCTTATCGCTGACATTGACGCGCTAATGTGTATACAGAACAGAATGTGCTGATATATGAGATCTGCGAAGCCTCAGGCAGAACTTGCTCTTTGGTTCTCAATTAGATCATTAAGTGACCTTTACAGTAACGCACACGCTCCCGACATATGAAGGACGTGTTTTTAGAAATGTCAGAAAAGAATGCGTTGGTTCTCAGATAATGAAGCGGTGCCGCTCGTGTTACCGGTGGACTATCCCTGCAGCTCCGGCTCTCTTTAAACCAGAGCGCCTCTCTTCAGCGAGCAACAGCTGGCAGCCCTGCAGCTCCGGCGGCTCGGACAATGGGAATTGTGGCGCGGCGGCTCCTGCATGATAAAGAGTGGAGGGAAGCCGGGTGGCTGTTGCTGGGGTCGCGGGGTGCAGGGACCGGCTTTGTTCCGTGTTGGAGGGGGAGGGCCGGGACCTCTGGGGTCAGGTTACCCCCAGCACCAGGAGCCAGTGAAAGGAGAAGTGTGTGTGCACGCTCTGGTTCTATTGTCCGGCAGCTGCCTCCGTCCCCCCTCCTCGTTCTGCCTGCTGAGGATGCAGCGCTGAGGGGCTTTAAATTTAAAGACACTCTAAATACCCCCAGTGCCCCCCTGAGTCCCCTGCAGTCCTTCAGTCCTGTCATCAGGTCAGTCACCACCCCTCTCCACCGCTTCCTCCCCTCTGAGCATCACTCAGTTGTGGAGCAGAAAGTGGAGGAATGTGCTGCCTGAATAGTGTTGTCAGATTGCTTTTCATTGAGCCAGCTGCCTTCACTCCCCCCTCCAAAGACACACACTCTCATTTATACACTGACACAGACAGAAACACCCTCCACAGATACCAGCAGAGGCCCGGCCAGACAGCAGGTCACCCTACATCTGTGCTCACGATGGAGCAAAAGGCTATTTGGAGGCCCAGCGACGGGCCGCCGGGATCAACATATGCATGCATTTACATGGAATCCATAACGGAGGTCCCCTCAGCAGAGAGTCAGCTGCTGGATTCCAGAGCTTCGGGGCCACCAGAGGAGGGCACCGGTTCCTGCAGCTGTCATTACAACATTTAATCACAAAAGCTGCCACTAAATGCCACAACTCGAGGTTCTGCTTTGTGTGGAGTTTATTAATAATGCGCTGCTACGCATCTTGTTCTGGGAAAACTGAGCCCAGAAACTGCTTTCAGCCACTTTTAGTAACAGATTTGAAACCTGTGGGTCAAAATTGTCCAAAACAACTAAAAACCTGTCCAAAATTTGTGAAAATTGTATAGGAATAGTCAAAATTTGACCAAAATGATTTAAAACATGTCCAAATTTAGCCCAAAATATCCAAAATGAGTTAAAACCCCGTTTAAAACTCCTCAAAATGACTTGAAACTTTGCCAGAAACACTTCAGTCGTCTAAAATGACAATATTGAATAATTATTGGTGTTAGCAAATTAAACAAAAAGTCCAAATAGTTTAATTGGGGGTGGTATAGTGTCTCCATAAAGTTCCTGTAAGCGCATGTATGTATGTATGTATGTAATGTAATGTTATGTATGCAGTTTTACAGACTTACTATTTGCAGTTAATGTCTGTAATTTTTACGCTTTGCAAAGTCGGCCGTACGTTTGACAACCCTGTGTTAAAGAGTCAGTTTTTGTCCCACCTCTCTGGTATCCGTCCATGCAGATAGTTTGGTTGTAATGACTGTCTTCTTTCTGTTTTCTCCAGTGAGGACCACAGCGAGGACTACTTAACTCTGTTTGACAGCAGCTCAGATGGACGCAAGAAGCTGGCGAGTCTCAGCAAGACGTCGCCAGACAGAACCACATGGAACATCCTGGTAATTACGAATAACAGCTCTGATATTTGGTTTAATATACACCCAACAGCGCTGTAGTAAATCGTACCTCCTCTTAAAGTAATAAATTGGTTCCTTGGAAAAAATAATCTGAATGTTATCTGCACATGATCTGTGAATCTACCTGCAGCCTTATTGGTGTAAATGAATTCGAAATCAACATGAAAAGCTGCTATTTAGAGGATGTTTTATCATTTGAGCCTGGTTATTTATTAGTGAACAGGCTGGGAGCAGAACAGTTGCAAACAGAAAACAGAATTACATCAACTGGTGATCTCAAGTTAGCTGCAGTTTTTACGTGATCTGACATGTTGGTCGTGGAGCTAAGATCTGTGATACACAAACTGCTGTTTGCTGAGTTTACACTCAACTTTTGTCCACCAGTTTACACAAAATGCAGCCACACTGACAACTTCTTTGATATTTGTCAGTTAGTTTGGAGCAAACTCAGAGTAAACATTCAGTGTAGAAGTTAGACCTCGTGGTTTGTGTTAGGTTTGGCCGGTTTAAAGCTGTTAAAACGTGGGAGTGTTCACAGATAGTCTGTTCCTCCCGCTGCCAAAAATACAGGTTTTATCCTGGAAGTCTTTTGATGATTTTTCTTTATGAACATAACACTGCAGATTGTGCAGCCAGTAAGGATTTGGTCTGATGGTAACATCTCAGTCGTTTGAGCTACACTAAACTGCAGAGTCAATATAACAAGTATTAAAAAATATTACCAGGTTTACCCAGTGTTACTTCCTTTTGCTCCAAACATTAACATAATACAAAATCTAGCTGCAGCGAGGCAGACAGGACGAGACTTCAGAGGGTAATTAAAGCAGCTCAGCAGATCGTTGGTTGCCCTCTCCCTTCCCTGACAGACATCTAGACCTCCCGCTGCCAGTTCACATCCTGGTTTTCCACTGTTCAACCTGTTGCCCTCTGGTAGGTGCTACAGGTGCATCAAATCCAGAACCAATAGCAGAGGAGGGAGGGATGTAATTCTATAAAAGGCTGGTAATGAGTTCAAATTAACCACATATCCATAAAAACTCAAATTTTCTCCTTTATTTTGTATTTATTTTATTTTATGTCCAGGCAGACCACACAACATATATATATTTGGGGTTTTTGTGTGTGTTTTATTTTTTGAACAAGCTCATCTGAAAATGCAGTCTGCAGTTACATCATGGAGTATAGATTTTAGCTTAATGCTATCAATAGTTTACTCAAGTTGGCGACACTGAGTTGGCACCGGGCCCAATTAACTGAAGCTACCGATATGTTATGTAGCGTTAGCTGGTCATCAATATTTTGGAAATGTCTGTTTAACTTGTAAAATCTATTATGAGTTATCTTAAGCTAATAGCTTTTCTCCGGTAAGTCGCTGCCCTATTTTCCAAGACGACGTTCCTCTGACTCTGACCTGCTGTCTGGGTGCTTGACGTGACGCCACTTTCAAGGCTGTGCTCTCGCGAGTAATTAACGTCGTATTAATCCGACGTATGAAAGAGTAGATACTGAGCAAGATAGTTATCTGTAATTTACCGTAGTACTCAGGAGTACCCGACCCAATGCAGAACTCTGCTGTGAAGGTGGAGACATGTGGCGTTGGTGGATTTGTGACAATGAAAAAAAAAAAAGAAATTTGAATGAGCAGCGGCTAGGATTTAGGAATGGCGGCCCACCACTCCTAAATTAATGTAGAGGAAACACAGAATATTGATACCAGATGAATGCAGACTGTTTATTGTGTAGTATTTATGTGTTTGCACTTTCAGGGGGCAGCTCTCCTTCTTGTTGTGTAATAACAATAAAGCTGTTCTATTCTAATATCAGCTATAAGGTGTCAGGTTTTACAGGAGTAATATGAGTGTTTGTTGTCCCCGTTTTCAGGACGACCAGCCCAGAGCCTTCCCCCTCCACTCCAGCTCCCGCAGCACCGGCAGCGTCGACTCCCCCACCGGCCTGAAGAAGAGAGAACCTGGCATCGCTCTGGCCGCCACCTTCACCGCCAACAACAGGTGGGCAGCGTATCTCATCCACACACAAACAACACAATAGTCCAGGTGTCTACCTGCGCTGCTGCATTCTGTTTCCAGCTGCTCCTCGTGTTTCATGCCTGTTGATCACAGCAGCTGATAGTAGCTTCAGGAATTTCCACCCACACACTTGAAAAGTCTCTCCTCTGTGAAAATAGTCAGAAAAATCTGTGTGGGCCGAGTTTGTAACACGGTAAGAATCTGTGTCAAAGCATGTTCAGTGTCAGTTACTGTAACGCCTGGAGGAGGTGAAGTGGAAGGAAAGCAGCTGTGACATTCTCAGCATTTAGTTCAGCCCAGTTTATGATTCATTTCTGCACACTGGAGAGTCTCATTGTTCCTCTTTCTGTTTCTTTAGGAGCAACAAGGGAGCTGTGGGGAACTCTGTCACCACCATCTTACACAACAACTATTCTGAGAAGCCGCTCACACCGAAGAGCTCCAACCAGAAGCCGTCCTTCAAGTACGTCCTGAAATTATCGCAATCATTTGGCACGGGTGCAGTGATAAATCCTGTTTATTATTACATCACAACTGATACAAACCTACACTCAATATCAGTTCATCAGTTCACCTCAGTTGACCCCTGTGACATTTTTACTCACTCTGGGCTCAATTTTCACTGCAATATAAAGTCCTGCACCTCTATGGAAACAGAACAGCTTGAAGTTTCTCTGATTTTCCCATGGTATTCTTCTTTCAGTAACATCCTGAAGGCCACAGCGAACGATGAGGTGTCGCTAGAAAATGGATCCCTCACCAAGTCCCAGAAGAATTTCTCCTCGGCGTCCTCCACCTCCAACAACAGGTCTCCGGTGTCGGCTCAGCGAGGCAGCCCTGTTCTGTCCCGGAGGAGGGAGGTCACAGAGGAGGAGGCTGAAAGGTCAGAAACACACAACACTGTTTCCACAGTTCTGCTGTTGTTACTGTTCTGTGGCTCACAGTGCTTCTCTTGTCTTACTGAAGGTTCATTCAGCAGGTGAACCAGGCAGCAGTCACTATTCAGCGCTGGTACAGACGCCAAGCCAAGCGACATCACACCAACCAGGCGACGCTCAAACGCATCCTTGCCAGTAAAAGAAAGGTGTCTACCTCCCTCCAGGCTGCTTTGCTCCTTACCTTTCATTCCCCATCGTCTTCACCGGTTTATATTTCTATCGTCTGTGTTTTCCTTCGTAGGAGTGGGAGGAGAGAACAGAGGAGGATGGTCGCCTGGAGCAGCAGCAGAAGAAGGACGAAGACCGAAAACGGATTCGTGAGGAGAAAGCTCGACTGGCTCGCCTCGCTGCCATCCAGGTGCCCAACTCTGATACACCTTGAAATTCAGTTTATTACTGTAAGAACATGAAGCCTGGAGACTTACAAGAGACGATTCTGATAAACTGATGCAGCAGAGGCTCAGATAGAGTCACTGTTAGTCCTTAATACAAGTGACACTAAATTCTGAACTTCCCATAATGCAACTCTCCTTCTTTGGTTACAATCCACGTCTTTGTAATCATGCCCAGTCTGTAGAACAAGCCTACTTTTAGAAGTTTCAGTGACTCTCTGTTAAATAGTTCCATAAACTTTTTGGACTGACATGAGAAGATGAGAAGACACAAAACTCTTCTGAAGCTAAACACTGATTAACTCCAGGTTTTGGAGGCAGTTTGGATCCAAATCTTCTTTGTTAGATAGTCAAATGTCACTAAAACTCTGTGACCCCAAGATATACAAGATAATTCAGTTCATCTGCACATTATAACATTATCATTTGGTTCTGGCCCCTGTGTGGATGCCTTCTTTGATTCATAGAGGTTTCTAACATTCTCCTTGCTCTCCCTCTGGTGGTGTCTTCTAGGAGCTGCAGCAGAAAAGAGCTCAGCGGGCTGCAGAGGTTCAACATGCAGCCGAGGTGGAGCTGGAAGGTCTGAGGCAGGCCGGTGTGGTGGGACGGAGGAAACCGCCAAAGATATCGGTGACCAACAAAAGTCCGGCCTCACTGAGTAACAACAGCCCGATGTCACCCACAGACATCAAGACTAAGAACACAGGTCTGTTCGTCTCTGTTTTAACTTCACATACAAGTTTTATTTTTACTTGTGTCAAGATACAGTGCCTCATATTTATGGATTCTCTTTTCCTGTGTGACTAAAAACGATTAGATGGAAAGGGATTTGTAGATATTCAAATAAAACAAAAAAAAAAAAAACACTGTAGGTAAATTTTTTTTTTTTTTTTTTTCCTGGAGCCTTGGAGCTGCAACGACTTATCAATTAGTAGTCAACTTTTGAATTTATGGCCAAATATCTGATCTTTGATTGAGCAGTTTGTTTAAAAAGTTTGAATTCTGTGATTGGAGCTTTTAAAACATGAATATTTTCTGCCTTCTTTATTCTGCTGTGACAGTAAAGTTAAGATCTTTGGGCTGTGTGAGACACTGGTTGACATTTTTCAGCATTTTCTGTCATTTTATAGACCAAACAACTAAATAACTGAATTGATAATATAAATGACGGATTAATTGACAATGAACACAATCATATGTTGCAGCGCTACTGCATCTAAATAGTGTTGCAGTTTAGAAAAGCTTTGTATTAAACCCTATGTACTCACACAGGCTTCATTACAACGTCATATATTACACCTGAAACATCTCTATATCCTCTAATAGCTGCCAATAGCGATACATATCAAACATGAATAATGTAGCATGATTCTAATCAGTGTATTGATTAATTATGTGTTTCCACAGATTCCAATTTGAACATTGTGGCCGACATAGTTGAGCTGAGCTTCCGAGCCATTTCTCCTGCTTTATCCAGCCACAGAGGCTCCCAGTGTTCACAGGTAAATAACTATTTACCTTCTATTTTCACTGCTTTAGGTCTTCTCTTTCTCCCGATACTTTTAAAACCCTGTCTTACTTTTCCCTTGCAGGAGCAGGAGGTCAGAGCAGAGGAGGACGTTTCTGTGGAGCAGCAGCATCAGGAGAGCGACAGGAAACTGATCCGTAAAGAGAAAGCTCGTCTGGCTCGACTCGCCGCCGCTCAGGTCAACACATCCGATGTACGAGCTGTTTTTAGACTCCAATCAGTGTTTCTGAGGTGGAGCTGCTTTATGATGATGCTGATGTCTTGTCCTTTGTCTCCCCCTGGTGGTGCGTTGCAGCTGCAGCAGAAAAGAGCGACTCGAGCCGCAGAAGTTCATCATCCAGCCGAGGTGGATCTGGAAAACCTGAGGCCAGCCGCCGTGGTGGGACGGAAGAAGCCGCTCAAGATTTCTTTGACCAACAAAAGTCCGGCCTCACCAAGCAACAACAGCCTGATGTCACCGACAGACATCAAGACTAAGAACACAGGTCTGTACTGTGTGTCTGTATTAAAGCCAACTAATACATACTGAACACCAAACACATCTTCACATCAACTTAAAGCTGCTGAGTCATGTTAAAATGTGAACACGTGTTTCCACAGACTCCAATTTAAATGTCGTGGCTGATTTAGGTGAGCTGAGCTTCAGAGCGGTTTCTCCAGCTTTGTCCAACCGCCGAGGCTCCCAGTGTTCACAGGTAAATAACTGCACTCTTTCATAATTATCAGAATAATAATGATCATAGTAACATGTTTGTAGTAATTCTTGTTTGTCGTGACATTTTCACAAAACTTCAAAAGTTTCTGTCGTACTCAAAGTTTGGAAGACCAACAAGGAAGCAAATGGTTATGTGCTGTATCTGGTCGGTGCTTCTGCATGGAGCGGAAACTTGGACATTGAACAAAGAACTAACAAAAAGACTAGAAGCATTTGAGATGTGGTGCTGGAGGAGAACCTTAAACATCAGTTGGACAAGAAAGACCACAATGCAGAGGTTTGGGAAATGAGAAGCGCAGGTTAATGGACACCATCAAGTCAAGAAAGATCTTACATCCTGAGAAACAATGAACTGTTGTTATTGAAGGCAGCGTTTCTGGAAAGAAAAGAAGGGGTAGGCAGAGAAAGATGTATACAGATGATCTGCAGGAATGGACAGGGATTCAGAGAAAGAGTACAATCATTAGAAAACGGACAAACAGAGAGAAGCTCTACGACAGCGGAACATGACCTGCTACCTCCGTTTTGAAGAGATGGAACTAACCTGAACCTGAAGTCAGATTTCATGCATGTTTGTGACCTCTGTGCTCCAGGAGATCCTGCAGAGGTCGGTGAGTGTGGAGGACCAGCGGCAGGGAGCTCTGTCCAGCAGGGCTCAGTCCAAAACCACCCTGAACGAGCTGCTGGACACCCTGAAGCTGCTGGAGGAGGAACCAGAGAGGCTGTCGGAGCCAAAGTGTTACCGCAAAGAGAAATACGCCTGGATAGACGAGGTCAGGAGTCAATTCTTATTCGTTTAGCCTTTGTGTTTGGTGATATTTTTTTATTTCATGATTGTAATCTGCATCTCCTAAAGGACGGGGACTCCAACTCTCTGACCACCGACAACCTGGAGCGTCATGGACAGCTGAGCCACCATCCGGCGCTGCCAGATGGGGGCGCTCTGCTCTCTGAGGCCAAGCTGCAGAGCATCATGAGCTTCCTGGACGAGATGGAGAAGTCTGAACAGGAGAGGCCACGCTCGGTCACCTCCGGATCACACAGAGAGGTCAGATACTGTAGGACTTATCGCGTAGCAAACTGACACTTGCCTTTAGCTCCAAACAACCAGCTTTCTTTGTTTTTGATTCCGATATCTTGAAGTAAATATTGTGTTTTGTTCCTAGAAGTAATGAGGATCTTTTGGCTAAACCAGGAAATATTTCAGTGAAAGTCATGGATAGATGTTTGCAGTATATGATTATTCAGCTGCACTGGACATTCTGGCGTCAATATGAAGCAGGAGGTTAGAAAATACTGCTGAGATCGAACAGCAATGATGAAAAGTAAGACCAGATGTTCCTTAACTGCACAACAGTTGCTAGTGGAGACAACAAGCTCAGCAACACCTGGAATTTTCACCCTAAAAGTGGGGTCAGCAACATTTCCAAAAGCCTCTCTTTTAAGGTCCTAAATCTTTGCAGCTGTGTGGTCACTAAGCATAAACATAGCAGAAGTTATGTTTAAAAGGAAATTGTGTTAGTGTGGATGTAGCCTGTGTTAATCCTGTTGTTGCTGTTGAGTTTTCAGATTAACGGGTGGTTCCTGTGTGTTTTCAGGCTGTCCTGTCCGAGGAGGAGCTGGTCGGTGTCGAGCAGGCGTCAGCCACCGCCGCTGAAGTCACCGGCTCCATGATGAGGATCAAAATGGAGCTGGAGGAGAAAAAACGCACCGTTAACATGCTGCAGACGGCACTGGTGGGAAAGACACACCCATATTACTGTTCATAACACTTTCAGCTGCAGAATACGACACTCACAGCTCTGTTTTCTGTCCATCAGGCCCAGCAGAGGGAGCTGACCGTCAGACATGTGAAGGAGACCGAGAAGGAGCTGAGCAGGAACTTCCATCTCCAGAAGGAACAATATGAAGCCACCATCCAGAGACACCTCACCTTCATCGATCAGGTACGCATTAGGGATGGTAATGATTCATCGTTATTTAACCGATTTAAAAATATTTTAACCGATACGGTAAATGATGAGACATATGACATCAGAAAATATGTTGTCGATTAGCTGTAGTGCCTCCCTGCACCACCAGGTGGAGCCTTTTACTGCTTAATGAGATGAAAGACTGCAGCTAGTTTGTGTTTATTACTGTAGTGTGTCGGCTGTTACTCTCGTCTGATCTAAGCAACGTGTCAATTTTCTCTTTCTAGTCTAAAATACCTTTAATCTTTTTTCTGTGGTCTAAAATACATTTTGTCTTTCTTTGTCTGATCTAAATAATGTGTGATCTTTCTGTGGTCTAAAATGTATTGTCTCGTTCTCTGGTCTAAATATTGTGTCATCCTTCTCTTTCTGCTCTAAAATATGTGATGCATCTGTATCTCTTGTCTAAAATATGTTCTGTCTCTTTTTCTCTGGACTTAAAATATGATTTATATCTCTTTCCGGTCTAAAATATGTTATTTGCTCTCTTTGTCTGATCTATGTAATGTGTCATCGTCATGTTTCATCTCTTTAAAATATATTCTGTCTCTCTTTCTCTGGTCTAAAATACTTTTCATCTCGCTTTGTCTGATCTAAATAATGTGTCATCTTTCTGTCTATCGTCTATAATATATTATGCTTCTGTTTTTGTGGTTTAAAATATATGTCTTTTTCTCTGGTCTAAATATTGTGTCATCCTTCTCTTTCTGGTCTAAAATATATGATGCATCTGTTTCTCTAGTCTAAAAATATGTTCTTTTTCTTTGATCTAAAATATGTTCTGTGTCTTTTTCTCTGGTCTTAAAATATGTTTTATCACTTTTTCTCTGGTCTAAATATTGTGTAATACTTCTCTTTCTGGTCTGAAATATGTTCTATCTCGGTTTCTCTGTTCTTAAATATGTCTCGTCTTTCTTTCTCTGGTCTAAAATATGCTCTGTGTTCAGCTCATCAACGATAAAAAGGCTCTGAGTGAGCGCTGTGAAGGAGTGGTCGGAGAGCTGAAGCAGGTGGACCAGAAGTACACCAAGAAGATCGCACAAATGCAGGAGCAGCATGAAATGGTGAGACGGCTCAGATGAACTTCGAATTTTCCGCACGTGCACTTCTGCGTTTTCACTGCCAATAGCTTCTGCTGCCGCTCTGCTTCTCGTTTGACTGTATCTGGCTTTCTAGCAGTGCTGCTTTTGTTTAACCGTCTTTTCTCTCTTTCTCCTTTCTCTTCACTCTCCGTTCTCGTCTTTATGTCTGTTTTTTTCCCCCACCTTTAGGTGTGGCAAATTCTCGGTCCCTTGTGTGAGGTAACTCTTTTTTCCCTCCTCTAACTCAGTCATCTTTGGCACAGTCATCTCCCTCATCCTACCGATTGTTTTTCATTTCATTTGTCTGTCCCTCATCACTTCTCTTGGACAGTCTGTCTGCATGTGAGTCTCCTTTCAGTCTTTATATCATTTATTTCTACATTTACATTTTATCCAGATTAATTTTCTCACCCATACGTTGCTACAGTTGTTTTAAAAAGTTACTTAAAAGTAGCTGCCTTGTGTTTAATAAGACAAATGCTTCACTGCTGCTGTAATAAAGGTCCTCATCACTTTAACATCACTTCACTGCGACACCATAATTTACCCTTTTTCCTCCCGACTCCCTCCACAGGAGATCAAGAAGTTAAAGGACCTAATGAGTGCCACGGAGAAGATCCGCCGGGAGAAATGGATTGATGAGAAAACCAAGAAGATCAAAGAGATCACAGTCAAAGGTCTGAAATCTGACATTAAACTGTCTTTACTGAAGCTCTGTTAAAGCAAATTAGGACAGGATGAGGAACGCTCCCTGTTGAAGCGTGACTTTTCCTGTCTTCTGTCAATGATGCTTTGGTTCACGTCTGGATTCAGTCATGGCTGGGTGTTACACATGATGTCACTGTAGCAGATATTACTGTAGAACTTGTACGACAACTGTTTACACGACTTAGAACGGAAACGTTTGAATACGGCCTCCAGAGTGGAATTTTTCTCAAACGCAACAGCCGGCGTCGCTGTGTTGAGTTTTTAGTGAGAACGCTGACATCACGCTCTGCTTTGTGCCTTACACTTTTATTCTAGTTGCCATGACGAACTGGACGACAACATGAACAATGGCGGGCTACCGTGTTGGGCTTCTCATGCTGAGTCGACTGAATTTTTGAATCTCCTTCAGTAAAATGTGCATTTGTTGCGCCATTACTGCAATCAGCAAAGACGCATTCAGTCTATATGCCAGATAATCAGTCCACCTCTACATCGGCGGATGTAATTCTTCTGGTCTGTGGAGGGACGGGTAGTGGTCACATGAGATGGGCCTCTACAAAGTCACATCGCTGACTACCGGCCTAAAGCGTTTCCTTCCAGCATTCCGGTGTAAAGGCAGATTTTTTTCACTCCGTTGTCGTGTAAACCCAACAAGGCAAAGGAAATACTTCAGCGTTTTTGGGTGAAACGTTGTCGTGTAAACAGGGCCTTAGGATGAAGTGCCCTCCATGCAGAAAGATCCCAAACCCGGGATCTTCTAGCTGTGAGGCGACAGCGCTCACCACTGAGCCACTGTGCAGCCCCCTGAGAAGCATGAAGATTTTAAAGTTATATTTAACTATTTTTCTTTACAGAACCACATTTCACATTTGACACATTCACAGACTGTTTGAAAGTTGATATTTCCACCATTATTCTGTTTTTACGCTCTGCCTCTGGTGAAATGGTATCATTTTGGCCTTTTTTCCTTTCAAAAAATCACATGAGTTCAAAGGACTAACTTATGAATCGTTGTGATTCAGGCTCTTAGATGTGTAAATTTGCTATTTTTTCCTGGTCGTATATTAGTGTAAATGTAACATTTTGTGTAATAAAATGAATAGTAAGTTGCAGAAACACATGGGTAGTTTCTCCTCAGTCTAGTTTTATAAGACATTTGCAAGTCCTGAAAGACATTTTCTTTGTGAAATGACAAAAACATCAACTACTGATTGTTTTTTTAAATCTGGACTTTTTTAGCTTCAGCTTTTTTCTGCGCTCATATTGACTTTGTGCGACCTTCGACTTTCCAGCAACTTAACGTGGCAGCAGCCTCCAGATCCCATGATCTCTATTACACTACAGTTCAAAAGTTTGGGGTCACCCAGACAATTTCATTTTTACATGAAAACTCACACTTTTATTCATGTGCTAACATAACTACACAAGGGTTTTCTGATCATCAGTTAGCCTTTCAACACCATTAGCTAACACAATGTAGCATTAGAACACAGGAGTGATGGTTGCTGGAAATGTTCCTCTGTACCCCTATGGAGATATTCCATTAAAAATCAGCTGTTTCCAGCTAGAATAGTCATTTACCACATTAACAATGTCTAGACTGGATTTATCATTCATTTCATGTTATCTTCATTGAAAAACACTGCTTTTCTTTCAAAAATGAGAACATTTCTAAGTGACCCCAAATTGTTGAACGGTAGTGTATATACAGGAAACTTTTGCTTTTATGGACACTGAACTTGTAAAACACACCAAGTAATGTAAACTCAGCAGATGCTGAATGTAGTTTGGGGTTTTTTAGGGATTTTTGTTGTATTTTTTAGCTTATTAAGGGTAAAATGAACAAAGAGCTTCTGTTCATTTTCCAGAAACTGATGTCGTTGTTCCACAGCTTTTTGTGATGAGTTGGTTCCATGAGACGTCACTCAGCCGTCAGCCAGTTCTGATGAGCTGTTTCAATTCAGTTGTCACCAATATGTGGTTTAAAAACAGAACTGCCTTACTGGAGTTTGAGGCAAGAATGTCTAGAATTGTAAAGAAAACATGCATCATGACATTTTTTTTCCCCTCCCGGCGAATAGTTCCTTGTGAGCCGTAAATGTTGTGCAGGCCCTGACCAGCCCCAGAGCATGAACCCCGGTCTGTTCCTCCTCCTCCCCCTCCTCAGGTCTGGAGCCAGAGATCCAGAAGCTGATATCGAAGCACAAACAGGAGCTGAAGAAGCTGCGAACGCTCCACGAGGCGGAGCTGCTGCAGGCGGACGACCGGGCCGCCCAGCGGTACGTCCGGCAGTGTGAGGAGCTCCGGCAGCAGCTGGAGAAGGAGAAGGAGGAGCAGTGCCAGAGAGAGAGGGAGCTGGCCAAGCAGAGGTACTGGTTTATTCATTTAGAACAGCCCCTCTGCACAGGAACACAGCCATGTACGCCCGCATTATAGCTAATGTATGTTTTTATGTCTGACATTCTGTTAAATGTATGTTCTCTAAAGGCTGTGTGCAAGAAGTGCACAAATAAATACATGAATGATCACTGGAGCTGCAACACATGATTGTTTTCAGTGATGCCAGTTATCTTCGTGATTTATCTAATAGTTTTTTGGTCTGTAAAATGTCAGAAAATGGTAAAAAATGTCCATCAGTGTGTCCCAAAGCCAGAGAAGTTGTCCTCAAATATCTTGTTTTGTTGACAACCCAAAGATGTTCAGATGACCGTCATAGACGAGGAACGAAACCAGAAAATATTCACATGCAAGAAGCTGCAACCAGAAAATTCAGACTTTGTTTTCCTCAACAAAATACTCAAACTGGGTAAACAATTGCAGATTTTTTTAATTTAAGTCAGTTTGTCAAAAATAATTGATGAAGTTATGACTCTTGTTTGCAAGTCAGCCAAGCAGAAAAGGAACAGATTTATATTTATTGATTTAGCTTCTTGATTTACTCCTCTTTTTTGAGTGTTTTTATGTGTAGAAGTGCTGTACTGTGGCCAAACATTTATTAGTAACATCCAAAATGCTGTCAGATGCAGTTAACTTGCTTTTATTTGCTTCACACCAGGCGAAGAAAACATTTGTGTCACAGCTGTGTGACTCCGGGTAAATATTCACATATACAACGCTGGAATCAGAGAGTTTAGACCTTTTCCTCCATGAAAGGTTGCTCAAACCAATTCAAATTTGATTACAGAAATAGTTGGTGATTCGGCTTCTTCAGTCAGAAAAAGAAAAAATTAAGACGGCTGTGGTGAATTCAATGCATCAAAACCGTGAAGGGGGCTTCAGTCTCAACAGTTTATTTATGACTGTCTGTGGAAGTGTTGAAATGATGGTGACGGAGAAAGATGACGGCTTCTGCTCTGACTTTGATCACAGCACATGAGGAACAATCTGACTCCATCTGCAGCGACACACTGATAGAATTAGAGTCTACCAGATGTTTGCAGCAGCTTAATGAAACGTGTGTTTGCCTCCTCCATCATTGTTTGATAAATACTGTTTATGTGAACAGCAGTGGCCTGTTCTCGTCACACTCAGTCGTGTTCATGTGTCCGTCAGATACGAGAAGCAGCTTCAGGAGGAGGAATTATCGCTGCAGCAGCAGAGGAGGCGACTCTACAAGGAGGTGTCCGACGAGAAGGAGAGGCTGGCCCAGCTGGCCGCGAGGTGAGCTCAGACGTCACCTGGAGAGACACCCGACACTCTGATACTCTGTCCTCAGAATAAGAAGCTGAATCAGTGGAAAAATCCTGCAGGTGTCCGGTCCGGTGTTGTGGTTGTTTTCAGTTCAGTGACGCTGACGTGACAATTCAAAGTGCAGCTTAGAAAAGCTTCTTAGAGAGTAGATGAAGCTCCTGCTTCTGTAGATCTTCTGGTCGTTTCTGCGTACAATCAGTCGGCCAATTAAACAAACTTTTTCTGTGTCATACTTTTCAAGCAAAAAAAAAAAAAAATGCAGTTGAAAATGCTTTATAAGTGATTTGAATGTGTTAAAAACAGATTTAGAGACTTACACCAAAACAGCAAAATTTGACAAGATAAACTTCATTGATCCCTCAACGGTGGCGTTTGCAGTTAATGTTACAGCAGCTGGATACAGATGAGGGCAAAAAAGAAGCAAGACGAGATTTACACAAGTACAAATAAAGATATAATAAGGGCATAATAAAGACAATGTATAAGCCATGGTGACTTTACATATAGATAAAATAAAATATAAATAAAAAGACAAAATTAGAGGCAAGTAGTTAAGATCATTAAAATGAACACAAGTGATTAAAATGACAAAAACTAAATTCTGACATTTATCAATAACTGCCACACGTCATGTTTTGACAAAAAATATTTAGTTTATTGTCACAGATGAAAGAAGCCAGAAGATATTGACATTTAACAAGCTTAAATGATGTAAAATGTTCTTTCACTATTTCATAATTTATTGGATTTTAAGGCGGAAAATAACAATTATTTTCATTGTGGATTTTTTTTTTTAACTATCTGATTAGTTATTTGCTCTATAAAATGTCAGAAAACGGTTGAAAATGCTGAAATATTTCAAGTGTAAATGTTTGTGTGACTGCTTTGTTGCTTCGGCCTCTTTGTGCACCACAGAACATCCCAGGCTTATTTCAGCAGCAGGATTTGTTCTAAAAGATGGAAAACGGACACTCAGAAATCCAGATTCCATTTGAATTTGTCCGACAGACAAAAGAACAAGTGACAGAAATGATGAAAACAAAATGATGAAATTTATCAATAATTAGGTTATGATGAAACGGTAAAATGTTGAAAATAAAAGTCCAAGAGTGTTTGGAAATGTGTCTCTCCGGCAGGGAATACAAAACACGAGATGCTTTTCTCTGAGAAGTGTTTTTACAGCTGCTCAAGTGAATATTAAGTGCCATTAAAAGAAACAGAAACAGCTGGATGCACTGTTAACTAAAAGCCTTCGTAATAGCAGCTTGTTGTTTGTTTAAATTTCATAGTGACTAAATCTACATGGTTGTAGGATGTCATTTCCAAATACAGCTCTAGTGTTGCTTAAAGATCCTTAATAACGATAAATCGGCTGCTTTTTCACTGGTGATTTGTGTGTTTTGTGTTGCAGGCAGCGCGTCGAGCTGGAGGATCTGAGGCGGCAGCTGGAGGAGAACAGCTCTCTGGCCGGACGAGCTCTGAGAGAAGAGCTGGACAAAACCCGAGAGGAGCAGGAGAGGAGGCACCAGGTGATGGTTGTCAACACGGCAGAGTAACTTTAGGTTCAGAAAGAGGCTGAAGCTCACCATGAGTGTCGTTTGTGTAACAGGTGGAGATGAAGGCGCTACAAGAGCGTCTGGACATTGAAAAGCAGACGTGGGAAGAAAACTACAAGAAGAAAGAGGTGTGTGAACACGCTTCTAGGACCTTTTTTTCTTTTGTTCCGTATCTGTTGTCACCTATTCTTCCTTTCTGAACGATGCCAAACCGCTGAATACTCTGTAAATATAAAGAGTTGTGTTTTTAGACTGCAGGCATCTAGGTCAGCTCCAGTTTTCTTTGTGCAGCCATTTATACAAACAAGAAAAGAACAGGAACTGAGCTTTTCTGCCAAAAAAACGGTCTTTTTGGAGCAATACAGGAAGGTGGCAGGTTTCCAGCGCCATCATGGAAAGACGCTGTAATTCTTACACCTAAAAAAGAAAAAAACTCAAACACTTTGCTGGATCATTGGTGAATTTAATATCGTCTGAAATATGGAAAATGGCAAAGTTCAGGGTCTCAGAGTAAAAGCACAAATGTAACAGCTTTTATTGTCAACAGACAGCTGAAGAAATCCTTTTTTTTTTTGAAGGTGTTCAGAGTTTTGTTTTTTTTTTAAAGTTTAACCTCCTGATCAGTTTCCTGAACCGTATAATCCAACTTTCCAAAGACAGAAAGGCTCTCAGGTGGACTTTCCCCTCTTTTCTTGGAACCTGCAGACAAACTTATGGAGCTAATTGAAAGTCACAAATCAATAATTAATCTATAAATAGATGGCAACCGAAGAGATTACAGTTGAGTTTGTTTTCACAGCTCTCTGGAATTTAACTTCCTATGGAAATGTCACTCGTGTATATATAAAATGTAATGAGACGAGAACCTTGTGTCATTGTATGTGGGTTTGCCCTAAGGTTAAAAAAATTTGGGTGGAGGTTAAACAAACAATAGAAAATATTATTTATGAAACGGTCTCAATAAATCTTGCTCACTTTATTTTGGGACTTTATCCAAAGCAGCATAAGTCCACCAAGCGTGAGGGTATAATAATGGATTCAAGCCTCCTGAATGCTACAAAACTACCTGCACTCTTTTGGAAAAAAACTTGCCAGTTTAGTACACTGGTGAGGCAAATGTTGATAACCTTCCCTGATGAGGTAGAATGAATATTTGTGATGTAAACCTCGTGGAATTACCAGAATGAAAGGAATGACAAGACCAGCTCCTGTTCTGTATAAAGTACTGTAACACATTAACATGTCTGAGAAGGTGTGTGTTTGTTAGCCTTCTTTTTTCCTTTTCTATTTTTTTTCTTTTTCCTGTCTTCACACATGATCCTCTGTTTAATATGCAAGTGTCATATTATGGATAGTAATATTTGCTAAGCTGAGTAAGTCTTGTAATGAATACTGCAGTGCATATTTGTACCTGCATACAGAAACTGTTAATAAATCTATTGTTGATTGTTGAAGATGCAGATTATGGGAAATATTGTTACATTAAGTAGCTTGTGCATGATTAAATGCTTAAAATCAAAATGAAGCATTTTCTATAATTTAAAACCAAAAAAATCACTCAGATAAAACCTTCAGGATGTGAATGACACTGAGAAAGACCAGCGGGATTTGTAGGAAACACGTTCGGTCAGTGAAGAAGTAACTTTTATTGTGCAGCAATGACGGTAAATAATTAACTGTTAAGGACATAAAGACGGATGTGTGTGAACCTAGGTGTGTTTTATTGCTGATTTTATCACATGTAATGTTCTGCAGGAAGCCTGGCTGCTGAGCCGCGAGCGAGAACTGAAAGAAGGGCTGCGACGAGAACGTGACAAAGAGATCGAACTCGCCATCTGGACGTTGGAGGAGGAGACCAGCAAGGACAAGGAGGAGTGTGAGAGGGCAGCTGACAGCAGGTGTGTGTTCACCTGAAGCTGCTGTTAAACACAATATAATAACAATAATAGCTCAGTACAAACCAGGATTTGATCCATCAGACAAGAAGAAGAAATCCATCAATTCATATTTTTGTCATTTATTTTTGATGTTTAATCCTTTTTAATTGTGTGTAGAAAAGACTGATCCGTTTACCGTCAAGTAGTAAAATATCAAACGGGACTTCTTCATAATTCACCTAAATGAAGCCTTAAAGTCATTCTATTCTGTATTTTTATGTGCATTTAAAGTATCCCATTAGACAGAAGTTCATGAAAACAGCAAAATTCCAAGAAACCTCCCTCAGTTTTGCAGAAAATTGTGTTTTGATTTCTTCTGAAAAGAGTTCATGTGCATAACAGGACATGGAAACAACAGATTCAAACCTTAACCCGCTTCTTTTCTGAATAAATTCTGATGTAGTGAACATTTATTTCACACGACTGATCAGCTGGGTGTTTTTCGTCGTCTTCGTCTTCATACAGCAGAAAACATGGCAGACGCCACTGCAAAAAGAAAAAAAAACAATTCCTGAAGACTTAAAGGGGGTCCTTGACTTACGTCGGAGTTCCGTTCCTACGACCCGTCGATTTTTGTCCTAAATCGGAACTCTGGCGAAAATGTAAACAAAGCCATTGAATATGAATATGAATACAACAGCAACAACAGAATAACCGTAACAGAATATGTTGCACTCTTTTTACAACTTGATCTGCTGACTTAGGTCACGCAACCGGCCGATATTTGTCGGTTTCGCACTGTTCCGAGCGTTTTATTATGTCTAATTTCACTTTCATGGAGACGGCGTTCCTTTTCTTCGAAGCATCAGAGGAGTCTGACTTCGATTGGGAGCCATAATGAAGGACAAAAAGTTCGTGAACGTAGTACAATCCAAGGTGTACAACCGGGCAATGTAAACAAAGCCGTCTTATAGCTCTGCATGACGACATATTTGTCTGTTCCACTCGTCAACTAATTCCACATAATCAGTTCTGAAGTAACGATGGAGTGCCGTAGATTGAGGACGTCGTAAACTGAGGACCCCTGTATCTGAATTTCTTTCTAGCAGATGGATAAAGTTTTGTTTGCTTATAACTTTAAAGGTTAATTCTATTTGACGTGAAACTCAAAAATATGTGTTTAGGAAGTCCACCAAGGGATGCACAATTTATTGATGAACACGTGTTTATTTTTATGTGACATTTTCAGACAAAAGTAGAAACTTTTAGTCTTTATTAGCAGATATTTCATTGTAAAGCCTCTTTTAGGTGATAGAAATGATGATGCAGAAATCATTGTGCATTTCTAGTAATAACACATAAACTGTAAATGTCTACAGTCACAACTGTTGCAAGAAAAATATTCAAGATTAATCAACTTCAGGCCCGTACTTTTTGGGATGTGCACAGTCCTGCTGACTCTTTTTTTTTTGCAACAGCTGTACCAAAAATGAAGTTGCATCAACCTGCAGTGCGCTTGGTTTTTACAGGGTGAAGCGAGTCAGAGAAAAGTACGAGTCGGAGCTGAGGGAGCTGGAGCGCTCTGAGAGGACGGCGGTGGAGAAACAACAGGAGCTGAGGAAGCAGCAGATGGAGACGGAGGGAGAAATGATCCGACTTCAGGCTCTGCTCAGGCAGAAGGAGCAGGAGATCGAAGACGTCACGCAGGTAGGAAGCAAAACATTCCTATAACTTTTTCCAGCAGAATTTTGTTTAATGAAAGTTAATTTAAGGCTGCAACGAACAATTATTTTTATTGTAAGTTTTTTATTGATTATCTGATTAGTTGTTTGGTCTGTAAACTGTCAGAAAATGATGAGAAATGTTGAAACATTTTAACAATTTTCCTCTGACTGCTTTTTTCTTCGGCCTCTTTGTGCACCACAAAACATCGCAGGCTTATTTCAGCTGCATAATTTGTTTTAAAAGACGGAAAACCGACACTCTAAAACACAGATTCCATTTGAATTTGTCCGACAGACCAAGGACAAGCTGGCCGACGAGCGTCGCAGCCTGGCCGAGGTGATCCGGCAGGAGTTCGCCGACCGCCTGGTGGTGACGGAGGAGGAGAACCGGCGGATGAAGGTGGAGGTGTCGGAGGTCCGAGCGAGGCTGAGGTTGGAGGTGGAGAGGATCACCAGGGAGAAGGAGGAGGAGCTGGCTGAAGTCCACCAGCGGTAAGACGGAAGAGACGTTTATTCTGTTTGGTCGCAGTTTCCGACCCGACAAACTGGATTAAAAGCACTGGTGTAGCTACTTTGGAAAAGTACAAAATTAACTTTCAAGTGTGTCCAAATCGTAGGACCTTCAGTAGATATCAACTGGACTTCTCTTGGAGGCTCTTGAAGAAACTTTATTCAAGAACCTCCAAGGGAAGTCCAGTTGATTTCTAATGACATGTACAGGTTCTTGAATAAACCTTGTTCCAGAACCTACATAGAAGCTGTATTATATATTAATTTCAGTAGAAATCAACTGGACTTGTCTTGTAGGTTTTTGATGAAGGTTTCTTGAAGAACTTGTAGAGCTTAGTACAAATCAACTGGATTCCTCTTGTAGGTTCTTGAAGAAGACTTCTTCAAGAACCTGTGCATTTCACGAGAAGTCAACTGGATTTCTTTTGGAGAGTTTTGAAGAAGGTGTCTTCGAGAACCGTCTTTGAGAACCTTCATCAAGAATCTAGAAGAGAAGTCCAGAAACCTACAAGAGAAGCTCCCACGTTGACCTGGATGACTGAGAATCTACACAGACAAAGTGTGACCATAGTAGCTTTAACTGTAGAAGCAGATCTTGCATGTTTATCTCCACTCAAGGCAAAGAGACGATGATCAGATTCCCTCTGAACTCAGGTGACCACTGCACGAGTCTGAAGGTTTTGAAGCCAAATCTTCCCAAAAATCTCCATAATTCAGCACCTCCAAACAATCAGGACCACTCTGGGTGGATTTAGGTCAGCGGCAGCCTCCCAACATTTAATAAGATTTGTCCGAGGCCAGCTGGCTGCTCACTGATCGGCTCTGTTGAAGGTGCAAAGAAGGAATGTTGGCACACAATTTAAAAGTGCAGCTTAAACCTAATAAAAGGTGGAAACTTAAGCACCCCGCTGGGCATCAGCCAGTTTGTAAGAGCAGAAACATGAAGAGTCTCAGAGCGAATTCCGAAGAAGACCTGAATAATGTTAACATAAAGTTCAACGTGGCTCTGAAACTTCTCAAACTCCTGAACCGGATATTTTAGTTAACGGACACCACAGTGTCTTTGTTCCATAGGTTATTGTTGAATATCGAGGTGAGCGACTGATCAATTAACTATTTTAAGAATCACTTTGAGTCATTTTTTAAAGAAAAAACTGTCAAAATTGTCTAGTTTCTACTCACACATTATTAAAGAGCAAATTATAACTATAAAGAAACAGATTGTTGATGTGGACGTTATTTAAAGTTTTGGTGTTTATTTCGTTTGTTTTTGTTTACAGTCAGCATGTAAATTAATACTTTTTTTCTGGAGTTTTACTAGTTTTAATCTGTAATATGTTAACAAAAAAAACAAGAATAATCTGGACACTAACAGTTAATTATTTAGAATTTTTCTGTCTGTCATAGACAGAATTTTTCTTTCAAATAATGATAAATATCTGTAGAATATTAATTTATTTTGCAGATTTAAATGCAGTAAAAATTATGTAATGTCACGGTCAAACATTGCAAAAGAACAATAGACCAACAGGGAATGTAATAGCTTCTTAAATGTGAATATTTTCTGGTTTCTTTCCTCCTTTACTGACAGTAAACTGAATATATTTGAGTTGTGGGCACTAACTGGCATTTTATCTAACTAAACTAACTTAAATTAACATGATGTCACCACGACATCCAACACTGATGCAGGTGGAAACAGGCTCAGAATCAACGTCCCGTTTGGTCTCGTTAATGTTGGATTGAAATTTTCCAATATCAAACTGTGAAGCTGGACTTTGTTCAGTCGTTCCGTGTTGAAACAGGAACTTTCTTTATTGTCGGTTGTATCATCTAAACTGTATGACGTTGTGCAACAAGCATGAGGGCACTTCTCTGAAACACTCCTTCCAGTCTGTGTTCACTGCTTCTCACTGAACTAATAACTGTATTTAAATACAAATGTGTGGCTTAATTTTTATTTTAATGACCCTTGGTGGAACGGGAGATTGGCATCATGGACGTTCAGCCAACAAATCTGCAGTAACTGTGTGATGCTATCATGTCAGTATGGACCAAAACCTCTGAGGAACGTTTCCAGCAGCTTGTTGAAAGTATGAAATGAAGAATTAAGGCAGTTCTGAAGGCAAAGGGGTCCAACCTTTTACTAGAAGGTGGACCTAATAAAGTGGCCACTGAGTGTATTTGTGCCATTCTGCTTCAATCTGAAAGCATTTCGCTTTCTAGTAAGATTCTATATCCATACTTTAGAAATAAACCATTTTACACTTCTTTTTCCATAATGGCTGATGAAGGACCTTATAAATTTGATCTGTTTGCCCAATATTTGGTTGAATTTATCGTTTTGAATCCCCAAAGAGAAGCTCGACTTTTCTATTTTGAATATTTCCAAAATTACACCAGTCTTCCAGTATAAATAATACTGCACTGAGCTGCTTTCTAGTAATGAATTTATTTAGTTAAAGCCTGCAGCAGCTTTTAAACGCAGACAAACTGTGTCAACGTTCCTGTATTCTGTTAATGTCATTCCAATATGAACCATTATATGAATCATTCATGCCAAACCTACAGTATATGAAAATGATTTGCATCCTCTGAGCAAGTCGACCCGATGTTTTAGTACTTCTCATGGTGTGGGATCCTTAAATATTTTTCCGACAGTCTTCTTTTCCAACCACTGAAAGCTGCAGATTTCCCCCCAGATCTCCTCAGAAAACCCTCTGGCTTTTTTTCCCCCCTCTTTTCTTTAACATTGTTCTCATTTTTAACATAAGACAGAGCCGATGTGTTTTTAATATTATCTGGACAACAGTGAAGCTCTACAGCACGGAGGATTAAGACATCAGGCTTTGATGCACAACAGAGATTGTTATTAGGAGGATTCTTTGTTGTTTTTTGCATTATTTGTTACTGAGAAATATGGAATATGGAAGTTACAGGCATCCACATATATTCATTTAACAGCTCTTGTATGAAGAAAATCAACCAAACTATTGATTTGTGAATGTATATCGTATATTTAACAGTATGTTTATGCATGAGTTGCATTTTTCCTCACTGTGGTTCATTTTTCACTGCAAATTAAAGGCCTTGCACTTCTATGAGAGTTAGAATTTTGCCATAAATCACCAAAAAATATGTTAAAAAAGGAAGTTTAATTTTAGGATTATTTATTTTACCAAAAAATGAAAAAATCAACATGATTTTTCATCTGTTTCTATACTTGTCTCCTCTCTACACTGCCTGCAGTTCAGCTGACCGACGTAGAATTTTTAGTTTTTGTAGACTCTGCTGCAAACAGTTTGTTTTAGGGGAATTGTTAAATAACGTGTGAAATTAAGTGATTTTGAGTAAATATAGTTCCAGATTTAAGCTTGAACTTTTCCAACAGAGCTACATTTTAATAGTTAAAGGACCTTCAGAGAGAAAAATCCAACAATTCCTTTTTATTTTACCAGTTTATGACTCTGATTTATGGTGTTGATTTAGTGATTCGTTTGTTTTTTGTCATTTATTTTGGGGGAATTATTAAATAAAGTGGAATTAAGTGATTTCAATTAAATATAGTTTCAGTTTTAAGCTTGATTTTTTTTTTCTCAACAAAACTATGTTTTAGTAGCTAAAGGACCTTTAGGAAGAAAAACCCAACAATTCTTCATATTTTTTACAGTTTCTGTCTCTGGTTTATGGTGTCGTTTTCGAGATTTTTTGTTTTTTGTAGTTTATTTGGGGGGGACTTACTAAATAACGTCTGGAGTAAAGTGATGTAGATTAATATAGTTTCAGTTTTAAGCTTGAACTTTTCCATCAGAGCTACATTTTAGTAATTAAAGGACCTTTAGGAAGAAAAACCCAACAATTCTTTGTATTTTTACAGTTTCAGTTTCACCTGTCTCTGATTTTTGATGTTTTTGTTTTTTTTTTTAAAGAACTGCATGCCTTTGAAACCTGCCGTCCGGTTTTGGGGCTGAAAACCAAATTCATTTTATCTGAAACCGTGTTTACCTCCTGTGATTTTTCAGATGTGTGTGAAACCAACAAATCTCAGCTCTTTAACGTCTTCTTGTCTGTGATCATTCAGGGTGAAGTCGGCCATCATGAAGAAGGAGGAAACCGTCAGTAACCTCCGGAAGCAGCACGAGGTGAGTGGCCTGATGGAGGATCTACCTCATTGCCGTATTGCACCAACGCGTTAATAAGTTGTGTTTTTTCTTTTTTCTTTCATTTTCTTTTTATTCTTATTATGTTATGTTTTCTACATTTGTTTTTTTATTCATTTTCTTTTTATTGAACATTATAACGCATGTTTTGCATACAGCTGGTACATAATGGCTGAGTTTTTTTTTCTTTTTTCTCCCCCCTCTCCTCCAAATGCAATATCTTTAAATTAAACATGACACTCAAAAAAACTTAAGAATATACCAATAAAAAACAAAAGAAAGGTGAAGACTTCCTCATTCTTTGACTTTAAATTGAATTAAAGAATGACCGAACCTTTTCAAGTACACAAATGAAATTATGCCCAGGACTTCGTGGTTCTTTGCATTCCATACATTTTGCCTGGTTAAACTAACAGAATTTTAGCATGTTACCAGTGCTGCGAATATAGTAAAATAAAGTAAATAAACAAATAAAATAGACTGGAACAAACATTTCAACTTCTGTAGCTATGAACGAGGGTTTTTTTCCACAATGTACATCTCAGATAAAATCAGACCTAATCGGTTTTAAGTACTCTATCCAGTTTTCCCCAATTCTTCTAGATCTATCCACCTCCAGTCTCAAAGAAAAAGTGAGCTTTTCCATCACATGTATATTATATGTGTTGTGTATTACCTCAACCCAGTCCTCAACCTTCGGTACCTCATTCTTCATCCATTTTCTGGTAATTGCTTTTTTGCTAGCAATCAGCATTATGCTATAAATATGTTTGTCCCCAAATCTAGTAAAGTTTATGTCCAGTTTCAACAGATATAGTACCTCAAATGTACGTGGAAGGTCTACCTTCACTATTTTATCCATACAATTGTTAAGCTCCTGCCAGTAGCTACCAATGGAGGGACACCCCAGAATAAATGGTCCGCTTTATCAGCTCCACATAATCTCCAACACTTTGTGTCATGATACTTTGGCTGTGCTGGTGTTCTAAAAAGTCTTATGATGTTCTTCCACCCGTGTTCTCTCCATGTTGAGGAGCAAGTTGTTCTCCACTTCTGTCCATTTATCTCTTCCCATTCATCCACTGATAGGACAATATTTGCCTCCCTCTCCCACCTCTTTACTTTTTCTACATTTGTATATGTATTTATCCCTATTTGTTTTATTTATGTTGCTTATCTCTCATTTCTTTCATCATTATTGCACTGCCTGCTCTACGTGCCTTTTTAATTGCCCCTCGGGGACAGCTAAAGTTTTCTTAATCTGAATCTGAGAGATGATTGACAGCCGGTTTGAACTCTCTCCTGTGCTCTGATAGGCTGCTCTGAAGAGGGCGGACCACCTGGAGGCCTTGTGGGAGCAGCAGAGGAAGCAGCTGCTGGAGAAGTGACTGACAGGATGGCCGGGTTTTCATCTCCGTGGACCTCCTCCCCCTCTCCTCACCCTCCTCACCCTCCCGCTGCTATGAGCTGCATTGTGCTCATTGTGTCGCTGTGTTTCCCCCCCGACCCCTCCTCTGGATGTCGTTCCTGCCGGCAAGACTGAACCTGTGCAGCTTCAGAAGATTGAGGCTGAGCTACCTCAGCTGACAAACACGAAAAAACGGGGGAAACGAACGAAGGAACTGGGCCTCACTGTGTAGCCGCCTCCCCCCCAGACCAGGTGGCACCAGATAAAAGGCCTCAGACGGACCGGCCTGTCTTGTCCTTCCAAAAGGAGGGTTTGTGGTTGTTCAGTGCTGCTGTACCCCGTCCTCTTCCCTCCCACTACGGAGGCAGGAATGTGTTCCCCACAAAGCTGCCACACAGAACACTTCCAGATGTTCCCAACCAGCCCGGGCCTGCTGCTGGCGGTGGGGGTTGTCCTCCCTGCAGGACCCGAGACTCGGAGCATCAGAGCCCCAAACAAGCCACGGAGCGCCTTTATCTGTTGAGTCATGCGTTTTTGTCCCGGTGCCCCCTGGAGACGAGCGCTAATTACTGGATCCAGAACCATAAATACCCCCTCGCTGCCCCGCGGCCCGCTCTGAGCAAAACCAAACTCTAACACGGCGGTTAGAAGCACTAACGCCGGTTACCGGGTTGAGTTAGAGTGTTTCTAGAAAGAGCGAGTTTGGGACTTGAAAGGAAAACGAAAGAAGAAAAATGGGACGTCTGAGGTCAGATGATTGCAGAGTGGCTTTGAGGAGTTTTGTTCTGAATGTAGGGAAGAAAAAGAGGTAGAAGGAGGAGGGGAGGAATGTGTAGAAAATGTTTATAGGATTAGGAAAGCAGAGCCGGGACAGAGCGGGGCGGCGGATGGGTTAAAGGGGGCACCAGGCATGTGACCAGAGGGACCAAACGCATCCAAAGAGACGAGTCGCACACATTCACAAACTCCCAGGAGCCGCCGCCGTTTGTTTTTTTTCGTCCCTCGACCCTTAATGAAGACATGTGGAAGCCCCTCTCGCAGACACAGAAAGTCTTTGTGGATAAGATTTCAGCGAGAGCCGGTCCATAGCTTGACTTGGCGACGGGTGGGGCGGCTGTAACCAGAGTTGGTGCTGCTCGGAGAAACTCTAAACCCCGAAGTAAGGCCTGTTATTTAGGTACAACGTGATGTGAAAGAGCACAGTGTGATGTGACTGTAAAGGCCTCCGGATTAGACCTCACTGTCACAGCCTATTTATTCTCTCTCCTTTATTTATTGTAGCGCTCGACCTTCGCGGCGCCACTGGAAGGTCGAGGATGTGAAGTAGTTTTTCTTAAACGTTGTCAAGACGTCGAGTGTTTATTTGTTGTTTTTTTAAATTGTTTTTATCCTTTCTGTCGCAGTTAGACCTTACAATGGTGCCATTTTTAGATGTTCTAAAAACTGTACGTCAGGTTTTTCTGACACGGAAGTCGTCCGAGCCACGACGAGTGAAACGTGAACTCGTAAGTAGGGCAGATTTAGTTTGGTTAGTTCCATTTAACCGTCGACCGAATGTAAACTTTTGAAGCATTTTTAAGAAAAAGAAAATGTGAATTAGTCTTGTTTGCCTTGGCTGCTTTGGAGCGAATAAACAGGAGGTGGCACTGTAGACGACACAGCTGTAGAAAAAGTTGTCTTCTTGGTGTTTTTACAAACTCGTACATCCGTCTGCAGCGACACTGAGCTCTTTTCTCTCAGCAGCTTGGTTTATTCTCACGCCAGATGTGTGACGTCTTCTCCGCTGTGCAATGGATTGTGGGTCAGAGGGGACAGGAAGTCGTGCTGCAGACTGGCAAATGAGACATCCTGGTGTCTTTCATTTTCTAGCAAACTGTAGTGAACTGAAAAATGAAGCCAGTTAAAATCTAAATTTGAATCAGTGCAGTTAGACTATTATGGCTGTTAAATAAAGAGACTCGGCCTCTTCTGTGATCTAATTTAACTCGAATCTATTGGATCCTTAATGCTGAACGTTGATCATCGTGCCGCTGTGATTCGACTGACGGAAACTTTACACCTCGGATGTCTCACAGAAACTATTTCAGTGGTTTTCTAAATTCTCACCGCCCTTCCTGTGTGACAGTCGCCTTCTGTAGTGGTGTCTCGTGTGTTTACGCTCTTAGTGAATATTATTATACTGAAGCTTCACAACTTATATCAGCAATGAAACTTCAAAATCTATCAGAAAAAATATACAGTTTTCACAAATACATCAAGAAGGACTGACAAAATAATTAATTGTTCAACTCTGATTAGTCTTTTTTTGGAAAATGTCAAAAATTTGGGGAAAAAATTAGATTTTTTCTTGAATTTTTGGAACTTTTTCTAATGCGATGCTTCAAAACACAAACTTGGATTAATTTGGGATTTGATTTGTAATATGAATTTTAAAAGTTAAGCATCAGCTTGATATTCACTGTGAAATAGATTTAAAACACATGAAAAAATCTAATTTTAATTTAAAATCATGTTTATTTAGATTTTTTTTGGAAAAAGTCAAAAACTTTATCAAGCAAACATGAAAAAAAATGAATTTATTTTAAAATTTTGCCTTTTAGGTGAACTCTTTCCATCACAATATTTCAAAATGCATAATTATTTCATTTTTTCATCTTTAATTAGTTATTTTTTGGATAAAGTCAAAAACGTTATCAACCAAACAAAAAAGAGAATTTATTTATTATTTAGGTCAAACAACACGTCCTTAATTTTAATTTTTTTTTTTTTATTTTGCATTTTCCATGAATTAGATTTTTTCTTGAATTTTTGGAACTTTTTCTGCTGCGATCCTTCAAAACAAAACACAAACTTGGATTAATTTTGGATTTGATCTGTAATGATTGTTTTCAATATTCACTGTAAAATAGATTTAAAACATGAAAAAAAATGTAATTTGGATTTAAAATCAGTAGTTTTTTCATCTTTAATTAGTTCTTTTTTGGAAAAAGTCAAAAACTTTATCAAGCAAACATAAAAAAACAGGAATTTGTTTTGGAATTTTGTCTTTTACATGAACTCTATTTGGGATTTGATTTGTAATATGATTTTTACAAGTCAAACTTTGGTTCAATATTTACTGTAAAATAGTTTGTTTTTTTTTAAATTATACGTTTTCTCTGAACTTTTTCCACTGCGTTGCTTTAGATTAACTCTAAACACGGAGGTCTAACGTGTTGGACATGATCTAGTGTTAGTTTGAGCCACATTTTTAACATTAATTCAGCTAAAACTCCTTTAAACTTGACCAAACCTCTGGTCGGAGCAGCTGCTGAGTCACTGCTTCACTGTGAGTCACAGCAGACGAGGGATTGGGTCCGGCGGGGCGGCGATGTGAGTTGGCATTCCTCGTGCATGGCCGTCCTACGAGTGCCAGTGAGCCTTTCCTTTGTGTGTTTGTGCGACGCCATTCCTCCCATTGTGACCTGAACCGACCCCCGGACTCACCACAAACCATCCGGCTGCCGGCGCTCACTGTTCCCTTGAAAGGCTCGTTATCTTAAAAACAACCACCAGAATGACTCCAAAATGTAATTATTCACATTCAGATGCACAGTCCTGCACAAACAAACACAGAATACTCATCAAGCTGGCAGAAATGTTTATTACAGACAGTTTATTTGCTCCTGAACGCACCATTTCACCCTCTGAACCACAAAAACCACCATTTAAAAGATGTGTTTTGTTGTAAAACCCACCACAAGTAACACCATTGAAAGAAAGAAGAAACTTCAAAAAACCTGATATTTTCAAATTTCCAACAGAACTTGAACCTGGCATATATTAGTGAGTTTCAAAGTCATGGTAGCTCTTTAAAAAATCACCAAAATTACACCAATTTTTAGAAATTATTTCAGCTGCCATCGCAAAAAAACAGAATACTCATCAAGCTAGCAGAAATGTTTATTGCAAACTGTTTATTTGCTCCTGAACGCACCGTTTAACCCTCTGAACCACAAAACTCACCAAAAATGACACCAGTTGTCAGAGGAAGAAACTGCAACAACACAGAATCGTCGGATTTTCAAGTTTCCAACAGTCCTTGAACTAGATGTATACTAGTGAGTTTCAAAGGCATGGTGTCTTTTTAAAAAAAATCGCCAAAATTACACCAATTATTAGAGCGAGAAGCTGCCAAAACCACAAGAATCGTCGGATTCAGAATTTTCTGACAGTCCTTGAACTAATCGTGCAGTTTCATCGGGGAAAAACAAGTTTGCAGAAATGTTTATTACAGTTTATTTGCTCCTGAACGCAACGTTTAACCTTCTGAACCACAAAAACTCACCATTTAAAAGGCATGTCTTGTTGTAAAATTCAACAAAAATGACACCATTTATCATTTACTTATTAAGCAAATAGAAATGTTTATTACAAACTGTTTATTTGCTCCTCAATGCTCCGTTTTCACTGTTTTTACTGTTTTGTTTTTTTTCACGGCGACGTTTCGAACAAACTGAAGACTCTTTTCAGCAACGACACAATAACACAATAAAAAGCGACGACTGCTCTGTGCTCCTCTGTTGTGTTTCTGTTTGAACAATTGTTTGCTTGTTTCTGGCCTCCGCCTTCCGTTGCTCTGAAGACGCCTCGGCTCTCTGGAATCCTCGTCACGAGGCAGAATAGCTGCTGGTTTGGAGCCCGGAGCGAATCATTGGCTGTTTGTAATTACAACGTTTAATTTGGGTTTTATAAAATAACGTTCATTTACCAAAAGTTTGTCTTAAACTCTCCTCTTTTATTTTTTATATATACATCCATCCATCCATTATCTACACACCGCTTAATCCTCACTAGGGTCGCGGGGGGTGCTGGAGCCTATCCCAGCTGGCTTGGGCGAAGGCAGGGGACACCCTAGACAGGTCGCCAGTCTGTTGCAGGGCCACACATAGGGACGCACAAGCACTCACACATTCACACCTCCGGGCAATTTAGGATAATCAATTAACCTCAGTATGTTTTTGGACTGTGGGAGGAAGCCGGAGTACCCGGAGAAAACCCACGCATGCACAGGGAGAACATGCAAACTCCATGCAGAAAGATCCCAGGTCCGAGCTGGGACGTGAACCAGGTGAACCAGGGACCTTCTCGCTGCAAGGCGAAAGCGCTAACCACTACGCCACTGTACAGCCCTTTTTATATATATATATATATATATATATATATATATATATATACATATATATATATATATATATATATATATATATATATATATATATATATATATATATATATATATATATATATATATATATATATATAAAAATAAAAAAATATAATATATAAAATAATAATATATAAAATCGTGTTTAATTCTGTATTTTTTTGAAACATCAAAAATTTTATGTGTTTTTTTAATTTTGCCTTTTAAATTCACTCTTTTGGTCACAATATTTCAAAATGAATATTTGGTTTTTTTTGTCTTTAGGTCTTTTTTGGAAAAAGTCAAAAAAAATTTGCAAGCAAATTTGAAAACATGAGAAAAAAGAATTTATTTTTTAATTTTACCTTTTAGATGAAGTCTATTTGGGATTTTATTTGTAATATGAACTTAAAGAGTCAAACTTCAGTTCAATATTCACTGTAAAATAGATTTAAAATACATGAAAAAAATTTAATTTTAATTTAAAATCATGTTTAATTCTGTATTTTTTAAAAACCATCAAAAATTTTAGCAAGCAAAAATGAAAACATAAAAAAACTTAATTTATTTTTAATGTTGAATTTTAAATGAACTCTTTCTGTCACAATATTTCAAAATGCAAACTTATTGTTTTATTTTTTCATCTTTAGTTAGTTATTTTGGGTAAAAGTCAAGAACTTTATGAAAAAAATGTATTTATGTTTGAATTTTGCATTTTAAATGAACTCTGGGATTTGATTTGTAATATGAGTTTAAAAACTCAAACTTTGTTTCAATATTTATTGTAAAATAGATTTAAAATTAATATGCAATTTTAATATAAAATCAATTATTTTTTCATTCTAAATTAAGTCTTTTTTTGGGGGAAAAAATAGAATTCATTTTTAAAGCTTCCCATTGTGATGAACTCGATTTTTCAAAATGCAACAGAAGCAGATTTAAATAATTTTCTGGAGCATCAACAGCCTGAAAATCTACTAGTTGTTCATCCAGTCGTTTATTAAAAGTGTGTTTTCAACCCTCCTTTCAGTCTCTACATCTGGAATAACGTCCAGCTCTTCTTCTTCTTCTTCTTCTTCTTCTTCTTCTTCTTCTTCTTCTTCTTCTTCCTCCTCCTCCTGAGCGTCTCCCCTTTCAGGGTGGATTTCCTTTCTTTTCAGGGAGGAAACCGAAGCCAGAGGGCCCAGCTGAGCGTCTGACTGCTGCAGCCTCCCCCTCCTCTGGGGGAGTCGAAGGGGGAGAGTTGACCAATTGCCAGCAGCTGTTGCTCATTTCACAACGTCCCGCCCATCCAGCGCTGAGGCTGGCAGAGCGGCCGCTACACAGCAGATGATCAGCAGCACGAACACTGCGGAGGAAACCTTCCACCGGTGAGAGCAGCTCCACTTTTCTCTCTTTTAGACTCGTTTTTAGGCACATTTCTGCTGCAGGAGAGGCTCAGAGGAGGAGCTGGAGGCTTGATTTGTCTCCTTCTTCTGTAATATTCTGCTGTGAATCTTTGTTTCAGACATTTAGTTGTGTTTGAGGTAATTTTTAAAGAGCTGGAAACTTATTTTACTGCCTCTTTGTTTGGGAAAGTTGAGATTATCTTTGGATCTCTGCCACACATTCTTTCCATTCCCCGTTTAGCCCCAGACAGGACCACCTCCTCACACAATCATCTGGGCTGTTACGTTTCTTCTTTTATGTTCTCCAACTTTTTCTGATTTGGGGGAAGAAACAGCTGGAGCCTGAGGAGAAGTTTAGGGGGCAGAGTTCAGCGCCTCGCCTCGGACTCCGTTTATTACTCTGCTTACAAAGAGGTGTGAAGTAGAGATGGGTGGCGCTCCCACAGCATGATAATGCCTCCAACTGCCGGTAGGACTTTAGAGGCTCGAACGCCACACGAGGACAAGAAGTTTCCTTCCTGAGAGCTCCCTCCATCCGGTTGCTGGCTGACGTCAGTGTTTCTGTGCTGATTCCTCTTTTGTGAGGCTGGAAATGCAGATTGTGACCCGACTCTGTGTGCTCGAGGTTTCATTAAAAAGGGATTATTTGGCTCGCAGATAAAGTTTCCACCTCCTGAGTCTTTGCCCTCTTGCTTTTCTGTCTTCAGCCGTGTTGAGAGACGTCCCGAGTGGAGCCCAGATCCTGCTGTGGGTTGATTCCCAGAGAGAGAAACCCCACCAGCGTCCTGAGCGGGACAGCATCCTCCCTCAGCCTCCGTCCTCTGCCTCCTCATGTTCCTGCAGGCGGAGCGGAGGGCAGCTGGAACTCGCGGGGATGGCGCTGCGCAGGAGGCTGCTGCTCGGCGTGTTGACAGTCGGCTCGCTGCTCTGCGTCTACATCCTGTGTTTGAACCTGGAGAGGAACTTCAGATGGTCCATGGCGCCGCTCAGGCACTTCCACAGCTTCAGGCAGACCACCAGCAGGTCAGTTCACGAGCTCCGAGACGCTTTTGGCAACTTTATTCACGTTTCGTTCGCATCAACGTCTGGTCCAGAGATCCAGAGAGGCATTTTAAAGAAATCTAATATGAAAACCAACATTTAAAAGGCACGTTCTGTTGTGAAACTAACTATTCATCAGAGGAAGAAACTGCAAAAAAACAAAGAATCGTAGGATTCTCAAACTTCCAACAGTCCGTGAACTAGACATATATTGGTGAGTTTCAAAGACATGGTAGCTTTTTAAAAAATCCCCAATTATTAGAGCAAGAAACTACCAAAACATTCCAGCTGCCATCGTAAACAAACAGAGTACTCATCAAGCAAGAAAAACTGTTTATTACAAACTGTTTATTGGCTCCTGAATGCACCGTTTAACCCTCTGAACCACAAAAAACACCTTTCATTCACATCGTCTGCTCCAGAGAGGCACTTTAAAGGAATCTAATCTGAAAACCAACATTTAAAAGTCATGTTTTGTTGTGAAATTCGCCATTTTTCAGAGGAAGAAACGGCAGCAAAACCCAGAAAGAATCGTAGGATTTTCAAATTTCCAACAGTCCTTGAACTAGACATTATTGTTGGAGATACATTCAGCATGGTGAAACATCTTTCTAGAGATGATGAGTAGTCTGGAAACATGGAAATAGGTAAATATCTACAATATGTGGAGACAAAACCAAAGGAAAACATAATAAAATGACAAAAAAGGAAACAAAACCCTCCCAGAACGAGACCCTAAACAACAGAAAATGAGTCTTAGAGAGACACAAAACAACAAAACAATAAAAACAAAACAGAAAGAACCGTAGGATTTTCACATTTCTAACAGTCCTTGAACTAGACATATATTAGCGAGTTTCAAAGGCATCGTATCTTTTAAAAAATCAGCAAAATTACACCAATTATGAGAAAAAATCTACCAAATTGAAAAATAAATTATGAAGTCGTAAAAATGGACATAATTCTGGAAGTGAGAACACATTTAAAGGCAAAAAACTTTAAACAGTTTAACCTCCTTCTCTAGTTTTGACTTCAGAAACACCGAATGAAGCGACAGAAGTCCTGAAAGTTAGTTTAAATTGCTATAATTACTTGTGTATCAATAAGTTGATAAAATGACTTACTGATGGAATTTAAAATCTAATTTATGTTCCTCCTGTTTTTATTGGTCAATAAGAGTCATAACTAAGCAGCACACGTCCTGTTTTTCATACTGCGGTGTGACCAACGACACAAATGTGTGTAGGTGATGGATCCAAGTCTGCTGTTTTCCCTGAAATACGTTTCAGTGGAAAGTGTTGAGTCTGTTTGGAAAGTTTGATCTTTAAATTTCATTTTTAAAACCCTACTAACCCCAACCCTAACCTAAAACATGCTCCTTTCATTGTCTGGACTCTGGTGTCATTATGTGTCTTTTGTGTCATTTTGTCCTAATTTTGTGTCTCTTTGTTGTCTTTTTGTGTTTCATTTGTGTCTCTCTGGTGTCATTTTGCATCTTTTTGTGTCATTTTGTCCTAATTTTGTGTCTCTTTTGTGCCATTTTGTGTCTTTTGTGTTTCTTTGTTGTCATTTTGTGTTTCATTTCTGTCTGTCTGTTGTCATTTTGTGTCTCTTTTGTAGTTGTTCTGTGCAGTTTTTGTTACCTGAGTTGTGTAACTGTGATAGTAGAAATGCTTCAGAGCTCCAGCAGACCGTTATTAGTTCATCTATGATGTTGTTAGTTTTGTGCGTGTTTTTTGTTTTTTTTAAACATTATTTTCATCGTTTAAGACTCAACAACCTTAGAAAATGAACAACTCTTCACATCTGAGACTTTGTGTGACTAAAACTGCTCCTGTTGGTGGTTTTGGTGCGTTGGAGACCACAGCGACGTCAGCACTGAATCCAGGTCAGTCAGGTTCGGGGTTAAACTCTGAGCGGTGTGTAGCAGCACTTATCCTCCTCCTCCAGTTGTGCGATTGTGGTATGAACAAAGCGGCCACACAGCGCTGCCGCCGCTCTAATGAACAAACTCCCCCGAGTTGTTTGGCTGCAGGTGGTTTCTCACACACGCTGCTCAAATGTGGCCTTTGTTGGGACGGCAGCAGCACTAAGGTTTAGGTTCTCTGGAATGTGAAAGGATGCATTAGAAGCAGCACGTGACGACCTAAAGCAGAGTACAGGAAGAGCAGCGTAGACGAGCAGCATGGACGAGCAGCGTAGACGAGCAGCATAGACGAGTGGTGTGGACGAGCAGCGTAGACGAGCAGCATGGACGAGCAGCGTAGACGAGCAGCATAGACGAGCAGCGTGGACGAGCAGCGTGGACGAGCAGCATAGACGAGCGGCGTGGACGAGCTGCATAGACGAGCAGCGTGGACATACATGTAGCGTGTTGGAACACACGCAAGACTAGGAGCATGAACAGATGGAGAAAATAGAATAAACCGCAACGTCTGAGGACAGAACGCCTGTCAGACTGGAGATGAATCAGTTTTATGTGGTGTTTAGTGTTATTTTGGGTTGTTTTGTGTAGTTCTATGCGTCTTTGGTGTCATTTTGTGTGTCTTGGGTGATGTTCTGTGTCTTTTTGGTGTAGTTTTGTTTCACTTTTGTGTTGGTTTATCGAATTTTTGTGTCTCTTTAGTGTCATTTTGTGTCTCTTTCTTGTATTTTTTGCATCTCTTCAGTATACTAACCCATCTTTCAGGACTCCAGACTGTGTTTTACAGCCTTTTTTGACAGTGTGTGGGTTAAACTTTCAGCTGGTCTCATTGCGTGAGGTCCTGATCATCGTTAATCTGTATTGGTGTCGCTCTACGCGGCACAGACAGCTGCTGCCTAAACCACAGCAGTGGAACTTAAAAGTGTGGTTTCTCGTGAAATGTGAAGCGCACCTACATGGGGGAAAGACCGCATGTAGAAAAAGTCTCTCTGTTTCATCTGGCAGGGATCTGACGTTAGAAAGCCTTCGTTTAACTCTTTAAAATCACTTCTGGTCACACGTCTGGGCACTGCAGCCTGAAGTGTGGGGCGTTTAGGGAACATCGGTAAATTCTAGCTTCTATCGATAAGAAAATGTTCAGGAAGTGATGTGTTTTACCTGAGACAAGGTGAGGAAGTTGGTGGCACCAGTGAAAAGGTTAGTTTGAAGCTTTGTTTTGTGTCTCTTTAGTGCCACTTGTCTAATTTTTGTGTCATCTTGGTTTCATTTTGTCTCTTTGTCATGTCTCTGAAGTCGTGTTGTCTCTTTTGTGTAACTTTGTGTTAATTTTTTGCCCCTTTTGTGTCTCTGGTGTCAGTTTGCTGCTCTTTTTGTGTCTCCTTGTATTTATTGACCTTTTTTAACTGAGTTGTGTGACTCTGATGGCAGAAACTCCAACACTTGATGCATCGCTCTTTTCCGGAGTCTGTCCTGGTTAATGTCATATTTTTGTGTGTTTGTTTGACTTTGTCGTATTTTAAGACTCGACAATCTTGGAAAATGAGCAAATCTTCACATTTGTCTCTTTAGTGTAATTTTGTGTCTCTTTTGTGTGTCTTTCTTGTTTTTTGTGACACTTTAATGTGATTTTGTCTCTTTGCTGTCTCTCTCGTGTCTGTTTGACTCCTTTGTGTAACTTTGGTTTCAGTTTGTGTCCCTTTTGTGTCAGTTTGTTGCTCTGTTGTGTCACACTCATGTCATTTTGTCTCCTTTTGTGTCCTTTTGTCGTTTTGTGCCTCTTTAGTGTCAATTTTGTGTTTTTTGTGTGTCATTGGTGTCATTTTGTGTCTCTTTGGTGCTATTGTCCATGTCTGTTTTCATTTAGTGTCTTTTTGGCATCATTTTGTGTCTCTTTGGGGTCATTTTGTGTCTCTTTGGTGTCATTTTGTGTCTCTTTGGTGCCATTTTCCATCTTTTGCTGTCATTTTGTGGATTTTGTGTCTGTGTCTCTTTGCTGTCATTTTGTGTCTTTCTGGTGTTATTTTGCATCTCTTTGGTGTCATTTTGTGTCTTTTGTGTGTCTTTGTCATTTTGCGTCTATTTGATGCCATTTTCCATCTCTTTGGTGTCATTTTGTGAATTTTGAATCTCTTCAAAGTCATTTTGTGTCTATTTAGTGCCATTTTGTGTATCTTTGGTGCCATTCTATCTCTTTTTGTGTGTCTCTTTGTTGTGTGACTGATGGCAGAAACACTGACACTTGATGCGTGCATTGAGATGTTTTGTCCTGTTTGTTTTTGTAGAAACCGTCCACCATGTAACGTCTGAACCGTCTGTTTTAAACTTTATTTCTTCTCTGCTGCTGAACTTTTGATCTTTGTTCAACGCAACTGGCTCTGGTTCCGTTTTATTTCTGCAGCTTTATGATGTTTGCTGCTCGTTAGCGTCTTTATGAGGTTTGTCCTCGTCCGGCGGCGACTCGAGCAGCAGCTGCCGGGTCGAGCTTATAAACCCGGCAGCCAATCGGAGCGAAGCCCGGCGCCGTGGTTACCTGTTTCCCACCTGCTACACAACAGGACGAACGCACAACACCGAGGGAGTGTTTCACATTTTATCAAGGGAATAAAACTGCAGATCCACTGAGTAGCTTCATAAAACCTCCGACAGTTGGCTGTTAGCGAGTTTTTAACGATGTCCATGAATGTCGCAAAACGTGTTTTCAGTTCGTCGTAGTCGGTTTGAAATTAAATCTCTGGCACAATAAAAAGTACAAGAATCCGTGATGAGATGTGGCTGAAAGATGCCCAAAAAACTAAGAAGTGGACTTTGGTGGTCTTTTATTTATTGTGAGGCTGCTGCTTGTTATAATTTTGGTGTCGTTTTGTGTCTTTCGTGTCCATTTTTGGTCTTGTTTTGTGTCTGTATGATGTAATTTTGTCTCTTTTGTGTGTCTTTGGTATAGTTTTGTGTATTTTTGGTGCCATTTTCCATCTCTTCAGTGTCATTTTGTGTATTTTCTGTCCTTGTAGTGTCATTTTGGATCACTTTGTTCTAATTTTGTATCTCTTTGTTGTCACTTTGCATCTTTTTGGTGTAATTTAAGACTTTTTGGTGTAATTTAAGTCTTTTTGGAGCCATTTTCCATCTCTTTGTTGTCATTTTGTGTCTCTTTCTTGTCACTTTGCATGTCTTTGGTGTCACTTTGCATCTTTTCGGTATCATTTTGTGTCTTTTTGGTGCCATTTTGTATCCCTTTGTTGTCATTTTGCTTCTTTTGGTGTCTTTTGTGTCTCTTTTGTGTCATTTTGTGTCTATTTGGTGCCATTTTCCATCTCTTTAGTGTCATTTTGTGTATTTTCTGTCCTTGTAGTGTCATTTTGCATCTCTTTGTTCTAATTTTGCATCTCTTTGGTGTCATGTTGTGTCTTTTTGGTGTAATTTTGGTTTTTTTGGTATCATTTTGTGTTGCTTTGGTGTCATTTTCCATCTCTTTGGTGTTATTTTGTGTATTTTGTGTCCGTGTGGTGTCATTTTGCGTCTCTTTGGTGTAATTTTGCATGTTTTTGGTGTCGTTTTGTGTCTGTTTGGGGTCATTTTGTCTATTTGGTGTAATTTTGTGTCTCTTTGGTGCCGTTTTCCATCTCTTCTGTGTCATTTTGTGGATTTTGTGTCTCTTTGAGGTCGTTTTGCGTCACTTTGGTATAATTTTGTGTGTCTTTGGTGCCATTTTCTATCTACTTGGTGTCATATTGTGTCTCTTTGCATCTCTCTGGTCTTGTTTTGTCTATTTTTTGTGCATCTTCGGTGTCATTTTGTCCCCATTTGTTGTGAAAAACCAATAAGTGGACGTTGAAGTAGTTTTATTTTTCATAAATACCTCATATTTATTTAGTAATTTATCAAAGAACCTACAATCATTGGCTCCTTCCAGCTCCTCGAATGTCTTCTTTCAGCTTCACATCATTATAAATGAAATGTTTTAGGGTTTTTGACCTGTTCTTACACTGTAACGTGGCTTTTTTCTCTGTTTTCTGATAATACTTTCTCGATTAAACATATTCACTTTGTTGGTTTTACAGAATATGAAACCGATCATTAGCTGCTTCCTTTTTTCTACAATAAACCCACATTCTGCCTCGTGACCGTCATCAAAACATTATTCTGGTTTTTGGAAGTTACTAACTTCTCCTTCTTCTCTTCTGTGAAGGAAAAGTGAAAACGGCACAAATACAGAAACAGCCTCGTGTAAAATCACAAACATCGTCCTATAATGTTCCATCTGTTAAAACCAGAGGAGGAGGAAACATTTACTGCCACTTTAAATCTTAATTTATATGAAAAAAAGGCGACAAGCTGAGTAATGGGTTTATGGATTTAATTAATCAGGTCATCCGTGTTCTCACATATAATTACGGTATTATTATGCGGGAAGCTTAATTAAAGGTGTCCTTTTCCCAAATGACCAGAAAACCAAACTGATGTTCTCATGCTGAGGTTTTGGCTTTGATCTGCAGAAACTCTGTCGACATTTTTCTGAGAAGAAGTTGTCACAAAAACTATTTTTATCTTTTTGCAGCAGAGCGTGACTCAGTGCAAATATACTTCATCATTTGCATTAAAAAACAACCAAAAGGAGAAGTGAACAGACGGATCTGGTGGCACCAACCTGACTTTAGTTATTAACTTCCATGTTTGTGAAGTCACTCTTTAGGCTTTAGAAATCTTTCATTCGCTGCACTTTGTTTGTCATTTGATCCAAACAGAGTTTAACATCCATTTTTTAATTTATTATTTCATTATCTTTTACTCAGATTTGTCTCTCAGCCGTTGTGTTTTTCCGTCTCATCGGCTGCATTTTGGTTCAGTTCCAGTTGTTTTTAAATGTGTTTTGATTGGTGTCTCTTTCAGGTCACATTGCTGTCATTTGGATCATTTTCATGTATTTTTGCGTCTCTTTTGTGTTTTTTTTGCACCACTTTATTGTCCTTTTGCTGTTATTTTGTGTCTCTTTGGTGTCGTTTTGTGTCTTGTGTAATTTTTTTGTCACTTTGTGTCTCTTCGGTGTCATTTTTCATCTTTTTGATTTTTTTTGGTGTCTCTTTAATACTGTTTTATGTTGCTTTAGTGTGATTTTGCATCTCTTTGGTGTCATATTGCACCTCTGGTGTCGTTTTTTTGTGTGTATGTGGTTTTGGTGTCGTTTTGTGTAACTTTGTGGAGTTTTGTGCCTTTCTGGTGTAATTTGGCATTTAGTGTCTTTCTGTGACTCTTTAGTGTCATTTTGCATCATTTCCTGTATTTTTGCATCTCTTTTGTGCTTTTTGTGTCACTTCAGCATCCTTTTACTGTTGTTTTGCTCTTTGGTGTCATTTTGTGTTTCTGGTGTTGTTTCATATCATTCTGGTGTCATTTTGCATATTTGTTTTGTGTTCTGTGTCACTTTTGTGCTGTTTTGAATCTTTTTAGTGTCACTTTTGTGTCATTTTGTGTTACTTGGGTGTCCTTTTGTGTCTCTTTGCTGACGTTTTGCATTACATTATCATTTTGTGTTCCTTTGGTGTTGTTTTGTGAAACTTCAGTGTAGTTTTGTGTCACTTTGAAGTCATTTTCCTTCTCTTTGCATATCTTTGTTAGATATAGACACCAACAGACCTTCGACTTTTTCTGTTTTTAAGGCATATTTATCATATTTGTTCTTATGCAGCCTTGTGGAACCGTCCCTTTGCATATCACTGCTTGTCCTGTTTTAGCGTGTGACAAATAAAACTGACGTACATGGATGAACATGTCAGTTATTAGGTCAACTTTCCCTACTTGGATTCTGATGTACCTAGAAAAACGCCTGTTGGAGGAGGCTAATTTCTGTTTCCTTTATAATGACTCAACTGATTGCACAACAGACACAGTAATGGAAACACAGCAAGCTGAAAATAACTGGAGATATTCTTCAGCAGGTGTTTAAGTTTGATTTTAAAAGCAGAACTTGTAATCATGATGTTTATATTGTGTTCTTCCACCGCTGGGATTCAATGTCCTCATTTCCCAAAATGCTGAAGGCCTGCTTTAAGAAGTGCAGCTGACCACATGACATCACATGATGGAAAAAAAAGGTTTTCAGATGATGTATTTTCAGCGCTGACCCACCGGGCTCATCGCCAACTGTTCTGTTTTCTGCAGAGACTCCTTGGAGCCTCCTGACAGACCGAACCTCGAAGACCTGTGGACCCAGCCGGCACCGACCCCCTACCCAGACAGACCCGCTCTGAATCCAGCTTTAAAGACTTACACAGCTGCCGCCACTGCTGTTAAACTGCAAGCACAAGCACAAAACGATGCCCCGGATCTATCCAAGTCCAACGGCACCAGAGGCCCAACAGTTCGGCCCGCAAAGCCTCCCGGACCCACAGAGCCTGCCTTCGTCGGAGACACTTACATGAACGACTACACCAATCCAGAAACAGTGAGTTCTAGCTGCAGCTGTCAAAGTAACATGAGACAATCCTGAGGAAAATTATGAGTTTGTGTCCCGAAGTCTGCTGTAAATGCATGTGGCTAAATTGTTCTTCAGTTGTGTTTCAGTGCAACATAATAGCTTCTGGTTAAAGTTATTCAACAGCCGTCAAGTCACTGTGGACCTGACCCACTAATCAGAGCCGTAAATAAAACTTAAATAACACTCTGATGGATGTTGTACTCCAAGATCTGACATGTCAGCATAAAAATAAAACCCTCGCAGCTCGCCAGCTTTGTTAATTAATAACACTTCCTCATTCTGTTAATGGAAAATTTCATCTGCTTGCAATGGGTCACGTTCAAAATTGATGTCAGTTGCAATTAAACTGAATATAAACATCTTTTAATGTGTGCAGAAAACAAGGGTGAAAGCACAAAGCAGCAGGAAGTGAAAGTCTTATCACAGGACCTGGTTAATGATCTTCAGATCATCAAGTTGAGGTGGTCACACTGGTCTGGTTTTCCTTGAGATGCTGCCACAGTCAAACTGGGACGGGTCTGTTCACCAGTAAATGATTAGGAGGAAGTGGAGTCATGTTTTCTGGACTCGGTGTTCTCCACTCCCTGAACATGAAATCACAAAGTTTCCAAGAGCTAACAGAGGGAGGATGATTAAACACAAGAAGGAAAAACATTAGTCAGTTACGGCTCTGAGACTCTGAACGTAGGAGAAATCAGAAGGTTTTATGTCTGTAATTACTTCACATCATGAATCACAGTTTTCATGGGAATTTCCTGCTACGCACACTGTACTTAGTAATAACAAAGTTTTATTCATGCAACACCTTTAAAACAGCAATATGGGTTAGCAACTACCATTCCTAGTGTTGTCACAAGCATTCCTTTGCTATTCACTTGTCTTTTCATGCTGGTGACTAGCATCCCTGGGTTAGTGACCTGCATGTAGTCGCTAATGTTACGCATCTAGCATTCCTAGGCTAGCATCTTACATTCTTAGGCTAGCATCTTACTTTCCTAGGCTTGTGAATACCTTTCTCAGGCCAGTAACTAGCATTCCTAGACTATTCACTAGCATCCCTAGACTAGCTAATCACATTCCCAGGCTGGAAACTAGCATTTCTAGGCTAGCAACTAGCATTCTTAATGTAGTGACTAGCATTCCTAGAGTACTGAACAACATTTTTCAAGAGCAAATGACATTTCAAGTTGAGCCACTAACACTACTGGAAATGTAGCTACAAACATTCTGAGGTTTGCAACTAACATTGCTAGCCTAGCATCGCAAGGTTAGCAATGCCAGTCTCAGCAAAGGACTAGCATTTCTAGCATCCTTGTGCTACTCATTTGTCTCTTTATGCTAGTGGCAAGCATCCCATGGCTGGTGACTTGCATTCCTATACTGTCACTAGCCTTCCTAGCTTTCAAATTAGCATTTTTAGGCTTGTAACTGGTATTTGTAAGGTAGGAACTAGCTTTCCTAAACTCGCAACTAGCATTTCAAAGGAGGAGAACATTCATAATATATCTACTTGTGTTTATGACTTAGCATTTGTATGCTAATGACTAGCATTTCTACTGTTTTCACAAGTATTCACAGGCCAAATAGTAGCATTCAAGGGCTAGTGGTTAACTTCATTTTTATGCAGTGATTGTTTTCTCTTTTCAGTGTTTTTTAAACCAAACTAAAGGATCTGAGAGCATTTATTAACGGTATTGCATTACTGAATATTTCCCCCAACTGAACCTTTTCATGCTTCTTTGTCTGCCTGCTTGTGGTTTTAGGTTTTATGCATCAGCACAGCCTGTTAGTCTACATTTCATAATGCGTCTCCATGGATGAAACCTCCAGCATCCTCTGTATTGTCAGCGCTGTGTAGTTAATTATCGGATAATTGCGTCCGGTGGGAGTCTGGAGGTTAACGCTGAGGAACCAACGACCCTCTGGGACTCAGTAACTACATGTATCTGTGGACGCCAGTCTGTGCTTTGATAACCGTCTGGCTGTGTTATCTGCTCCCTGCAGGGCTGCACGGACACTATCAGGAGTCGGGTCAAAGAAACGGCATTTGGTGAGCGTTTCCTGGAACATATTCCGGTCCTGCAGTGGGCCAAACATGTGACTCCTGAGCAGCACCAGCGTCTGAGCCGATACCCGGGAACCCACGGCTGGGCGGTGATCGACTACCAGAGTGAGATTTTAATTCTGGACACATTTTTTTTTTGTATATATGCATTTTAATTTCCTTGTTCCCACGCTCTCATATCTTATTTTTCTTTTAATTTTAGCATAAAAAGTCTCCTACTTTTCTACTTTACCTGTTGCCATGCATGTATTTTAGTCATTTTTTTCATTTGATTCACATTCTGTATTTACATTCTTCACATTCTTGTTTTTAAATCGTGCACCCACTTTATCTCAGATTTTATCAACTCCTCAATGGCTCACTTCCATCAAGCGTTCACTTAGAAACCTAGAAATGAAGATGTTCAATCCTCCGCGTCAGGGACACATTTAGTTGTTGTTTAACTCCAAAATGGTTGAGTCTGGATCTAGAAAGGTAGCAAAACAGTTTATCATCGAATAAAGTGCAGAATTTTACAAGAAAATACAAAATGTGTTGGCTAGTTACAAAGATTTACTGCTTGCATTGCTGTTCTCTGTAGTTTGAATATATACTGTACTCTTCTGGGGTTTTCCTCATGCATCATTTGTCTCAAATGCAAACGACAAAGTACATTCATGTTATCAAGCCACTGTATTACTGCACCTTCTCTTAGTTTGTATAACAAATACAGCCCTGACCAGACATCCAGTTACTCAAGAAATAACTTTCATTCATGAGAACAACCAAAACTCCTGCAGCAGATGGTCTGATATCTACACTACCGTTCCAAAGTTTGGGGTCATCCAGACGATTTCATGTTTTCCATGAAAACTCACACTTTTATTCATGTGCTAACATAAGTGCACAAGGGTTTTCTAACCATCAATTAGCCTTTCAACACCATTAGCTAACACAATGTAGCATTAGAACACAGGAGTGATGGTTGCTGGAAATGTTCCTCTGTACCCCTATGGAGATGTTCCATTAAAAATCAACCGTTTCCAGCTAGAATAGTCATCTAGCACATTAACAATGTCTACACTGTATTTCTGATTCATTTAATGTTATCTTCATTCAAAAAAACTGCTTTTCTTTCAAAAATAAGGACATTTCTAAGTGCGTAGGAGGAAAATAAATCCTATTTCTGCTAGCAAAATTAAAAACCAACCTAATTGAACATTTCTAAGTGACCCCAAACTTTTGAACAGTAGTGTAAATCCACAGAAGAACCAAGGAAAGTCCTCCAACCTGCACCTGAAACTGTTGCACAGCATCCAGACATCAGATGCTGAGTGTTTTGACTAATTTGAGTGAATATGGGTCTCATCGCAGCTAAGATGCTTATCGTGCAGAGATAAGAGCAGCTTCCTGCGTTGCTTCGAGGATTATCTTTCTATCAGACCAACTCGAAATAACTGAATCTGTGGGTGGAAGCAATTGCACAGGCACACAAAACAAACATGTTTTTGAATCACAAATAAAACACATTCAGATTAATTCTGTTTTTCTGTGTCGACAGTGCTGCAGGACACTCTGCCTGTCCTCAACTCTTCTGCTAACTGGCAGCTGTTGGATGACTGGAGGAATCGCAGCAGCAAGCCGGAGTGCAGCCGCTGTGCTGTGGTGGGAAACGGAGGCATCCTGAAGAACTCCAAGAAAGGGAAGGAGATCGACAGTCATCACTACGTCTTCAGGTAGATTTAATCTGCACAGAGAGTTTCTGCAGTGGAGCGAAAGGCTGCCCTGGTGGTCAAACCGGCATCGTTGGTTCAACAGCGATAACATGTTGTCTGCAGGATTTCCTCAAGTCTTTCTGGAGCCTGTGAAAGTTACAAATGTGCAAAGTGGCAGTTAATGAGTTTCAATACAAATAAACTCTCATGTTGTTACTCCGCTGTCTCTCTACAGCTTTCCTTATCGCTTAAAGGAAAAAGAAAAAGTTTTACTAGCACTGCCTGCAGTTCAACATAAACCTGACAAGTGCAGGATCTGCCAGTCCGGTGCAAAACTTTTTTTGGGTAATTTTGTTGATTTTAATCTTAGATTGGTTCATTTTTATGCCATCCCCTCATTATACAGTTTCGCTTTAGAAAACCCACTTTCAAATGTGAAAGTAACACTACCTGCAGTTCAACCTAGACCTGAAGAGTGCAGAATATTTTAGTTTTTTTGACAGAATCCGATGCAAAATGTTTATTTTTGGTGATTTTGTTGATTTTAATCTTAGATTTGGTTCATTTTGATGTCATGCTGTCTTCCTACTGTCTCTTGTCAGCTGTCTTTATCTCATAAAGGGAAAAAAATACTTCATTCTTGGTTCATTCTTGATTAACCCTGGAACACTGCCTGCAGAATCAAGGACATCAGATCCAGCCTTATATTCCAACAAGTTTTACCTGTTAACACACCTGATCTGCTATCCTTGTCTGAGGAAACACTGGAGAGTTTTTCCCTGGTTGATGGAAGGACACTTGGTCAAGTTTTCTCCCAAGTAAACCCAACAGCCTGCCTTTTAGATCCAATTCTCACACCACTCTTAAAATCATTTTATGGATTCTTTGAGGAGCAGATAGAAAGACATCAGTCTGGTTTTAGGTTGAACCACAGTACAGAGACAGCTCTTTTAAAGATTTTAAATGACATCAGGTGGAATTTGGATCATAAAAAACTAACAGTGTTGATTCTACTGGATCTAAGTGCTGCTTTTGAACAGTAGACCATCACATTTTACTAAACAGACTTAGACACCCAGTCGGAATCCTCTGGTACTGTTTTTTAACTTTTAACTGTTTTCAACTCTTACCTCACAGACCGATGTTTTTATGTAAGTATGGATACATGTTCCTCAGCAACCCATGAAATTAGGTGTGGGGTTCCCCAAGGTTCAATTCTAGGTGCCATTCTTATTAATCTTGACATGCTTCCTCTTGGGGACGTCATCAGGAGACACGGCATCAGTTTCCATAGCTACGCTGACGATACACAGCTGTACATTGCCGTGTCTCCTGATGACACAGGGCCAATAGATACCCTTTTAAACTGTATTTTAGACATTAAGTCATGGATGGCGGTGAACTTCCTACAGCTCACACAGGACAAAACTGAGGTTTTAGTTATAGGTCCTGAAGGCCAGAGAGAGAAACTTTTATCAAAATTACAAGATTTTAAACCAGCACAATCTGTAAAAAACCTGGTTGTGATTTTTGACTCTGAGCTAAATTTTATCACACATATTAAAAAAAGAACAAAAATAGTTTTTACCATCTGAAGAAAACAGACAGAGTTTATCTTTTATCGTTTAGACTATTGTAATGCCCTGCTCTCTGGTCTTCCCCAAGACTATTTTAAATCTCCAGTTATTACAAAACTCAGCCACATGCGTGCTGACGAGGACCAGAGGGCGAAAACACATTACACCAGTTTTAAAGTCACTGCATTGGCTCCCCGTCCGCTTCAGGATCGATTTTAAGGTTATTTTATTAGTCTTTAAATGTCTTAACGGCCTTGCACCTTTTTATATATCTGATCCTCTTTTAACATATCGACCCTTGCGGATCCTGAGGTCTTCCGGCAGCGGCCTTCTATCCATATCACAAGCCAGAACCAAAACCCACGGCGAGGCAGCATTTAGCCAGTATGGCCCCCGCCTGTGGAACAGCCTGCCGGAGAACCTCAGGACTGCAGAGACTGTCGATGTTTTTAAAAGAATCTTTACTCTTTTAACTTTTGACCTTTTTTTTGAGGACAAACTGAAGGAAGAGAGAGACTTTGCTGTTAAAACCAGAGAAAAGACATCAAAAAGTTCTGCATCCTCCTGAGACTTGTCGAATAAAGTAATTTTGTTGATTTTAATCTTAGATTTGGTTATTTTTTATGTCATTCCATCTTTCTACAGTGTCGCTTTAGCTGTCTGTATCTCAAAAAGGAAAAAAAACTTGAAAAATGTTTTTTAAATGCTTCTGAGAGCCAATATGTTCAAACGGAGCCAGGTTGTCATATGAGGCACTGATTCATTCTTGATTAACTCTAAAGTCATATTTTATTTTTTAAAAATCACCAAATTTCCGCGTAACTGATTTTCATCTGTTATGTGCCGCTCCATGAGCAAAAATCTAAACTTAAAATTTCATCAAAATCACTTTATTCTACATGTCTCGTTTAAAAAAGATCACCTCAAATAAACCATTTACATCAGATTCTGTTAAAAAAAAAAAAAACTAAAAATTCTGTGTTTCTAAGTCTCTCAACACTTTTTCAACTGAACTGCAGGCAGTGTTTCCATAGAGCAAAGAGGAGACGGATATAGAAACATACTGATGATGTAAATAGTAATACTGTCTGGCTTCTTCTACTCTGTTTATTATGACTGTTTTGCGTATAGCGCCACCTTTTGATGACACTGCACAGCTGAGTTTAATCATTCCAAACCAGTTAATGGAGAGAAGTCTAATTCAAAGTTTCTTTCAGAAAATTTTCTTCAAATTCACTTGGAAAAATCACATGGAAATACAGCTATTGTGTATTATAGAATAGTTTTACAGTGTTTGAGTAGAATCATTGGTGAGCTGGTGCTGCAAACATGAAGAGATGGGTTTAATAAAGAGCTGGAGACCTCGTGGATCTGCAGATTCTAGAAGAAGCAGCAGGGTAGAGTTACATGGGAACCATTTTCAGGCAGGAAGGGAATGTCTGCATGGGGAGCAAACTAAATATGATACACTGAGGTGAGTTTTTAGGGGTTTAATGGGCAACCAGAGAAAGACTTTACAAATCCTAACAAGAATTTGGCCAGAAGAAGGTGACGTGAGTTCACATTCTCAGCTGTTCTGGGGATGATGTGGTTTGCACAGTTGCTGAGTTCTGGCAGCTCTGCAGGGAAACCGAGCTTCTGTTGTATTTACTGATGGAACAAATGATCAGATCTTTGTGTTCATGTGTGTTTTTTGGATCCTCCTGATCTCCAGGACCAACGGGGCGATCACTAAGGGCTTCGAGGAGGACGTGGGGTCCCGGACCACCCACTACACCTTCTCCACCAACACTTTAATGAACTCCATGAGGAGCTACGGCCGGGCCGGCTACAGAGGGCCGCCTGTGTCCAAGGTGAGGACGAACTTTAAAGGTCTTTCCTGATTAAATGCTAAAACCGAGACGTGGGAGAATCCGGCCTGAGTCACGTGACTCTCTGCTGCTCCCCAACAGGAAACACGATACGTCTTCCTGCCGGATCATGACCGGGATTATCTGATGATGAAAGCGGCGGCGACGCACACGATGACGGCGAAGGGACCTGAAAGGACCAGAAAGTAAGTTCCTGTAAAGCTCATTTAGATTACATTTGCACTGATGCATGTTTCTGAAGTTTTAACCTCCAGTTGAAAGAATCATCAGATTGATAAAGACGTAAAGTAATTTTTTTTCAAACAGTCTGAATGATATGACAGAGATGCACTGTTTTGAGCTAAATGGTAATGTTAGCATGCTAATAAGCTAGCAACAACAGCCCCAACAACTATGGTAACTATGGTTTACTGTTATTTTGATAAGTATCTTGTTTAGAACAAATAAGGTTCTTCTGTGTTCATGTCCAACACTTTAGCGAGATATTTCTACATGTAGTGGACAAGATTGCAGTCAAATTTGGACAGACATTCATGATTCCCAGAGGATGAATTCCTGACTTTCACCTGCCTTTAACTCAAGTAGCAGGTTTTCTGCATGACCTTTACATCCGACCTTCTTCACTGTGCACCAACAAGTTGAAATGCAAAATAAGTACAAATGCAAAAATAAAAAATACAACTGCAAAAATGTCTGTCTGTCTGCCAACAGAGAGACAGATGCCGATCGTCACATAACTGCTATTCCTTGATGGAGTAATAACACGATTAGATTGTTAATAGTGGGTTTCAAGCATTATCAGTGGGAGAGGAAACAAGAAAAAACTAAATTCAGTTCCACATATGTGTTTTCACTTTTTGTCTAATCTTTGATCTTTGCTGATAGTCGATAATAAGATGAGATTTTTTTATAAATAATCACTATTTGGTGGAGCAGTTAGCTGAAACGTGAGTTCTACCACACACTAATTTCTGAAATAAGCCTAAAAGGTTGCGAGGTTTAGTCTGTTTTATTTTAAAAGCTCGTTGAATTATCCATTCTGTCAAAAGCTGCGAGGTAAATATGGTGACTAGAAAGTGTGATATTTCCCTCTGAATTGTAGTAGAGCGGAAGGAAAATGGTGATTTTTCTTCTCACAACTAAACCAGCTGTGAGAAGTTTCCTGGCAGTGGATGTTTTTGTTCCTTCCTGTGGTTAGTTTAGTCTAATGGAGCCTAATCTTTGCCACTTATATCCACACAGTCTCTGCCTTCATGGCCTTCTGGAGAAAGGACTCGCTGTTCTCAAGCAATTAGATTTTCAGCTTTCCAATCTCCAAATGTTACACTTATTTGTTTCCACCAATTTCCCTCTGAAGGCCGACGGACTTGTTCGGGAAGGACGTGTCGGCGGCAAAGCTGAAGATGTATCACCCTGATTTCATCCGTTATCTCAGAAACAGGTGAGAGTTCACATTTCAAAAAGCTGGAAATGAGATTAAAGGGCTGAAAGCAGAGCGAGCTGCTGAGCGACATCCTCTGTTCCTGCGTCACTTTTATCTGTACTCGTTCCAGGTTTCTTCGACCGCGAAGCCTTCAGAGGATCTACAATGTGTACCGTCCGTCTACGGGGTCCGTGATGCTGCTGGCTGCTTTGCACACCTGTGACCAGGTATCATTACAGCGCTGCACGTTACCGTAACTCGGCTGCTCATCCACAATCAGACAAGGCTGCACTCGCCTGATGGCGTGAGAATGTTTCGACCTTGTAGCAGCAGTGACTCAACAAAGTTCTGCAGAAATACGCCTTCGTCCTGATGATTCCCTCCTCATGTCATCACTGTCAAAACCTGTTATTCATGCCGTCTGCAGGGGGATGAAAATAAGGGGCTCAAGTCAAAACATGAAGCTACAGAGCTGATCTGGTGAAGGCTGGTTTTAATCGTGACTTTTTTCCTCTGTTTTGACTAAGGTGAGTGCGTACGGCTTCATGACCCCCGACTACAAGAACTACTCTGACCACTACTTCGACAGCACATATCGCAAGGTGGGCTTCTACCTCAACCACGACCTTCGGTTGGAGATGAATCTGTGGCAGCAGCTGCACCAGGCGGGACTCATCCGGCTCTACATGCGCCCGTAAACGAGGGTCGACCGGATCTGAGTCGCCCACGAGCAGACGGGAATGTCTGAACTGAGCTAAAAGAAAAAGTAGCAGAAGTTTTCTTTTCATGAAGGAAACTAGAGTTGTTTTTTTTTTGTTTTAAATGACAGCTGCTGTGATTGTTCGGGATGGAGGTTTACTTTTATTTATCAAACTTTTTGTTTTGACTTTTTAAAATAACTCTTATTTATCCCGGAGAGCATGTTTTTGGTGATTTGTAGGTTCAGATGTCCGAACGAAATTGAGCCGAAATGGTGAAAAAAATGTTGCACTTCAGCTCAAAGCCCATTAAACCCATTCCAGCTGCATTTGGCATTCATCTCATATAATCAAATTAACACTACAGGAAAGTCAGAACGTCAAAATCTAGGATTCATCCTCTGAATCCGAATTGCGATTCAGTTTCATTGGAAAAAAACGTCAAAATCAGCAATTTGTGTTGGTGAAACCAACTACTAGATCCTGTTCTACGTTAGAGGTCAGCAAATGGCCAACAGTAACTACTAGTAATCAGGTAGACGAGGAGTTGATCGAAATTTGGAAGCATCTGCAGCAAAAAATTAAAATTCAGGTGTCGAAATGTAGATCCCAACGCAAAATTCTACTCAAACACTTTTGTTTTACGTGTTTGATTAGAAAATAACTTTCCAATGGTTTGTTTGTAATGGTAATTGCAAAAATGCCAGATATCAGATTTGATAATCGACCTGGCTGATCATCGGTTGACTCTTATCCGGTACGTTAGGTGGTGATTTGCACCTAGTAGTTGGTCATCGTTGCAGGTAATGAAAGTATTTTTTGCACCTTGAAAGAAGACGTCATTGAAGTACGTTTCTTGTTAGCATAAACTGTTTTGGAGATGTAGAATCTCAATGTAGCCTTATTTGGCTAGCTCTTTGTGCAGTCAAACAGGCCATTCAATAAGTTCAGATATTCATAATCCTCAGAGGATGAATACTTAAAAAGCTTCATTTTATACTTTTATGTTGCCATAATTTTGGTAAAAGAAACGGTTGATATTTATTAGTAGCATGATCCAGCATAGAAAGCTCCCCGCTATCTAGCATTGTGCAGACAGTTTCATCTCAAGCCAACAAGAAGACCCAAGTTTTGACGAAAAATGTTTGTTTTCCGTTTTTAGCATCTGAAATAGTTTTGTTTTTGTGCCATTATTGGGTCAAACCTTCAACATATTCATAAACCAAATTCCCATCAGCCTCTGCTACTGTGTGGTAATTAGCAAGTGCTAGCATGCAAACACACTAAAGCAAAGTAAATAGTGAATCACGGATTGTTGGGGCTGTCATTATTACCATATTAGCATGCTAACATTAGCATTTAGCTCAAAACAGTGTCACATTATTCAGGCTGTTGGAGGAAAAAATGAGCTTTTGTCTTAATCAGAGTCTGATGATTCTTTCAACTGGCGGTTAAAACTTCAGAAACATGTAAAAATCAGTGGAAATCTAATCAAAAGTAGCTATAAAGTCTGGTTATTTGGAGTCACTTCTGGATATTCAAACCATGTTCAGATTCATAAGTTGCAAACTGTAGTTTCCAAAGAAAGATGCACAACATTCAAGAAAATTCTGTCTTCGTTGTTGCGTGAGAACGTGTTGCTCAAGTGCCAAAATATCCGGACAGTTATCAATGGAGAAGACGGTGACGCTCCGTTTAAAGCTGTAATTATCATATAATAATGATGAAACTGCGGAATACGATGATTTTAAAGGGAAAACAAAAGGAGAAAACGTGTGTTAAAACGTTTACATAAACAGTGAAACTTAATTTAAATTTAAGTTGCATTTCATGAAGCGGAAAAGCTCAGGACTGAAACTGTTCAGTCGTATCTCATCGAGCCTTTTGTTTGAACAGTTGGTGTAAAAGTGGAAATTTCCACTATAAAGATATTTGTCACCTCAGCGGGCAGACTTTGGATTCTGCTGCTGCTGTTGTTTCCTTTCACTCACAGTTAAAACCTACAAATCACCAGGATCGTGTTTACTGCCGGACTTTGGAGCGTCTCGTACAATCAGCTTCTGGTTCTTTCCTGTAATTGTGCGACTCGGTGCGCTGACAAGGGACAAGACTGTAATTGAGTTGGCCGCTCGCTTAAAATATCCTGCGTCGCCACCCTGAATAGACCCTAAATAGACGGTCAGAGCACTGCTGGCATTGGCCGAGTTCTATTCTGACTCATGTTTTCTGTCTCATTTACTGTGGAAGGTGGAAGAAACACCGACTGTGACTTTAAAGCTCGGCGGTGGGGAATATTTGTCTTTCCTTTAAGGGACTTAATTTATTATTGTCTGTCGAAGCACACGTTTGTTTTCTGTTTTTACAAGTTGCCACACTGTGACCATACCGACGCTGTGTGGGCTCTACTGGACTTTTCAGTGCCTTTTAATGTGAATCGGCGGTTTCCACGGCAACGCAAGCAAATGCCGGCGGCCCTCCGTTTGGATCCGCCACCACACCTGGACTCCTCTGAGCCGCCATGACGAAGAGTCACTGAGATTTACTGTCGAATCCTCCAAAACACGGGGCGTTAAGCGTTTTTTTAATCGTGTGACGACAAACCAAATAAAGACACGCAGCAAATCAGGGAATAGTTAAACTAACTTTTTGTGGTGTATTAAATCATATCCTGACAGTGATCCGGTCGTCTGAAACACTGGGGGGTGTTTAAACAGACTAACGGGGGAAGGGGAGGCCTTTTTATAGTGCAATTTCTGACTCTGATTTTCAAATTGTGTATTAAAGGAAAACTGTGATTTTATCTCTGTGGGTTTGTGACTCTTTTGCACACTTTAATTTAAATGTTTGTGTAACTTCCGTAACTGTAAATTCAGCTGGAAGGTTCCTGGAAGGGGATGGATAATTATAGAGGCAGAGTTCAGTTATTTATACAGCATATAAACAGCTGTTACAAATTAACCTAACGAGCTTAAACATTAAGGCTAAGACTCGACAGTGGTAATTATGGTGTGAGTTTAACTGAGTAGTCCTACAAAGATTATATAAAATACTAATTTACCCAACTATAGTGAATATTAAGGCTAAGACGCTACAGTATTAATAATTATGGAGATTAACTTAATCAAATTAAACATTAAGGCTAAGACATGAATTGTGGACTTTAAAATAATATACATATTAAGGCTAAGACCATACAATGTTATGAAATATAGATGTTAACCTAATTACACTATTAAGGCTAACATCCTACAGTATTAACAATTGTATATTAGAGCTAAACCCCTACAAAGGTAGGAAATATGGAGATTAACCTGACTAAATATTAAGGCTGAGACCCTACAGTTTTATTATTAATGGTGTTTAATCCAACTAAATTAACATTAAGGCTAAGGCAGTACATTAATATTGATTATATTGCTTAACCTGATTCATTCACTTATTGAGGCCCCTACAATGTTATGAAATATAGAGATTAGCCGAATTTCACTATTAGGCTGACACCTACAGTATTAATAATTCTGAGATTTACCTGGCTAAATATTAAGATTAAGACCCTACAATATATTAATTACAGAGATGAATGAAACCATTTAAAATAGTAAAGCTAAGACCTTGAAATGCTATTAACTCTGGAGATTAACCTAACCATAGTAAATACTAAAGCTAAGCCCCCACACTAGTTTTAGCTATGGAGAATGGACTTACGATAGTAAATATTAAGGCTAAGACCCTAAAGTATTATTAAATATGGAGATTAACCTGACTAAATAAATATTAAGGCTAAGACCCCCCCCCAGTATTTTTTAATTAAAAGATTAACCTGACTAATTTTACTAAGTCTAAGACCTTATAACATTGTTAATTATGGAGATTAACCTGGCTAAATATTCAGGCTAAGTCTACAGTATTATCTTGACTAATTTTCTTAAGGCTAACCACTACAATATTAATCAAGATGCGATGAACCTGACTAATTTTATTTAGTGTAAGACCCCACAGTATTATGAAGGATAACCTGACTATAGTAAATGTTAAGGCTAAGACTCTACAGTATTATTAGTTATGGAGAGTCTAACTAATAATCAAAGTAATGATAGTACAAGAATTTACATTAAAATCCAATAAATCCGTGGATTTCATGGATTATCTATGAGAAGACTTGCTTTTTCTTTTTATAATTTTTTTAATGTATTTGTCTTGCAGAATTTGGAAATATTTCACTTAGTAACTTGCATTAACTTTAGGTGCAGCCTTGAGAGTCTTTCAGTCTGTAGCTGCAGACAAGAAGTTGAATAAACCTGCATAAGTCTTGAAATACTGCCAACAAGCAAACTCACAGTTGAACATCTAGAGTTTTAAAATAATAAATACATGTTGACAGGTTACTTGCTCATTTAAGCTGACAGGTTCTTTCAGTAAACGTCTCATCGAAGCTGATTTTTTTCTGCCATTTGTGGAAGAGTTTCTGTGAGATAAAGAGTCGGCTAAACTTGAAACACGACCCTTGACTTTGTGCCGCCTCGCTGGGAAAATATATTGGGATGGCAGCTGTGTTCTAACGCCTCGTCTATAATTACAGCAGACAAACACACTCAGATCACAGGTCAGTCTTTAATCTGGAACAAAAAGTGGTCGGCAAATAAAGGAAACGCGTCTGTTTTTCTTTAAGCAAACTGTATCAAAGTCCTCAAAGTCCAGGATGAGCTGAAAGTCTCTGCAGACAAACCTTTGGTTTCCTTTGGTATTTCTTTACCATCTAACGACTCCTTGAAAAGGAAAGGAACCTTGAAAAAAGATGGAATCGAAGTACGTTTCTTGTTAGCATGAACTGTTTTGGAGACGTAGAATCACAACGTAGCTTAATTTGGCTGTTCAGTTAGTTCAGATATTCAAGACCCTCTGAGGATGAGTACTTATAAAGCTTGATCCTTAAATGTTGCTGTAATTTTGGTAAGAGCAACCGTTGAATATTTATTAGCTCCAACTCTAACATGATCTGGCATAGAAACTCCACCGCTAACTAGCATTTTGCAAATGCAGTTTCATCTCGAGTCAGTAACAGACCAAAGTCTCGGCAGCTATTGAACAGATTGGCGAAAAATGTTTTCTGTTTGAAATAGTTTTGTTTTTATTCCATTATTCAGTCAAACCTTCAACAAATTCGTAAGCCAAATTCCTTAAAGATGCAAAACATTTCCATCAGCCTCTGCTACTGTGTTAATTAGCAAGTGCTAGCATGCTAACATGCTAAACAAAGATGCTGATCACAGTAAACATTAAACCACTGATTGTAAGTAGTGTCATTTTTAGCATATTAGCATGCTAATATTAGCATTTAGCTTGGAACAGCGCACTTCTGTCACATCATTCGGAATGAGCTTCCGTCTTAATCAGAGTCTGATGATTCTTTCAGCTGGAGATTTAAGCTTGAGAAACATGCAAATCTAATCAAAAGGAGCTTTACGGTCTGTTTTTTTGGAGTCACGTGTGGATATCCAAACTGTGTTCAGATGCACAATTTGCAAATTGTAGAGCAGATCTGAAATTTTCCAAATAAAAGTCAGGCTTTAGAAAAGATACAAAATTCACAGAAAATGCTTTGATTTGATTCTGGAGAAATTCAGTTTTAGTTTTTGACTGAGAAAGTGTTGTAAACGTGACCTCCTCGTCTTTCTTTACCACGTCTGAATGGTACATGAGTGCCAGATGTTTTCAGGGTGGGGGTTGAGTTTCAGGCCGAGCAGCTGCCAACATGTCAGTCAGCAGGACGTTATAGTTCCATACTGCAGCTGCTGACGTGCAGCACTGAAATCTACCACTTTATTAGGAACACCTGTGGAGCTGGAAGCAGCCCAGAGCAAAAACTGAGCTGTAAAATGTAACAGAACCAGTCACTGCAAACAGAACTTCACCTTTCTGACAACAGAAACCGACTGTGTTTAAGCTCAGATGTACATGAACTGATGAAATGATGATCGGTTTGCATGATTCATTTAAACACAGTGCATTTAACAACAGCTGGCCTGCTTCTGGTAAACTGCGGTAAGTTGTTTGTTAAATCTTCTAAAGTTTAGAAAAGGGCAGCAAGTTTAGAGAAACCCAACACTGTAAAAAATATGCAGATGAGGAAGAACAATGTGAGTGATAACCTCTTTACACGTTTCAGTTTTAACACTTTGGTCAGTATTTGTGCAATGCTTCCATCACTGAAATAGGAAATGCACGTTCAAGAAACAAAGTCACTTCTGTAATGTTGAGTACAAGCTTTTCATGAAGTTTTTGTCCCTATGGTTGTTGAATGAATGAAAAAAAAACCCTGATAATCTGGCAACAAGAGGGTCCGAAAAACAGATGTTAAAAAGCGTTAAAATACTGTACCATTCAAAAACTGTTAGAAATTACAATATAAATATTAAAATAAGCCGATTTATAACTGCAGTACAGCGATGTGGTTTCTATAGTTACACACTTTGAAAGAATTCAGTTGCACAGAATGTTTCATTTTGTACTGAATCTGGTTTATTTTGCGCATTTTTAAAAGACAAAACGCGTAGAATGAAGTGATTTTGACAAAATATCGCAATTTAAAACTTAGATTTAGTTAATTTTCTCATGTCCACATGTCATACATGATATGTTCATTTAGTAAATCCCAGAATCCTGTTTATTTTCAGTTTCTGGCTCTGATAAATGGTGTGTTTTTGATGTGTTTTTTTTTTAAATTAGAGACTACATGACTTTCAAACCCACCAACAGGTTTTGGTCTTCAGACGCTTAAACCATCACACTTGGGGCAAAATCTTTTATTCCACATTTTAAAAAAAGATCAAATCCTTGAGCAGTATTTCTAATCATGGAACAAACAGTCAACATGTGATTTGCCTTTAAAGGTCGTGATGCTTTCCTGCTCGCTGCTGCCACTTAGTGGTGAAAACAGCTCAGCGCAGCGCAGACCTCAAGAACAGAACAGATACATGTGAGTATAATATAAATAACTCAGTCACAGCGTCACTCTTTAGTTGTGTAGTACTCTTGTGTGTTACATGTCTTTTAAATGACATCTCCACTGTTCATTAATAGTTTGTAGTAACTGTGCAACAAAACCTTCTCAGAACTACAGTTTTCTGCTAAGCACCAGCTCTAATGACTTTCTTTTTGTGCCACAAAGTAAGAAGTATTTTACGAAACCTACAACACAAGATGACCGACAGCAGACTTCAGTTCTGTCTTCAAAACAAACTGAATCAAAAACTGATTGGAAATAAAACACATACTCAGACTAACTGCATTCAATTTTATTGTGCTATGACAATATTTGGTTGTTCGTTTTACAAAACTGACACCATTAAACTCACAATGTCAGAACTCAAAAGTCATAACTTGGTACATCTTGTGCAAAAACTTCTCACATTTTACACCCATCTTTATATTGTATTATTTACAGTGTTAAATTACAATTTATAATTAGATTATGTACAGTTATTACATAAAATTAAGCCCTCTTTTCAACAGAGTAATATCTATTTTCTTTCACAGGTACTCAAAATACATTAATGTCATTAAATGTGTCTCTTAAAGTGCTTTAATTTTTTAAAAATATGCACAAGATAAAGATTTCAAAAATGCACAAGAGGATGAAAACCAATGTGGTTCTTACCAACATATACCCACACAATTCATTTCATACAACAAACCCTGTGGACTCTCATGTGAGCCTTCAGATGCGTCTTTAGGCTAAATCTTTTACCACAATCATTACAGCTGTATAGTTTCTCTCCTGTGGACTTTCATGTGTCTCTGCAGACTTCCTTGATGTCTAAATTTTTCACCACAATCATCGCACACAAATGGTTTCTCTCCTGTGTGAACTGTTAGGTGAGTTTTAAGATTACACTTACGTCTAAAACTTTTCCCGCAGTTATTGCAAACAAATGGTTTCTCTCCTGTGTGGACTCTTGTGTGTCTCTTCAAACTTCCTTGATGTCTAAACGTTTTACTACAAACGTCGCAGCTGAATGGTTTCTCTCCTGTGTGAACTGTCATGTGCGTTTTAAGATCCCCTTGCTGTGTATATCTTTTCCCACACATATCACAACTAAATAGTTTCTCTTCAGTGTGGATTCTCATGTGTCTTTTAATATTGTGTGGATGAATAAACTGTTTCCCACAAAAATCACAACCAAATGGTTTCTCTCCAGTGTGAGCTCTTATGTGTGTCTTAAGATGTAATTTTCTGCTAAATGTTTTACCACAAACATGGCAACTAAAAAGTTTCTCTCCTGTGTGGATTCTAACGTGAGTCTTAAGATTGTACTGCTGTCTAAATCTTTTCCCACACACATCACAACTGAATGGTTTCTCTCCTGTGTGGACACACTCTTGTGTTTCCACATCTCCTTCTTGTGTAGATATTTTAGTACACACAGCGCAATTAAAAGGTTTCTCTCCAGAGTGGACTCTCACATGTCTCTTAAAATTATAAAGCTGTCTAAATCTTTTCCCGCACACGTCACAACCAAATGGTTTCTCTCCTGTGTGTACTCTCATGTGTGCTTTAAAACTATTCTGATGTCTAAATCGCTCACCACAAACATCACAGTGAAAAGGTTTTTCTCCTGTGTGGACTCTCAAGTGTGTCTCGAGATTTGTTTTTCGGTTAAACGTTTGTCCACAAACATCGCAGCCAAATGATTTCTCTGCTCTGTGAACTCTTCTCTGTGAATCAACATTTTGCTTCACTCTAAAACATTTCTTATGAACTGAACTTGCTGAATTTCCTGAATGACCCATCATATGTCTCTGAAGAGACTGCTTGTGGAGAAACTGTTTATCGCACTCAGAGCAGCCAAACGCTTTTTTGTCTTCAGTTTCAGGTCCAGGATCTGACAGAGGTTCCTGCCACCCATCATCCTCATCATCATCATCACTGACGTCAGTCTCAGAAGAGTCTGAAGCCTTTCCATCGACATTTGGTTGTAAATTACTATTTAAATCTGGGCTTTCCGCTGGTTTTGGTTCTCCACAGTCCTCTCCATCAGTGTCTGTTTTCATCTGCTTAACTGAGTTGTTGGTTTCCTCTCTGTCGTCTTCTGTTTGGCTCTGATGAAGCTGTGAGGACTGTGCTTTCTCTTCATCATCGTCATCATTTTTCACAGGAACAGCAGTGAATGTTAACCTGTTGATAACATTCTCCTCCTGCCCATTAAGCTGCTCTTCCTTCTGACTGGTCCACAGGTCCTCCTGTTCCTCCTTTATGTGGAGAAGTTCTGGGTCCTGCTGGTCCAAACTGGAGCTCCATTCATCAGGAACCTCTTCTTTAATAATCAACAGCTGCTGGACGTCTGCAGGAGACACTGAAACACACATGTACAGTATGAACAACTGCAACTAAGGGCTGAGACTGCAGAGTCTGAGCCTTAATATTTAAATTAGTTTGGTTGTGATGAGGCATCAGAAGATGTATAGTCACATCCTAACTAATGTAAATATTAAGGCTAAGATGCTGCAGTAATATTAATATTGTATATAAACCCAACTAATTTAAATATTGAGAATAGAATAGTATTAATTATGGAAATTAGTGCAGCTGTTTTAATTGTCAAGACTAATTGTGACGACTAATTTTGACCTAAACTTCCACAAAAATATACATGACAACCCAACAAATCCAAGATTTTCCTCTGAGCAAGCTTTGTTTTTATCATTTTATTTGTGTATGTATTATTTTGTGTTTTGTGGCTAGCAGGGGTGTCAAACATGCGGCTCGCGTGCCAAAACTGACCCGCCAGAGGGTCCAATCCAAAACGATTTTGTAAAGAGTAAAAATTACAGCGAAGACATTAACTGCAGATTGTAAATTTGTAAAACTATAAATTTAAAATAATTTGTAGACAAGTTGTTTTGATCATAATGTGAAATATTATATTGCTCATTGTTCTTTTGTCATTTTGTGTCTCATTTTTGCAATATTTTTGTCTTGTTTTTTGGTCTTTTTTTGTCTGACTTTTGTCATTTGTCTTGTTTTTGTCATATTGTTTCCTTTTTGTCACACTTGTATTTTTTGTCTTATTTTTCTCATTTTGGGTTGCGCTTTATTCATTGTTTTGTGCATCGTTTTGTGTAATTTTATGTCTTGTTTTTGTCATTTGTCCATCTTTTTGGCGCTTTGTAACTTTTTTGCCTAATTTTTTGTCTCTTTTCTGTTTTGTTTTGTGTTGTGTAATTTTTTTGTCATTTTCTTCTCATTGTTGTCATTTTGTGTCTCATTTTTGTCAAATTTTGTCTTGTTTTTTTAAAATGTTTTTTGTCTTTTCTTGTCCAACTGTTGTTTTGATCATGACTAAATGTTTGGTGCCTTTGGAGACACTCTGTCATCTGAAAGTTGTAATGTGTAAATGATAAACTGAGGTATATTATTGTTGAAGTTGAATTTATTTTTCTGAAGAAACTTTAGGTTGTTCATAATGTTTTGTTCATTAAATGCAAACATTTGAAGAACATACTTTTTTGCACAAAAACAAAGGAAAAATTTTGAGTTTTATTGGTTAATATGCTGTAATTTAACTGGTCCGGCCCACTTAAGATCAAATTGGGCTGAATGTGGCCCTTGAACTAGAATGAGTTTGACATCCCTGGTATAAAGTATAGTTTTGTTTTGCGGACTGAAAAAAAAAAAAATGTCGGAATGCACCTACGAGGGTCCAGTGTAGCACCCGGACGGATTACAGCGCGGACACATCCCAGCTGTCTTGTAGTTTATATTTAAAATTACAAATATTTGGCTAAATTAAGGTTTAATCGCTCAATCATTAGCTTTACAAGAAGAATGTAAGGAAATTTTCGAAAACATGATGGCAAAGTTTGATAAAGTACTGTGATGTGTCGCACTGTAAACCGTCCGGGTGTAGCACTGAACCGTCACCGTTAAGTTCCGTCTTTTCCCACCCAGTCATTAACCGACTAACGTTATTAACGTCGCTGTTATTTCTCCTCCAGTGGTCAGATTGAGGCGAAGAGAAGCTCAGCAGCTCTGTTCCTCAGTGAATCGTCTCTTCCAGCCTCCCTCCCTGCCAGCAGCTAGCAGTTAGCAGTTTCCTCCACATCAGCTGTTAAATCTTCTTACCGGCGGTTTGCTTCAGAACGACGTCCTGCGGCTGATGGAGGCGTTTCTTCTGCACTTTCTCCTCCAAACACACACTTCCAGTCCGCTGCTGCTGGACAGAATCCACTTGGTTCATGGTGTCGCTCTGCTGCTCTTCTTTAAAACTAACCGGGGGCTCCTTTACGGACGAATGAGGCCCGAAATTAATCGATTATCGACGGTAACATTTCTCTCTGAGTTGATCGTGAATGTATTAGAGGAGCTGATTTAAACAGTACGCCCGCTCTGTTTTTATAAATATTATTGACGTGTCTGTTGCATTTTTAATCAGGCATCTGCACGGACACCTTCACCGGCCGTCACCATGGTAACCACAGCCTCCGTAGTTGTCAGTTATCTGCTTTGTGTTAAAGTTTAATTTTCTTCTTCCTGTTAACAAACTAATATCTGCCACACGTTATAACTGCGTTTCTAACGTTATTTGTTTTGAATTTTTTAAATGATATTTTAATTTTAGGACACAACCTTTCCTGCATTTAATGTTTCATTGCCATTTTTATCTTCTACCTCTAAAAAAACAAGAGCCCTTAGTTGTCGTTTGATATACACAGTCAATAATTCACAAAAAATCACAATACAAACATAATTCAACTGCTGCAATCATTTTAACTCCCTGTTTCTGAATTAATTTATTTCTATATAACACTTTTGTCAACATATTTTAGAAAAAAAATGTTAAAAAAAATGCAGAATAATAAATAAAAAAAACAACACCAAAGACTATCTAGAGCTGCTTTATTATTATTATTATTATTATTATTATTATTATTATTATTATTATTATTATTATTATTATTATTATTATTATTATTATTATTATTATTATTATTTCTCACTGTGTCTGTCTGGAGTTGGTCCAATTAAGCAAAATAGCAAAAAAAAAAAAAACAGTTATAAATAAATAATATAATGAATAAATAGTATTATTATTATTATTATTATTATTATTATTATTATTATTAGTAGTAGTAGTAGTAGTAGTAGTAGTAGTAGTAGTAGTATAGTAGTAGTAAAAGTAGAATTTATCTTATTTATGGAGGTTTAAAGCTCTAATTACATGTAAAAGTGTGTGAAGTTATAATTGAAGCTGTTATATTACATAGATGTTACTAATAAAGTGAGGGATGAGTTTAAGCAGCTAAATTAACAAGAAAGAAGAAAAGAAATGATTCAGGTGTGAAACTTCAACTCCCGTTTGACTAAATAAACTTCTTAGAGTTTATTTATTTACTAATATATTTGTATTTTTGTGCTGTTCAATTGTTTATCTATATTTGAATATTTACTCAGTCTTTTATTATTTTTAAATTACTGTGAATTTTCAGATTTTTCACTGTTGTGTTTATATTTTCCTTTGTAGCTTGTAAATATCTGTATATATTGTGTTATATTTCTTTGTATTACTACTATTTTTTCCCCTCTTCTTCTTTCTATAGTTTCTTTATTTTTATTCTTCTCTTTCTTTTTTCCTAGGGTGACACTAACAGCTGACACCAAATTCCTTGTATGATGTGTACATACTTGGCCATTAAAGCTGATTCTGATAAAATAAAATTAAAAATTAAAAAATTAAAAAACTACAAAAAAGGCGTCCGTGCGGATGCCTGTCAGAAAAGTGACGCGTTCTGCGCAGGCGCGGCTCCTCCGTCCGAGCCTCCGGTTAGTTTTTAAGAAGAGCAGCAGAGCGACACCATGAACCAAGTGGATTCTGTCCAGCAGCAGCGGACTGGAAGTGTGTGTTTGGAGGAGAAAGTGCAGAAGAAACGCCTCCATCAGCCGCAGGACGTCGTTCTGAAGCAAACCTCCGGTAAGAAGATTTAACAGCTGATGTGGAGGAAACTGCTAATGCTAATGCTAATGTTTATTTACGGTTCAGACAGAAGCAGAATCTGTTGGTTAAAAGGACGAGCAGTTTACCTTTAACTCGACCTACACGATGAGACAAAACTGCTGCGGACTAGAACAGGATTTGAACGTTGTTTTGCCGCATAAATCTCCACAGTTTGACGCTGAACATGATCGTGTTACCATGACAACTGCGCCTGGACAGGAAGTGTCAAAGGTCCGAACAGGGACAGTTGACAGCTGCGTCAGAAATATTCAGTGTTATAGTTGCACAAAATTAACAGAGTCAGGACATAGAGTGTCTCCCCTTTTTTGCTGTTGGGTTTCACAGGAACATGTTTCCACATTTAACAACCATGTTTAGAAGTCAAATTGTTAATTATGCATGTTATTTGTGTAAGGGAACATTTTAATGCTCGTCAATTGACTGGAGGATTTTTCTGATTACCTCCTAGCAGAATAAAGCAGCATCACTGCAAATGATCCTGGTCCATGTTCCTAATTAACAGAACCCGTGCTACTCTAAAGTACAACTGGTTACACATAAACAGATTTATTAAAACGTTATCAGACACCAGAATCAGTTTGTTGTGACAGGATAGCCACAGCACCAATCTCAGAGCTGTCTACCACCCTGAAAATGTAAAGTTTTGCATAGGATTTGGATTGTGCAGTAAGGCAGCCCTGGTGGGTCGTGCATTTTAATGACAGTTCTTCTTGCCCTGTGTTATTCCACTCGTCGCTATTTTGAAGGGACTCTGAAGCTGCATCCGTCTCTTAGCCCTGCGTATGATGACTGTGATTTTTCTAAAGATAAAGAAACAAGTTTTTTTCCCCATAGCATCATAATCTGATTATTTTAGTACCAAAATCTAACCACAACCATGTGAGATTAGAAGACTTCGATGCTCTATCTATCCTAATAGTTACTAAGAGAACATCATCTTGTTAATCATAATTTATTCTCTGCTGGCATTTTCTGCACTTTTACATTCATTCCACAAGCCACTTTTTGCTGATGTCATTTATTTATAGTGTAGTAATACTCTATTTATTCATTTTCATCCTTCATTTTTGTATATATTATTGTTATTACAATTAATGTCTTACTGTACATATGAAAGATTTTTGCTGCTGTAACATGGGAAATTTCCCCCGACGTGGGGAGTAATAAAGGATTATCTTATCTCTTATCTTATTTATTGTTTTAATATTTCACAGAAAGAAATCTACCAACAAAATGTTTTGGAATATTTAGATAGAGTTAACAGAGCTGCACAAAGTCATCTCTAATCTGACTAATGCAAAGTATCTGTGGTATCTGTGTGAATATGACGTGACTGTTGTCTGTCATGTACTTGTGTGTTTCAGTTTTGCCTGCAGATGTCCAGAAGGTGTTGGTGATTAAAGAAGAACTCCCCTATGAGTGGAGCTCCAGTCTGGACCAACAGGACCCGGAACCCCTCCACATAATGGAGGAACAGGAGGAACTGTGCACCAGTCAGCAGGACTCTTATATCAGCAGGTTTCCATTCATTACTGTTTCTGTGAAGAGTGAAGATGATGAAGAGGAGCCTCAGTCTTCACAGCTTCATCAGAGCCAAAGTAAAGGCAATAACGAGGAAACCAGCAGCTCAATTAAACAGATGAAAACAGAAACTAATAGAGAGGACTGTGGAGGACCAGAAGCTGATCCAAATAATAATTTACAGTCAAACGCTGACAGAAAGTCTTCAGACTGGACTGAGATCGAAGTCAGCATTGATGGTTACGCTGAGGAAGACATAGAGGAAGATGAGGATGAGTGGCAGGAACCTTTGTCAGACTCTGGACCTGAAACTGAAAACAGAGACAATGACTGGAAAGAGACCAGAGGACCTGAATCAGCTGTAAATAGTGATGTTGGATGTAGCACTCAGAAAAAACCCTTTAGCTGCTCCGAGTGTGATAAACAATTTGTCTATAAACAGTCACTCCAGAGACACATGGTGTGTCATACAGAAAAAATGTTTTCCAGCTGTTTAGGTAATGAGCAATATTTTGGAGTGAAACAAAACGTAGACTCACAGATGAGAGTCCTCCAGCGAGAGAAACTATTTGGCTGTAATGAATGTAATAAAAGATTTCGATATCATTGTGAGCTGAAGTTGCACATGACAGAGCACACAGGAGAGAAACCGTTCGGCTGTAGTGAATGTGGTCGAAGATTCATAGAACAGGGATCTCTGAAGAAACACATGACCATTCACACAGGAGAGAAACGATTTGGCTGTGATGTCTGTGGTAAAAGGTTTAGCCAACAGGGAACGCTGAAGACACACATGACGGTTCACACAGGAGAGAAACCGTTCAGCTGTTACGTTTGTGGGAAAAGGTTTAGCCGTCAGTGGGACCTTAAAGCGCACATGTCGGCCCACATGGAAGAGAAACCGTTTAGCTGTGACGATTGTGGTAAAAGATTTTTAGATCAGAAGAATCTGAAGAGACATGTGACAGTTCACACAGGAGAGAAACCATTTGGTTGCAACACTTGTGGGAAAAGATTTAGATTCCCACATGACCTTCAAGTACATACAAGAGTTCACACGGGTGAGAAACCATTTGTTTGCGGCGACTGTGGGGAAACATTTAGCCAACAGGGAACTCTGCTGAGACACATGACTGTCCACTCAGGAGAAAGACCATTTAGCTGCGATGACTGCGGTAAAACATTTACCCGTAAGGCACATCTTAAAAGACACATGGCAGTTCACACGAGTTAAGAAACAAACTTTATCACTCTCTTTTGCATGTTTAATTTACTAGAGAGAGGTTTGTTTGACACGTTTGAATACTGTTCCACATTACGTACAGTTCATGATGAAACATTAAGTTTTCTACCACAACTGATATTCCTGAGCTTTAAATTGGTGCAATTCGTTCAGTTTCTGTAGTTTAAACTTGACTAAGATGCTGAACAAAGCAGCTGTTTGCACTGTGAATATGTTAGCATGCTAACTTAGCATTTAGGTAAAAGTGGTGCTGTGCATAATTCTGCACTCCTGTTATATTATTCAGACTATATTGGAATAATTGTCGACGAATAACTGCTCATGTCTGCCTCTGAGTTTTAATCAGAGTCTGTAGCCTTTCTTTTGTGTTTGCATTTCCAGTCATCTGAAATACTGGGCTGTATTTGCACAGAGATCTTTTTAAAGTGCAATTTCTGACTAATTTTCCAATCGTGTATTAAAAAAGACTGTAAATTTATCTAAGCGGATTTGGGAATTCTTTCTCGATGAAATCTTTAAATTTGTCATATTGTGAACATTTACGACGTTGATGCTGAAGGTGTGGATGCTGTATAAACTTCAGTACATCACTTTAAATTAACTATAAATTCATGGTTGAAACACGATGTGTGTGTGGAGATAAGTTTTGTTGCCAGTTTGGACTTTTCCGTCTTCTCTTTTTTTGACTTCAAGAGAAGAAAATGTTAGTAAATGAAGTATAAAATTCTCACGAAGCAAAAGATGATGCATGCACAGAAGCAACAACAGATAATTTGAAAGTGAGAGTCGTTTGAGCCAATGAAATGTCAGAGTACTGCCTGAACTCAAAGCCTTTTTGTTACATTTTTCCTCACTGAGTTCATTTTTCACTGCAGCATGAAGTCCTGAACCTCTATGGAAACAGAACAATCGTGAAGAAGGAAAAAGAATTCAGAAATGCCTTCTGTCAGTATGACACAGAATGACATAAATCTTAAAAAAGAATACAGTTGAATTTTCACAAACATGGAGAAGATGCTATAAACCACAGTGGAAAAACATGGGGAAAAAACAGTGGTGGTTCTACAGTCAGTCAGTATTGATCTATTTCCATGTTTCCAGACTTTTTCTCTCTACTCTGCTCATCATCCGTAGAAGGATGTTTCACCATGCTGAATGTATCTTCCAACAACTTGCTCCTCTACTCACTGTTTCTGAGGCCTACAGCTTTTATTTTATTCATCCAGTAACGTTTGATTTCCCTCTCATGATCATTTTGGACAAATTTTGGATCATTTTGGATAATTTTTCAATTGCTTTGGAGAAGTTTTAATAATAGTGATAATAAAAACAACAATAATGATCATGATAATCATAATAATAATAATAACGATAATAAAAAAATGATAATAAAATGGCTGACTCCTCGTATAAATATCATTTTAAAATGTTGTCAAGTAATATGTAATGACATTTATTTATTTTAGTCGGGTAAGTTTGTATTTTGTTTATAATTGACAATTGGTTTAAAACCGTAATGTTATTATATTAAATAATTCAGACAGATTTACATAATAAAAAACGATATTATTTTAATTATTTATTTGTTGTTTATGTGTTTCCTTAGGACCCCAGGTGGGAAGTTACGTACCGTTACTTCAACTGGGACAACGCAGCGGCCGTGGTTACTATGGTGACGGAGAATGAAGGTGTCCGTGTAGATGCCTGATTAAAAGTCAACAAACACGACGATAAATTTTTTTTTTTTTTTTTAAACAAACCAGTCTCGCTTTTTGAGCTTTATATCAGCTAATATAATACATCCATGACCAGCTCCGACAGAAACATAACCGGCATGCACTGCGAGACGACCCGCGGTGGTGGATTCTGCGCAGGCGCGGCTCCTCCGATCCTCCAGTTATTACTTTTAAAGAAGAGAAGCAGAAAAAGCGACAGTGAAAGATTCTGTCCGACAGCAGCGGACTGGAAGTGTGTGTTTGGAGGAGAAAGTACAGAAGAAACGCCTCCATCAGCCGCAGGACGTCGTTCTGAAGCAAACCGCCGGTAAGAAGATTTAACTGTTGATGCTAAACTGCTAGCTGTTGCTAACTGCTGGGACGCCGAAAAACCAAAACACAGAAGAGCAGAAACCAAAACTTGTAGTTGTATTAACTTTTTTGGCTAAGAAACGTTTCCAGACATCCTGACTTATACATCAGAAACATAAACAGCATCTGACAGATACGGAACTGTAGATAAGACGCAGAAAAATGTAAAATTATAGTTATATGTTACGCTTGAATTTGATAGTTTTCTTATTGTTTGGATTTACTTCCTGCATGTTTTTTTTTTTTTTTGTAACTTATTTATCTCTGTTTATGGTGGTGGGAACTGTAATCTTTCTGCTGTAACAACAGAATTTCCCCTCAGGGATTAATAGAGTAATTCTGATAGTAATAGAATAAAATGCATGGAAATGAGAAAAGTAAATTAGCATCTGTGTTCCTTTCTATTTCCACCAGAGAGACTTCTAATTTAAAGTGTAAATCTTTTACGTTTGGTTTTATTTTATCCTTTTTTAAAACTCTAGTACACTCGTTTCTATGCATGCCACACTGCGTTTGACTAATTTATGTTTATTTTTGTTTATTTGTTTCTTCATTTGGTAGGGACAGTGCACATTAATGAACTCCTATTTATACAGCAATGGACGTAAATATGCCGGATTATAGCAACAGTGCTAATTTACATCCACAGTCCCGAGGTAAAAAGAAAAAAAGACATAACAGTGATACATAAAACAATAAGTCACAATAAAAGCACATTGCAAAAAGTACACAAAGAAAACATAACAGTGAAACCATACAATAAAACATAGGACAATAGGTCACAAGAAAAAGGTAATAGGTCCCAATAAAAGGACATCACAAAGTGTACACAATTTATGTTCAGTGTAAACTGCAGCCGGTTGAACCTGTGGACAGTAGAAATGATCCTGAGATGCAGTTTTTGATGTCTGATGAGGAAACTTTTGTTCCTGAGTGTTGTAAACTAAATAGAAACGCCACAAAGAGAGAACCTCCACTTATTAGCGCTGATTTAAATCTGCAGTGAGGGAGAGGAAAGATGAATTCCACACCTCCTGTTGTTCCTCGGAGAGAGTTTCTAGCTGCTTCTTATCTCCTGAGTTCCTCTTGTTGTTTTAAGGTCTGAAACTGCCCAATCACAAGTTTTTCTGTAGGTTGTGTGATGTTTTCCTTCAGAATATAAACAACCTCCTTGTTTCTTATGATCTTGTTGACTTAGACGAGTTTGTCTGGATTATTGGCTGGAAAAACGGTGCCAAAACATCACATTTCTATCAATGTGTTTGACTGTGTTGATGGAGTTCTTAGGATTTTCCTCTTTGTCCAGCTGTAGAAGTTTCGTCCTCCTTGGTCTTCATGGAGATCAGCCTTGATCAATGTCGAACTGAGATGTTGGTGCCACAGTTTCTCAGATTCAGGACAATTTAGTGCTGATCTTTGGATTCTTCTTGGCTAGGGATCGTTAGTGGGAGGAAGTTTGTTTGCTAAGAGATGAAGAGTTTTCATGAACAGAGAAGGACGAGGATTTAACTTCACAGTCTGTAATTGAACACACTGTTTGACTTTAGGGGGTCCATTTGTTGATCCCATTGTCGCAAATCTCTTTGTTTTGTTATTGATGGTGCCAAAAAAATGCAGATTTTTCCTTTCAAAATCTGATTGAAGAGAAACAAATATTGAAAACAAAGTTTAGATTTACCAGTAGCAGTCATTATTGTGATTAAAATGTTTTTTCTTATGTCCACATTTATTTTTGAGGACAGACTCGATCCCCTCAGCATGAAGGGTACCAGATTTCTGCAGAGATGTTCTGTCATTCTTTAGAGATGTTTTTTTCTTCAGCTGCTCTCTGCTGGAGGGGTTGTGTCGTTCTACCTTACATTTGCAACTTTACCAACCGCAGTTATGCTCTAACGTCCCAGCAGATGTTGTGTGTTGCGCTGCGGTTCTTTGCAAATGGGAGTTTTTTATACAACGTCGGAGATGCAGAACACCTCAGTAAGGCCACTGTATGCAGGACGGTCAGAAAAGTGTGTCTGGCCCTGAAACGACTTTTACCATCTTTGTCGTTTTCCCTGGACATAAACCTGTCAGAGCCATCAAGGCTCTGTGTGTGTGTGTGTGTGTGTGTGTGTGTGTATATATATATATATATATATATATATATTATATATATATATATTATATATATATATATATATATATATATATATATATATATGGCTGAGTAGAAGTCTGTGTTAGTTTAAATAGGCTTAATTATTTAACAGAACATTATATGGATGCAGACATTTAGGGTATGTGTGGGATAAAACCACTGCACAGTCAAACAGCCACTTAATATTTAGGCTACTTTACAATGTAAAACATGATCAAAATGAGGTAGCTCCATGAGATTATGCCGACTTCTTACCTGTTTTAAAAATGGTTTTATATTTCATCTTAAGCTCCTGCCACATGCGTTTCTCCCCCGCGGGATTGCACCTAAATGAAATAACTTAATAGGCTACTATTCAAACAGTTTTCCCCTGTAATATTATTGTGATTTAAACTTACACATTGACCCGGGCAGCAATGTTCTCCCACACCGTCTCCCTCTCTTTTGCAGCTGCAGGTGTTGCACTTCTTTCTAAAAACGTGTTCAAACTCGCTATATAAGCGCATTAAGATTTCCAATTCAAGCGGTGTAGTCCTCCGCTTCCCCGTTGCCATAGTGACTCGTCGAATCGGCGCTCCATTGATACTGGCTTTTCAGAGTTGTGGTGCACGCGCTTAACTCCGGGTGAAACTACTCTGAGTTGATTTAACCAACTGAAATCAGCCGTTGTGAAACCGAAAACTCAGAGTTTTCTATCTCAGAGTAGATCAACTCAGAGTTCAGGGTTGAACTCAGAGTTTGTTGAACCTGCTTCGTGAAACGGACCCCAGGTCTCTAAAATACGCCAAAGGGTTTCTTTTGGATTCCAGTCAAGCAGCCATACATGTCCAGGTCATAGTTCTTACTTTGTTTTTGTTTAGAATGTCTTGTGTGATTCTGGCAGTTTGTTTCAGATGGTTTTCATGCTGCACCAATTATGATATATGGCAATGCTTTTTCATAATAATAATAATAATAATAATAATAATACACAACCTTCTCAGAGAATGTCTGTCAATGCTTTCAGCAGAATTTAGAAACACAACACTTCCTAAACAGATATTTTGAGGCTGTGAGGTTGAATGTTTGAGAGTATATCAGTGTGTTTCTTTGTGGTCTTTCTGTTTCTAGGTGGAAGCTGAATTAGTGAGGATGACTCCTGCTCCTGTCATCTCTAAGCTCCTCACACATCTTTACCTGCACATGAGGAAAATCACTCCTGTAGAATGCAGGTATGTTTGTCATTATTATAAAAAGATGTTGCCTGGTGACCTGTCAGAAACCCATTATACAGAGTCAGCCAAAATAATGTTTACACACATCAGGAAAAGAAAAACTTGCATAAATATTTCAATACCAAATTTATTTAGACATCACGAGATTAATAAAATTTATCTTTGGCCTCTACAATTACAAGAGGTGCTCAAAGTGGTGGCCACTGGCTTCCAGACATTTCTGTTCTGTTGTAGATTTCACTTGTTGATGCTCCATTCATGAGGGTAATGCCATCTGTTGGGAAAACATCGTACAGCAGGACACAGAGTTATCATGATTTGATCAAACTTTGAAAGAGGTATCTATATGTATAGAAGTACTTATACAGATGAAATATGGTGAAGTTTTTCTTTTCCTGATATGTGTACATTACTTTGGCTGACTCTGAACTTAATGAGAATAAAACTGTCATTTAATTGTTGCTCTGAAAGCTTCTTTAGTGAAAACCAGCTGGTGTTCTGCTTTGAAACAAACTGCTGTTGAGGTCTGTGTTTTTAGGTTTAACCCCACAGTTTCTAAATGAACTGATAGTTGTTTTTTTTCCCTGATCAATGTGGACGTTATAATTGATGGTAACATTTACTGATCATATAATCAGCATGACAATATAACAGTATAACATTCTGTCCACCTGACTAATACTGTGTTGGTCCCTTTATGCTGCTAAGTTTCCTCTGACCCAGTGGTTCATCAGAACCTCTGGGGATGTCCTGTGGATTCTGTGGATCCTGTGGGTTGCAGGGTGGGTCCTACCTAGACCAGGCTGATCCTGGACCATCCCACAGATGCTCCATCAGATCTGGATGTGGAGAGTGTGGAACCCAGGTGAATAGCTTAGCTCTGTCCTGTTCCTCGGACCAGTCCTGAGCAGTTTTAGTTTGTCCTGCTGAGGGTGGCAGCTGGCATCAAGGACTGCTGTTGCCATGGAGACTAGGGGGTTGTTTGTCCTGCAGTGTTTAGGTGATGGTACATGTCAAACATCCACATGAATGTCAAGGTTTCCCAGCAGAACGTTGCATTAGAACAAGATGATGGATGTTGTTCTCTTCAGCTGTCAGTGGTCAGAATGTTGTGGCTGATTGGTGGATCTGTCTGCCTTTACTCTGACATCCAGAGTAATTATTTGTCGCAGTTGGAATTTTGCAGAATGAGAGATGGTTGAGAAGGTTTGCAGTTCTTGTTTTAGCAAAATATGTTATAATAGAAGATCTTTATTGTCATTGTACATGAAATTATTTGCAAACCAGCAAAGTGCATCAGTCTGAGGGATCTAAAAATAAATAAGTAAAGAAAAATGCTTCTAAAGCCAATAATAAACAGAATATTTTGAGGGAATATTCTAAAAAGGGAAGAAAAGCTCCATTCTCACTCCTCTCAGGATAAACTGTCATTAAAATTAACTTTAAAAACTGAAACTTGAATTAGAACTTAGAAGTAAATCCTTCCATCTGAAAGGATTTAGTTGCATCAATAACCTCATAACATTCTAATTTTTATTCCAGTCTTGGTTGGAAATAGAATCTCTGTATTGATTCAGGTAAAAACTGAACTTCACAGCATGTTGGAGCAAAACAACCAGATGAAAACTGTGATGGTGTTGGATTGTCAGACCGTAATGTTGCAGCTCAAAGCAGCTTTTCTAGCTCAGTTCATTCTGACATTCAGCTATGAATCAACACAGCAGATGGTGATCCATGCTGTGGAAGTCTCACATCTCCTGATTTAATGGAGCTGCTTTGCACTTTTTACACGGTTTACTCGCCAACACTTTATTTAATAAAAGTCCCATCTAGTTTTCATGAGGAATGTGATGTCATAATTTCTCTGTGAATAACTGCAGTCTATGGATGCTATGGATACATGAGTGTTAAATTCTGTCCATGTTTCCATTTTGGGAAATACAGTCCAGCAGATGAGTTTGTTTTTATTGCCAGCTACCATTCAGTCTGAGATAATAAGAATAAATAAATGTGCATAATGTGGAAATGAACAGATTTTACTTTTATTTATTCCTACAACTGTTGCAGGTAAAGTTCAAGAGTCTGGAGGAATTTAGTCTCACAATCACAGACAATAAATATTATCTGAAAGTTGAGTTATTGTTGTTTATCAGCACAATACAAAAAGAGTCATGTTAGAAATATTCCAGTTAAGACTCTAGAATATCAGGATTTATGTAAATTTACCTCAATAATATGAATGTCCAGGTTAAGATTGTGCAGTGATATTTATTATGTAAGTTTAGCTGATTAAAGTTTATGACTCTGCACTAAAATATTATTTATTTAAATTTACATCATTATAATATTTAAGGTCAGACCCTACAGTATTGAGATTAAGAAATCAAATATTCTATAAAATGTAAATACACTGAACTCATTTGGATATATTTAAGTGAGACTCTACAATATTATTTATTATTTAAATTGACATCATTATTATAATATTTACGGTCAGACCCTACAGTATTGAGATTAAGAAATCAAATATTCTATAAAATGTAAATACACTGAACTAATTAGGATACATTTAAGTGAGACTCTACAATATTATTTGACACAAATCTATCTAAATCAAAATTTTAATCATTTTCACGCCAAACATTTACTGGACTGATTTAAATATTAAAATCACTCCTTTCTAATCCTCTGCTGTACGTTCAAACCTGAGGCCTGAAATAGAAACACACAAGTATCTGATTGAAGGAACTTCTGCAGAGTCCTGGTTCCAGAACATGATGATAGAATTATAGACAAACTTTAACAAAAGCTGCCTGAGAGTTTACAGGTTTTTATGTTAGATTTCTTCAGTATTGTAATGAGAGTTATCAGCAAAAATCAAGTGTTCATTTGATGAACTTCATTTCCTAAAACATCCAGAATTGGAGCTCATATCTTTGGCAGCTGTAAAGTTTCTGCTCCTTCAAAGTTCACAACACAATGAAAGAATTCCTAAAACACTCTGAATGCTGGAGAGCGTTTGTGATGCTGAAGCAGTGACCAGTTTTTCTGTTTCTTTTCTGGAGATGCACAATGAGGGACGTCTGCAGCGACTGAGAAAGAGTCTCACCACATCCTGACATGAGGAAAAAGACTTTATTGAAGACTACAATGAGAAAAACTATCAGACAGCAGACGGCTGCATTCAAGGTGAGCTCTGAACATTTGATCTGGAACAGGAATTCAACAACGGCAGCATGAGCTTCATTTCAGTCTGTAGCTGCTGAATTCATGGATGAATCATCTGGCACTAGAGAGGAAGACCATCAAACATCCACGTCAGCTGATGGTCTTCCAAAAGTCTCACCAAACAAACAACCTACAGAGTGAAGACCTCAAATCTGATTGGACGGCCTCCTATTCAGCCACATGTGTGAACAAATGCCTCTAAGCTGATTTGTTTTCTAAAATAAATCTAGTTTGAGTCCTAATCTATGCCTGTGTGTTTGCTTCTTTACACCGCTGTTAACAGTTTAGGCTGTTAGATTGTTCCAGATAAGACAAGTACAAGATTCTTCAGAGCCGTTCTACCACGAGCCTGACAGGAAGAACTCCAACAGCTACTGAATGTTCCTGTGGTCCCCTCAAGGCTACAGGAGAAGCCCTACGAGGACGAGCCGGTCCACCTGATGGTGGCCAGTCGCTGCAGTTCAAAGCCAACACCGACTACGTGGACTTCTACTGGACCACACGGAGGCCTTCAAACCGGACCAACAAGTTCACCGACTCCCCGACTCGTGGGTCTGAGGACGCCGCCGAGCCTCGGCCCAGCCGGCCGCCTGTCTGTGGGTGTTTGAGTGCTGAGAGGTTTGTGGATGCATGTGAACGTGTCTGTGTTGAAACAGCAGCTTTTGACTCAGTAACGCCGGGAAAAACCAAGAGCTCCTTTATTTGTGACTTCCACTAAAAAAACTGATGAAAATAAGTTTGGCAGGGTTCTGACTGATAACAGATTATTAAATAATGAAAATAATAATTTAAATATTCCTTCAAAGAATCCTTTTAGGTCTACATTTCCTTTACACTTACTTCTTGGTATATGTACAAGTATTTTGGGTGGAATATACCATTAAGCCCAATGTTCAAAGGTTCTTCTGGGAATATACCATTAAACCAACCTTTTAGGTAAATGTTTCAGGATGTTGGGTAGAATATACCATCAGATCAACCTTTTAGGTCTACATTGTAAGATTTTAGAGTAGAATATTACTCCAAACCATCCTTTAGGTCTACATTTAAGGTGGAATACTCCTTTACACCAAGATTTTTTGGTCTACATTGAAGGATTTTAGGTGAACTATTCCTTTGAACGAACTTTTTAGTTTATGGTCAAGGATGTTGGGTGGAATATACCATCAGACCAACCTCCAAGGTCTACACAGGATTTTAGGTGGAATTTTCTTCCATACCATTTTTAGGTCTACATTTAAGGATGTTTAGGATGGTATATTCTTCCAAACCAACTTCTCAGGTCTACATTTCAGGTGGAATATTCTTCCATACTAACTTTTTTGGTCTACATTGACGGATTTTTTCTAAACCACCCTTTCGGGTCTATATTTGGGGTTTTAGGTGGAATATTCCTGATAACCAGCCCCTCAGGTCTCCGAGGATTTTGGATGGAATACTCGGTTAAAGCAACATTTTAGGTGCATGTCCAAGGATTTCTGGTGGAATGTTCCTTTTAGGTCGATGTTTGAGGACCTTGTAGGTGGAGTACTTCCTGAAACCAACCTTTTAGGTCAACATTCAAAGATTTAAGGTGGAATATTCCTTTAAATCAACCTAAATTTCATGTTTTGATCATTATCAAGTGAGAAACCTCAATCCAGACTCCTCATGATGACGGTTGAGATTTATGCTGCTGTTATTCGTTTAGTCCAGACTAAATGACAGAAATCCACAACTGTAATTTTATTTCAGGACTCGGTTATTAAATGTCAAAACAATCCATGTGACTCTAAAAACTCAACAGCTTTACAAACTCTGAGATTAAACTCTCCACAAGGATCCAAAATAAGTTGGATTCTACTATGGAACCAGTTTGACATGTTCAGGCATTCTTTGTGTGAAAACTCAGAGATTTCAGGTATCAGAAGGTGGTTTTCAACTTTCTTTGTGAACTTTCTGCTTCAACTTTAAACTAAATTTCCTTCACTAACCCAGCCCCCTGGACTTCCAATAAGCTGTGTTCCTATTGGCTGTCCAGGTAGCCACTTGGTGTTATCAGGAACACCTGAGAAGTTCAGTGTCTTCCTGCTTTATTTAGCTGCAGACAAACATTTCCTCTGCTTGTCTTCACCACTGAACTGTGTTTGGCTCCGTTGCTTTAGTTTGTTCTTTAGGCGTTGGCTTGCAGCTTTCAGCAGTAAAATAGACTTTAATGTGTTTCTTGGTGTGTTTTAGGGCTTTGTACTGGATAGTTGTAAATGTGGTTCTTTAGCCACAGTTAGCACATGGTGCTAATGTGTGCAGTGATTAGTGGATTTGGTGCAGCTGTGTTGTGTCTTTATCTTGGCTGTAGTGAGTCTTTAGAGGTTTTTGGTCAGACACATTCTGTATTCTTGTTTGTGAACCAGCGTTGGTTGTCCAGAAGGTAAGACTTCCTGTCCTGATTCTCTGTTTAAAGAGGTTCTCTGGTCAGCTGCAGGAGACTTTAGCGTTTGGGTTGTGCCAGTTTGGTTTTTGTACGGTTTCATTTGGACGTCTATCTTTAGGCCCTTCCATGTGGGTTAGTGAGGTTTTCTGTAACAGTTCTTCAAAGCAACCTGCAGCAGAAGAGACTTGAGAGTTTTTAGGAAGTTCTGGAGACCAGACTTTAGAGCAGCAGAAACATTTGTCAGCAGTTTGAGCATGAGAAGGTGAGCTTCAGAGTAGAAATGAGACGGAAACCTTCTTGACCCGTGTGGTGAGGTTCTGTACCAAGAGTTAGAGCAGGTTGTGAAGAGTCTGTAGTTGTTTGGTCTGAAAGCACAAGAAGAGTCGACTCATTAGAGGAGAAAACAGGAGATATTGTTGATTCTTCTGTCGCTCTGCAGTTTCCAGTTTCCTTAGACTGAATATCAAGTTTATATTTTAAATGATTCCCCATGTGAGCCCAAGAAGACTTCAATAAACTCCCTCCATCCCCTGGACACAACATATTTTATTACGATGTAAAAACTTCTTTTTTTTTTTTTTAATGTTGAGTTTTAATCATAGTTTTAGCATAGTTTTTTTTCTCTGTGCTTGTTTAGTCTTGTCATCTGTGTGAAAGGTGCTAAACAAATAAAGTTGAATTGATAAAATAAGTAATTGACTAACTCATGATTGTGACAACAGAAGTATTTTCATTGTGATTTAAGGGTTTATTTCATGTTTAAGGTTGAGGTTAAAATCTTGACAGAAAAAAAAGATTAAAGAAATAAACTACACTTTAAAAAAAGCAATTAAATCAAAAGAAAAAAGCATTTAATACAATCAAACTTTTAAAAAGAAAATTAAACATTAAATAAAATTAAATTATATTAAATAGATGAAATATTTAATTAGATAATTAAACAAAAGATACAAAATGTAATTATGAAATGAAACAAAAAATTTTAAACAAAAATATTAAACATTAAAGATGAAATATTTTATATAATTAAACATTTAAAAAATACAATTAAACAAGAAGAATATTAAACATTTAAAAAATGCAAAACATTTTAATTAGATTATTAAACCTTTAAAAAGACAAAACATTTAATTAAGAAATTAAATTTTTAATTAGAAAATTAAATCTTAAAGACAATAAAATTTTAACTAGGAATTAAACAAAATACAATGAAGCATTTAAAAAGAAAATTAAACATTAAAAGGTGGTAAAACATTTAAAAAGAAAAATCTTAAAGTTTTAATTGTTAAATTAAACAGGGAAAGAAAAGGAAATTTTTCAAACAAGCCGATAAAATGTTTGAAAAAACAAACATTAAAAAGACAAAACATTTTGATATCAAATCAGACATTAGAAAAGAATAAAAGGTGAGAAAAGAGCAAAACTAAACATTTAAGAAGAATCAAACTAAAGACAAAACATTTGAAAAGACAGCAGTTAAACTTCAGAAGATCAAATTAAGCAGAAGAGACAATAAAACGATCAAGGTCTTAAAGCGTTTTCTAGTCTGAAATGAAAACATCAAGTTGTTTCTTCAAACATTTCCTCTTTCTATGTTCTTGGTTTGATTGTGGACAGATTTACTAAGAACTCATTTAAGAAAACTGATTTCCAGATAAACTCTACTAGTAGGTGAAGGCATTTATCAAACTAATGTTACCTTCTGATCTCTACAAACTTTACTGTTCAGTGAAGAGAATCAAAGTTTTTTGAGCATTTCTACAAAACCCACAGGTGAAAGTCTGAGAAGAACTCAGATCAATGGTCTAAATGTGAAATGAAGACTCATGGTCACAAGTTTTAAGGCTTCTGTTAACCAGAAAGTTCAAACTAACAGAGAAGTACTGAGAAACTTTTAAAACTTCAGTCCTCAGACTGTCTGAAGGTTCAAACTAACAGAGAAGTACTCAGGAACTTCGAAGATTTCAGTCCTTGGACTGTCTGAAGGTTCAAACTAACAGAGAAGTACTCAGGAACTTCGAAGATTTCAGTCCTTGGGCTGTCTGAAAGTTAAATCTAACAGAGAACTACTCAGGAACTTAGAAGAGATCAGTCCTTGGGCTGTCTGAAAGTTAAATCTAACAGAGAACTACTGTGGGACTTAGAAAATTTCAGCCCTCACACTGTGTGAAAGCTCAGGTCCTGAGGACTCGGGAGGTGTGGAGGCTTTGAAATGTCTTGGAACTGAGGGTTCAACCCTCCAGCACAAAGGCTGAAGTCCAACCTCCTGAGAAAAACGGGCGAGAAAAGAGAAAGTTAAAAAAAAACTCGAAAACGACAAAAAATAGATGATAAATGCGCAAAAAAAACTAAAATTAGTATCTGAGCGAGTAGCTCAGGAGGATAAGAAGAGGACTACCAAGCGGAAGGTCGCAGGTTCAAGACCTGCCAGTGGCAGTTTCCTTTCTTTGTCTTTGTCAGAATTTTGAGAAAATTTAAGAAGTGTCTGGTCTTGAACCGGCGACCTGCAGCTCCATAGGCAAATCCTTAACTCACTGAGCTACAGATCATATAAAAATAAATAAATTCGTCGTCCCTTTGACATTGTAGTTGCTGATGTCACCACATGGGCGGAGCCAAGGCGGAGTCTGGGTGGAGTCAGGGCGGAGAGTAGGCGGGGAGGTGGGTGGCAGCCTCCCGCCCCTCTACTCCACCCACCTCCCCGCCTACTCTCCGCCCTGACTCCACCCAGACTCCCCCACCACACCTTCCCCCGCCCGACGAGTTTTTCGAGTCTCCACGAGTTCTTCGAGTCTCCACAGGTTTTCCCGAGTTTCTGGACTTTCCACCAGGTCGGAGGCAGAACAACTTGTCATGAAGAGGTGTTGAAGTCGGCCAGGATGGACTGACTTTTTACAGCGACTAGAAGGAAGACGACTAGAAGAGCAGGTCTTTAACCACCATCCATAAAATCCATGGGGTCGCTCCAGAGAAATGAAGGGAGGTCACCTTTTGTCAACCTCCATCCAGATGTTCAACTTGATATCTTTACTTTGAGATTTTTAGCACCACAAACCTTTAGTACCACACTTTATTATCATTTATTAGGACTTTAATGGAATCCACCAGCAGATTGAGTTTGTTGAGAAACTTTATTCCTGTCATCGTGGGACTGCAGTATTTAAAACTGTTCCTTCTATTTGACCTCATGTTTATTAGTTTCAGTGGAGAAAGTTATTTTAATTGTTGATTAGTCTCTTAAAAACCAAATAATAAATTGGATTAGTCAAGAGCTTTAAATTTCTTACTTTGTCGTATTTTTAAATATGACAAAAAAATATAAAAATACAGCGTCTTGAGACAATTTTACCTGTAATTGGCGTGATATAAATAAAATTGAATTAAAATTGTATGTATCTTGTAATGTTGGAATTCAGCCATATATGTTGGAAAACACGTTTTCTTTGTCCATTAATCTGTTGATTGTTTTCTCCAATAATTTATTTCTTGTTTTGGTTTATAAAATGTCAAACCCAAATATATTCAGTTTACTGTCATAAAAACCAAAAAGATTTACATTCATGATGCAGGAATCAGGCAGTTTTTCACTTTTTATCTTAGTTTAGTCAGAAAGGTAGTTGATAATGTGTGAATTGTTGCAGCTTGTGAGCCGTAAAAGGTTTTAATCTTTGGGGCCGAGTGTCAAAAAACATTTAGAAACCAACATCAACAAAACACTCAACAAAGATTTGAACATCATTAAAGGGAAATCCAACTTTTGCATGACAATGTCTAATAAAAGGACATTTATTTACAACGTAAATGTGTGATATTCATCCTCTGGAGCTTTCTCTTCACATCGTCTTCCACCTGGACTGCTTTGGTCGGGAGCATGTGCAACAAACATTTGAAAAACTGCACTTTAACATCAATGAATGATACTGAAGTTTCATCTCTACATAAATGAAACTGAGTCTGGATGTGCTGCTCTGTCATTAACTCCTAAGTTTAGGGAAAGTTCAAACAAAAGAGGACAGTTCAGATCAGACTTGAGAATGAGCTTATTCTGAACAAACATCTCAGACTTTCTGAGCTTCAGCACCTATAGCAAGATAATTTAACAACAAGCAACTCAAGAGATCCAGATGTTGGAGAGAGTTAGCTTTAGCTGAGCCAAAGAACATGTGGGACGCTAACCTAGCAAACATTTCAGACTTTTCTCTGTGAATTCAGAGAAATAATTTCCAATTTAATGACAGAGCTACACATATTAACTCAGTCTCATTAAAACAGACTCTAATTCAGTGTCATCCATCCATATTAAAGTGCAGTTACCCAAAATGCTTGTTGCATGAGTTCCAACAAAACCTGTCCAGGTAGAAGGCCACTTTGACAAACAGGAAGTGGATGATTCCAAGCAGATTTATAGAAGGGGGAACCAGAATGTACTAAGTGTGGTCGAGTACAGAGGGGTGTTTTTTGGGCTTTGTAAAGCTGATAATGATTATTAGTGAGACATTTGGAGTAGATATTCATTTGCAGTAAATAAAAGTATTTAAAATCTTGGAGTTAAACTTAGAACACAAACTCTAACAGAAAACTTTGTTGATACGTTTTTGTTTTGTTTACAGGTGTTAAGTTAAAGGAGTTTTATTCATGACGTATAACCAATCAAATCACTCCAGAAGACAGAGTGACCACAGGTAGATAAAGGTTCAGAGACAAAGTAGTGCCATTTTTAAATTGATCTATTACCATAAATCAGTAAAAAATAAAATACTGATAATCAGTAAATCAGTCAGCCCACAATTACTACAATTCTACAATGTATGTCTCTTTGCTTTGACTTGTTATTTGTACAATATACAATGTATATTATGCTGTTTTTTCATACCAAAGGCTATACTATGATGTTTTCTAACAGACTTACTCTGTTTGTTCTGGCCCTGGGCCGCTGCACTCCTCCTCTGTTGTTTTCTGGATTGTACTCAGCTGCAAGCCTTCGTCCACCCGGCCTCCGTTGACTCGTAAGGCCTGCCGTCTCTGGAGCTGAAGCTGGATTGGAACAGACCAAAGTACAGTGCAATCACGATGCCAACTGCCTCTCAAAAGGTTCCTTCATCTGGCAGGTGACGGCACTTCTTCTGAGGGGAAGCTGAGCTGGCTCGGCAGAACTTTGGAGATGTGTTCCAGTGGTTGGTGGATGTGTAGGGAGATAGAGAGGGACCTTTGAATTGTTCAGAAAGGAAAACAGGGAACCCATTGGTAGGTTTAGTTTAGGGTGCTACTGCGGTGTGTTTATGGGTTTTAAGAGGTGAACAGGAAGAATTTATTTTATTATTATCTTTTACTTTGTTCCCAGTTGGAATGCTCATTAATGTCAACGTGAAGTTCACTTTTAGTTCTGTTTATTTATTTAATTTAAGTAACACTCATTTGTTTTTAACTCCCTCACATGTTGTGTTGTTGTAAAGTTCCTCTTTCAAATTAATACTCGTCTAACCCTGTGGAAACCAGCGTTTGGACTGTTTTAGTGTTGCTCCTCACCTACTTCAGACAGCCGGGACACAACAACATTTCTTGGACTAAAGGCTAAACTATGACGTTTTTTGGACGACATCCTATACTATGACGTTTGTAGAGCGACATGCTAAACTATGACGCTGTTTGAGCGACGTTAAACTATGACGTTTTTTAGGCGACATGCTATACTATGACATTTTTTTGAGCGACATGCTATACGACAATGTTTTCTGGACGACATGCTAAACTATGACGATTTTTTGGAAGACATGCTATGCTATGACTTTTTTTGTGCGACATGCTATACTATGACGTTTTTAGAGCGACATGCTATACTATGACGTCTTTTGGACGACATGCTATACTATCACGTTTTTGAGACGACATGCTATACTATGACGTTTTTTGGACGACATGTTATACTATGACGTTTTTTGGACGACATGTTATACTATGACGTTTTTTGGACGACATGCTATACTGTGACGTTTTTGAGACGACATGCTATACTATGACGTTTTTAGACGACATGTTATACTATGACGTTTTTTGGACGACATGCTATACTATGACGTTGTTAGAGCGACATGCTATACTATGACGTTTTTTGGACGACATGCTATACTATGACGTTTTTAGAGCGACATGCTATACTATGACGTCTTTTGGACGACATGCTATACTATGACGTTTCTTGGACGACATGCTATACTATGACGTTTCTTGGACGACATGCTATACAATGGCGTTTTTTGGACGACATGTCATACAATGGCGTTTCTTGGACGACATGCTATACTATGACGTTTCTTGGATGACATGCTATACTATGATGTTTTTGGGATGACATGCTATACTATGACGTTTTTGAGACGACATGCTATACTATGACGTTTTTTAGACGACATGTTATACTATGACGTTTCTGGACGACATGCAATACTATGAGGTTTAAGAGCGACATGCTATACTATGACGTTTTTTGGACGACATGCAATACTATGATGTTTTTTGAGGGACATGCTATACTATGACGTCTTTTGGACGACATGCTATACTATGACGTTTTTGGGACGACATGCAATATGATGACGTTTTTTCGACGACATGCTATACTATGACGTTTTTTGGACGACATGTCATACTATGACGTTTTTTGGACGACATGCTATACTATGACGTTTTTAGTACGACATGCTATATTATCACGTTTTTTGAAAGACATGCTATACTATGACGTCTTTTGGACGACATGCTATACTATGACGTTTATAGAGCGACATGCTATACTATGACGTCTTTTGGACGACATGCTATACTATAACGTTTTTGGGACGCCATGCTATACTATGACGTTTTTGGGACGACATGCTATACTATGACGTTTTTTGGACGACATGCTATACTATGACGTTTTTAGTGCAACATGCTATACTATGACGTCTGTTGAACGACATGCTATACTATGACGTTTTTTGGATGAAATGCTATACTATGACGTTTTTTGGACGACATGCTATACTATGACGTTTTTGTGATGACATGCTATACTATCACGTTTTTTGAAAGACATGCTATACTATGACGTTTTTAGAGCGACATGCTATACTATGAAGTTTTTTGGACGACATGTTATACTATGACGTCTTTTGGACGACATGCTATACTATGACGTTTTTGGTACGACATGCTATACTATGACGTTTTTGGGACGACATGCTATACTATGACGTTTTTAGTGCGACATGCTATACTATGACGTCTTTTGGATGACATGCTATACTATGACGTTTTTGGAATGACATGCTATACTATGACGTTTCTTGGACGACATGCTATGCTATGACGTTTCTTGGACGACATGCTATACTATGATGTCTTTGGGACGACATGCTATACTATGATGTTTTTGGGACGACATGTTATACTATGATGTTTTTAGTGCGACATGCTATACTATCACGTTTTTTGAACGACATGCTATACTATAACGTTTTTAGAGCGACATGCGATACTATGACGTTTTTAGAGCGACATGCTATACTATGACGTTTTTTGGACGACATGCTATACTATGATGTTTTTAGTGCGACATGCTATACTATGACGTTTTTTGAACGACATGCTATACTATGACGTTTTTTGGACGACATGCTATACTATGACGTTTTTTGGACGACATGCTATACTATGATGTTTTTAGTGCGACATGCTATACTATGACGTCTTTTGGACGACATGCTATACTATGACGTTTTTGGAATGACATGCTATACTATGACGTTTCTTGGATGACATGCTATGCTATGACGTTTCTTGGACGACATGCTATACTATGTTGTCTTTGGGACGACATGCTATACTATGATGTTTTTGGGACGACATGCTATACTATGATGTTTTTAGTGCGACATGCTATACTATCACGTTTTTTGAACGACATGTTATACTATAACGTTTTTAGAGCGACATGCGATACTATGACGTTTTTAGAGCGACATGCTATACTATGACGTTTTTTGGACGACATGCTATATTATGACGTTTTTAGAGCGACATGCTATCCTATGACGTTTTTGGGACGACATGCTATACTATGACGTTTTAGGACGACATGCTATACTATGACGTTTTTAGTATGACATGCTATACGATGACGTTTTTTGAAAGACATGCTTTACGTAAGGCGTTTTTTTGCGCCAAAATTCATGATATATTTTTTTCAAAGAAAACCTTTCTGGAGTGTTTTTTTACAGCCTCCTTTACATTATTTCATCATATGGCACGTTTTTGCAACATGTTTGAAAAATCACATTTTTTTTTCGACATAGTATAGTAAGGCCTTGTTTTCGCCAAAATTCATGATGATTTTCTTTTCAAAGAAAACCTTTCTGGAGTGTTTTAAACGGCCTTCTTTACATTATTTCATCATATGGCACGTTTTTGCAACATGTTTGAAAAATCACATTTTTTTTTCGACATAGTATAGTAAGGCGTTTTTTTGCGCCAAAATTCATGATTTTTTTTTTTTCAAAGAAAACCTTTCTGGAGTGTTTTTCACGGCCTCCTCCACATTATTTCATCATATGGCATGTTTGTACAACATGTTTGAAAAATCGCATTTTTTTTCGACAGTATAGTAAGGCGTTTTTTTGCGCCAAAATTCATGATGAGTTTTTTTTTTTTCAAAGAAAACTGTTCTGGAGTGTTTTTCACAGCCTCCTTTACATTATTTCATCATATGGCACGTTTTTACAACATGTTTGAAGAATCACATTTTTTTTTCGACATAGTATAGTAAGGCGTTTTTTTGCGCCAAAATTCATGATTTTTTTTTCAAAGAAAACCTTTCTGGAGTGTTTTTCACGGCCTCCTCCACATTATTTCATCATATGGCACGTTTTTACAACATGTTGGAAAAATCGCATTTTTTTTCGACATAGTATAGTAAGGCGTTTTTTTGCGCCAAAATTCATGATGATTTTTTTCTCAAAGATAACCTTTCCGGAGTGTTTTTCACAGCCTCCTTTACATTATTTCATCATCTGGCACGTTTTGGCAACATGTTTGAAAAATCACATTTTTTTTTCGACATTGTACTTATATACCAGATATATCAGGCAATCTCTCTACGACTGTTGAACATCTAAACAATCTATTGGCAGATATGAAAAAGGACGATATCAGCTCAGATGACGGCTGGTCATTCTGGGATTGGCTATCATTTGGAAATTGGAAAGGCAAACTGCTTTCTCTAGTTACGCCAATCATTGCAATTTTGATAATGATTTGTGTTTTCACGGCATGCATAATTCCTTGTATAAGATCTTGTATCACCAGACTAGTTGCTGTCCAAGTCCATGCAGCTCTGACACGCTACGAGCCATTGCCTCACAATGACACACCAGGAGGTGTAGACTCGTCAACGGATTCGGAGGAATCAGAGGCTGAAGACAGCATCTAGGGATGAATGTGATACATATAAATGTTACATATTTTTCCTTTATGAAGTGCTAACAGAAAACAGAAATGAGATGTTAACCACCGATATCCATGGAATTGATATGTTACATTTTGTAAATAGCTGTATATAATCATGATGACCAACAGGAGGGAATGTTAGGAGAAAATTAAATGTTCACATGATCATACACGCCCTATATGCTTGAGTAATCCACATGCTGTAGCAATTATTTTGTCAATTATTTTGTCTTTACTTAATCACCTCAGTAGTTCTCCATTCTGACTGTCTCAGTACTTTTCCATATGCTTACACACACCCACATGAGGAACAAGTAGACCAGTTCCTCCTACAACAGACATTCACACCCACTATTGTATGTTTGTTATAAATAAAGGAACAAGGAACTGCTCAGCGCGCTTCCTCGGTGCTCTGAGTGGGGTGCCCTTTGTACAAAGAAATTGATGTCTCTGACTCCTTTTTTGATTCTCTCTGCAGGTGTCATATAAGCTGGGCTTTTCCCTGACATAATATCTTGGTAAGGCGTTTTTTTCGCCAAAATTTATGAGTCTTTTTTCAAAGAAAACCTTTCTGGACTGTTTTTCACGGCCTCCTTTACATTATTTCATCATATGGCACGTTTTTACAACATGTTAGAAAAGTCACATTTTTTTTCGACATAGTATAGTAAGGCGTTTTTTTGCGCCAAAATTCATGATATTTTTTTTTTTAAAGAAAACCTTTCTGGAGTGTTTTCCACGGCCTCCTCCACATTATTTCATCACATCACATGTTTTTACAACATGTTTGAAAAATCACATTTTTTTTTCGACATAGTATAGTAAGGCGTTTTTTTCGCCAAAATTTATGATGAGTGTTTTTTCAAAGAAAACCTTTCTGGAGTGTTTTTTTCCGGCCTTCTTTACATTATTTCATCATATGGCACGTTTTTGCAACATGTTTGAAAAATCACATTTTTTTTTCGACATAGTATAGTAAGGCGTTTTTTTGCGCCAAAATTCATGATATGTTTTTTTTTAAAGAAAACCTTTCTGGAGTGTTTTCCACGGCCTCCTCCACATTATTTCATCACATCACATGTTTTTACAACATGTTTGAAAAATCGCATTTTTTTTCGACATAGTATAGTAAGGCGTTTTTTTCGCCAAAATTTATGATGAGTGTTTTTTCAAAGAAAACCTTTCTGGAGTGTTTTTCACGGCCTCCTTTACATTATTTCATCATATGGCATGTTTTTACAACATGTTCGAAAAGTTGCATTTTTTGTCGACATAGTATAGTAAGGCGTTTTTTTCGCCAAAATTTATGATGAGTCTTTTTTCAAAGAAAACCTTTCTGCAGTGTTTTTCACGGCCTCCTTTACATTATTTCATCATATGGCACGTTTTTACAACATGTTTGAAAAATCACATTTTTTTTCGACATAGTATAGTAAGGCGTTTTTTTGCGCCAAAATTCATGATATTTTTTTTTTCAAAGAAAACCTTTCTGGAGTGTTTTTCACAGCCTTCTTTACATTATTTCATCATATGGCACGTTTTTGCAACATGTTTGAAAAATCACATTTTTTTTTCGACATAGTATAGTAAGGCGTTTTTTTGCGCCAAAATTCATGATTTTTTTTTTCAAAGAAAACCTTTCTGGAGTGTTTTTTTCCGGCCTTCTTTACATTATTTCATCATATGGCACGTTTTTGCAACATGTTTGAAAAATCACATTTTTTTTTCGACATAGTATAGTAAGGCGTTTTTTTGCGCCAAAATTCATGATATTTTTTTTTCAAAGAAAACCTTTCTGGAGTGTTTTTCACGGCCTCCTTCACATTATTTCATCATATGGCACGTTTGTACAACATGTTTGAAAAATCGCATTTTTTTCGACAGTATAGTAAGGCGTTTTTTTGCGCCAAAATTCATGATGTTTTTTTTTTCAAAGAAAACCTTTCTGGAGTGTTTTTCACAGCCTCCTTTACATTATTTCATCATATGGCACGTTTTTACAACATGTTTGAAAAATCACATTTTTTTTTCGACATAGTATAGTAAGGCGTTTTTTTCGCCAAAATTTATGATGAGTCTTTTTTCAAAGAAAACCTTTCTGGAGTGTTTTTCACGGCCTCCTTTACATTATTTCATCATATGGCACGTTTTTACAACATGTTTGAAAAATCACATTTTTTTTTCGACATAGTATAGTAAGGCGTTTTTTTGCGCCAAAATTCATGATTTTTTTTTCAAAGAAAACCTTTCTGGAGTGTTTTTCACGGCCTCCTCCACATTATTTCATCATATGGCACGTTTTTACAACATGTTTGAAAAATCGCATTTTTTTTCGACATAGTATAGTAAGGCGTTTTTTTGCGCCAAAATTCATGATGATTTTTTTCTCAAAGATAACCTTTCTGGAGTGTTTTTTCACGGCCTCCTTTACATTATTTCATCATCTGGCACGTTTTGGCAACATGTTTGAAAAATCACATTTTTTTTTCGACATTGTACTTATATACCAGATATATCAGGCAATCTCTCTACAACTGTTGAACATCTAAACAATCTATTGGCAGATATGAAAAAGGACGATATCAGCTCAGATGACGGCTGGTCATTCTGGGATTGGCTATCATTTGGAAATTGGAAAGGCAAACTGCTTTCTCTAGTTACGCCAATCATTGCAATTTTGATAATGATTTGTGTTTTCACGGCATGCATAATTCCTTGTATAAGATCTTGTATCACCAGACTAGTTGCTGTCCAAGTCCATGCAGCTCTGACACGCTACGAGCCATTGCCTCACAATGACACACCAGGAGGTGTAGACTCGTCAACGGATTCGGAGGAATCAGAGGCTGAAGACAGCATCTAGGGATGAATGTGATACATATAAATGTTACATATTTTTCCTTTATGAAGTGCTAACAGAAAACAGAAATGAGATGTTAACCACCGATATCCATGGAATTGATATGTTACATTTTGTAAATAGCTGTATATAATCATGATGACCAACAGGAGGGAATGTTAGGAGAAAATTAAATGTTCACATGATCATACACGCCCTATATGCTTGAGTAATCCACATGCTGTAGCAATTATTTTGTCAATTATTTTGTCTTTACTTAATCACCTCAGTAGTTCTCCATTCTGACTGTCTCAGTACTTTTCCATATGCTTACACACACCCACATGAGGAACAAGTAGACCAGTTCCTCCTACAACAGACATTCACACCCACTATTGTATGTTTGTTATAAATAAAGGAACAAGGAACTGCTCAGCGCGCTTCCTCGGTGCTCTGAGTGGGGTGCCCTTTGTACAAAGAAATTGATGTCTCTGACTCCTTTTTTGATTCTCTCTGCAGGTGTCATATAAGCTGGGCTTTTCCCTGACATAATATCTTGGTAAGGCGTTTTTTTCGCCAAAATTTATGAGTCTTTTTTCAAAGAAAACCTTTCTGGACTGTTTTTCACGGCCTCCTTTACATTATTTCATCATATGGCACGTTTTTACAACATGTTAGAAAAGTCACATTTTTTTTCGACATAGTATAGTAAGGCGTTTTTTTGCGCCAAAATTCATGATATTTTTTTTTCAAAGAAAACCTTTCTGGACTGTTTTTCACGGCCTCCTTTACATTATTTCATCATATGGCACGTTTTTACAACATGTTTGAAAAATCACATTTTTTTTTTCGACATAGTATAGTAAGGCGTTTTTTTTCGCCAAAATTCATGAGTGTTTTTTCAAAGAAAACCTTTCTGGAGTGTTTTTTTCCGGCCTTCTTTACATTATTTCATCATATGGCACGTTTTTGCAACATGTTTGAAAAATCACATTTTTTTTTCGACATAGTATAGTAAGGCGTTTTTTTGCGCCAAAATTCATGATATTTTTTTTTTCAAAGAAAACCTTTCTGGAGTGTTTTTCACGCCCTCCTCCACATTATTTCATCATATCGCATGTTTTTACAACATGTTTGAAAAATCACATTTTTTTTTCGACATAGTACAGTAAGGCGTTTTTTTGCGCCAAAATTCATAATTTTTTTTTCAAAGAAAACCTTTCTGGAGTGTTTTTCACGCCCTCCTCCACATTATTTCATCATATGGCATGTTTTTACAACATGTTTGAAAAATCACATTTTTTTTTCGACATAGTATAGTAAGGCGTTTTTTTCGCCAAAATTTATGATGACTGTTTTTTCAAAGAAAACCTTTCTGGAGTGTTTTTTTCCGGCCTTCTTTACATTATTTCATCATATGGCACGTTTTTGCAACATGTTTGAAAAATCACATTTTTTTTTCGACATAGTATAGTAAGGCGTTTTTTTGCGCCAAAATTCATGATATTTTTTTTTCAAAGAAAACCTTTCTGGAGTGTTTTCCACGGCCTCCTCCACATTATTTCATCACATCACATGTTTTTACAACATGTTTGAAAAATCGCATTTTTTTTCGACATAGTATAGTAAGGCGTTTTTTTGCGCCAAAATTCATGATATTTTTTTTTTCAAAGAAAACCTTTCTGGAGTGTTTTTCACGCCCTCCTCCACATTATTTCATCATATCGCACGTTTTTACAACATGTTGGAAAAATCACATTTTTTTTTCGACATAGTATAGTAAGGCGTTTTTTTCGCCAAAATTTATGATGTGTTTTTTCAAAGAAAACCTTTCTGGAGTGTTTTTTTCCGGCCTTCTTTACATTATTTCATCATATGGCACGTTTTTGCAACATGTTTGAAAAATCACATTTTTTTTTCGACATAGTATAGTAAGGAGTTTTTTTGCGCCAAAATTCATGATATGTTTTTTTTAAAGAAAACCTTTCTGGAGTGTTTTCCACGGCCTCCTCCACATTATTTCATCACATACATGTTTTTACAACATGTTTGAAAAATCGCATTTTTTTTCGACATAGTATAGTAAGGCGTTTTTTTGCGCCAAAATTCATGGTGAATTTTTTTTTTCAAAGAAAACCGTTCTGGAGTGTTTTTCACGGCCTCCTTTACATTATTTCATCATATGGCACGTTTTTACAACATGTTTGAAAAATCACATTTTTTTTTCGACATAGTATAGTAAGGCGTTTTTTTCGCCAAAATTCATGATGAGTGTTTTTTCAAAGAAAACCTTTCTGGAGTGTTTTTCACGGCCTCCTTTACATTATTTCATCATATGGCATGTTTTTACAACATGTTCGAAAAGTCGCATTTTTTGTCGACATAGTATAGTAAGGCGTTTTTTTCGCCAAAATTTATGATGAGTCTTTTTTCAAAGAAAACCTTTCTGCAGTGTTTTTCACGGCCTCCTTTACATTATTTCATCATATGGCACGTTTTTACAACATGTTTGAAAAATCACATTTTTTTTTCGACATAGTATAGTAAGGCGTTTTTTTGCGCCAAAATTCATGATATTTTTTTTTCAAAGAAAACCTTTCTGGAGTGTTTTTCACAGCCTTCTTTACATTATTTCATCATATGGCACGTTTTTGCAACATGTTTGAAAAATCACATTTTTTTTTCGACATAGTATAGTAAGGCGTTTTTTTGCGCCAAAATTCATGATATTTTTTTTTCAAAGAAAACCTTTCTGGAGTGTTTTTCACGGCCTCCTTCACATTATTTCATCATATGGCACGTTTTTACAACATGTTTGAAAAATCACATTTTTTTTTCGACATAGTATAGTAAGGCGTTTTTTTGCGCCAAAATTCATGATTTTTTTTTCAAAGAAAACCTTTCTGGAGTGTTTTTCACGCCCTCCTCTACATTATTTCATCATATGGCATGTTTTTACAACATGTTTGAAAAATCACATTTTTTTTTCGACATAGTATAGTAAGGCGTTTTTTTTCGCCAAAATTCATGATGATTTTTTTTTCAAAGAAAACCTTTCTGGAGTGTTTTTCCCGGCCTTCTTTACATTATTTCATCATATGGCACGTTTTTACAACATGTTTGAAAAATCACATTTTTTTTCGACATAGTATAGTAAGGCGTTTTTTTTGCGCCAAAATTCATGATGATTTTTTTTTTCAAAGAAAACCTTTCTGGAGTGTTTTTCACGGCCTCCTTCACATTATTTCATCATATGGCACGTTTTTACAACATGTTTGAAAAATCGCATTTTTTTTCGACATAGTATAGTAAGGCGTTTTTTTGCGCCAAAATTCATGATATTTTTTTTTCAAAGAAAACCTTTCTGGAGTGTTTTTCACGCCCTCCTTCACATTATTTCATCATATGGCACGTTTTTACAACATGTTTGAAAAATCACATTTTTTTTTCGACATAGTATAGTAAGGCGTTTTTTTGCGCCAAAATTTATGATGTTTTTTTTCAAAGAAAACCTTTCTGGAGTGTTTTTCACGGCCTCCTTTACATTATTTCATCATATGGCACGTTTTTACAACATGTTTGAAAAATCACATTTTTTTTTCGACATAGTATAGTAAGGCGTTTTTTTGCGCCAAAATTCATGATGATTTTTTTTTCAAAGAAAACCTTTCTGGAGTGTTTTTCACGGCCTCCTTTACATTATTTCATCATATGGCACGTTTTTACAACATGTTTGAAAAATCGCATTTTTTTTCGACATAGTATAGTAAGGCGTTTTTTTGCGCCAAAATTCATGATGATTTTTTTTTCAAAGAAAACCTTTCTGGAGTGTTTTTCACGGCCTCCTTTACATTATTTCATCATATGGCACGTTTTTACAACATGTTTGAAAAATCACATTTTTTTTCGACATAGTATAGTAAGGCGTTTTTTTGCGCCAAAATTCATGATGATTTTTTTTCAAAGAAAACCTTTCTGGAGTGTTTTTCACGGCCTCCTTTACATTATTTCATCATATGGCACGTTTTTACAACATGTTTGAAAAATCGCATTTTTTTTCGACATAGTATAGTAAGGCGTTTTTTTGCGCCAAAATTCATGATGAGTTTTTTTTCAAAGAAAACCTTTCTGGAGTGTTTTTCACGGCCTCCTTTACATTATTTCATCATATGGCACGTTTTTACAACATGTTTGAAAAATCACATTTTTTTTTCGACATAGTATAGTAAGGCGTTTTTTTGCGCCAAAATTCATGATGATTTTTTTTTCAAAGAAAACCTTTCTGGAGTGTTTTTCACAGCCTCCTTTACATTATTTCATCATATGGCACGTTTTTACAACATGTTTGAAAAATCACATTTTTTTTTCGACATAGTATAGTAAGGCGTTTTTTTGCGCCAAAATTCATGATGATTTTTTTTTCAAAGAAAACCTTTCTGGAGTGTTTTTTCACGGCCTCCTTTACATTATTTCATCATATGGCACGTTTTTACAACATGTTTGAAAAATCACATTTTTTTTTCGACATAGTATAGTAAGGCGTTTTTTTGCGCCAAAATTCATGATGATTTTTTTTTCAAAGAAAACCTTTCTGGAGTGTTTTTCACGGCCTCCTTTACATTATTTCATCATATGGCACGTTTTTACAACATGTTTGAAAAATCGCATTTTTTTTCGACATAGTATAGTAAGGCGTTTTTTTGCGCCAAAATTCATGATGATTTTTTTTTCAAAGAAAACCTTTCTGGAGTGTTTTTCACAGCCTCCTTTACATTATTTCATCATATGGCACGTTTTTACAACATGTTTGAAAAATCACATTTTTTTTCGACATAGTATAGTAAGGCGTTTTTTTGCGCCAAAATTCATGATGATTTTTTTTCAAAGAAAACCTTTCTGGAGTGTTTTTCACGGCCTCCTTTACATTATTTCATCATATGGCACGTTTTTACAACATGTTTGAAAAATCACATTTTTTTTCGACATAGTATAGTAAGGCGTTTTTTTGCGCCAAAATTCATGATGATTTTTTTTCAAAGAAAACCTTTCTGGAGTGTTTTTCACGGCCTCCTTTACATTATTTCATCATATGGCACGTTTTTACAACATGTTAGAAAAGTCGCATTTTTTTTCGACATAGTATAGTAAGGCGTTTTTTTGCGCCAAAATTCATGATGATTTTCTTTTCAAAGAAAACCTTTCTGGAGTGTTTTTCACGGCCTCCTTTACATTATTTCATCATATGGCACGTTTTTACAACATGTTAGAAAAATCAAATTTTTTTTTCGACATAGTATAGTAAGGCGTTTTTTTCGCCAAAATTTATGATGTCTTTTTTCAAAGAAAACCTTTCTGCAGTGTTTTTCACGGCCTCCTTTACATTATTTCATCATATGGCACGTTTTTACAACATGTTAGAAAAGTCGCATTTTTTTTCGACATAGTATAGTAAGGCGTTTTTTTGCGCCAAAATTCATGATGATTTTCTTTTCAAAGAAAACCTTTCTGGAGTGTTTTTCACAGCCTTCTTTACATTATTTCATCATATGGCACGTTTTTGCAACATGTTTGAAAAATCACATTTTTTGTCGACATAGCATAGTAAGGCGTTTTTTTGCGCCAAAATTCATGATGATTTTCTTTTCAAAGAAAACCTTTTTGGAGTGTTTTTCACGGCCTCCTTTACATTATTTCATCATATGGCACGTTTTTACAACATGTTAGAAAAGTCGCATTTTTTTTCGACATCGTATAGTAAGGCGTTTTTTTGCGCCAAAATTCATGATGATTTTCTTTTCAAAGAAAACCTTTCTGGAGTGTTTTTCACGGCCTCCTTTACATTATTTCATCATATGGCACGTTTTTACAACATGTTAGAAAAGTCGCATTTTTTTTCGACGTCTTTTGGACGACATGCTATACTATGACGTTTATAGAGCGACATGCTATACTATGACGTCTTTTGGACGACATGCTATACTATGACGTTTTTGTGACGACATGCTATACTATGACGTTTTTGTGACGACATGCTATACTATGACGTTTTTGGGACGACATGCTATACTATGACGTTTTTGGGACGACATGCTATACTATGACGTTTTTTGGACGACATGTTACACTATGACGTTTTTTGGACGACATGCTATACTATGACGTTTTTTGAACAACATGCTATACTATGACGTTTTTAGAGCGACATGCTATACTATGACGTCTTTTGGACGACATGCTATACTATGACGTTTTTTGGACGACGTGTTATACTATGACGTTTTTTGGACGACATGCTATACTATGACGTTTGTTAGAGCGACATGCTATACTATGACGTTTTTAGAGCGACATGGTATACTATGACGTTTTTGGGACGACATGCTATACTATGACGTTTCTTGGAGGACATGCTATACTATGATGTTTTTTGGACGACATGCTATACTATGACGTTTTTAGAGCGACATGCTATACTATGACGTCTTTTGGACGACATGCTATACTATGACGTTTCTTGGACGACATGCTATACAATGGCGTTTTTTGGACGACATGCTATACTATGGCGTTTCTTGGACGACATGCTATACGATGACGTTTCTTGGATGACATGCTATACTATGATGTTTTTGGGACGACATGCTATACTATGACGTTTTTGGGACGACATGCTATACTATGAGGTTTAAGAGCGACATGCTATACTATGACGTTTTTTGGACGACATGGTACACTATGACGTTTTTTGGACGACATGCTATACTATGAGGTTTAAGAGCGACATGCTATACTATGACGTTTTTTGGACGACATGCTATACTATCACGTTTTTTGAACAACATGCTATACTATGACGTTTTTTGGACGACATGCTATACTATGGCGTTTCTTGGACGACATGCTATACGATGACGTTTCTTGGATGACATGCTATACTATGATGTTTTTGGGATGACATGCTATACTACGACGTTTTTGAGACGACATGCTATACTATGACGTTTTTTAGACGACATGTTATACTATGACGTTTTTTGGACGACATGCAATACTATGACGTTGTTAGAGCGACACACTATACTATGACGTCTTTTGGAAGACATGCTATACTATGACGTTTTTGGGACGACATGCTATACTATGACGTTTTTGGGACGACATGCTATACTATGACGTTTTTTGGACGACATGGTACACTATGACGTTTTTTGGACGACATGCTATACTATGAGGTTTAAGAGCGACATGCTATACTATGACGTTTTTTGGACGACATGCTATACTATGACGTTTTTTGAACGACATGCTATACTATGACGTTTTTTGGACGACATGCTATACTATGACGTTTTTTGGACGACATGCTATACTATGACGTTTTTTGGACGACATGCTATACTATGACGTTTTTGGGACGACATGCTATACTATGAGGTTTAAGAGCGACATGCTATACTATGACGTTTTTTGGACGACATGCTATACTATGACGTTTTTTGGACGACATGCTATACTATGACGTTTTTGGACGACATGCTATACTATGACGTTTTTTGGACGACATGCTATACTATGACGTTTTTGGACGACATGCTATACTATGACGTTTTTGGACGACATGCTATACTATGACGTTTTTGGACGACATGCTATACTATGACGTTTTTTGGACGACATGCTATACTATGACGTTTTTGGACGACATGCTATACTATGACGTTTTTTGGACGACATGCTATACTATGACGTTTTTTGGACGACATGTTACACTATGACGTTTTTTGGACGACATGCTATACTATGATGTCTTTGGGACAACATGCTATACTATGATGTTTTTGGGACGACATGCTATACTATGATGTTTTTAGTGCGACATGCTATACTATCACGTTTTTTGAACGACATGCTATACTATAACGTTTTTAGAGCGACATGCGATACTATGACGTTTTTAGAGCGACATGCTATACTATGACGTTTTTTGGACGACATGCTATACTATGAGTTTTAAGAGCGACATGCTATACTATGACGTTTTTTGGACGACATGCTATACTATGATGTTTTTAGTGCGACATGCTATACTATGACGTCTTTTGGACGACATGCTATACTATGACGTTTTTGGAATGACATGCTATACTATGACGTTTCTTGGACGACATGCTATGCTATGACGTTTCTTGGACGACATGCTATACTATGATGTCTTTGGGACGACATGCTATACTATGATGTTTTTGGGACGACATGCTATACTATGATGTTTTTAGTGCGACATGCTATACTATCACGTTTTTTGAACGACATGTTATACTATAACGTTTTTAGAGCGACATGCGATACTATGACGTTTTTAGAGCGACATGCCATACTATGACGTTTTTTGGATGACATGCTATACTATGACATTTTTAGAGCGACATGCTATCCTATGACGTTTTTGGGACGACATGCTATACTATGACTTTTTTGAGACGACATGCTATACTATGACGTTTTTTGGACGACATGTTATACGATGACGTTTTTTGGACGACATGCTATACTATGACGTTTTTTGGACGACATGTTATACTATGACGTTTTTTGGATGACATGTTACACTATGACGTTTTTGGGACGACATGCTATACTATGATGTTTCTTGGATGACATGCTATGCTATGATGTTTTTGGGACCACATGCTATACTATCACGTTTTTAGTGCGACATGCTATACTATCACGTTTTTTGAACAACATGCTATACTATGACGTTTTCAGTGCGACATGCTATACTATCACGTTTTTTGGACGACATGCTATACTATCACGTTTTTGAGACGACATGCTACACTATGACGTTTTTTGGACGACATGTTATACTATGACGTTTTTTGGACGACATGCTATACTATGACTTTGTTAGAGCGACATGCTATACTATGACATTTTTAGAGCGACATGCTATACTATGACGTTTCTTGGACGACATGCTATACTATGACGTTTCTTGGACGACATGCTATACTATGACGTTTCTTGGACGACATGCTATACAATGGCGTTTCTTGGACGACATGCTATACTATGACGTTTCTTGGATGACATGCTATACTATGATGTTTTTGGGATGACATGCTATACTATGACGTCTTTTGGGACGACATGCTTTACTATGACGTTTTTTGGACGACATGGTACACTATGACGTTTTTTGGACGACATGCTATACCATGAGGTTCAAGAGCGACATGTTATACTATGATGTTTTTTGGACGACATGCTATACTATGATGTTTTTGAGGGACATGCTATACTACGACGTCTTTTGGACGACATGTTATACTATGACGTTTTTTGGACGACATGCTATACTATGACATTTTTAGTGCGACATGCTATACTATCACGTTTTTTGAAAGACATGCTATACTATGACGTTTTTAGAGCGACATGCTATACTATGACGTCTTTTGGACGACATGCTATACTATGACGTTTATAGAGCGACATGCTATACTATGACGTCTTTTGGACGACATGCTATACTATGACGTTTTTGGGACGACATGCTATACTATGATGTTTCTTGGATGACATGCTATGCTATGATGTTTTTGGGACCACATGCTATACTATCACGTTTTTAGTGCGACATGCTATACTATCACGTTTTTTGAACGACATGCTATACTATGACGTTTTTAGAGCGACATGCTATACTATGACGTTTTCAGTGCGACATGCTATACTATCACATTTTTTGGACGACATGCTATACTATGACGTTTTTGAGACGACATGCTACACTATGACGTTTTTTGGACGACATGTTATACTATGACGTTTTTTGGACGACATGCTATACTATGACGTTGTTAGAGCGACATGCTATACTATGACATTTTTAGAGCGACATGCTATACTATGACGTTTCTTGGACGACATGCTATACTATGACGTTTCTTGGACGACATGCTATACTATGACGTTTCTTGGACGACATGCTATACAATGGCGTTTCTTGGACGACATGCTATACTATGACGTTTCTTGGATGACATGCTATACTATGATGTTTTTGGGATGACATGCTATACTATGACGTCTTTTGGGACGACATGCTTTACTATGACGTTTTTTGGACGACATGGTACACTATGACGTTTTTTGGACGACATGCTATACCATGAGGTTCAAGAGCGACATGTTATACTATGACGTTTTTTGGACGACATGCTATATTATGATGTTTTTGAGGGACATGCTATACTATGACGTCTTTTGGACGACATGTTATACTATGACGTTTTTTGGACGACATGCTATACTATGACATCTTTAGTGCGACATGCTATACTATCACGTTTTTTGAAAGACATGCTATGACGTTTTTAGAGCGACATGCTATACTATGACGTCTTTTGGACGACATGCCGTACTATGACGTTTATAGAGCGACATGCTATACTATGACGTCTTTTGGATGACATGCTATACTATGACGTTTTTGGGACGACATGCTATACTATGACGTTTTTGGGATGACATGCTATACTATGACGTTTTTTGGACGACATGTTACACTATGACGTTTTTTGGACGACATGCTATGCTATGACGTTTTTAGTGCAACATGCTATACTATGACGTTTGTTGAACGACATGCTATACTATGACGTTTTTAGAGCGACATGCTATGCTATGAAGTTTTTTGGACGACATGCTATACTATGACGTTTTTTGGACGACATGCTATACTATGACGTTTTTGGGACGACATGCTATACTATGACGTTTTTGGACGACATGCTATACTATGAGGTTTAAGAGCGACATGCTATACTATGACGTTTTTTGGATGACATGCTATACTATGATGTTTTTAGTGCGACATGCTATACTATCACGTTTTTTGAACGACATGCTATACTATAACGTTTTCAGAGCGACATGCGATACTATGACGTTTTTAGAGCGACATGCTATACTATGACGTTTTTTGGACGACATGCTATACTATGAGGTTTAAGAGCGACATGCTATACTATGACGTTTTTTGGACGACATGCTATACTATGATGTTTTTAGTGCGACATGCTATTCTATGACGTTTTTTGAACGACATGCTATACTATGACGTTTTTTGGACGACATGCTATACTATGACGTTTTTTGGACGACATGCTATACTATGATGTTTTTAGTGCGACATGCTATACTATGACGTCTTTTGGACGACATGCTATCCTATGACGTTTTTGGAATGACATGCTATACTATGACGTTTCTTGGACGACATGCTATGCTATGACGTTTCTTGGACGACATGCTATACTATGATGTCTTTGGGACGACATGCTATAGTATGATGTTTTTCGGACGACATGCTATACTATGATGTTTTTCGTGCGACATGCTATACTATGACGTTTTTAGAGCAACATGCTATACTATGACGTTTTTTGGACGACATGCTACACTATGACATTTTTAGAGCGACATGCTATACTATGACGTTTTCGAGACGACATGCTATACTATGACGTTTTTTGGACGACATGTTATACTATGACGTTTTTTGGACGACATGCTATACTATGACGTTTTTTGGACGACATGTTATAATATGACGTCTTTTGGACGACATGCTATACTATGACGTTTTTTGGACGACATGCTATACTATGACGTTTTTGGGAAGACATGCTATACTATGACGTTTCTTGGATGACATGCTATGCTATGATGTTTTTGGGACCACATGCTATACTATCACGTTTTTAGTGCGACATGCTATACTATCACGTTTTTTGAACGACATGCTATACTATGACGTTTTTAGAGCGACATGCTATACTATGACGTTTTCAGTTGCGACATGCTATACTATCACGTTTTTTGGACGACATGCTATACTATGACGTTTTTGAGACGACATGCTACACTATGACGTTTTTTGGACGACATGCTATACTATGACGTTCTTAGAGCGACATGCTATACTATGACATTTTTAGAGCGACATGCTATACTATGACGTTTCTTGGACGACATGCTATACTATGACGTTTCTTGGACGACATGCTATACTATGATATTTCTTGGACGACATGCTATACTATGATCGTTTTTTGAGCGACATGCTATACTATGACGTTTTTGAGCGACATGCTATACTATGATGTGTTTTAGAGCGACATGCTACACTATGATGTTTTTTGGACGACATGCTATACTATGACGTTTTTAGAGCGACGTGCCAAACTATGATGTTTTTAGAGCGACATGCCATTCTATGATGCTTTTTTGAGCGACATGCTAAACTATGACGCTTTTAGAGCGACATGCTGTATTATGATGTTTTTAGAGCGACATGCTATACTATGACGTTTTTTGAGCGACATGCTATACTATGACGTTTTTAGAGCGACATGCTATACTATGACGTTTTTTTGGACGACATGATATACTATGATGCTTTTAGAGCAACATGCTATACTATAATGTTTTTAGAGCGACATGCTATACTATGACATTTTTAGAGCGACATGCTATCCTATGACGTTTTTGGGACGACATGCTATACTATGACTTTTTTGAGACGACATGCTATACTATGACGTTTTTTGGACGACATGTTATACGATGACGTTTTTTGGACGACATGCTATACTATGACGTTTTTTGGACGACATGTTATACTATGACGTCTTTTGGACGACATGCTATACTATGACGTTTTTTGGACGACATGCTATACTATGACGTTTTTGGTACGACATGCTATACTATGACGTTTTTGGACGACATGCTATACTATGACGTTTTTTGGATGACATGTTACACTATGACGTTTGTGGGACGGCATGCTATACTATGATGTTTTTGGGACGACATGCTATACTATGACGTTTTTTGGACGACATGTTACACTATGACGTTTTTTGGACGACATGCTATACTATGATGTCTTTGGGACAACATGCTATACTATGATGTTTTTGGGACGACATGCTATACTATGATGTTTTTAGTGCGACATGCTATACTATCACGTTTTTTGGACGACATGCTATACTATGACGTTTTTGTGACGACATGCTATACTATGACGTTTTTGGGACGACATGCTATACTATGACGTTTTTTGGACGACATGCTATACTATGAGTTTTAAGAGCGACATGCTATACTATGACGTTTTTTGGACGACATGCTATACTATGATGTTTTTAGTGCGACATGCTATACTATGACGTCTTTTGGACGACATGCTATACTATGACGTTTTTGGAATGACATGCTATACTGTGACGTTTCTTGGACGACATGCTATGCTATGACGTTTCTTGGACGACATGCTATACTATGATGTCTTTGGGACGACATGCTATACTATGATGTTTTTGGGACGACATGCTATACTATGATGTTTTTAGTGCGACATGCTATACTATCACGTTTTTTGAACGACATGTTATACTATAACGTTTTTAGAGCGACATGCGATACTATGACGTTTTTAGAGCGACATGCTATACTATGACGTTTTTTGGATGACATGCTATACTATGACGTTTTTAGAGCGACATGCTATACTATGACGTTTTTGGGACGACATGCTATACTATGACGTTTTTTGAGACGACATGCTATACTATGACGTTTTTTGGACGACATGTTATACTATGACGTTTTTTGGACGACATGCTATACTATGACGTTTTTTGGACGACATGCTATACTATGACGTTTTTTGGACGACATGCTATACTATGACGTTTTTGGACGACATGCTATACTATGATGTTTCTTGGACGACATGCTATGCTATGACGTTTTTGGGACGACATGCTATACTATGACGTTTTTAGTGCGACATGCTATACTATCACGTTTTTTGAACAACATGCTATACTATGACGTTTTCAGTGCGACATGCTATACTATCACGTTTTTTGGACGACATGCTATACTATCACGTTTTTGAGACGACATGCTACACTATGACGTTTTTGGACGACATGCTATACTATGACGTTTTTTGGACGACATGCTATACTATGAGTTTTTAGAGCGACATGCTATACTATGACGTTTTTTGGACGACATGCTATACTATGACGTTTTTGGACGACATGCTATACTATGACGTTTTTTGGACGACATGCTATACTATGACGTTTTTGGACGACATGCTATACTATGACGTTTTTTGGACGACATGCTATACTATGACGTTTTTGGATGACATGCTATACTATGACGTTTTTGGACGACATGCTATACTATGACGTTTTTGGACGACATGCTATACTATGACGTTTCTTGGACGACATGCTATACTATGACGTTTTTGGACGACATGCTATACTATGATGTTTTGGACGACATGCTATACTATGATGTTTTTCGGACGACATGCTATACTATGATGTTTTTGAGCGACATGCTATACTATGACGTTTTTGGACGACATGCTATACTATGACGTTTTTTGGACGACATGCTATACTATGACATTTTTAGAGCGACATGCTATACTATGACGTTTTTTGAGACGACATGCTATACTATGACGTTTTTTGGACGACATGCTATACTATGACGTTTTTGGACGACATGCTATACTATGACGTTTTTTGGACGACATGCTATACTATGACGTTTTTTGGACGACATGCTATACTATGACGTTTTTGGGACGACATGCTATACTATGACGTTTCTTGGATGACATGCTATGCTATGATGTTTTTGGGACCACATGCTATACTATCACGTTTTTAGTGCGACATGCTATACTATCACGTTTTTTGAACGACATGCTATACTATGACGTTTTTAGAGCGACATGCTATACTATGACGTTTTCAGTTCGACATGCTATACTATCACGTTTTTTGGACGACATGCTATACTATGACGTTTTTGAGACGACATGCTACACTATGACGTTTTTTGGACGACATGCTATACTATGACGTTGTTAGAGCGACATGCTATACTGTGACATTTTTAGAGCAACATGCTATACTATGACGTTTCTTGGACGACATGCTATACTATGACGTTTTTTGGACGACATGCTATACTATGACGTTTTTGGACGACATGCTATACTATGATGTTTTTGGGACGACATGCTATACTATGATGTTTCTTGGATGACATGCTATGCTATGATGTTTTTGGGACCACATGCTATACTATCACGTTTTTAGTGCGACATGCTACTATGACGTTTTTGACACATGCACTATCGTTTTTTGAACGACATGCTATACTATGACGTTTTTAGAGCGACATGCTATACTATGACGTTTTTGGCGACATGTATACTATGACTTTTTTGGACGACATGCTATACTATCACATTTTTTGGACGACATGCTATACTATGACGTTTTTGAGACGACATGCTACACTATGACGTTTTTTGGACGACATGTTATACTATGACGTTTTTTGGACGACATGCTATACTATGACGTTTATAGAGCGACATGCTATACTATGACGTCTTTTGGATGACATGCTATACTATGACGTTTTTGGGACGACATGCTATACTATGACGTTTTTGGGATGACATGCTATACTATGACGTTTTTTGGACGACATGTTACACTATGACGTTTTTTGGACGACATGCTATGCTATGACGTTTTTAGTGCAACATGCTATACTATGACGTTTGTTGAACGACATGCTATACTATGACGTTTTTAGAGCGACATGCTATGCTATGAAGTTTTTTGGACGACATGCTATACTATGACGTTTTTTGGACGACATGCTATACTATGACGTTTTTGGGACGACATGCTATACTATGACGTTTTTGGGACGACATGCTATACTATGAGGTTTAAGAGCGACATGCTATACTATGACGTTTTTTGGACGACATGCTATACTATGATGTTTTTAGTGCGACATGCTATACTATCACGTTTTTTGAACGACATGCTATACTATAACGTTTTCAGAGCGACATGCGATACTATGACGTTTTTAGAGCGACATGCTATACTATGACGTTTTTTGGACGACATGCTATACTATGAGGTTTAAGAGCGACATGCTATACTATGACGTTTTTTGGACGACATGCTATACTATGATGTTTTTAGTGCGACATGCTATTCTATGACGTTTTTTGAACGACATGCTATACTATGACGTTTTTTGGACGACATGCTATACTATGACGTTTTTTGGACGACATGCTATACTATGATGTTTTTAGTGCGACATGCTATACTATGACGTCTTTTGGACGACATGCTATCCTATGACGTTTTTGGAATGACATGCTATACTATGACGTTTCTTGGACGACATGCTATGCTATGACGTTTCTTGGACGACATGCTATACTATGATGTCTTTGGGACGACATGCTATACTATGATGTTTTTCGGACGACATGCTATACTATGATGTTTTTCGTGCGACATGCTATACTATGACGTTTTTAGAGCAACATGCTATCCTATGACGTTTTTTGGACGACATGCTATACTATGACATTTTTAGAGCGACATGCTATACTATGACGTTTTCGAGACGACATGCTATACTATGACGTTTTTTGGACGACATGTTATACTATGACGTTTTTTGGACGACATGCTATACTATGACGTTTTTTGGACGACATGTTATAATATGACGTCTTTTGGACGACATGCTATACTATGACGTTTTTTGGACGACATGCTATACTATGACGTTTTTGGGAAGACATGCTATACTATGACGTTTCTTGGATGACATGCTATGCTATGATGTTTTTGGGACCACATGCTATACTATCACGTTTTTAGTGCGACATGCTATACTATCACGTTTTTTGAACGACATGCTATACTATGACGTTTTTAGAGCGACATGCTATACTATGACGTTTTCAGTTCGACATGCTATACTATCACGTTTTTTGGACGACATGCTATACTATGACGTTTTTGAGACGACATGCTACACTATGACGTTTTTTGGACGACATGCTATACTATGACGTTGTTAGAGCGACATGCTATACTATGACATTTTTAGAGCAACATGCTATACTATGACGTTTCTTGGACGACATGCTATACTATGACGTTTCTTGGACGACATGCTATACTATGATATTTCTTGGACGACATGCTATACTATGATCTTCTTTTAGCAACATGCTATACTATGACGTTTTTAGAGCGACATGCTATACTATGATGTGTTTTAGAGCGACATGCCACACTATGATGTTTTTTAGAGCAACATGCTAAACTATGACGTTTTTAGAGCGACGTGCCAAACTATGATGTTTTTAGAGCGACATGCCATACTATGATGCTTTTTTGAGCGACATGCTAAACTATGACGCTTTTAGAGCGACATGCTGTATTATGATGTTTTTAGAGCGACATGCTATACTATGACGTTTTTTGAGCGACATGCTATACTATGACGTTTTTAGAGCGACATGCTATACTATGACGTTTTTTTGGACGACATGATAGACTATGATGCTTTTAGAGCAACATGCTATACTATAATGTTTTTAGAGCGACATGCTATACTATGATGTTTTTTAGAGCGACATGTTATACTATGATGTTTTTTGGACTAAAGGCTATACTATGATGTTTTTAGAGTGACATGTTATACTATGATGTTTTCTGGACGACATGCTATGCTATGACGTTTTTTGGACAACATGCTATACTATGATATTTTTTGGACGACATGCTATAGTATGATGTTTTTTAGAGTGACATGCCATACTATGATGTTTTTTAGAGCGACGTGCTCAACTATAACGTTTTTAGAGCGACGTGCTATACTATGACTTTTTTGAGCGACATGCTGTACTATGACGTTTTTAGAGTGACATGCTAAACTATGACTTTTTTGGACGACATGATATACTATGATGTTTTTTAGAGCGACCTGTTATACTATGACGCTTTTAGAGCGACATGCTGTATTATGATATTTTTAGAGCGACATGCTATACTATGACGTTTTTTGAGCGACATGCTATACCATGATGTTCTTTGGACGACATGATATACTATGATGCTTTTTAGAGCCACATGTTATACTATGACGTTTTTAGAGCGACATGCTGTATTATGATGTTTTTGGAGCGACATGCTATACTATGACTTTTTTGAGCGACATGCTATACTATGACGTTTTTAGAGTGACATGCTTTATTATGATGTTTTTAGAGCGACATGCTATACTATGACGTTTTTCGAGTGACATGCTATACTATAGGCTTTTTCAATTGACATATTTCAGTGACTTTTTTGTTTTAGTTTGTTTTTGTTTTTTAGCAACATTTCATAAGAATTTGAACAGTTTTAAAAATTACTGTGCTTTTACTTGTGCAATGAAATATTATTCTATGGCATTTTTTAAACGACATTATACTCTGTTTTCTTGAATAACATACTATTTTGACAATATACTACACTATGACATTTTTTGACCCACATATCATACATGACAATTTTAGGCAACATCCTATCATTTTGCGCTTTTTGAACCACATAATAATGTATGGGTTTTTTTTTTTTGCCGACATGCTGTACTATGAACTACAAACCATACTATGTTATTCTTGAAAAGTATACTATACTTTGACATTTTCTGAACTACATCCTATACTATGGCGTTATACACCGAGTGCTTTGGTTACATGTTGATTTATAATCTAGATTTTTTTCTGTTTTGTTTTTTGAAGGGATTACCACAGACCTGACCGTGAACACCGTTGACACCCACCTGAGGGAGATGCTGCCTAAGATCTCAAGGCTGCTTGGTCGTGGTCTTTCTGGTCCTGCTCCAGAACGCCTTCATCAACTACGTCTTCTTTTGAAGAGGCCCTCAGATGCTGCAATCTCTGACCTTAAGGAGGAACTGCTACTTTCACTCTGTAACGAGATGGCGCTTATTTTAAAGACCCAGCTCTTAGCGGCTTTGAGTGAAAGATTAACATCCATCAAAATGAAACTACAGACAGTTAAATCTGAGCTGACGGTCAGTATTTCAAACATCAAGTCCGACCTGGGCGTCCTAAAGCACGCTGTGGGTGAAACAGAAACTTCACTCTCCACATCACCGTTGACATTGTCACACTCCAAAGCAGAGACCTGTCTGCTGAACTTTTAAAAGTGGACTATAAATGTGAAGAAAGTGAGCAGCAGCAGCCTGTGAGCAGCAGAACAGATGTGAAGAGAAAGAAGTCATTTTCTTTTTTATTTTCTTTCTGGTTGACTTGATGCTGTCAGATGCAGATGTTGGAGCTGATTCTGATCTTTCAAGATAAAAAGCTGCTTTTCCTTCACAGACTTTTCAGGAAATTATTCTCTCAGGTTTTCTCTGCTATTGATATTTTTATTATCTGTGATTATTTCATTATTGTAAAATAAAGTTTGAGGCATAAAGACTCAGTTATTTTATTCCTGAAATCTTTGACGTAGCAGAACTAAACTTCCATTTTCCTTCTTGTACTTCTGATACTAGAACTAAACGTGTCTTCCACACGGATCATCTGGTTTTAATCAATCAGCAGCAACATCACAACAACAAATGAGACAATTTTCATCAAATTAATGAAACTGATGTCATTTAAAACTATCAGTCTGTTTTAGTGTCAAATTAAAGCTGATTACCCTAACTAGCCCTACCCTAACCCTAACTAGAACATTATCGTTACTGTTTTAATCACATTTAAGTTTCCTGAATGTTACATTAATGTCAACCAGCCACAGTTTTATGAACTTAATGAACCACATTACAGGAACACAACACACTTCAGCTGTTGACAGGAAACAACACAAACATCGTTAGCTTGATGCTACATTTAGCTGCTAATCAGGACTGGTCAGCTAGCTTGGTTAGCATCGCTAATTCACATTAAAGCTAATATTCACTGGATGCTAACTTTCTTCTCTGGTCAACACACACAAATAAACTCCACCACCTCCTGGGGTCCCCTGCTCACATTGTATCTGACTCTGAAGTTGAACATGAACTTCATTAAAACCGGCACCGATCAGTAAATTATCATTTATTACCAACCAGCTGTCGGAGTCCTTCAGTGTCTGTTGGTCCAATCAGCCGAAGGACTGAATGACTGAACTGAAAACTGATTGAAACAAGACAACGGACAGAAAAACTGTCTGTGGAAAATGTGCTGCTGCTGCACCAATAAATACCAACAAACTAAAACAAACTTGGTGGAAGTGTTGCTTTTAGTGATTTTTTAATAAATAGCAAACATGAGGCTTTTATTTTTCTGGAAGTAAAAGGAAACGTTACTTAGCCATAGTTTCGCTAACTTAACTTAAGCTGCACTTTCACCATGTTCTGATAGATTTTTTTTTTTAATATTAAAATAGCTGCATTTCCTTTGTACATTTGGTCGTTTCTTATGTTGCTGCTGTTTCATTGCAATTAGATTTTAATAATATCACTTTAAATACAGATAACTGAAAAGAAAAAACTGGCCCTGAAATACTCAATGAACTCATACGTCATCTAGTGTTAAACTGAATAAGAATTCTTAATAATAAAAAATGTAACTGACTGGGCTGTATTAATTAAATCGAGGTATTTCAAATTGAAAGAAACATAGCATTGACTGAAAGATTTCAGTCAATTAAACCTTAAATTCATTTACCTAAGAAAACCATCCTTTAATGTCTTACCTTGAAATGACCTACATTTAAAAAAAAAAATATAGGTGCAAAGTAAAAGTTTCACACTAAAGATGAATCACTGATGAACATTTAATTGCATTAACTAAATTATTATGAGGAAACAGAAATCCATTTCTAATATTTGTATCAAATGTGTTTATGTCTATAAAATATACTGGACATCAATAACAAATGTCTGCATAGTGAAATATATGAAGTCCATCTGCATTTATATATCATATTGATGTTTAAATTACAGGAACTGCAGCAGACGTTCAGTCAAGTTAGCGGAATTACGGATAAACGTTATCTCTTTCAAAATAAAAGCTGTGATTTGTTTTACGTAAAAATTACGTGATTTTGAAATTGTAAATCAAACTGCAATAAGCGTTAGCTAGCTGCTCCACTTGCTCTGAATAGTTTTGTTCTCATCTTTGTCTAGCCCAAACGAAAAATTAATCCATATTCTGGCTACATTACCGACAGCAGCGTCCCTGGAGTGACCGAAAAGGTTAGCCGACCTAGCGGAAGTGCTAATGAGGTCTGCTCTGGCACGGATTATTACCGTCACACATGTAGCTTTGAAAATAAATCTTCCACGAGTCACAGAGCTGTAGCTCCATTTCAGTGTGAGCTCTAATGTTTCTCTGTGTGACTGTGTCTGGCTTCCTCTAATAAAATCCTCCTGTTCACTGGGAGCTGCAGCTACCAGAGATAGGAATATCTATGTATGGGTCAGACTGACCATGAGCCGGAGAGCAGCGATTGGTCAGACTGACTGACTGACAGCCGGAGAGCAGTGATTGGTCAGACTGACAGAGCCGAGGACTCTCTGTCCCGCCCACATTTACGGCTTCTGCTGTTTACCGACGCTGCTGCTAACATTGTTAGCATCCAAAAGTGAAGATAAAATCTACAGGTAAGTCATCTTTGTAACTAGTTGTACTCTTCTCCACATCTGGACAACATCACATAAAGCAGTGAAGTTACTCTAAGTTAACATCAGACTGTAACCTCTAATATTAACATGTTCTAACATCCTGTTTTAAAGTTGTTCTGTAAATCTGAGATTACGTTTCCTAATTTAGTGTTAACGCTGATGCTAAATCAGGTTAGTCAGTGTCATAAACTAGTTAACTGCTAGCTGTAGTTAAGTGTCCTGCAGGTCACAGCTGATCGATCATAATGGATCGATAACTTCTGTTTTAATTATCAGCAGATATAAATAAATCTACGTTTATGTTTCTCCACAGAACTGTTACTGATGGATGTTAATCTCAGTTCAGTTCTGAGTTAATATCTCTGTTCTTTGCTTCAGTTTTTTCTCTAACAGTGTACGGTGAGATAACTGCGGAGCTCATGTTAATGCTAATGATACATTAGAATAAAAAGAATAAACTTTATTGTCCATCTAAGGCAGTAAAATGGTCCTCAACTAGGAAAACAAACATTCCCATAAGATTAAAAAATAGGACAAAAAAAAACACACTATTTTGTTCCATTCATATCCTGATGTGTTCATTCTGATATTTAATGTTCCAGCAGTTGGAATTAAAGAACCTTGTAGATCTTTTCCTCACTGTTAGTGTCTTTTCCTTCCAGTCTTGGTCTGGATCGTTGGGAACATCTGGTCTGATGGACTGAGAACTACAGAGAACATGAACATCCAGCTGTGGTTGTCTGAAGAGTCTTCTCCATCACTGTGAGGAAGAGCAGCACTGATGTCCTCCTCATGCTTCCAGTAATAACAATAATGCTGCAGATTGAGCTCCTCTCTTCAAAATACAACTTGTCTTGTGACTGTTCAGTTTTTACACTTCACTGTTAGCAACACATTTGTAGCAGGAGAGTTCTGCTCTTAAATCACTGTGGGTTGTCCGCTAATCGTGTCTCGCTGACATGGTGTAAAAACTGGATGATATCTCTCTTGGCTCTCTCTCATGCTTGGACGCCGATGACACGCCCCTTCCGGTCAGTTCGCTTCCGGCCGTCTCGCAGCTTCGGCTTCCGGCTCTAAACATTTCAGGCGACTAATTGGAGTGTTTTAGAACAGCGTTGGAGTTGCTGCGGGTAGGTCACTGGTCACTCTTTTTCTATGCATGGTTAATTTAGGATAGGATCCGGTATGCACGTTTACATGTCTGGTTTAATCGTAGGAAGCTACGGCGGCTAACCCGCGTCTGACGGCTCCCTCTTCCACGTGTGTGTAGCTCAGAGCCTTCTGGAGGTACTCGGGCTTGGCTGGATGCAACAAAAATAACCAGAATGTTATTGGCTCAGGTGAAGGGATTTATTGCTTAGTGGCAAATGGAACATAAAAGTGATAAAGAACAGAAGACTGGGGAGTGTTGCTAAATCAAAGAACAGAATATAACAAAACGAAGTAACTTAGTGAAACACCAACAAAACAAGTAACTCCCTAGCCAAACTTAAATACAGGAACAACACCCACCACAAGTAACAAAAACTAATACAAAGAGTGCAAAAGGATGAACTAAACAAAACTGGTGCCTCTGAATACACACTCTGACCACACAGTTCACAAATACTCAGAAATACCGAATAGCTTCTCCCTAAGTTGGCGGACTGCTAACCGGAGCCTCCAGTCTCCACTGAGACTGGAGGCTCCACACCAAAGTAGCAGCTGCCAACAGGAGCCCGAAGTGTCTTTAGAACCTACCACGAGTATCTACAGACCGGAACACATCATAGGAATACAAGCAGGGCTGCAGTGCAGGTCGTCTACTCCGGAGTCATTAGTTGGAATGGCTGGCAGCTGGGGTACCTGGAGAGGCTCTGAAACCAGCCACAGATGATCGTCAGCAGTTAACGTGCTCTGAAATGACGGTTAGGACGGAGGACTAAACGTGTTTTAATTGTTTTCTGAGTGACTAGTTGTGACAACATGGTCTCAGTTTGTTCTGATGTATTTTATCAGATCCAGCTGATGTTCTGCTGCGTGTTGTTCTGATGTATTTTATCAGATCCAGCTGATGTTCTGCTGCGTGTTCTGATGTATTTTATCAGATCCAGCTGATGTTCTGCTGCGTGTTCTGATGTATTTTATCAGATCCAGCTGATGTTCTGCTGTGTGTTGTTCTGATGGGAGGCTGCTGAGGGTCTGAGTGTTTCTGTGAACAAACCCGAGTTAAACCTGAAGCTCTGCTCTGGATCTGTTCCACTGAACTCACAGACTAACACACAGCAGTGGACGTGCTTCTATGTTGTGGGTTTTCTTGGTGAGACAATAATTAGCTTTGTGGCTCGTTATTAACCAGGCAGCCTGTGTTAAGTTGTGATTATCCCCAGTTAACCTGGGCGTGTTTTCTGAACATTCACCAGGTGTTAAACACCTGACAGAATGACAAAGATCTATGTGGATGAAGTGGGATATTTATCGGACTAATCGGTGGCATGATGAGAAAGACTGTGGTCTCCAATTTTATCTCTGGATTACATCATTTCCTCTCACCATTCATAAAGATATGTGTTTTTTATTTTGCCCACGCATTTATTTTTACAGTCTGTAGGTGATATTTACACGGATATAGACTTTATTAAGTAGTGATACCGTCGTTTTTCGGCGAGGTCTTCTTTATCTAGTATCTTTATTTCACACACAGCCAGATCTGGTCTGAACGAATCTGAGGACGAAACGTCTGGAGACGGAAATGATCACCAGTTAACTTGATCGTCAGTTAAACTGGAACAACGGTCGGAATCACAAGAGTTCTACACATTTTATAAATACTTACTTGGAATATGAAAGCAATTTTGTTCACACTGAGATCATGAGCTCACAGTGTGATGCGTGTACTCCCTCTAAATAAGACAAACATGTCTGTGTTGTTTTCAAAGTACGTGGTGCAGTTTGGGACAGAGAAGTGAAGTCAAGTCGCCATGAATTATGACTTTGATTTCCGGTTCTGCCGGTAGCTTCCAAATTGGAAAGGGCTTTTTTTTTTTTCAAACTGTGAAACTGGTAAAAACGCAGTGTTTTTTTCTTTCTCTACATTTTGTTTTCCATTATTGTTTTTTTTTCATTTTATTTTGAAGTGGAAAAACGAATGAGCAAACCATACACGGATTTAAAATATACACGGACCTTTTTCATTTGTTTCCATACTTCTCTCTCTTCTGTGTAAACACTGCCTGCAGTTTAGCCAAAAAGTTCCTGAAGTTTTGAGACGTGATTGTTGGTCGCTGCTGAGTCACTCATGACTTCATAGATGTGCAGAGAACCGCAGAAGTTTTTGTTTTTTAGAGAGTATGGTTTTAAGCTTAGATTTGGATCATTTTTCTGATGGAACAGCACATCATAGATGAGTAGTTCAAAGATTGTTGGAAATCTGACGATAATTTCTGTTTGTACACTTCCAGCTTGCACTCTGTTTCCATTTATTCCAGTTATGTCTCTCTGTCCAATGCTGAGCAGTGAACAGATTTAAAATTAACATTGCAATTTGAAACAATGCAATTAGCAAAACACAAAAGTTGCAGTTTAAAGTATATGTTATGCAGACTGTTACACTTTTGGTTGTGACTCAAATGTAAGGTAATGCTCCATCAAATTTTATTTAGATTTGAATTCAATTAATGAGCACGATGTATACTGCTTTTTATGACCCTCCAAATTTACAACTAGGTTAGCCAGTATCCTAATATTTATATCCCATTGTTGAAGAGTTGCACTGAACTCATTAACATACCACTGGTTTATGTGTGAATATATAATCCATATTGTACCTGTGTTCCCTGCAGATGTGCAGCAGCTGATCATTAAAGAAGAGGTTCCCCATGAACAGAGCTCCAGTTTGGACCAGCAGGATCCAGAGTCCATCCCCATAAAGGAGGAACTGTGGACCAGTCAGGACAGAGAGCAGTTAATGGGCAAGAAGAGACTGATATCAGCAGGTTTTAGTTCACATCATTCCTATAAAAAGTGACAACAATGAAGATAAAATCTCAGTCCTCAAGGCTTCATCAGAGCCAAATTAAAGAAAACAGAGAGGGAACGAACAGCTCAGCTAAACAGATGACAACAGACACTGATGGAGACGACTGTGGAGGACCAGAACCGACCAGGAACCCAGATTCAAAGACTCATTTTGAACCAAATACTCATGGAAAGTCTTCAGACTCTTCAGAAACTGGAGACAGTGAAGATGAAGAGGAGGAGCAGGATGAGTGGCACGAACCATTGTCAGATTCTGGACCTGAAACTGAAGACAGTGATGATGATTGGAAGGAGACCAGAGCAGCTAAGTCTGGTGGAAATAATAATGTGACTTGTAACACCAAGAAAAAATCTTTTAGCTGCTCTGAATGTGATAAACAGTTTACCAACAAGCAGTCGCTTTCTAAACACAAGGCAAGTCATTCAGGGAAAAGCTCTTCCAACTGTTCAGCTGATGAGAAATGTTTTAGAGTGAAGCAAAATGGGAAATCAAAGAAAAAGGGACGGAAAGTAAATTGCTGTAAAGAATGTGGTAAAACATTTGTAAATGGTTCTCATTTTAAGGTGCACCTGGCAGCTCACAGAGGAGAAAAACTATTTGGCTGCAATATTTGTGGTGCAAGATTGAGTCAGCATGGAACTCTGAAGGCACACATGATGGACCACACAGGAGAAAGACCGTTTGGCTGTGACGTTTGTGGTAAAAGATTTTGCCAAAAAGCAACCCTAAAGACACACATGACCATTCACACAGGAGAGAAACCGTTTGGTTGCAATACGTGCGGTCGAAAATTTAGACGTCAGCCTGATCTTAATAAACACATGAGAAGCCACACTGGAGAGAAACCATTTGGTTGTGGTGATTGTGGCGCCAGATTTTCTCGACAGGAATCTCTGAACAGACACATGATAATCCACTCAGGAGCAAAGCCGTTCTGTTGTGCTGATTGTGGTAAAAGATTTAACCGAAGTACACATCTTACGAGCCACAAGAGAGTTCATACAGGAAATAAGAAAAGCTTCACCGAAGGAGAGAGACCGTATGTCATTCAGATTTTGTCACCGGAGATCTCTGAACAGACACATGACAATCCACTCAGGAGCAAAGCCATTTTGTTGTGATGAATGCAGTCACAATTTTAAACGAAAGCCACATCTTGACAGGCACATGAGAGTTCACACAGAGCCATTTCCATGTGATGATTGTGGGAAAATATTTACACAGCGACCTCATCTACAGCGTCACATGAAGACAATACAGAAAATAGAAACCGCATAGTTGCAGGGCTTGTAGTGAACGATTATCGTAAATCAGTAAGAACCACAGCTCTAACAATGCTTAAAAGCAGCAAACATTAAAACAAAGCTCACTGTAGTGACTCTACAACCTGCTCAAATCTACATCGTCCCTGCTGTTTAATTTACCTGCAGTAGACTGGACCCAACATGAACCCTGCTGCTGTCTCTGAATAAAACTACTTGATTACTAAGTAATTAACGCTGACATTTATTTTATCGAACACTAATGCAGTTTTTGTTTTCATTATTATTGTTATTATAGCGAAAGTCCACTGTTCACTGGCTCTGAACACATAGACTAATCATGGATCACAGGAGGCTGGATGTTGATCAGGACCTGAGATGGGCGTCATCAAGTCTCACCCAAGCTAACAGATGGCAGACTGGTTGGATGCAGCGTGTGAAGAGAGATAAACTAAACAAGACAAGCTAACAAATGCTACAGAGAAGTAGTTAGCTATAGACTGCATTCCAATTAGTATTGTGGAAGATGTTGGTCTGAGGAACGTTCTTAGGATCGCAACGAATGACGGCACATATGAGCCTGAACCTGCATCAACTGGAAGGTTTTTTGTGTGTGACGATATAAACCAGGACTATAGTCCTCGACGCAGCGGTCATGGGTTCAAGTCCGTCCCACGGTCATTTGCTCTTCTCTCCATGTTTCCTAGCACTGTTCACTGTCCTATATATATATATATATATATATATATATATATATATATATATATATATATATATATATATATATATATATATATATATATATATATATATATATATATATATATATATATAAGCCTAAAAAAGCCCAAAAAAAGGAAGTGCGAACATGGACATGTGATGGGACATTTCATCCCATCATTTTAAGTATAAGAATTACAGTGTATAAAATGACTTAATCAAAAAGTTATCAGGTTACAGCATAATTAGTCATAAAATCAATGAGTTATAATATTTACAACATAGAGTCCCTACATTCTGCTTGTCAGTCTGTGAGAGTATGATTTTTTGATTTACCATGTTCTTAACTGTGGTGTTATAATTGTTGGTGTTAACTGAACGACCATGATTGACAAAGTAATAACCTGTAGGGCTATGAACAGATACTTCAGGGAAAAAGTCAAGAGGGTTAAAATTGAACTTTGCGTGATGACTTCGTTTCAAATAATCAAGGAGGCTTAAGAGTTAATCTTTGGAAAATTAATTAAAAATGATTGGAAAAAACAAGTAAGTCCTACGTTGCATTGTGAAATGTCGGTGACAGTTTGAAGCTAACTTCAGCTTTTCTGTTTCTCAATAATGAGCCTCCCGAGTTTCGGCCAGAGGTTGGTATTTCTGCATCCCTAAGCTAAAACTGGGCTTCCTCTATTTAACTGTTTTTCAGCAAAGCAGGAAGGGGGTGAGAGTTGAGATGCTGAAAGGCCTCATGGTTGAAGAAATGAAAAAGTGTGCAACTTGGGAGGGGGGAGAATATGTTGTACTGCATATGTGCCTAAGGGGTGTTAAGAAGCATGAAGGTATAAGATCCCAGAATCAGAAATAAGGGCGAGACTCTGGCAGAAAAACAAACTAAATGAGGGAACACAGTGTGATATTATAACCAGGGATTTATAACCAAATTATGCGCGAACCCAATGAAGGTGATTAAGCTAACTTGAATACTTATTTTTTATAATCTTTGTTTAAACAAAGTAACCGAATCAAACGGGTAACTCACTGAAAAGTGATGGTTTTGATTACTATGAGAAACTGATGTTTTTAATAGGTTTAATTATTATGAAAATGAAAGCATAGTTCTATTATATGAATCACGTTAATCAATTAGATGTATGTTACCATTTATATATTTGAATCTGAGTGATTGAATTTTGTAAGTTATGAGCTAATGCTTCGCCCATGCTGAAACATTTTAATAAACATTTATCTTGCATTCAAAGTCAACAGATTGAAAATTCAATTTATCTCTTTTTCAATGAGTTATTATATATCCTCTGGTGGTAAAACATTCGGTGAATGTGTGCATTACAACTAAATGGTTCGGAAAGGTTTTCTTAAGTCATTGGAGCTATGTGTAGCCTTATTTAAACTTATCTCTGGGGTTATTCATATCCAAACCTCTAAACTTTAAATCTAGCAACTTACCAAGGTCAAGATCCGCTTAGAGGAAAGCTGCCGTTAACAGGCGTGACTGGCAAGTTAATTTAACCATTCAAAAGGCTACTCAGTTAAATTAATTATCAGAGGAAGCGGGACAGGCGTCTGGATGAAGGCAGTCAGCAGCTAGATGAATTTCCTCACCACCAGCTTAAACCGTTCCTCATATCCCATCTGGGTTAGAACCCTCTGGGCAGCAGGAACCTAGACCCGTTAGATGGAGTGATTCTCTGACTATTAATTAAATTAATTTAGGAGATAACTGCCCCGGGATCGACACACTACATTTGAGGTTTAAATGATCAAAACACAATAGTAAAACATTGTGGAAAACATATCCTTTCCTGTTGCCAGCAGGTGGCGCTATGACTGTGAATGTATTTTGGCATATGAATGTGATCAGGGCAGGACTCTGATCAAATATTTCAAGTCTGAGGCAGATTGAAGCGTGTAGAGGGTAGTTACAGAGCACTTCCTGTTTCACTGTGAAGCATCAAAATTCAGGGGGCCACCATGGCCACGCCCTTAGACTTTTGTTGAAGATTTTGATAACTTATTGATAAAATAATGTTAGATAAAATACCTCCAACTTATCAAAATTGCCCTGGAAACTGCCCAACATCAGACAAAACGTCTCCAAAATTATTAGAGGTTTGAAGTGAGTTCACAGAAAGGAAACTGCTGATGAGCCGCTCAGACAGAAAGAGACTTCCTGTTCTCAGAGAAGAGTTGCCGAAAGTTTCTATCCTGCAAGATTAATGCAAAGTGGAACCAGAAAGAACCGGTTTATGTGCTCAGGCAAAGTTAGCTGTATCTTCTCAGCAGAAGATACTCAGGGACTTCATGTTTGTGAGCAGTTCAGGAATAATTTATGAGAAGTTTCTTCAGATTTAATCTCACTGGATCTTCACCTATCTTGTCATGTTACTGGGTAAGTCAATATTTACACTGTAGAGCAAATTATAGAAAATAACTTGTAGTTTATCACACTCACCTTCAAGAAATTGGACAGTCTTTTGTCTCCTGTCAAATTTTTTCTCACTGTGGATTCCTTTTTCACTGTGATATAAAGTCCTGGACTTCTATGGAAACAGAAATACCATGAAGAAGGAGAGAAAACTCAGAAACATCTTCATAAAATATGAGACAGTTTTAATTCCGTAATCAAATTTCTTTGATTATCTATTTTTCAAAAATAGAAAAACATGTACACCATGTTTTCAAGAACCCGAACCCTTGTCATTGACACTGAGGGGAAAAACATGGATCGACATACTATAGATATTTAGCTATTGTCAAGGGAGGCCAAGTTTTGAGATCCCAGAAGCAACGACTACCTGAGGTCAACAAAGGCTTTTTGAGCAGACTAATAAAGATCTACAAGGGAAACTATATAAGTTAACCACATGATTATGCTTGAGTAAAGAATGATTTTCATAGGCTGATATATATTCTAAAGTGATGGTTTTTCATAGAATGAAATGATTAAGATGTTACAATAAAATGAGTTGTATGATCACAGGAGAAGGTGACGATTAAAAGAAATGATTATAAGTAAAAAGCACTGTGTACGAAAAGAGAAAGCTGATTTTAAACGGCGCACTTACAAGAAAGTAGACCTCAGGAATTCCCCAGCGTTGAATTCTAGGCCAGTGAAGAAAGTGTGCGTATTTCCAAATATGGTTGTCAGAAGCACAAGAGGAGTGTGTTGATCAGTGAGTTAGGATGAATCGTGACAATGTGTGTAAAATGTGTGTAATCAGAGTGTGTACAATGTGTGTAATCAAACTGCAATCACTGAGTGTGTAGTAGAAATGTGTATCTGTGTAATCAGTGTGAGCCTGATAGTTTTTTTGTCATGTGATTGTTGATCACAGCTGAGTCACAAATGGCTTCACAGTTGTGTAAAAAGGCACAGAATTTTTTGTTTTTTTTACAGAATCTTGTTGGAGTAAATGATTTATTTTTTGCAAATTTTTATTTGAGACATAGAATAAAGTTGATTCATTCGTGAAAAGCTTAGATTGAATTCATTTTGCTGACAAAAAGACAGATGAATAGTTAAAGGACGATCAGAAAGTTGAAAATCCAATCATTCTATCTGTTTTGGCAGTTCCTGACTTTTAAAAAAGGTGCAATTTCTAAAACCCTCATGAAATTCGGTTATGTAACCACTATGTAATGAAAATGATGAGTTATTCTACTGAACAGCGGGCAAGTTTGTGAAGGAGTTAAAAGAGGAATGGGCTCTATAGGAAACTAGAATACAAACGGGGGGAAGTGACTTTACAGACAGTTTTCACTGGACATCGCTGGAGTTGGATTATTAGCTCCAACTAGGCTACAAAACTACACTGAAGGACTAACGGAATATTTTCTTGAACCCAAACAGAAGACGGATTATTGCAGAACACATCTGGAGTTGGGATTTTAATCTCTCCCTGGAGGAAAGGAGGACTTTACTGTGGACTCGGATCTTGTACTGGGTCTTAAGTGACGGATTCTCCTGGATCAGGTTGGGACGAATCTAACATCAATGCTCAGCTCTGTTATTACGCAAATGATTAAAGCACTACTAGTTTTGAAATCATTTGTTGCAATCATTGAAGAGCTGTTGCTTTGCTCATGCGACAAATTTGCAATAAATGTTCTAATTTCTAACTTTAATTTGAGGTTGCATATTTATTGATGGTAGTAAAAAGTTAGGTGGAGTAATGATTCATAAAAGTTGGACCACTAGTCCCGTACCATGGATTACCAGGGATCTAACATTACATTCCAAAAATCAATAAAACTGAAATCAACACAATTTTACCAACATCAATGTCCATAGAAACATATTGAAAAATACTTACCTTTTTCATTTGTTTCCATACTTCTCTCTCTTCTGTGTAAACACTGCCTGCAGTTCAGCCGAAAAGTTCCTGAAGTTTTGAGACGTGATTGTTGGTCTCTGCTGAGTCACTCATGGCTTCGTAGATGTGCCGAGAACTGTAGAGATTTTTGTTTTTATAGAATATTTTCAGAGCAAAGTATTTATTTTTGGTGATTTTTTATTTGAGACGTAGAATAAAGTGATTATGATGAAACATCTTGGTTTTAAGCTTAAGACTCATATGTAAGGTGATGCTCCATCAAATTTTATTCTGATTTGAATTCAATAATGAGCAGGATGTATACTGCTTTTTATTACCCTCCAAATTTACAACTAGGTTAGCCAGTATCCTAATATTTATATCCCATTGTTGAAGAGTTGCACTGAACTCATTAACATACCACTGGTTTATGTGTGAATATATAATCCACATTGTACCTGTGTTCCCTGCAGATGTGCAGCAACTGATGATTAAAGAAGAGGTTCCCCATGAACAGAGCTCCAGTTTGGACCAGCAGGATCCAGAGTCCATCCCCATAAAGGAGGAACAGGAGGAACTGTGGACCAGTCAGGACAGAGAGCAGTTAATGGGCAAGAAGAGACTGATATCAGCAGGTTTTAGTTCACATCATTCCTATAAAAAGTGACAACAATGAAGATAAAATCTCAGTCCTCAAGGCTTCATCAGAGCCAAATTAAAGAAAACAGAGAGGAAATGAACAGCTCAGCTAAACAGATGACAACAGACACTGATGGAGACGACTGTGGAGGACCAGAACCAGCCAGGAACCCAGATTCAAAGACTCATTTTCAACCAAATAGTGATGGAAAGTCTTCAGACTCTTCAGAAACTAAAGACAGTGAAGATGAGGAAGATGAAGAGGAGGAGCAGGATGAGTGGCAGGAACCATTGTCAGATTCTGGACCTGAAACTGAAGACAGTGATGATGATTGGCAGGAGACCAGAGCAGCTAAGTCTGGTGGAAATAATAATGTGAGTTGTAACACCAAGAAAAAATCTTTTAGCTGCTCTGAGTGTGATGAACAGTTTACCAACAAGCAGTCTCTTTCTAAACACAAGGCAAGTCATTCAGGAAGAAGCTCTTCCAACTGTTCAGCTGATGAGAAATGTTTTAGAGTGAAGCAAAGTGGGAACTCAAAGAAAAAGGGACGGGAAGCAAATGGCTGTAAAAAATGTGGTAAAACATTTGCATGTAGTTCTAATTTTAAGGTGCACCTGGCAGCTCACAGAGGAGAGAGACTATTTGGCTGCGATATTTGTGGTTCCAGATTTAGTCAGCATGCAACTCTGAAGGCACACATGATGGACCACACAGGAGAAAGACCGTTTGACTGTGACGTTTGTGGTCAAAGGTTTTGCCAAAAAGCAACCCTAAAGACACACATGACCATTCACACAGGAGAGAAACCATTTGGTTGCGATACGTGCGGTCGAAAATTTAGACATAAGCCTGATCTTACTGCACACATGAGAGGCCACACTGGAGAGAAACCATTTGGTTGTGGTGATTGTGGCGCCAGATTTTCTCGACAGGGATCTCTGAACAGACACATGACAATCCACTCAGGAGCAAGGCCATTCCGTTGTTTTGATTGCGGTAGAAGATTTAACCGAAATACACATCTTACGAGCCACATGAGAGTTCACACAGGAGAGAAACCATTTCAATGTGATGACTGTGGGGAAAAATTTAGATGGCCACAAAGTCTACTGAGGCACATGAAGATGATACACAAAATAGAAACCGCATAGTTGCAGGGCTTGTAGCGAACGATTAAAAGCTTAAAGATTAAATGCTTAAAAGCAGCAAATATTCATACAAAGCCCACTGTAGTGACTCTACAACCTGCTCTACTCTACATCATCCCTGTTGTTTAATTTACCTGCAGTAGTCTGGACCCAACATGAACCCTGCTGCTGTCTCTAAATAAAATGGGTTTTATCAGTGTACTTATAGTACTCCTGCTTGTGCTTATGTGAAGTTTAATGGTGTATTTTTGGTTGTGGATGATGAGTAACTGCTATGATCAAAGCTAATGGGGATCCTAATGAATAAGAAATACATTTTTGGGGCATCCGTATAGCTCAACGTGTTGAGCGGGCGACCCATGTACAGGGGCTGGTCCCCGATGCAGCTGCCCCGGGTTCAATTCCCGCTGGCGGCCCTTTGCCGCATGTCTTCCCCTGACTCTTCTCCTCTGTTTCCTGTCTCTCTCTCACTGCGCCTATCCAATAAAGCTGAAAAAAAGGCCAAAAAAATAATTTTAAAAACAAGAAATACATTTTTGTTATTGTTTAAGGCTGTTTAAAAGTGTATAAACTGTTCATATCGCACTGTTTGTTGTTGAAAATGTAAGTGCAACCTAAAAAAATAAATCAGTTCTGTTCCACCAATCAAGAGATCAGCCTCATTAAACATACTGCACTGTCAATTAGAAATTCTCCATAATGATTACAGTCAAAAAATTAGCATAGCAATAGCCCAGATTCTGGAGTTCTGAATGACAGAGATTGGCAGCAACCACATTTATGGAGCATTAAATAGACCAGCAAGCATCTGTTAAAGACTCAATCCCTAGGGCAAATTATGTAACGGGGGCCCTGGGGTCAAAATCAACCCCCCATAAGAACTTTCAGTTCCCACCGACCACCAGGACGGGGCCAGACTCAACCCCAAAACAAGGAAAAGATCAGCAATGACTCCCCTAGGGTACATAAGGGTTAAATCAGTCTCCCAGATGGTGTCTTGGGAAGAAAAAGATCACCAACCAATATCTTTTGTTCCATACTAAATCCCATTTGGGGTGTGGACATCTCTACTGTAGGTGACACCAAAAATAAAAGATGGGTTATAATGGAGTCAGATATTCAAAATGGAAATTTCTCAGCTCACTCGAATGTCACTCTTAACTCCACTTGAAGCATCACTACCTAATTTAGACCCCTGCGTTGTCAGATACCAACAGAGCAGTTTTTCAGCATACCATTTATTTTTTATTTTACAAACACCTTGGCATTGCGAATGATAAACAACTCCTAAATGCAGTTTAATTCCCAACTTTGTAGGATTAATTTTACCGTTTTATCAACAGGCTCTTCCATTATCTGAGGATATGCAACCTCACAGTCTCCGCCTGCTTATGGCCCCACTTAACAAAAACTGAACAACAAACTGAACAACAGACTGAGCATCCAAATCATCTTCCAGCACCTGTTGAAAATTTGAGGACTATGTTTGAATCCTTGTGGCAATCTCTTGTATTCATAAAACTATCCTTTGCATGTAAACCCCCTCAAATAGACTTCAATTTCTACACTTAGTGGAACACTGAAAAATGCACCACACAAATCTAACACCATAAAACATGTAACGTGCTAAGAAATCAGTCACTACTTCATTCACCACTCTCAAATCATATACCATACGATAAAACTCGTCTGGCTGCTTCACTGGCTGTAGATGTATAGTGCTCTGAGGATTCAGACTCATGTCCAAAACGACTCGCTACAAACCTCCTTCCTATTCTCTACCAATTGTATCTGATGAAGCTTTCTCAGAGTCTCCTTGTCTTGTTCTTGCTGGTCATGCTCCCTTTTCCGACACAGCTCCACCAGATGAGCCACATGATCTGTGTAGACGGCTCTTGTCACGCTTTCTAGAGAAACCACTTCTGCCAATTTACTTCTCACTGGGAGGGGCAACCCTTCCTGTATTTTACCTCGCAGAATTGATTTCTCCATTTGATTCAAATCTGGGTCATTTCCTGTGACATTTCTCCACATCTGATGAGCCCTTGACACCAAGGCCCTCGGATTCTCCTCTGGTCCCAGTGGCTCAATCAAAAATATTATCAGGATGTATGTTTGTTGGGAAAGTATCTCTCAATGCTCTCCATATCCAACCTCTACTTGCAGCAAACAATTCTGGACCATTCACCGAAGTTGCCACATATCTATTAAGACCCGCTTTTTGTAGGATCTCCTCCATTACAGGAACCCCAAGGAGACTGGCTAAGAGTCACTTAATGTCTCCCATGGCAGGCTGCGTTCCCACCAAAACCTCCTCTAACTTTGAAATCCAAGGATATGCCCCATCTTGAAGAGTCGGCAACTTTTCAACTACGTCCGACATATCTGTATTCTGCCAAGGCTTGTATTCCAGATTCTGGCCTCATCTTATCTGACACCTTTCCTTTCCTTCAACATAATTTATATCCAAAAGCCTCTGACTTTTGAGACTTCTTTTTCCTTAAGTTTTTCTCCATTGTCTGCAGCTCCTCTATATCCTTGTATTGTAAAATGAAAACAAATGAATTAAAAAGGCTATTTATGAAGCACCGTATTACCACAACCAATCAGGAGAAATGAAATAAATTTGCCAACTTCAAAGGAAATCAAAAGCTTATCAATAAAAAACAAAACCACTTGTTTATCAACCAATTCTCTAATCATGCCCATTCACCTCAAAATTATCCAATAATTACAATATCCCATCCCTAATCAGCTCTGATTAAACTAAAACATACACAGCTAATGAAACCACCATCAACAAATCTCCACAATATTCAAACCAAATTAATCTAACCACAAATAATTCTTTAAATTAATAGTGATCCATTAATCAGTTAAATGCCCCAGATGGTCAGTCCATTGTTAAGCTTCATTGAGATAATTGCAACATATAATATCCCGTGTGTGTGTGTACACAGATGTACTTTATTGACCTCAGACTAGAAAATTATCTGTGTCAGGCTATAAAAGAAACACTGTGGGCATATATGCGAGGACAAACTAAATAAATGTCACCAATGTTGGAAATAAAATAGATGTGTGCACATAAGTAAATGTAAATACACATCAAAGAGAGTTTGTGGATAAAATCGCACTGACCTTGATGATGTTGGACACAGGAGCTGTACGTGTTGTCATCCGCAAAGTCTCAGTTTGTGTAGAGTACAATCAGCTGTCCTCTCATCTGTTCTTCAGGCCTCCCATCTCCTCGGTCTCCTCCTCAATTCTCATACATCATAGTTAAACAGAGGAAAAACAGAGAAAACAAACAAAGGTTTAATGTTTTATGATCACCATAAATCTTCATGCACAACACAATAAACAACTCATTGAAATTTGCACATATCTGCCAACATTTAGGTCATTTTAATTATCCCCAAAAAATGTCTTTCCTTAAGAGTCTCTAAAGACAACTACTAACAAGCTCAAAATGGATTTCTTACTTCTCACGGATTCTAAATTAATCATACTTAATTTTACACAAAATGCATTGTCAATTTTAGGAATCGAAGGAGTAGGTATTCTCCTTCTCTCTCCCACAAAGAGAGAAAGGAATGGGAGCTCCCTCACTGCTCCTCTCATACAGAAGAACTTATTGGCATCCGAATGGAGCACCACCCCTGGCTCCTCTTCTGAAGTTTAGCAACAACTTCCAGTCTGTGCTGGACATCAGAGAGGGAACATCTGGCCTCAGCTCTCTAAAAGTCAGATCAACCCCATGCAAAAAGCACAAAGTCAAAAATTACACATAGATGCCAGAGTAATATCCTCCGAATCAACAGCTAAAATGCAGAATGTAGAATCTGTCCTCTGACAGTTAAACCTATCACCTCCTTCATTTTAAATAAGACTTCATGTTATTTATTCAAAGTCTCATCTAATGCAGTCTCACACACACACATGCAGAAATGAAACAAAAGACCAAGAGAAACTGCACACCAATCAATCAGCCAAACAAACTGCTAATCCCCTGTGTAAAATCTGAATCTTTCTCCAGCTCTGACAGACTTTATCAGGAGATTGTCTTTCTCTGTTACTGTTTATTGTCTTAAGTATTAATTCATGCTTGTCCTCACTGGTCTCTCCACTCCTCCTCCTCTTAACAAAGGCTCAGATATATTTTATCAGATGTCTTAACGTCCACCACAAGCTCATATATGTACCATCAGCTTTACAAAAATCCTCTATGGAGCTCATATATTTTGTGTGATTTAAAACAAAATTTAGACAGAACATTATTTTAAACCTCAACACATCCTGGCATATCCACTTATAAGATTCTTCACAGTGCAACCAACCAGAACAAACACCCACAGCTTCCACGAACAAATTAATGCCCCAAATGTGAGAAAATATACTCACTCTGACCGGTCCCTTTTTTTTTTTTCGAAGCATTGTAAGAGTCCGCTGGAGCCGTCAGTAACTTTGAAGGAGGCCACATCTGATCCTGCCAACAACGCCAAGTTTTTTAGTGTTTCTCTTAGACATCAAGGATGTGCAGATGTTGAAGTAAACATCCGTTGACACCGACTTGCTTAATAATAAAGTTTATTAGAAAGAAGAACAGCATCGATCAGAAAGAGAGACTGCCTGGGAGGATTCAGCCAAATGATGCTCTCAGAACAACAAACGGACGTCACTTTTATATGTTTTGGACAAGTATGAGGTCACAACGTTTCCTGTTTAGAAGACATCTGGTCAAAGAACAAGACCCCAGTTGATCAACCCCCTAGACATGGTGGTGCCCAAAGAGACCCAGAGGTCCTCCTGGACATAAGGACTCCCTTCTGAGCACAGCATTGACTTCCTTCAGCAGAAAAACACATTCTATTCTACTAACTTATTAAGTAACACATAGATCAGATACTACAGCTTCAACCTCTGGATCATCAGGACACACTTCATCCTCTCAGCACAAACACCGTCCTGATCAGCATCACTTCCATCTGCAGAGAGAAGAAGAAAGACCAGCGGAGATCAATGAGTTTGATCAACATCAGTTGTGTTTCTCTGCACATTTCACTGCCGTCCACAGTGGAAACAAACTGCTGACAGTCATCAAGCTTCATTACTGCACAAACTCTTCACTCATGGATTTACTGCTGCTCCATTTAAACCAACAGTCTCTGAGTGTCCAACATCTCATCTGCTCCTCAAACATCAGCTGACAAACCAACATGGAGGCTGTCAGTCAACACATCTGGATCAAAGCAGACACAAGGACACGCATCCAGATGTGACTGCTGGACCTGAGCAGAGCTTCTGTGCTGTAGAAACACCTCATGGTTCCTACATGTGATGCTGCTGCTGCTGCTGTGAAATAAGAGCCGCTGGTTCGCAGGCTTCAGTCTCACTGATCTCAGAGCTGTGACAAACATCAGACTGATCAGCTGATCACTGTTGAAATGAGAACAGTGAGATCAGATCAGATGGACACTTTGATGAAGGAGGACCACTGTCTCTGCACATCTGGAAGGCTGTCAGCTGGAATCAGCTTGATTTCCTCAACACATCAACACAACAACAACAGTTGGCTTCACAACCACTCAAACACACCATGACAACAAGCTTGTGGCTCCTCTGATTGGCTGACTGCTGTCTCTGTATTTCTGTCACCGTTCTGCTCTCACAGCTTCACTGAGAAGATGCAGGTTTACAAGAGACACTGGATCTTTGCTTTGATACTGACTGTGTTTAGTAGAAAACTGCTGGAAGCAGCAGAGACTGATGGAACTTTCGACTGACCTCAGAGTCTTCAGGCTACAGTCTGGACTCTCCACAAGATCTAACAGATGTTTCACTGATGAATCCCGCAGGTTGTTCTGATTCAGGTCCAGATGTATCAGATGGGAGGGGTTGGACTTCAGAGCTGAGACCAGAGAATCACAGCTGATCTTTGACAACCTGCATTCCCTCAATCTGAATAAAAGATATAGATAAAATCAGTGATGATCCATCAGATGTGTTCAGGTTCTGAATGTGCAGATCAACATTACTCTGTCCTCATCAATCAGCTTTTCTCTAAAACTAGCAGCGTGACTTTGTCCATCTCTTATTGTGGATCATCATCATGTCAGCACAACATTCATCCACCTATTCATGTCCACACATCAATAACATGCTGCATCATCAACAGGATCAGTCAAATAAAACTCAACACAAACCAAAGAAATATTTATACTTCACTCAGGAAACTTTGTCACTTCAAACTGATCTGAGTTCAGAGGATCTTCTGGATCCAGATGTGACTCTTCATCTCAAATTACAAACAATAATTTACATTAACAACTAACACTCAACATTTTTAACACTTTGTGCTACAAACAACTTTTGTCACAACAAACTGAATTTACAACAAAAAACAGAAAATGTGAACCAGAGCAGACCTCAGAATCTTCAGGATGCAGTCTGGACTCTCCAGAAAACCACACAAATGTCTCACTCCTGAATCCTGCAGGTTGTTGAAGCTCAGGTCCAGATGTTCCAGATGGGAGGGGTTGGACTTCAGAGCCGAGACCAGAGAATCACAGCTGATCTCTGACAACCTGCAGTCCCACAAGCTGAAGAAAGAATAAAAGATGTGAGTTGAGGAGATAAAGTTCCTGCTTGAAATCATTCAGAGTTTCATCATGAGTTCAGAGCTGAAGAAGCTTCAGAACGTCCAACTTTACAAAATGGAAACTCCAAGCAGCTGAAGCCAACAGGATGCAGCTTCAAACAGTCCAACAGAAGCAGTGAAGAAGAGCTCTCATTAATATTAATCACAACATGCTGCTGCTTCAAACATCTTGACTTTGAAATGACTCAAAGCAGAGAAATGAAGTGTGTGATGGGTGGAGCAGCTGTCTGTCATCCACCTGCAGCTCCGTGCAGCAAACACAGCTAATGATGGAGGACAGAAGGAAACGATCAGTAGTCTGACTCAGCTTCACTACAGCTGATGCTCTAAAGGTTGGCTGCTACAACAGGAACAAGTCATCTGCATGGAAGAGCACAAACACAATCAATCTGTGGAAACATTCAGCTAAAGTTCATCACATCCAGACGGAGAAACGCTCTGTTTGACTGCTGAGCTGGTGGTTCATCCCTCACTAACCAGGGAAGTTCTGTCTGCCAGCAGCCACACTCATTCTACCATCATGGTTCAGGATTAAAAGGAAGCATTGTCCACACCTTTCTTTAACTGTGGCTCACTTCACAAATTCACTCTCACATTCAGAGCATCATCTCAACTGTCTGACTTTATTTCACTCTTGTTGCCGTTAGTGGCACAACAACTTCAACTCTTTTCTTCACTCAAACCATTAATATCACAGTAAAATACTGTCAGACAGAAAGTTCTGCATCCATTTTACACTTCAAAGTGAAAGAGCTTTAATCAGCACAATGTTCTGACATTTCCTTCATATCTGTTCAAGGTGGAGCTTTTAGTTCTGATGTGATGCTGGACACATGAATCAAACACTGCACAACATTTGATTTAGTGACGCTGTCCACAGTGTTCTGATCATCCATCAACACAACATCAGTGTCACAAAGTCATTTGCTTTCTGTTGCTGGAATTAATCATTGGATCTATTTTACATTTCAATCATCACATTATGGGATAGAATAGTGTTGCTTCAAAACAATCTTCCTGCAGAGAGCTGCGCATCACACTTCCTTTACATACAGTATATATGAGGAAATAAAGCACTTTGAATTCTCTTCTTTAGTTGCTTTGTTTATTTCTATCATAAAAAGTCAAAGTTGTGGATGATGAACAGCATCGGTCAGACGAGTCGTACTGTTTAGATCTTCATGATACTCATCCCTGATCACATGACTTCATCCAACAGTTGGAACCAGGAGATGCAGAATATTAGTTTCTGTTTCACAGGATGAAAAACAGCTTGAATTACAGCTCAAACTATCAGTCCACTGTTTGATGAGTCTGTAGACAAAAGATCAAAAACATTTCAATCATGGTTTCACTCATTTATCCGAAAAAAACATCAAACCGTTTCCAGTCTGTCCACTGTCAACACTCTCTGTTTTCTGTCACATTAAACTGAATATTTTGTGCTTTTGGACTATTGCTGGGACAAAACCAGACATTTGAAGACGTCACCTTCAACTCTGACAAAGTGGGATCAACATTTTTCACTCATTTTAACATTTGATAAACTAAAATACTGAAATAACTGACAGCTTCATCAGTAATAGAAACGGCTGTTGGTTGCTGCTGTCAGTTTGAACGCCACAGAAACATGAGGCCAGATATGAGCTGAAGATCACGTGTGTCAGAGTTTCACTGTCAATTATTCACTGGAGGATTTTTATTCTTAGATTGAGCTTTCAAATGTGCAGCTCAGCATTGCTCTCAGAGTCCAAGGACCAAAGCAGAGAAGAAGAAAACAGACGTTCCCATGAAGATCCTCAGTGTGGATCAGTAGAACATCAGCCTGATTGCTGCAGTTTAGGGGCACCACAACTTTACATCACATTCATCTCAGCACACAAAGAAAACATGATGTCTGACCTCAGAGTCTTCAGGATGCAGTCTGGACTCTCCAGAAAACCACTCAGATGTTTCACTCCTGAATCCTGCAGGTTGTTCCAGCTCAGGTCCAGATGTTCCAGATGGGAGGAGTTGGACTTCAGAGCTGAGACCAGAGAATCACAGCTGATCTCTGACAACCAGCCGTAAAACAATCTGAATAAAGAATAAAAGACAGCGATAAAATCATTGATGATCCATCAGATGTGTTCAGGTTCTGAATGTGCAGCTCAACATTACTTTGTCCTCATCAATCAGCTTTTCTCTAAAACCAGCAGTGACTTTGTCCTTCTGTTATTGTGGATCATCATCATGTCAGCACAACATTCATCCACCTATTCATGTCCACACATCAATAACATCTGCTGACCTCAGTCCACTCTCTCATTACAGGATCAACATCAAATCTCTTCATTCTTTCATTTATTCCATCACCTTCTTCTTCTGTGGAAATCAGCTTGCTAATTTTGTCTCATTCACATCTTCCAGTGTGTCTTCCAGCAACAGTCACATGTCATCTGTACATTCCAGAGGGATTCTGATTCCTGCTGTCCACACTGATTGTCCACTGCTCTCTTCCTAACACAACTCCACTGGAAGGAATCACTTCATGAGCTCAGCTCACACTAACATCAAGCTTCAGCTTCTGACTGACAATCAACTTCCACACTGCTGACAACTAAACTCCTCTTTGACTTCCTGAGGGTCCACTGCAGCTCAGCACAAACACTGTGGAAACACAAACATACTGGCTGGATCTGTGGAAGTCAGACTGCTGAAGCCTCACATCACTTTCACATTCAGACACACAGCAGGACTGTGGATTCTGTCCTCCATCTTGGAACTCTGCAGTCAGCTGATCAGGGGATTTATTCACACTTCAACAATCTCAAACATCTTCACAATGGTTTCAGGAAAATACTCCAAATTTATTAACAACAAACTCCAACATTCAGTCAAAGATTTGACTTGAATATATTGACAAACCATCAAGAGTCAGAGAACTGACCTGAGAGTCTCCAGTTTACAGTTTGGACTCTGCAGTCCAGCAGAAAGACACTTCACTCCTGAATCCTGCAGGTTGTTTCCTCTCAGGTCCAGTTCTCTCAGATGGGAAGGGTTGGACTCCAGAGCTGAGGCCACGACTTTACAGTGACTCTCTGAGAGTTCACAGTTATAAAGTCTGTCATGACACATAAATGACAAAACAGGTTATTATGAAAAAGGACACTTTATATTTCCAGCTGCTTCTGTGGTGGACATGATGTCTTTCTCATCATGAAGCCTGTCAGTGCAGTTCATCCTGCCTCACTCCAACACAGACCAGTGTCTCCACTCAGACTTTGTCAGAAAATTAAAACTTGAGGATTAATCTTCAAATTATTACCACCATTGTATGCAAGTTAAATTTATTTATAATGCAAATTTAAACCCTGCTTAAGCTGATTAAAGTGAAATAAAAAGTATCTCTCTCTCACACACACACATGTGCCCTATCACTGTCATTGATCAGCTAACAAGCAAGCGCTAGCATCAGGCGAGCTACCAGTGAGACTAATGTTATGTTTCCTCACTTTAAAACGCAACAAACGTAGGATAATAGGATAAAGCCCTAGTTTGAACATCTGAGACTAAACACAGCTGCATGGAAAGTTAGAAATAAACAAGTGGAACATTGAGAATAATGAGACTGTTCTAGTGAGAACATCTAAAGAACTCAACTACTGATCTACTCTGATCATCTTCATCACATCTGGACTCACCAAAACTTTCTGCAGTTCCTCACAGCTGGAATCAGTCTCTGTTTCCCCTCCTTTGATGTTCTGTACTTGTTCAGGTCCAGTTCATCCAGAACCTCCTCTGACATCTGCAGCATGTAGGCCAGAGCTGAGCAGTGGATCTCAGAGAGTTCCTTCTCTGATCTGTTCTCTGACTGCAGGAACTCTTGGATCTCCTGATGTACTGACAGATCCTTCATCTCCATCAGACAGTGAAAGACGTTGATGCTTCTGTCTGGAGACATTTCATGACTCCTCATCTCCTTCAGGTTGTTGATGACTCTCTGGATCATTTCTGGATGGTTCTCTGTCTGAGCCAGCAGACCTCCTAAGAGTCTCTGGTTGGACTCCAGACAGAGGCCATGAAGGAAGCAAACAAACAGATCCCGGTGACCATTTTTATTTCTAAGGGATTTCTCCATGACTCTCTTCAGGAACACATCCAGACTGTCATTGTTGTAGTATTTCCAGTCTTTTCCCAGGAAGTCCTCCAGAACCTTCTCCTTCCTGGTGGTGTAACAGTGGAACATGTAGACTGCAGCCAGAAACTCCTGAACGCTCAGATGGACGAAGCAGAACACCTTGTCCTGGTACAAGCCTCTCTCCTCTTTAAAGATCTGTGGGAACATTCCTGAGTACTTTGAGGCTGCGCTCACATCGATGCCACACTCTGTCAGGTCGGACTCACAGAAGTTCAGGTTTCCTTTCTGCAGCTGCTCAAAAGCCACTTTTCCCAGAGACTCAATCATCCTCATGCTGTCTGGACTCCAGTGTGGATCTGTCGCAGCTCCTCCATCATACTTGATCTTCTTGACTTTGGTCTGAACCACCAGGTGGTGAATGAACATCTCAGTCAGTGTTCTGAGCAGCTCGTCTCCCTCTCTGGTGACAAAAGTCACCATGTTGCCCTCCAGCAGCTGGAACACAGAAATGTGTCAATGAGTCCATCAGAGTCAAATCATGGAGCCAAACATCATATCCATGTTGGACACACTGACAGTCCACTGGTCTACTAAGAGCAGCATGGAGACGCCTGAACACAACAGATGGAGAACAACTTGTTGTCCAAGAACTCACCATGAATATGGAGTCCAGGGGATGCTGCTGGACAGACTGAGGTCTGGGAACCTCTGAGTTCTGCTGGTCCACTCTGTGGATCAACATCAACAGTTAGATCTCAGTACGTCTGTCCACACAGACAAATGACATCAAATCAAATGTCTTTATATAGCCACTTTAAAAACAACCTGAGCTGACCAGTGTTACACATGCTGACAGATAGGCAGAAAAGAATTATGTGCAAACAGACAATTTAAAAATAATATTGACAATATACATGCATACATACAAGACAATATAAAACTTGTAAAATCAATGAGCAAAACAAAATTACACAGTATAAAATACTATAACAGGAAAAAGAGGATAGCAATGTGGAAGATCAATTTCTTAAATGAATATGAAGTTTTAAGACCACTGAGAGCAGTCAGAAGCCATTGAAAACCTGAACATCTTCAGGCCTTTCTTGAAAATATCATCAGATTATAAGAGGAAGGCTGTTCCAAAGCTTTGGACTCTAACCCGAATGCAAAGGTTCGACCTCCCAGCAACCTCAGTCATATAATTATTAGTTATTAGCAGCTGGTCTGATGAAGCTGATATGAGGCCTTGAGGTGGAGAAGGATCAAAGAAGTTCAGACCATAGAATCAGCTACTGAATGAAAACTCTTGTCCTGGAAATAACAGCAGGTTGCTGTTAGCAGCTAATGATGAGCTGCTAATCCTGCATCACAACATGCCAACATGTGCAGCAGCTGAACTTCAAATTCCAGCCTCTGAGCTGCTGGACACATGGCCTGGAACTGAGGCCTCCTCTGCAACACAATACCAGTTCACAAAGAGATAAAGTCCAAACTTCTTCCGTCTGGCTTTAATTTTACTGGTCACAGCAGATGTTCTCCACTTTGTCAATGCAACAATCCCCAACAAGCATCCAGAAACCTTCATGAAGCCAAATGTCTCTCCAGGACATCACAGCAGCATTCACCGTTGGCTATTTGCCCTCCTCCATCCAGCAGCACCTGAAACCTGAGTGCAGCTTCCTGCCTACACTGTTTGAGCCAAAGCACAAATACGCCACCTGCTGGAGCAGCTGGTGTCCTGCAGCTGCTCCAACACAGAACCACAGCATCCATTCTTTCCACTCTGACAGGAACATTTCCATGGATGTGACAAAGAGCTGAGCTGACACTCAGCATGTGTTTGAGGATTCCATCATAAAGACAATAAAACTGACTCACTGACATTTTATACAGTTACAACATTTAGATATGAATAATTACCTCTTCGCAGCAGGAGGTTGCTCTCCTTTAAACTGAATTTTAAAATCCGTTGACCAGTCGCTGTTAAAGGACACACAGCTGGGTGCAGGTCCATTTAACATTAATGTTAACTAGGAATAAACCGATTATCAGTTTGAACAATTATCAGATCCGATACTCAGCATTTTCACGCTCATCAATAGGTTCTCGTTTTTTTCAGTGAACATAAATTACATAAACACTGATTCGCCACATCACCACAAAACCCACCACAAAGACACACAAAACAAGGTGTTGTGTCTCATTGTGTTCATGTTGTGGGTCTTTGTGAGAATGAACTACAGATCAGCATCTTACTTCTTTCCAGCAGAGGGTTGTCGTTTTTGAAAGTCAATCAAGCGACCCTTTGAGTCATCACTCTTCATAGACACCCAGCTGGATTCTGGTTCTGGTCCTGGTTTCTGATGGATCCTGGTAGACGGAGACTACAGTGTCAGTATCTTACTTCTCCTCAGCAAAACGTTGTTGTCTTTCAAAGAACATGGCGGCGCCCCTTGAGCAAGCTTTCTTCATGGAAACAAGACTGAGTTCTGGTTCTGGTCCTGGTTCTGGGTTCTGATGGATCCTGGTAGACAGAGAGGAACATCAGCAGCTCAGTAATTGCAGCACAAACAAGCAGCTTCACAACAACCAACACAGCTGGAAGTTCAAGCAGCACCAACACCAAGTCAGCTGCTGTCAGGATGCAGCTTCATCATTATATCTCCTTATTGGGACTCCATCCAGAGTTCACACACAACCGTGAGGATCAGCTGACTGTCATACCTTTCCATGTTGGTGAAAACCTGCAGCCACCTGAGGACACAAACACACAAAGTTCAGCCATCAGTCTTCAGTCTCAGTCAAACACACAGCTGACTGTCTCTGCACATTTCATTCTGCGTCTCAATAAACTGATCCCAGACCAGCCAGCGACCAGCTGATTGTGGACATCCACAGCAGCCGACAAACGGCAGCTTGTTGCTGACAAACACAAATCAAAGGTCCACGTACTCCACTTGTTGCAGTCAAACAGCTTTCGGTTTCTCTCCTGAGCTCCGTCGTCGTCCTGCTTCAGCTCTGCAGGAACCAAACACCTCAAAGCACAAACCAGTCTGAACCTGCACAGATCAGAGGTCAGCTCTTTATCCTTCTCATATCGGACACAGAAACAACACATTATGTGAGTCGAAATCAATCCACCCTCCCAGTCATAAACATTTTATTTCCCTACAAGTACAGTCAGACTAAATAATCAGCTTAATAATCAACCTGAAGCTCAAACTTAGAACCCGTTTCAAAGCCTCACTTTTAGTCTCTCACACCCAACTGGAAAACACAAAAACCAGTTGTGTTGCTTGCTGTATTTGCCCACCTGCCCCCTATTCTGAGTTTTATCTGAGTTCTCGGTGGATTCAGTTCAGATAAAGTCGTGACTTTAACATCCATGTAGACACTGAGAATGAAGCTTCAACTCTGCATTTAATTCACTCTTAGACTCAGTTGCTTTTTTCCTCTAAATCTAAATAAACCAACTCACTGTTTTAATCACAGCCTCCATCTTGTTCTGACCAATGACATCCAAACTGAACATCTGATTGTTTTTCCCCAAAACTCTCATTTGTCTGATCATTTTAATAAAGTTTGAATTTACAGTGATGGACTGATGGACCCAAACAGAGAAAGAATATTAGAAGTTTGTCACTGAAAATAAAACTTGGCTTTGAAAAAGAAAACATCAGAATTGAAATATGTGTAATTAAACAACTTGTTGAAAAGTTCAACTGAAAAATAAAACGGATATTCAAAACCATTTCCTTTTTTTTCATGTTTTTTCTTTTTTAATGTGTTTTTGATCACATTTTTTCTTCATGTCTGTAAGTTTACCATCAAATATATAGAATTTTTCTAATGATGTCAGTGTTGTCTGTTTTTGGATATGTTCTCTTTTTCAATACCAAATTTTATTTTAAATAATAAACTATACTGTCTCTGTTATGGTCTCAGACTACAGAGAATGTCATAAGAAGTGTCATTACAGTAAAAGTGTTTGTCTGAGAATGCAGAAACTAAAGTTAAGGAAATAATTCCATAATTATTTACTTCAGAGACAGTTTCTCTGTGTGAATTCACCTCACTATGTATGAACTTGTAGCTGTTGACAAAGATGCTACAATTTACAATGAAATACTGATGCTTCATTTTACAGATTTGTGAACTTTATTACTCTTTATACCATCTTCCACACACTTATACTATCACAGGTTTGATTTTTCTAAAGCCCCAATAAGGAGCAAAGATGCAGAAATCTAGTTTTCTCACACAATATTGCCTTTTAAAAGCGATTAAATTGGGGGACATTCACAAATGTGGCGGTCACTACATGAACGTTTGGCATCATAATTTGCATATTCACCATCTGGATTTCCAATAGAATCAGACATGGTGCAGATAAAGTGAACGTGCTGGCACTCGCCACCATTTCCCATGTGGCTACAGGTGTTCTTCAAGATCTCCCAGGGTTTTTTTTCTGATGTTGCTCGTTTAATTTCAGCCACAATCCAAACAGCAGAACAACTTCCAACAATCTGAAAGGGTATAGCAGTCTGTTAATCATCAATACTAAACCATCAGCACAAAAACATAGTGTTGTGGCTTCCATAAAACACTGTAATGTTCAATCAACAGCAGCACAAAGGATAACTTACCCCTTTCCACATTTTATCTCTGCTCCTGTTCTGGTCTCCACTTCCAGGAAGGTCCACCAGTGTGGCATGTTGGAGATGATCATTATTTGGCACCTTTATGGTCAGGCCTGCGGCTGCTGGGCCCAGATAATGCTCTCCCCTTCCCCCCGCCCCTTTCTGTTTCTCCAGGTGTGCTGGCGGAGAGGCTGCAGCGACAGGTGTTCACAATCTGCAATCAACATCAGCTGAAGCAGGAGCAGCTGGAATGCAGCCAATCAAGCTCCACCTCTGCTACAATATAACCTGATGCCACTCATTACTCAGTGCTGGACACAGCCAGTAGTCAGTTCTCTGCACATTTCACTCCAACCTGAAAAAGCTGTCGTGGTAATCCTCAGCTGTTCAAACAACCGCCTTGGATTCACTCACTTCTGCCGTTCGCCACCTCTGGCGTCCTTTCATTACCAACCTGCTGTTGCAGCCCTTTATTCCACTCCCTGGAATTCCAACCATCAGCCCCATGCCAAGTCCAAATCCTTCCACCTGCACCCACCAAGGAGAACCTGTTGTCCCCAGCATACCAGCTAAGAACCCAGTTCGAGCATCTTGTAGCCTTAGTATGTTCCGTGTTTAGTTTCATGATTTATTGCTGTGGTTAGTTTAGAATTAGTTTTCTTGTTTTTCAGGCTGATTAGTATACTAAAGTAACTGTTTCAGGCCTGTTTAAATATGAGTTCTTTTGTCTGCTGAGTCAATACTCCTCAATATCTAATATCTTGTTAGCTCCTGCCTGAGTTATTGAGTATTGTGGTCTCTAGTTCGGACTAATTTCCTCGTTTTAGTATTTCTAGTTCTCTTTCTTACCTGGGTCTTACCTTCTGAGTTGGAGTATTTTAGTTTGTGTTACAATTCCTCCATGCCTCTAGAAGCCTTCTTGAGTTAGTCTGAATCAGTAGTTCCTGTTTATTGGTAGATTTTCTGGTTGTACTTTTCCGGTCTGAGTTTGTAGTCCTGTTTTTGGAAGCTCTGTAAAATAAATTCATTCTTTATTATAATACTGTATGACGTCTCATTTCCTGAGCCTTTAGAAGTCGTAACATTTATAGTCACATAGTTCACCAGTGGCCAAAACCACCTCGTTATTCCTTTATCATGTCTGTGTTTTGAGGAAGTTCTTGTGTATTTTATTAATTTTTCAGAAAGCTCTTTAGCCTGCAATGTGTAATAAAAGCAAGTAAGATCTGTTTAGACTATGCAGACATCAACATGATCAATATGTTATCTTTATGCTAATCCTAAAACCACAAAATACATTTACTTTAACTGTATGAATATAGAAAGTAATAACTAACCACTCATACTTTTTTGGGTGCTTTTATGCAGGAAACAGGAAGCGGGATCCTATTGTGGATCTGCTGCAGTATCTGGAGAGGTCAGAGGTACGGTTCTTGGAACAGATCAGAAGACACCAAGACCTGGCCACTGCCACACTCCAGGACATCCAGAGACCAAGACCTGGCCACTGCCATGCTCCAGGACATCCAGACACCAAGACCTGGCCACTGCCACGCTCCAGGACATCCAGACACCAAGACCTGGCCACTGCCACGCTCTAGGACATCCAGACACCAAGACCTGGCCACTGCCACGCTCCAGGACATCCAGACACCAAGACCTGGCCACTGCCACGCTCCAGGACATCCAGAGACCAAGACCTGGCCACTGCCATGCTCCAGGACATCCAGACACCAAGACCTGACCACTGCCACGCTCCAGGACATCCAGAGGACGGATGGAAATTCAAACACTTTGGTTGTACTGATGGGATGCATGGTGTCTGTGCTGGAGCAACTGTCCCAGAAATAAACTGCATTGTCCACTACTGCTGCCTTTTCTAGAAAAAAAGATATTTTTTGTAACTTCTTTTAGTTATTTAGCCTGTTTTGTATTTTTACTCTTGCACTTTGGGAGAATAAGCAGAAATTTGTGATAAGAGATGCGTGTTTTGTCTATAATTACAGAGACTTTATTCAGTGTTCAGTGCACATTTCCATGTACACACATTTTGACAGATAATCAGTTGTGCTTTTGAACATATCACACCAAGCTAGATAGATAAACTGCGCTACTGCAGCGGATATATTATTGAAGTGTGCTGACATGACGTGTCTACATACACTACTCACAAAAAATTATTCAACTTTTGGGTGAAATTTATGAAAAATGTAAAAAGTTCATGATGTAGTGATATTATGTAATGAAAGTAGGGCATTTAAGTAGAAACATGCAGTAGTGATTTCCTCATCTAAAACAATTTACTGCAACAAAAGCTAACAACAGTGGTGTGTATATCACAATAAAAATGTCAATGTCTCATGACAGTTTGGACAGAACAGCAGCCTTCAGCTGAAATCTGGTACAATTGTGTCCCACTAGTGGCATGATCGCAGATGTGCCCAGACAACAGCAGACCTCTGTCTCGCAATTAGCCTTAAAACCATCTTTAAAGATAAACATATCATCAACTTATAGCGCTATGTAATGGATGCAAACATAGTCAAAGCTAAGTAGCTAAGCTAACGCTAACAGTTCAGTGTTAAGAATCAAAACATCTCTGACAGTTACCTGCCTTCTCAAACGCAGTCACCGTTGCCTGTGACTACAATGATAGCTAATCACAGCAGAGCTAATCTGAAGAGCAAACGTCCACTAAAATTCCTGGGTTTTTTTGTCCGTGTCCCTTCCGGGGCTCCGTAGGAAAAAAAGTCTGAATATATATAATTCAAATCTGAATATATGGAATGTAAGTCTGAATATATATAATGAAAGTGTGAACATTATATATATTCAGGCCTTGTCCACACGTAGCAGGGTTTTTGTAAAACCGAATATCCTGCCCCCTCCGTCTAGAAAAAAAACTTACGTACACACCACCTCGTTTTTAGAAAAAAACTTCACCACACCTAACCGAATAAGTGCGTTTTTAAGCACATTCATAAGCATGCCGGACCTTTAGGTGGCAGTAGTTCCCCAAATCCTATCCAATCAGAGTAAGCTTCCGTCTCTAACGTCACTTCCACGAAATATGAAACATGGCGCCAGGCTCGTTCGTGTGGCCCGATAAGGAGGCAGAATTGCTCTTAAACGTAGTTTTGGAATATAAAGTCAACAAGACACAAGAAAATGTCGATTGGGAGTCTTGCCAAAGCAAGTACGTGTGTTGTTGAATGTGGAGCAGTATCTGGGCTTGTAAAAACAAGCAAGTAAAAAGCGCCTGTACAAGAAACAGCGCCCAAAACCTTGCGAGAGCATCCATACCGTTATCTAATGTAAACACAGGTCGCATATGTGACGTAAGAACATATTTTGTCGCAGGCGGTGACGTTTCGAAACGCAAAACCCCGGTTACTGATGTCCACATGCAGACGCATAAAACGGAGAATTCGCAAATCTTCACTTTGGTCGGAGTTTTTAAAAAGAATCGTTTTTGATTACGTAAATCTGCGTTTTCGTGTGGATGATAGGCCGAATCGTAGAAAAATATCTTCGTTTTGTGAGATACTCGGCTACGTGTGGACAAGGCCTCAGACTTTCATTCCATATATTCAGAATTATATACGTGTGTGTGTGTGTGTGTGTGTGTGTATATATTCAGTGAAGTCAGTTTGTGCATCCAAAACGCTGCTGCTTCTCAGTTCAACATTAGGTTTAGTCTCTCACCTGTAAACAACACATCATTACTAGGTATTTATTTAATTTATTGTGATATTTATGGGTGAATTTTATCTCTTCAGCAGCACCTTCATCTCTTCTCTAGCTCTATTAAAATACTATTAAATACAAATGTCATCAAAAATTAAAATGAGCATTAATAACTTACTAGATAAATCCATTTCACTCCAGCTGGTAGCTAAAAATGGACAACTCTGCGCTAATTTAGTGAGTCTTAAACGTTTTTGTCACATGGTTCTTCTTTACAAATAATTACTGATTATAAATAAGACTAATTCCAAGAAACAAAGTTGCAGAACCATTAATCAAACCCCCTTGAACTCATTGTGATATTAATGTGGAGTTCAGAGAGCACAGTCTCAGATTTTACACTTAGTTTACTGTGAAATAACTTGAAAATTGTGCAATTATCAGGTTAAAATCTAAACATTTGTGGCCTGAGCTCCTAGTATGTCAAGATTCTCAGTTTCTATAAACAGTGTTCCTAATATTTTGCACTACTCGTGTACTTTAGCGGAGTTAATTAGGAACACTGTAGTAGAACTTACGGTTCAACTCGTGTGCTGCATTACATTAAACTGAAGAGGTGTAATAAAGTACTCTCTGGGTGAATATTACAGTCAGAAAAAGTCACATTAGAGTAGCTAACTGTAACGTTCTATTTTGAGAGAAGCTGAGATCTAAAAGTCGTCAATGGCTGTTGTACAAAATATGTCGATTCTGCAATGTAATGCTGCTCTCTTTTCATTTTATGCACCAATTTCCACCTGCAGTAGCCTCTTGATAACGATTGGACGAATATTTCTGTAAATACATACTTTTATTTTAATTTTACTGACAATGCAGTGCCAGAAAATGCACTTGGAATAGCATGAAACTTTTCTGGTCCTTTCTGTTGCAGTTACATTATTTTGAATGTGATTGTGAAGTAGTTTCATAAGTGCTCAACTAATGTAAGCAGCATGGAGAAGCTGCACATCAGCAAGCATAAGTTGCTTTACAATCAGATGTTTAGAAAGTCAACCATTATTACCAAGGTTACTGGGTAGTTGACTTCACCAAACCACTCAGTTCAGGTTAGTTCCAGCTCCTCAAAACGGAGGTAGGAGGTCATCTTCCTCTGTCGTAGAACTTCTGTCAGTTTTCTAATGATTGCACTCGTTCTCTTAATCCCTGTCCATTTGCACACATCACCTGCATACATCTTCCTCTGCCTACACTTTGCTTTCTTTCCATTAATGCTGTCTTTAATAAGTAAGCACAACAGTTCATTGTTTCTCAAGATGTGGCCATAATACGCGATTTTTCTCAACTTGACAGTGTCCATTAACTTGTACTTCTCATTCACCACTTCCAAAACCTTTGCATTCTGATCTTTCTTGTCCAACTGATGTTAATGTTCTCCTCCAGCACCACATCTCAAATGCTTCTAGTCTTTTTGTCAGTTCTTTGTTCAATGTCCAAGTTTCCGCTTCATACATAAGCACCAACCAGACCGCTAAATAGATGCTAGCTATGCTGCAAACAGCTGTCTTGTTCAGTTTTTCATGGAAACTAAACATGTACAGAATAAATCTGAAGACAAACATTCACATTCTGGTTGTTTAAGAGAGGAGTGATGGACGCTATTTATGCTAATATGCAACACCACCTACCAGGTACTTATAATGCAGTCCTGAGATGCCTCACCTGGCAGTTGCACATCCATTCACACCTCCAGACATGCTTGGATTATTACTGGGCCATTAGTCATGTGATTTCAGGTGAGAATAAATACCTGGAACTCAACACCAGTCAGTGAGAACTGAAGAAGCTACTTGGATGACGGTGAAACAGCTTCAAGAACCAAATTCAACCATCACACACACTCGCTACAGTCTATTAAGTTAAATGTGTATTGTGTTAAAAAATACATGCAAGTTTATTTAATGTTCCTTAAAAGTGGTTGTTGCCAATCTCTATCACACAGAACTCCAAAATCAGGGCTATTGATAAGCTAACCTTTTGACTGTAATCATTATGGAGAGTTTCTAATTGCCAGTGTAGTATGTTTAATGAGGCTGATCTTTTGATTAGTTGAACAGAACTAATAGATTTTTTAGGTTGCACTTACATTCTCAACAGCAAACAGTGCTATATGAACAGTTTATAGGCTTTTAAACAACCTTAACCACGAACAAAAATGTATTTTTTGTTCATTAGGATCCACATTAGCTTCGTTCACAGCGGTTACTCGTCATCCACAACCAAAAATACATCATTAAACTTCACATAAGCACAAGCAGGGGTACTGTAAGTACACTGATAAAACCCATTTTATTGAGAGACAGCAGCAGGGTTCATGTTGGGTCCAGACTACTGCAGGTAGGTTAAACAACATGGATGGTGTAGAGTAGAGCAGGTTGTAGAGTCACTACAGTGAGCTTTGTTTTAAAATGTTAAATGTTTGCTGCTTTTAAGAAGCAAATATTTAAGCTGCAACTATGCGGTTTTTATTTTGTGTATTGTCTTCATGTGACTCAGCAGATTTGGCCGCTGTGTAAATTTTTTCCCACAATCATCACATTGGAATGGTTTCTCTCCTGTGTGAACTCTCTTGTGTCTGTTAAGATGCCATTTTTGACGAAATCCTTTACCGCAATCAATACAAGGAAACGGCTTTACTCCTGAGTGAATTGTCTTGTGTTTGTTCAGATTTTTACGTCGAGAAAATCTGGCACCACAATCACCACAACCAAATGGTTTCTCTTCGGTGTGGCCTCTCATGTGTCCGTTAAGATGCAACTTTCGACTAAAGCTTTGACTGCATTCACCACAACCAAATGGTTTCTCTCTTTCTGTGTGAACTCTCATGTGGCTCATAAGACTGTCATGTCGGTAAAATCTTTTCCCACAATCAACACAAGGGAACGGCTTTGCTCCTGAGTGGATTGTCATGTGTCTGTTCAGAGATCCCTGTTGAGAAAATCTGGCACCACAATCACCACAACCAAATGGTTTCTCGCCGGTGTGGCCTCTCATGTGTTCAGTAAGGTTGAACTGGAGTCTAAATTTTCTACCGCACATGTCACAACCGAATGGTTTCTCTCCTGTGTGAACAGTCATGTGTGTCTTTAGAGTTGCTTTGTGGCAAAATCTTTTACCACAAACGTCACAGCCAAACAGTCTTTCTCCTGTGTGGTCCATCATGTGTCTCTTCAGAGTTGCATGATAAATAAATCTTGCACCACAAATATCGCAGCCAAATAGTTTTTCTCCTCTGTGAGCTGCCAGGTGCACCTTAAAATCAGAACTATATGCAAATGTTTTACCACATTCTTTACAGCCATTTACTTTCTGTCCCTTTTTCTTTGAGTTCCCATTTTGCTTCACTCTGAAACATTTCTCATCAGCTGAACAGTTGGAAGAGCTTTTCCCTGAATGACATGCCTTGTGTTTAGAAAGAGACTGCTTGTTGGTAAACTGTTTATCACATTCAGAGCTTCTAAAAGATTTTTTCTTGGTGTTACAACTCACATTATTATTTCCACCAGACTTAGCTGCTCTGGTCTCCTTCCAATCATCATCACTGTCTTCAGTTTCAGGTACAGAATCTGACAATGGTTCCTGCCACTCATCCTGCTCCTCCTCTTCATCTTCCTCATCTTCACTGTCTTCAGTTTCAGGTCCAGAATCTGACAGTGGTTCCTGCCACTTATCCTGCTCCTCCTCTTCATCTTCATCTTCACTGTCTTCAGTTTCTGAAGAGTCTGAAGACTTTCCATCAGTATTTGGTTGAAAATGAGTCTTTGAATCTGGGTTCCTGGCTGGTTCTGGTCCTCCACAGTCATCTCCATCAGTGTCTGTTGTCATCTGTTTAGCTGAGCTGTTCATTTCCTCTCTGTTTTCTTTAATTTGGCTCTGATGAAGCCTTGAGGACTGAGATTTTATCTTCATTGTTGTCACTTTTTATAGGAATGATGTGAACTAAAACCTGCTGATATCAGTCTCTTCTTGCCCATTAACTGCTCTCTGTCCTGACTGGTCCACAGTTCCTCCTGTTCCTCCTTTATGGGGATGGACTCTGGATCCTGCTGGTCCAAACTGGAGCTCTGTTCATGGGGAACCTCTTCTTTAATCATCAGTTGCTGCACATCTGCAGGGAACACAGGTACAATATGGATTATATATTCACACATAAACCAGTGGTATGTTAATGAGTTCAGTGCAACTCTTCAACAATAGGATATAAAAGGATACTGGCTAACCTAGTTGTAAATTTGGAGGGTCATAAAAAGCAGTATACATCCTGCTCATTAATTGAATTCAATCTAAATAAAATTTGATGGAGCATTACCTTACATGTGAGTCACAACCAAAAGTGTAACAGTCTGCATAACATATACTTTAAACTGCAACTTTTGTGTTTTGCTAATTGCATTGTTTCAAATTGCAATGTTAATTTTAAGTCTGTTCATTGCTCAGAATTGGACAGAGGGATGTAACTGCAATAAATTTAAACAGAGTGCAAGCTGGAAGTGTACAAACGGAAATTATCGTCAGATTTCCAACAATCCGTGAACTACTCATCTATGATGTGCTGTTCCATCAGAAAAATGATCCAAATCTAAGCTTAAAACCAAGATGTTTCATCATAATCACTTTATTCTACATCTCAAATAAAAATTCACCAAAAAAGAAATAGTTTGCTCTGATATTCTATAAAAAACAAAAACTTTTGCGGTTCTCAGCACATCTATGAAGCCATGAGTGACTCAGCAGCGACCAACAATCACGTCTCAAAACTTCAGGAACTTTTTGGCTGAACTGCAGGCAGTGTTTACACAGAAGAGAGAGAAGTATGGAAACAAATGAAAAAGGTAAGTACTTCAATATGTTTCTATTGACACTGGTAAAATCGCGTTGATTTCAGTGTTTTTCAACTTTTGGAATGTAATGTTAGATCCCTGGTAATCCATGGTACAGGACTAGTGGTCTAGCTTTTAGGAATCATTAGAAATACCATGCAAACAATCAACTAACTTTTACTACCATCAATAAATATTCAACCTCAAATTAAAGTTTAAAATTAATTGAAAATTTGTTGCACGGGCAAAGCAACAGCTCTTCAATGATTGCAATAACTGATTTCAAAACGAGTGGTGCTTTAATAATTTGCATAATAACAGAGCTGAGCATTTATGTTAGATTTGTCCCAACCTGATCCAGGAGAATCTGTCACTTAAGACCCAGTACAAGATCCAAATCCACAGTAAAGTCCTCCTTTCCTCCAGGGAGAGATGAAAATCCCAACTCCAGATGTGGTCTGCAATAATCCGTCATCTGTTTGAGTGAAAGAAAATATTCCGTTAGTCCTGGTAACACCATCTGTCATTCACAAGCAGACCAAGTCCTCCACCTCTCCTCTTACCACACCCTGTGGCGTCCTGGTGTTCCAGTTTAACCGGCCATGTTTGCCGTCTCTATATGTTCCAAAATTTAGAGCTATAAATTTGTAGCTCAAACTCTAACTCTGTCTTTGTCTCTCAGTTTCCACCCTCACCACAAATCTAAAGCGGAAACAACTCCAGGAAGTCATTGTGGCAGACCTTCATAAATAGTCCTTCAATATACTTTGTTAATCTGGTCAAAACCATTAACTATAGAGGCCATTACATAACTGACAATCTTTTATTTCAGCCGTTTGAATGATTTGTCAAATGGCTCTCTATGCTATTATCATATAAGATTAAAATCTTTTCACTTTATTGACTGTATTAAAGTAGACTATCAGGAATTTGTCTCAGTATCCTTTATTTTCTGATATCTTTGCGTTCTTTGTGTTGTTTTACTTGTGGAAAATAAAGGCATGAAATAAAAAACGTTACAAAGATGCAGTAAGGATTCCAAAAAAAACAAAACAAACAAACTAAGAAACACCCATGTAGTATAATCACTCAGACTGTACAGTACTTTAAGTATTGTAGTCTTTCTCTGTCATGAATTTGGCTTGAAGTTCTCATTAAATGCTTGCTGCATTTTTTCGTCTCATCTCGTCTGTCTGACTGGAGCGATTGCTTGGCGCTGGACCTTCGAAACACCGATCATGGAATTGATTAACTGGTCTCTCAACGCAATTGACAAGATTGTCGCCAAAAAGAGCACAGGCCTAGGGGAGCCTACCTGCCCGTATGGGAGTTTCGCCTCTGGTTAAGTGATCGACGCCTGGGGGAAGTGGAAGGGGGTCATGTGCCTGGCACCCCTATCCGTGGAGGATGTGGAAGATGTTTATATATTCGGATTTATGATGACAGGCCTGCTGATAATTGGCTTGTTCACTGGCCTGAGCTTCTGGAAAATTATGAGGACCGCAGACAGAAACGACATCCAAACTCTGCTGGTCTATGCAAACGATCGGATCTCAGCTGCCGATGCTCGGTATGACGAACTCAATTGTAAGATGAACAATTTGCTTGGTGTGACTGTTGACTTGAGTCGCAGATTGGAAGCAATCAGGGTGAGAATCGCTACAGCTGAGGTCTAAAATTGTTGAGAGCAGTAGGGGGAAGGTGAAATTTACTCCTCTCCCGCCCAAACAGAAGGAAACTGATTACATTCTGGCGCCCCTGGAACAATAACAAACTCCTCTGGAAGTTTCATGGCCAAGAGATAGCTCTCCTACACCCCCCCCTACTTTCCCAAGGACACCTGTTGTCTTTTGGACCGGGCCAACCGAGGACGTCTCCATAGCAACCTGCTGTGTTATCGCGCTCCCACCCTCGCAAACTGAGACACCGGATGTCTGAGACGGAAGAAGATGGGCTACACGCATACACACACATTCGGACTCATGAACTGAGGACTGAGCTAAACATTCACACACACATTCCCATATCCCCACCCCCCCGCCTCCACAAGCTTTCCTCACTATGCAGGGGTAAGGTATCCGTGCACAGTAATTTGCTGCACAGCATCTGACTAACTGTGCGGTGCTCCCCCCTCCACCACCCCACATCCTTATCCCAACTATCCTTGTCCGATGTCATGCTATGCCTGTTTGCGGGTTTGTTTGTTTTTTAGGTTCCTTCTCAAATTGAATTTCCCAACATTGGAGGTTTCATTTGGTACAACGAGCCTTTATTTTCATTTACCCTCTGCTATCCCTACCCAGATCCCAACGTGTCCTTTTTCTTTTTTCCTCAAGAAAGGTGCGCGCAGCACTGCGCAGCAGCTGGAGCTGTCATTGGCAGGGCAGCTCAAATGAAATTTTGTTGTATATGAAAGTGTGCAATGACCAATAAAGATTGATCGATTGATTGATTGATTGATTGATTGATTGATTGATTGATTGATTGATTGATTAACATCTTCTCTGGCAACATCATTAAAAGTAACTTGTGCCATTTCCAAGCCAGCCAGGAAGACACAAATCACACAAATATATTGTTTGTATTGACATTTCGAATCCCTTTTCCTCTTTTTTTTTAAAAAATAATGTCGGCGGTTAACATTGTCTGAATGACAGGCTGTGATGTGGAGGACTGAATGTGTTTTTATTGTTTTTTCAGTGACTAGTTTTGACAATGGTAGATACATTCACAGGAGAGTCCAAATGAATGTTTAACTTTGGGTTTATTAATAAGAACACAGGGCTCACGGGGAGAATGTGTTGATGCAGCCATTGTCATTGAATACACCTTGAGATCACGTTATACACATGAGACTTACTCTGAGTGTGGCAACACTCAGTGACCAAAACAGTATGAACTATGCAACTGTCTACAACAATGAGGTCTCAGTTTGTTCCGATGCATTTTACCAAATCAAGCTAATGTTCTGCTGTGTGTTATGATGGGAGGCTAAGTTTGTTTCTGAGAACAAACCCGAGTTAAACCTGAAGTTCTGCTCTGGATCTGTTCTACTGAACTCAGACTAACACACAGCAGTGGACGTGCTTCTATGTTGTGGGTTTTTTGGTGAGACAATAGTTAGTTTTGTGGCTCATTATTAACCAGGCAGCCAGTGTTAAGTTGTGATTATCCACAGTTAACCTGGGCATGTTTCCTGAACATTCACCAGGTGTTCATCACCTGACAGAATGACAAAGATTTATGTGGATGAAGCGGGATGTTTATCGAGTCAATTGGTTGCATGATGAGCAAGACAGTGGTCTCATAATTTTACCGCTGGATTACATAGTTTTGAATCCTGTCGCCGTACTTCAAATATATGTGTTTTTTTATTTTATTTTGGCCAGCACAGTTCGTTTTGCTGTCTGTAGATTAAATTTACATGGATATAGACGTTAATACCTCATGATGCCGCTGTTTTCCTTATCTAGTATCTTTATCTTCACACACAGCCAGGTCTGGTCGTGACGAATCTGCAGATGATTCATCTGGAGACGGAGAGCATCACCAGTGAACCTGATTGCCATTTAAACTGGAACACCGGTCTACAAGTCTGTCTCCAAACTCTTTCTCCCTTCTTACTGTTACTTTTTTACTCCAGCTCGCCTCCCTCTACGTCTCTTCCGCAGCAATTCCTCCGGAATATCATGTCTCATTCCACCAAATACTCATATTACCGCTATTTGACGTTTGATATTAACATAGACCCTCCTGTCTTATGTTGCAAAATAAAACACTCATGATACAAACATGGACACGCTCTTATTCTGAAACCGGAAGTTACGCTATCTGCGTGCAGCAAAGCAGCAACTTAACACTCACAATTTCAGACGGCGAAAATAAACTTCTCCTCATTACATTCTTGACTTAACAAAGGTACAGTGCGGTAACAGTTCGAGCCGAAGAACAAACATATAATAATGAGCTTCACGTGATATGTATTAACTTGCTGCACGGCTTCATATAACACTTAATAAACGTACCACTGTCGCGACGTTAGCATATATGCTTATTAGCATAACAAGTACACGCAGAAAGCAGCAATATCAACTAATTAAAGAATATAAACATGACAACAGCATTAATTAGCCACAACATCGCACATATGGATTAGAAAATACTCTTTCATTCACGCACAACCAACGTCTAAAGGTGGATTTCTCTGCCAACTGTTGCCATGTCTAGCGACTTTTTCTGGTGTTTTGGAGACTGACAGGAAAGCTCGGATCGTTCTGTAGTTACTGTCCTCAACAAGCAGAAGGTGCTGCTGTGAGCTCCTCCCCTTCACAAAGCACAGGCGATCAGTCTCTTAACCCCAAAGCATCCCACTGTCTGACTAGAGGAGAGCAAAGTCGCTGCAGATCCCTTCCTGGTTTACAGAGCGGGACGTAAATGAAAATGTTTCTTTACTGTCATACTAAAATAAATCACGACATTTAGCCTCTAGTTTAAAAACATATTTTGGGTGTTTTATACTCACTTTTGTCTCTCCCACAATGTTATTTCTCTCTCCTACAACGTTGATTACAAATACATGCAAACGGCAAATATGCAAGTTAGGCGAAGACGTCATTTAGCGACTTTTATCGACTTTCCTTACTGAGCAGTTAGCAGCACTGCTCTCTGCCGTCTTCCGTTGCTTGCTGTGCGTAATGGCGCATGGTCTCGCACAGTCTCCGCCCCTTTCAGCGTGACGCACAGTGATCTGCTGGATCCCTGCTGTGTACATGATTATCAGCCCGCTCCTGTCGTGTTTGAACCATATTCCTGCGGCTCACATTCACCAGTCGCCGGTATGGATTAACTGGTTCTCCCCACGATTAGGTTGATTTTATTTAATCTATTAAATTTTAGTTTTATCGGCTTCTTTTTAGCAGCCCGGTGTTCAAGATTAACTGGTGTTCCGATCAGCTGGTGCCATTCAGTGAGCGAGGCAGCTGTTGCAACGGCAATACAGAGCATAGGTGACCGTACAGATGCCTGTTGAAAACACACAGACTTCAATAAACTGTTCCGAAGTGTTCTTGTCAGCTTTAACGTTGTCGTTATTGCTCTGTTTGGGCTCACGGCTGTTCAGTCTACCAGTAAAATACTCGGTTTAATGAGGACTTCCACCAAACAGTGGAAATATCGCTTCGCTGCGGTAGAGTGACGATCTCCACCAGATTAGCTTGTGACAGTCTGCGGCTTTAAGTCCGACAGCGCACGACTTTTAAAATGAGAACGCCTCTTATTTCCAGTTATTTTGTCAAGACCAAAATTTATAGAACAGCAGAAATCTCATTTTATAGATGAAGTTGTCCCATTGTTTATTTCCTGGTCAGTAGGTAAGGGGTCCTGAAAAGCCACGCCTACTAAACATCTGTCTCAGAAACGCTGCTATCACCAGTTGATCTAAACACCAGTTAATCTTGAACACCAGTCCACTATCACCCCCTAACCCTGTATTAGTTGGTTTAATTGTCTTTCTTTTTTTTTTGTAAGTTTATTTAGTTTCATGTATTGATTAAATTGACCGTTCTTTATTCTTTCTGGGTTTTTTTCCTTCTGTTATATAGATACTTTGTGGGTTTTTTTGTCCACACCAGTTATGTTAAGTTTGGGCATGTTTTATTAATCCATGTTTGTTTCTGTTGTCAGGTGCTGTGGCTGACTGTGGCAGTTAATCCCTGGTGGTGGTGCGTTCATGCCCCCCCCCCTCTTTTGGTTTTGTGTGTGTATTTATTTGTAGTGTCACAGGTGATTAATTTGAGGACCCGTCTTCCCTTTTGGTTATCTTGCCGCACGGTAAGCTCCAGCCCTGCTTTTATTCCCGCTTGCCCATTCGTTCTTGTATCCAGTATGGGTTAACTGGTGTGGGACATTATTTCCTTTTCTTCATATAATTTGTTAATAAAAATTGTTAAATTGGAACAGGTCTCGCCCCCTGTGTTAATGGTACCTGTGCAGCTGTAATTGGTTCAATGACAGTGGGGAGACACCTGAGCTAGGATTTCCTGGGTGCAATTCCCAGGTGGCGTTGTCGGGACCATAACTGGTGTTATTAGGCACAAAGATTCGTCTGTCTCTCCCACATAAACTGTAACCTTAATATACCTAACTTTGGGGCCTTTTCTACCATATCTGCTTTTGTAACAGAACAAATGCACAAAATGAGGCAATTATGAGGCTTCTCATAAAAACACTGAAAGCAAAAGGGTTTATCAATACACAAATCATTCGTATTTGCCAGGTTAGGCTAAAATATGAGGCAACAAATAATGCTAAATTAGGAGCTGTGTTTGAAGGCCAAAAGAACTGACTCTCTGAAAAGAGGCCGTCACTACTGAACAACAACGGCCTTCCCCTCCATTCCTGCTTCTCACTCCACCAAGATAGCTAAAAAAGTAAAATAAAACCCTTAAATCGCCAACGATTATAGAAACGTTTGGCTTGAAGGACAAAAAAATACAGACTAAACTGAAATAGACAGGACTAAAGAGCTGCAGCATCACCGGCGCATCTTGTCTTGTTTCGAAAAATCAGTTGAAATCAACAGTGTCTCAAAAGAATCTTGTATAAGGACCTTTTCTGTTTGGAACATCCTCCCACAAACCTATGATTCAAGTATTGAAATGTGATTGGCTAAAGGTGTGGATAAACCATGGTTTAGACTTAGTTCTCCCATTAGTTGGTGCACAGATACGTCCATATCTCCTGGCACATGATTCATCCAATCCCCAGGAACCTGTGAAAAGAACCTCCTGCAAAGTTCTTCCCGCTCTCTACCGGCTAGTCTTATTCCTTTGGTAGCTGTGATGTGATGTAGCTACTGGTGGGATCTCATAGGGAGGATTATTATGGTTTCCTCCCTTAAACAGCCTTGAGTTTAGCAGTCTGTGTAATTAGTTGTTGCCTTATAAGGAAATAGGAATGTACTATGAAGCAAAGCCACTGTCTCTATCTTTTTGGTTTGTGTGTGAGAGAACACTCTTTGTACTGATGTGTGTGTGTGTGTGTGTGTGTATCCATCATGTATTTAACCCTTCAGAGCCTGGGGCTAATGCTCTCCCTCTATTCAGGTCAACACATCTCATACATTAATTACACAACAAATGGTTATTAAGATCAATATTGTATTACTCATGTGATATCAGTTTCAGTGTTCAGCTAGCAATGCCTTAAAAACAAATCCTAACACTGAATTGATGCCAAACAAAGTAACAGCATTTATCTCCATGACAGAAGACGGCCACGACATGAGTACGCGTTTTTATTAGTTTAACGTTTTATTAGTTAAACGTTATAAACATTTCTGCTGTTGTCGTTGTTAACCTGCTAAACTGAGCAACATTCTGTTTGAACTCATCATTAAGCAGTGAAAACAACCACTTTTATATACAGCTGCTGTAAAACCAACTCTGGGCTGGTTTGCCGCTTTATTTAATTAATTCATAGCCGGATTTATTCAGTCCAGCTCCAGATGATGATAATTAACTACAACCAGTATATTAATGAATCCTTCATCAGATGATAGAAACATGAAATGATCTCTGTCTGTCGCTACATTAAGCAGCAACAACCTGTAAATGTTTAGTACTAATAGTTTACTCTATTAATGATGTTAATAAAGTTGCTGGTATCTGAACTGGTCCCGGTTTAAACCAGAGGTGTATTAACCCTCCTGTTGTCCTCATTTACAGGCACCAAAAAATATTGTTTCTTTGTCTGAAAAAAAATTCAAAAATTGAGCAACAAAAATCCCCCAAATTTCTGAAAATTTGCAAAACCTTCAGGAAGAAAATTCCAATTATTCCTTGAAAGTTTTATTTCATAAAAATCCCCCAAATTTGGCAAGAAAATTCTTGCAAATATTTTCAAAAAATGAGTAAAAATCTTTGAAAGAAAATCCTACAAATATCTAAAATGATTACACATTTATCAGTAAAACTTCTAATATAACCTTTAAGAACATTCACCAAAAAAACAATGTCATGTTGTTTTTTGTGAATGTTAAGAAATATCTTTTTTTTTTAAACATTTTTTCCACCAAAAAATGGTTAAAAAAATAAATAAAAAATCCCCAAAATGTTGAAAATGTGGACATCAGAGGTTTCACTGTATATTTTCCCACATTTTCCAACTTTAAAACGGGTCAATTTGACCTGCAGGACAACATGAGGGTTAATGCTGGATTCCTCTCAGAGCTGCTGCTATTTTTTATGCGCTCCATAAAGGTTCTTAGTAAACTTTGACAGAACAACATCCATGATGATCCATCTGCACAGTTGAATTTCTGCCCTTCAGGGATGAATAAAGGTGCATCTTATCTTAGAACTGACTCGAGTGAGAAACTTTAACTCACGTTTGACTGATTAGACTTTATTTATTGGATGATATGCTTGTATTTTTGCGCAGTATTTATCCGTGTTTGATCATTTGCTCAGTCTTCTTGCCACTTAGTTCAAGTTTGCTTGAATCAGGTTTAAACAGGTAAAACAAAGGTGTCCGTGCAGATGCCTGTCGGCGTTCTGCGCAGGCGCGGCTCCTCCGTCCGAGCCTCCGGTTAGTTTTAAAGAAGAGCAGCAGAGCGACACCATGAACCAAGTGGATTCTGTCCAGCAGCAGCGGACTGGAAGTGTGTGTTTGGAGGAGAAAGTGCAGAAGAAACGCCTCCATCAGCCGCAGGACGTCGTTCTGAAGCAAACCTCCGGTAAGAAGATTTAACAGCTGATGTGGAGGAAACTGCTAACTGCTAGCTGCTGGGAGGGAGGGAGGCTGGAAGAGACGATTCACTGAAGAACAGAGCTGCTGAGCTTCTGTTCGCCTCAATCTGACCACTGATGGAGAAATAACAGCCACATTAATAACGTTAGAAGGTTAATAACTGAGTGGGGAATAGGCGGAACTTTCACGGCGACGGATCAGTGCAGCAACCCGGACGGTTTACAGCGCGACACCCACCTCGTAGTTCAGCCTGAATAAACAGTTTGGAATTTTAGGATTTAATCAGCAGCTTTAAAGATGAATGAGAAGAATTTAGCGACTCATTTAAACACTGTAATTACAGGCAGACGATTAACTCAATTTTTAAGTCTCATCTATTAAAAGCGTACCATTTATAACAATTTTAAAAATGAGTGTGCTAAAGCTGTTTTGATGTCATTTATTTGTATTGTTCGAGGTGTGAACAAAGCAAAAACACGACCCTGTGACGTGCAAAAAATTAGTCCTTTATCAGTTTCTCGAGCTGCAGCTTCTTATTTTTAACTCTTGATGTTTGTTGCCTGTAAATCAAACATACCTTCTTTAAAGAGAATAAAGCGTTGAAAAACTAGATGATTATGTGGCTGGTATTAGCTAAATGAATTGATTTGCTAAATTACTTGTTCTGTTTGTTTGTTTGTTTTTTGCAGTTATGGCGTCTGGTTTTACATAATTTGAAGAAAATACTTTTATCTCTATAATTTCTGTGGCTGTAAAAACAGTCTGGAGCCAAACAGAAGAACACTGCAGTCACTGAAGCCTCTCAGGTTATTGATTAAACCTGAAAAACTCGCCTCTCTATATCAATTACACGTCTAAATGCTGTTTTGTTTTTTTATCCCTTCCTGCCTTGAAATGTCTCAGATGTAACCGTACACGGTTGGTTTCTGTGGAATGTTAGATCACCTCCACTCTCGTTGCTGCTTCTGGGTCACCTAAAAACTCTGTTTAAACACCATAAAACTGCTCTATGTTGCCCAATGACAGGTTGTATTATTAGTAATTCTGCCAAAACAAGAAGAGTGATGCAGGGAGAAGTTGATTTTTTACGGTTATTTTTAACAAACATTGAAAAAACCTGGATTCAACATATACAGCATTTTTCCTAGTGTTCATATTTGTAACCGATGTGATTCTACTAACAATAGATATTGAACTATTTATATTTCAACAGCCTCTACAAATTCTTTTTTTTCTTTTACTTATGTTTTTGCATTTTTTTGTGGTTGTTTTGCATCTCATTTTTGTCGTTTTGTCACATTTTTGGTGGTTTCTGTCTTGTTTTTGCCATTCCATATGTCTTTGTGACAGTTTTTGTCTCGATATGCTGTAGATATTGAACTATTTCCATGTTTCCAGACTTTTTCTCTCTACTCTGCTCATCTTCTAGAAAGACATTTCATCAGACTCAATGTATCTTCAACAACTTGTTCCTCTATTCACTGTTTTCTTTCATTTTGTGCCTCGTTTTTTGCCATTCTGCGTCTCATTTCTCTTATTTTGTGTCTTTATTTTCTTGTTTGAGGTTGCTTTCTCTCTCCTTTCTGTTGTTTTGTGTCCCACTGTGGTCATTTTGTCTCATGTTTTTGTCTCCCTGCTCTCATTTTGTGTCTGATCTGTCCTGTTTATGGTCATTTTGTCTCCACTTACTATAGATATTGACCTATTTCCATGTTTCCAGCCTCTCCAGACTTTTTCTTTCTACTCTGCTGATCAGCTGTAGAAAGATGTTTCCCCATGCTGAATGTATCGTCCAACACCTTGCTTCTCTGTTCACTGTTTCTGAACCATGCTGCATTTATTTTATTGATCCAGTAGCTTTGATTTTTTTTTTCCTCTTGTGTCTTTCTGTGGAAACACTGCCTGCAGTTCAGCCAAAAACTCTAAATTTAGACTTTTTTTTTTTTTTTTTTTTTAACTTTTGGTTGAACCTGGTCAGTCATGGTTTCTCATTTGAGCTGAAGAGCACTGTTCTTTTAGGCTTTTGTTTGTTGTAGTTGTTATTTACATGATTTGGTGCTAACAGTTTGTTTTTGGCTAATTTTTAAACTAGTCACATAGAATAAAGTAATTTTTGATGAAATATCTTAATTTTCAAGCTTAGATTTGGGTAATTTTCTGGATAGAACTGCATGTCACACAATTTGTTACGTGAACTGCTGGAAATTTCAACATTAAATGGTTATTTTTGCACCAGCAGAAATGACATACTTATTATTTTTTTGATGGTTAAAATGGTACATATTCAAAGATCAGCAGCTCCTTTAAGAAGTCAGTAGTGCTTTTCTTTATAGGTGGCTTGTTTCCACTCTGTAAAATGTTTTGATTCTTTTTAACTCATAGATATGTTAATTCTTGGCTACTGGGATGTAACCGAGAGGGGTTAATATAGTCCAGGGGTTTCTGGGTTGTGACTGAAGCTCCTGCCATCTGTGCCCAAACAATAAGCACCTCTTTCAAAGTCGCTTAAATCTTTTCCTTTTGCTGCCTTCATACGTAATGGAAATCAAATTTGACCAAGTCAGTATTTTCTTCAGGCTACAGAGCATCATTGGATGTGAACTGCTTCATTGTATCATCTGTATTTATTATGTTTCTCCACTCATTTATTCAGGATTTTCACAGTTGTCTGTAATGTGTGTTTCAGTGTTGCCCCCAGATGTCCAGCAGCTGTTGGTGATTAAAGAAGAGGTTCCTTGGAGCCCCAGTCTGGACCAGGAGGACCCAGAACCCTTCCACATAAAGGAGGAACCGGAGGAACCGTGGACCAGCGAGGCGGAGACTGACATCACCAGGTTCTCATTCGCTGCTGTTACTGTGAAGAGTGAAGAAGATGAAGAGGAACCTCAGTCCTCACAGCTTCATCAGAGCCAAACTAAAGACAGCAGAGAGACAGAACTTCCAACCAGCAGCTCAACTAAACAGATTAAAACAGAAACTGATGACTTTGGAGGACCAGAACCAGCCAAGAACTCAGATCCAAATCCTCTTTTACAACCAAATCCTGATGGAAAGTCTTCAGACTGGTCTGAAATTGAAGTCAGCATTGATGATTATGATTATGATGATGAAAATGAGGGTGAGGAACAGTGGAAGGAGCCTTTATCAGAATCCGGACCTGAAAGTGACGACAGTGACGATGACTGGATGGAGACGAAGGTACCTGAGTCAAGCATAAATAATAATGTTGAATGTAACACAGACTTAAAGTGTACTGAACAATTAATCTACCGGCCGTCTGTTGAGAGACAGTTGACACGTCCTTCAGTGGAAGTGCCCTTCATCTGTTTGGTTGATCAGAAGTGTTTATTAGGGGAGCAAACTGTAGCTTCACAGCTGGCAGCTCAAACAGGAGACAAAACATTTGGCTGTGATGTCTGTGGACAAACGTTTAGCAGAAACAGTACGCTTAAGAACCACATGAGAATCCACACAGGAGAGAAACCATTTAGTTGTGGAGCTTGTGGTCAAACATTTAGTCAACAGGGAGTTCTGCAGAGACACATGAGAGTTCACACCGGAGAGAAACCCTTTGGTTGCAGTTTTTGTGGCAAAAGATTTCGACATCGGTTTAGCGTCAAAAAGCACATGAGGGTCCACTCTGGTGAAAAACCATTTTCCTGCAATGATTGTGGGAAAAGATTCACCCAAAAAGCACATTTGAATACGCACATGAGAATGCACACAGGAGAGAAACTATTTAGTTGTGCTTTTTGTGAAAAAAAATATACGCAACGAGTGGATTTGGAGACGCATGTTAGAATCCACACAGGCGAGAAACCGTTTGCTTGTGAAGTCTGTGGACAGAGTTTTCACAGAAAGAATATTCTGAAGGCGCACATGAAAGTTCACACGGGGGAGAAACCATTTAGCTGTGATGACTGTGGTAAAAGATTTAACCAGAAGGCACATCTAGAGAGACACAGGAGAGTTCACACGGGAGAGAAACCATTTACTTGTGACGATTGCGGGAAAAAATACACGCAACAAGCGGATTTGCAAAGACACATTAGAGTTCACACAGGAGAGAAACCATTTGCCTGTGAAGACTGTGGGAAAAGATTCACACAAACGGCACATTTGAAGAAACACATGAAGGTCCACTCAGAATAAAAAAAACTGCACAACTGCATGCTTTGTCGTTTAAGGTTAATCGTGTTCTGTGGAATTGTGTTGTGGGGATGCCGGGCTCTTTAAAAGTCTGTTTTTGTGTCATAACTTAATTAAAAAATGGCTGAACTGAATTTGTTGAGGGACTTAAGTTTGTATCTTAGGCTCTACTTACCCCTTACAAAAGACACAAAATGGTTTAGTCTCCTTCTGCTAAATATCCAAGAAAGTAAACTGGGAGCAAACAACTACAAGCTAATTGCTATCCAAAGAAAGATGAGCTCAGCTAATGTAAGGTTTCATCAAAAACTTCAGCGATTGCAGCAATAAAAATCACAGAACCTGATTTAGATTCGGCCGTCATATCCATTGACATACTTGGCTTGTCTTATAGTCTCCATTCATTCTCATGTTGTGATATTTTCTGAGTAATATTAGACAAGAGAATTTCCTTCAGGGTTATCAAAGCTTTATTTCATAAAATTTTATTTTCTAACAGGCCAGCAGGGGGCGCCGCATCACTTAATAACTGTCCAGGGAAGGTTGTGGGTTCCAGAGAAGATAAAGACGTGCTTATTAATAGATCGCTGCCGTTCAATACACAAAATTGACATTTTGATTGGGATAAATATTCATGGATATAACAGAGATGATCAAACGGAGAATTACTGGGACAAAAATATCTCTAGACCTTTTTTATTTGAGCAGATATTTTATTATCTTGCTCCAGATCAGAAATCGGAACCAGAAATGTTTTATTGTCAAGTAAGTTTCCACATATGGGCAATGTTAGTGCATAACAGTGAAATTAGATATAATAGGAGATAAAGGTAAAGCATATCATAAAACACTGATTTAATGATAAGAGAAGAATATATGAAACATTACTTTGTTTATAAATTGAGGGAGCGTTAAAGTTTATGCAGGGATATGCAAAATATGAACCATGAAATATTCTAATGTTGACAGAATGAAGTAGAAGAAAAACATGCAGACTGTTTGGATCATAGTCCAGGAAAATGTGAATCAATGCAACGTATTGAGACAAACAGACTTTAGGTTGATGTAACATGTAGTGTTGGTCTGAGGTGGGATGAGACTTTATATTGGAGTTGCAAAGCTTGTTGATGAATCCAACTGAAGATGGAAAGAAACCGTCTTCATGGTGTGATGGACTGAAGCCTCCTGCTGGAAGAAAGCATCTCAGAAGGTTTGTGTTGTTTGTTAAGAGGAATCCGAGAGGCACATGACTGAATGGACAAATTAACTACAAAACTTTTGGAGCACAAATATATCTAAAATATATTTATCTCAAGTTTTTTACAATAATAATCTCCTAATTGAAATTTGGACACTGGGGTGGAAGTCAGAAACAGTTTTCATGAGTGAAACCAAACAAAAATTGCACTTCGAGAAAATATTTTTGGCTAAAAACTAAAGAAGCTTTAAAATAAGTGACTCAAACTAATATTTCTGGTACTTCTGCTGCTAATCATTGTGGTGTGACAGTCTGCTGGTGTAGAAGTAGAAGCTGCACTTTCGGATACGTGTTCTTTTGATGGTGTTTTGTGTGATAATGGTCCTTCATGATTATTGAATTTGTTGCGCAATGAACATTGTGCTGAAGCAGCACTTTAAAGACATACTGTAAATCCAATAGCAAATCTGTCACAGCCTTGCAGCTTTCTGTAAAACTTTCACACAACCAGGCTTACCGTGTAAACATGAAAGTATTCAATAGAAAGCAAAAAGAAATGAAAAAAAAGGCTCATTAATGATGTATTTGAAAGCTACAACCAGCCTGTTACAGCAGAAATTAGATAGATAGATAGATAGATAGATAGATAGATAGATAGATAGATAGATAGATAGATAGATAGATAGATAGATAGATAGATAGATAGATAGATAGATAGATAGATAGATAGATAGATAGATAGATAGAACCTTCAATGATCCCACAGTGGAGAAATTTGCAGTGTTACAGCAGCAAAGCCAGAAAAAGAGCAGCACACAATGTACAGATACAAATAATAAAAATTCTCCTTTAAGAGAAGAAACATAAATGTTTATAGTATTAAACATAGAAAACTGAAAAATAAGAATGTGGTCAAGTTATTGCACATATCAGGTTATTACACTATAAATAAAATCTTCTAAATGAATTCCTAAAGCCTTTCAATTTCATTGTTTTAAAAAAAGCTGCAAATTCTGTGGTCAATATTAACATTCTCATTTGTGGAAATGGAAAAAAAAAAAGACTCATTTCATAAAGCAGTTGCACATTTCCAAGATATTTGTTTGGGAATAAAGTTATAAAGTTCTGTCTTAACTTACCTTATTTACAAAATAAATGAAGGCAGCCTATCTTAGCATTAACATGCATATATGTATTAATATGTTAAAAAATAGAGAAACAAATCATAAAGCTTTATCAGTATTTTTCCAAAATTTCACGTTCTATATTAAATATATGGGTTTTAGTAAATAATATTTTCACTAAAAGTGAATTTTAATTATTGTAAAGACAGAGAACATATTTTAAATAAAATATACAAATTTACATACAGTACTAAAACATTTTTGCAAAAATATTGTTCAGATTGAACAGACGACAAAGTTGCTTTAGATTGTTTTAATGTTTTATATTATTAGTTATTTAAGTCTTTATTCTCTCTCTATTTTTTTGCTGTTTGGAAAATTCTGGATGTTTTCCTGCAGAGAAATCGCCAAACACGGAAGCTGTGTCTGTTACCATGGTGACAGAAAATAAAGGTGTCCGTGCGGATGCCTGTCAGAAATGTGACGCGTTCTGCGCAGGCGCGGCTCCTCCGTCCGAGCCTCCGGTTAGTTTTTAAGAAGAGCAGCAGAGCGACACCATGAACCAAGTGGATTCTGTCCAGCAGCAGCGGACTGGAAGTGTGTGTTTGGAGGAGAAAGTGCAGAAGAAACGCCTCCATCAGCCGCAGGACGTCGTTCTGAAGCAAACCGCCGGTAAGAAGATTTAACAGCTGATGTGGAGGAAACTGCTAACTGCTAGCTGCTGGGAGGGAGGGAGGCTTGAAGAGACGATTCACTGAAGAACCGAGCTGCTGAGCTTCTGTTCGCCTCAATCTGACCACTGATGGAGAAATAACAGCGACAATAATAACGTTAGTCGGTTAATGACGGGGTGGAAAGGAGGCGGAACTTTGACGGTGACGGTTCAGTGCAGGAACCCGGACGGTTTACAGCGAAACACACACCTCGGTAGTTCAGCCTGAATAAACAGTTTGGAATTTTAGGATTTAATCAGCAGCATTAAAGATGAAGGAGAAGAATTTAGCGAATCTTTTTAACAGCATTATTTACAGAAATGACAAAGCATCTTCAGTGTGTTTAGTTTGTAAAAACCTGCAGCACCTTTCTTTCTGTTTTACACAATAAAACTCACACTGGCCACCTAAAATCTGATATTTATGCTACTTTTTTATAGTTTAACTTCCATATAACATAAATTATAAAGCTGTAAGTGATCTGAGGGAGGATGCATCCCACTTGTTAAACCCTTTTAAACCGGGATTGTGTCTGAAATCTTCCACTCATTCTCTACAGTTTTAAAACCACCAATCAGCTGGCTTCAAATCTCACCTTCTTTCAAGCACCTGAACCAAGGAGCTACTTCAACAGAAAATATGCTAACGCTGGACAAGAGCTAAATAACTGTGCAATATTTTTTGTTGGAAATTTGTTAACTTTTCTGTTTGCAAGTGAAGATAAATTATCTTTTTGACCTGTTCGGGTCTGATCAGACCACATTTATATGTGTTGTTCTGCAGGTCCGTTAATATAAATATTTAGGCTCCTTTTCTTGTTATATTGAGTTCTGTGCTGCTGTGTAAAGTTACAGATGTTCATAATGTATTTATGTGTTTCAGTGTTGCCTCCAGATGTCCAGAAGGTGTTGGTGATTAAAGAGGAGGTTCCTTGGAGCCCTTGTACGGACCAACAGGACCAAGAGTTCCTCCACATCAAGGAGGAACATGAGGAACTGTGGACCAGTCAGGAGGGAGAGCAGCTTAATGGACAGGAGGAGACTGATATCAGCAGGTTTTCGTTCACTGCTGTTCGTGTGAAGAGTGAATATGATGAAGAAAAACCTCAGTCATCAAAGGCAGAGCATCCAACCAGCAGCTCAGCTAAACGGATTAAAACAGAACCTGATGGAGAGGACTGCCGAGGACCAAAACCAGCCAGGAACCCAGATATGAGTGGTTGTTTACAACCAAATTCTGATGAAAAGACTTCAGACCGTTCTGAGATCGAAGTCAGTATTGATGATTGTAATGATCCTGAGGATGAAGATGAAGACGAGGAAGAGTGGCAAGAACCTTTGACGGAGTCTGAAGACAGTGACAAAGATTGGAAGGAGACCAAAGCACCTGAGTCTGCTGTAAATAGTACTGTTGGATGTAACACTGAGAAAAAGCCTTTTAGCTGCACTGAGCTTGATAAACTATTTCTCAGCAAGCAAAATGTAGATCAACGGATGAGAGTTTTCACAGGAGAGAAACCATTAGGTTGCAATTTTTGTGGTAAAATATTTAGACACCATTGTAGCCTTAAAAAGCACATGAGAGTCCACTCTGGAGAGAAACCGTTTGGCTGTGACATTTGCGGTAAAAGATTTACTCAAAGCGCACATCTGAAGACACACACAAGAGTCCACACAGGAGAGAAACCGTACGCTTGTACTGTCTGTGATAAGAGATACACACAACGTGTGGATCTGGAGACTCACATGAGAGTCCACACGGGAGAGAAACCATTTGCCTGCAAGGATTGTGGTAAAAGATTTAACCAAAAGGCACATTTGACGGCGCACTTGAGAGTCCACACAGGTGAGAAGCCGTTTGCCTGCGAGGATTGTGGTAAAAGATATACGCAACGAGTGGACCTGAAGAAACACATGAGAGTTCACACGGGGGAGAAACCATTCGGCTGTGATGACTGTGGCAAAAGATTTAACCAAAAGGCACATTTGCAGAGACACATGAAAGTCCACACAGGAGAGAAACCATTCGGATGTGACGATTGTGGACAAAAGTTTACCCAGAAAGCACATTTGACGACACACATGAGAGTCCACACAGGAGAAGAGCCATTTGTTTGCAGTGAATGTGGACAAAGATTTGTTTGGAAAACAAATCTGAAGAGACACATGAGAGTCCACACAGTAGAAACTGATTAGGGGGAAATATTTATCATGTGGAAGTGTGTTGGAGGGTTATGGGACTTGGTTTTCCAACAGAGGCAATAATGTGCACAAAACTGGGTGTATTTTTGGCTATTTACCCCTCTGAACTCCAAAAACCCATCAGCAGGTTTCAAAGGCTTGTTGTCGCTTAAAAAAAAAAAAAAAAAAATACACCATTTATCAGAACCAGAAACTGTAGAAACAAAAAGAATTGCTGGATTTTTAACTCTTTAAATGAAACAAGTGAGTAGCGTGCATATGTTCCATTAAAATTGCGATATTAAAAAAAAATCACTTTAATCTACATGTCTCATTGAGAAATTTGCCAATAATAAACTTTAATCTCATCAGGTTATGTAAAAGAGAAAAAAAATCTGCAGCACAACTGTGATTGTGACAGATTTACCCTTTCTCTTGACCTGCAGGCCATGTAATCATTTGTCAGAATAGGAAATGGTATGCATACAGTGCTAATTACAGTAAGACGCTCATCGTTAAACATGTGATAACTAGAATCTAGAGAATGTTTGTCCATTCTGGTAGTAACTGAATTAGAGCGCGTAGAGAAATATATATTAATTGATGCATATTTGTCAGCATATTTCAACAAATATAGATTAACTGACATTTGATTTGACAACAAGTTGCAGTTAGGCAAACTTTTGTTAAACATCAGTGGCTGTGTGGACAAATGAGTGATTTATCTTAATTATTAAAGTATAAAATATAAACTGCGTAGAAGTTTTGATTTGTTTTAATAAGCCACACCCACATTAATCACTCATTACTAAATTTACTGCAGTCATGAGCCTAGATTATGCAATTTTGACATTTAAACCAACAGATTTTTGGCGCCCCTAGAGGTGAAGTGCAATACAACTTTAATGTGTAAGTTTGGTGGAAACATGTGAACATGCGTGTCAGATGTTTGGTTGATATTCAGTGCAAACTTTCCATGAAGAACAATGTTAATAAAACTTGTAAAATCAAAACGGTTCGATGCTTTCAAATTTCTTTCACAAATGAAAACCAACGAACTCTGGAGATGATCAGTTTTGGTCCACTGTTTTCTCACAAAACGCCAAAAACATGAAAGAAAATGAAGGGAAATGTTCAAAATTTTACATTTTTAGAGCAGAAGACCAATAAAGGACCAATGAAGATGAAAATTACAGCCAGATAGTTAAACTTAACAATCACAGCGCCTCCTTGTGGTCAGTGAAAGTCGTTTTATGTGCCCAAGTAGTGAGTAGAATGTACAACCCATAAAACACAATGCTGAGGTTTCTCTTGGATGAATGTGCAGCCCCAGGGCATCATGGGAAACACCTGGACCCCAGCTGATTGGTTCAGATGTTAATGTGAGTCTTCATGTTAGTTTCACTGGACAGATTTTTAATTCTGTCATAATTAATACCTTCAAACTACTATCAAACCAACAATATTTTATTAAAACTGATTCAGAACCAACAAGATTTGAGTCTCTTTGTTCTTGCTGCTGTCTATTCTAATTTACTTGTCACAGTTATTATTAATCATATTGCTTCCATCCATGCTGTTTTTTGTGTTTTACTTCTTCCTGCATCTCCTCTACTTCCTGTTAGATTCTCATGCTTTATGTTAAACTTTGATCCCCTTTGTTTCCAGTGACTCAACCCTCGTTAGTTTCACCTGAGTCTTGTCACCCCATCAGCTCTCTGTGTTTAGGTTTTTTGTGAATTACCACCGTGTTTCTCTCTCACATCTTCCACTTGTACTTCTCTCTGTGCTCATAAAGTTTTGCTGCATTTGGACATTTTGTCGTGTGCATCAGATGGAAGTAAAAACTCACTTTTTGTTTCCCAACCTGCGACTTAAGTATCATACAGGTTAAAAAAAAAGGATATGTTTGCCTCCTTATTGTTTAAATATATTAACTGGGTGCAATTAAAAAACACTTTTCTGCTTTGAATCACCAACCTGCTGCACCACCGGAGAAACAGACACCAAAAATATAATATACAATGTATTTTAATTAAAAATATCCCACCTCATCCATTGAAGACTTATGAATTCTGCTTATTATGTCAGGAGTTGGTACATGCTCAACTAGGGTTAGATGGGAAAATCTGGCAGATTTGTCAGATTTATTCCCCTTTCCAGTGACTTTTTTTTTGTCTTAATTGTTTTATTTTTACTCTTAATTGACACCAGGTAAACCGCACCTTTATAGTACCTACCTGTGTGGACTCAGTGTCTTTGTTAATCAAACAGTGCATCTGCAAAAAAAAAAAAAGTCAGAGCCAAAATGGATAATGATAATGAGGCAAAGTGTATGTATATGAAGAAATTGAGACGCTGATGCTAAATGTGCAAAAAAAAAAAAAAAAAAAATTGAAGTAGTAGAAAAGATTTCAGATACTTACGTATCTGGGCAAGTTCTGCATTCAGAACATACGTTTTATAGGCAATATACTTAAGGTAGTTATTCTACATTAAATTGGTTCCTGACAATGTTTTACTGATATATGTTGTTTTTTAAATGAAATTACAGCTGCATAAATGTGCATGTTGCATTTGACAGCTGTTAAAGTTGAAGGTGAAGCTGATTTTCACGAATTTATATCCTGTAAATTATCATCATATGTTTGTAGTATCGCTGTGAGGAACCATTTATCTCAAAAAGGCCAACTTTTATTTTAAAGACATCATTTTACAGCTAATCCAAGAACGTTTTTAACAAATGTAGTAAATTTAAAAAAATATATCTCAAATATTATGAAGTTTGGAGATGCACCGATTTAAATGGCCAGGAGGATTATGAAAAATTAGTCTGAAAAGTAATTAAAGCTGTTTGACAAATGCAGTATAAACATGGCCGCCAACTCTCACGCTTTGGCCGTGAGACACACGCATCTCAGTCCCTTCCACTTTGCTGTTATGGGAATATGTAACCTTTGGACAAATCCAGTTCGCGTTTTTACTCCAGAGAACGCCAGGTTTGTGAAGATCCGGTCCGCATTTTGCGTCCTCCCCAGTCCCCGGTAGCTGGTGGCTGTCAGGCTGGATGTCTCCGAGGGACGCACCTGTGTTTGAAAGCTGCCCGGGAGCTTTAAATGATCGTGGAGGAGTGATTCCAGATCGTCATACCGACATTAATCTCTTTTCGGGTACGTGTTAAGGCTTTAGAACAAGTATATCGCTCAGTTGCTGTGTCGGTGGACTTGTAGTCTCAAACTGATTTGTTTCCCGCGAGCGGGAGAACTATAAAGTTGCTAGCACGTCACATACTGAAATGTTTTGGTGTCACACGGCTGCTTAGAATGTTGTTACAAGCAAACAAAAAAAACCCCGGAAATTTAGTTGCACAGTGGTCCTCAAATTTGTAAAGGAGTGACGTGCCTTAAAGTAGGCAATTCTTTTTAGCTGTTAATAAGATCATATTGAATTGCATCAAAGAAACTCTCCCGTTTTTTGACCTGGTTTATTCAACATTTTTCTTGGTTGTGAATGCCTTGTTTGATCCTACCCAGTATTCGCTCTATCTGTACTTTTTTTTTTTTTCAATCATCACTAACACATCATCAATGATTTAGCTTCTGTCGACCACAAAACAAGAAGTTAAAACCAACTAATCCTGAAACAGAATATGTAGATTCAATAATAACTAAAGCAATGTTTATTTCGTGCCATGATAATTATATCTCCGTATAAAAATATCTATCTTTAAGCTTCTTCTGTTTAGCAGCTGCTTAGCTAATGCTAACTTAAGCTAGCTGGCGTTTGCCGTTAGCTAGACCTCATTCAGCTAGCAAGCAAGCTAACGTCAACTGTCCAAGTATTAGACGAATAATAATGCTTTAACGTTTTTATTATTTCTATTTCACACCAGCTTATCAACTTTATGACTTTATATTTAAGTGTATAATATCCAACAGTGGTGCTGTTTGGGTGACATTTCATGAAGCGCTAGCTAGTTAGCAGACTATATTCCACTACAGTAGCCTTGAAGCTAACCTTAGCTCACTCAAAACTGTTAGAAGAAGAAGAGAAGAAGTATAGAAGTTATATTTTTCCAACTGCTTTACTCAACAATTTACTTACCATAATGCCATTATGTTCCTTAAATGTACAATACAAAATTTCTAACTTGGCCCAAAAGCATTATTTAAGTTAAAGGATAATGTGTTAACCATGTATTGAATATCAGCAGTTTTAGCATTTTAACAACTAGACTGGATCTATATTACAGATATCCATAATTTACATCAAAAAGAACATTTCAGATATTCATATCATCATCTCAGCACAAATATTGCCACTTTTACCATTTGTGTGTTTGTAATCACAGATACCAGCAATTTTGTATTTAAATTATTGCTTGAATATTATAAGTGGATTAAAATATATTCAGCTCATAGTTCAGTATTGCATTTGTTGAAATTTAATACAAGTGCATCTTAAATTAAGCACTTAAACTAGCATGCATGTGAAATTTACTTAATATGCTTAAACTGAAAGTGCTTTAATACACCTTATTTTTTTTTTTAGCTTGCATGTGTTTCTACTTTAGTCTCCTCACTCCTCATTTTTGAATTTTTCTATATTCAAGGCTTGTACATGTGAGCATGTGATAAATAAAACCCTTGAGATCTTGAGCTACACACTCTAGGGAACAATCTGACCACAATGAAAGACTCTACAGTTTTATTTTCCTCTTTTTATACTTTATTTTTTGTTCCCTCATCCTGTAGAGAGGACAAAGCTCCATTACACATCTCTTCTGGCCGTGAACTGAAGCATCCATCCCGCTCATCCCTCTGCCTCCACCAGCTTCACGTCAACAGGTAAAACTTATCTTCACCGTTAGAATAATAATGTTTTGAAAGTGTGGCAGGCAGCAGGGTGATGATGATGATGGAGGTGAAATCAGAAGCAAACAAACTGGCAGATGGTTGAAGGACAATGAGAAAAAATGTAAAATATTCTAAACTTTACGACTAAAATAAGGAGCTTAAAAACACAAATATAAACCCACAGGGCAAAGTGAAAGTATGAGAAATAAACACACAATAAACATAGAATACATTAAAACAGTACAAAGGAGATTCGAAGCCAATGACGACACAAACTATCGGTAGCTGTGATGAAATAATTCGTGTTTTCTTTGAGGTTTATTATCTGTGTGGTTGATTTCTGATGTGCCGCCAGATTTCCTCACATTCATCAACTACCAGCGGAATTCCACAAATGATGACGGTAGAGAATTTATCCTGGTGAAGTCGAGTGCAGTTTAAAACCAGAGGGAAAAGAGGGATATCTGATTTACCCACTGGAAGGTTACGCTCAGCAATGGCAAGCTGTTGTCGGCTCTCTACAGAATTCAGGTTTAGTTTTTTTTATACGTTCGGTGTCGATGGTGAAGCCTCTGAAGGTGGCGAAAAGAGGCGCCGAAGCTCGTGAAGCGGGAACCCACCCACTCCACGGGTTTGTCACTTAAACTCAAACTGAGGCTGCCTTGCTTGCGTAAGTTTCGTGTTTGGTCCGTGAGGGGGATAGAAAAGAAGGAAAACGAAGGTAGAAGACAGAGCGAAAGAGGAGAGAGCGGCTGTTTTTAAGGAAACAACGGCGCAGAGCTACTCGGTGAAGTCGGGAGAAACTCAACGGATGCTAAAGATCAGCAGATGTTGTGAGTGAGATGAGGAAGAATCCAGGGTTAGAGAAGGTGTTTGTTTTTGTTTTTTTGTACATGTTTTTTCTCTCTTTTTCAATTTTTTGTGTTTGTTGCAGTTCGTTGTGGTTGTTTGTTTGGAGCGGTTCCACTTGAATCTTGGAGTCGGAGCCCGAGGCAGGTGGTTTAAGGAGCGTCGCCCGGGATCCTCAGGGGATCGCAGGAAGACGCTCGAAGGCTCAGATGATGCCGTACTGGGCCAGCTCGTGCAGCTCCAGGTGATTGAAGGCCTCCCAGGGGCAAATGACAGTGATGTCTATGAAATAAGAAGAACATGTGAGGTTGTTTGAATCCTTGTTGGTCAGACAAACTAATATTTTAAACCTTATTGTGAACTCACCTGTGCCTAAGCCCTCCATTCCAGGGATGTCGTCACCAAATCTGCAAACATTAAAACAGAGGAACATTATAAAACAAGGCAAAAAACACAAGATAAAAATAGATTAGTATTATATTTTACAAGCAGTTCTGAACAGGTGCGTCTTGAGGAGTGATTTGAAAGTGGTCAGGTCAGTGCAGGCATGGATGTGTTGGGGTAGGAAGTTCCAGAGAGTCGGAGGATCTGTTGAACCAGGTTTAGGTACTTGGTTGAGGTATGGAGAGGCTTGGCTATGGAGGGCTTTGTTGGTCAGAAGGAGGACTTTGAACTGGATGGACTGGAGGTTTTTGGAAGACGGGTGATGTGGGTGAGGAGGCGGGCAGCAGAGTTCTGGATATACTAAAGCATATTGAGGACCTTTCAAGATGAACCACAGAGAATGCTGTTGCTGACTAGTTCTGATGCTTCTGAGCAATAAAACAATGATAAACGTACCCCTGGATTCCCTTCTTCGGAGGCTTGCTCTTGAACTGGCGGGTCTGCCTCTGCTTGAACTTGGGGGGTCCCTTGCGTGGGGTGGCGGGGCCTCCGCTGACCCGGGTGGCCGACTTGATCTCAGCTTTGGGTGGCTCGAGATTCATTTCTTGCTGTTATTTGTGATTCGTGCGTTGCAGGCTTTTGGCTTTAGACACCTCTCGGAAGTGTAGTCGTCGTGGTGAAATCTTAACAGAAACAATAAGAAAAAAAAAACATTAAAAGCAAGTAAAGGGTTGTTTAATTTGGTCTAATTTCAAGTAACAGGTAACTTGCAGCTCCTGTCACCTCTGTGTGACATTACAGAACGTAATCCGATTACTGACGCGACGAGCGCGATCCAAGATTTACTGTCATACATACACCCAGTGATCAAACCTCACTGCAGCCTGTCCCTGAGGAGGATGACCCAATTTCCCATAATCCCCGGCTCAAGTTAATAAAGTGCTCCCCTCTCAGTTTCAAGCCAGGCGTAATCTCGTTAAGCAAGGACAACACGGCAGAAACGCTGAGCGATGCACCAAGAGGCTCAACGATCAATCCGCTCACCGTGTCCCAATGACAATGACAATCCTGAACAGAGCTTAACCCGCAGAATTTAGATGTCCAAAATAACAAATATAACTCACAAATGAGAAGATAGTGGGTGCAGACTTTATGTAATGTTCAAAAATGACTGTTTGGTGAACTATAGCAGGAAATACTGTCTTTTCATGTCATCAAAAAATGATTTTTGCTTCTTGTGCACTCTCAAGAAACTCAACAACTGTAAAATTTTAATTCTGTGAACTGTAAAGAAACTGCATCTTTGATTTACAGAGCTTAACCCGGAGAATTTATATTTGTAAAATGACAAATATAAGATATAAGAAAATGTGTGCAGACTTTATGTAATGTTCAAAAATGGCTCTTTGGTCCACTCTAGCAGGAAACAGTCTTTTCATGCCAAAGAATAATCATTTTTACTTCTTGCGCACTCTCAAAAAACTCTTAACGTGTAAAATTTAAGTTCTGGAAGCTTTAAAGAAACTGCATCTTTGATATTTCAGCTTTACCAAGTCATTTATTGAATCCTGAGAATCGAAAACTGCAAATTAATCCTTGTAAACATTCTTCTTTTGCCGGAGTTCTTGGGCAGCTGCATGTGATGAGAAAACGTTCAACAACTTTCTGTTTTTAAAAAAAAAAAAAAAAAAAATGTTTTGTAAGAAAAAAAACATGTATTTCTTCAAAAAAAATTAAAAAGATGAAGATGATATTTTAATATAAGTGCTGAAATTTATCTTGTATTAATCGGCAAATGCTAAAAAACCAAACCAAGCAGCAGATTGATCAACGTAACTGTCTGGTAAATAAAGTAAACAACAATCCATGTCTGAAATAAAGCACAAAAATACCCCCAGGGTGTGTTCACATTTTAGGATTTTTTTCCAATCAGATTAATGCATCATAAAAACAGTTCATTTCTTATGACGCTGGTATTAGAAACTGTATCTATATCAAATTTTAACAGTGTTGTTTAAATCTAAATAAAGGACAGAGGTGCTCAAACAATCAATATGATCATCTGCAGCAAAAAACTTCAAGAAGTAACTAACTTTACATGTTTAATCACATTACTAAATACACTATAGATTATCGTTTAACCTCCACAATGATCTCTGAAGCTGTAAATCAGCAGCCCAGTTTGTTTTGTCTTAATTTTTTTGAAATTTTCTGTAGCTAAAGAAGTGAAATAAACTCCACCGACTTCCATGCAGCTCCAGAATAAGTTTGCTAGAATAGATCCAGATCTGTTAATCATCTCTGATCGGTGTTGATGTCGGTTTACTCACCGGCTGCTTGGGTGAAGAACAGCCAGACGAGTGAGTGCAGCACTGCTCTGTCTAGCAGATGAGTGGACTTCTATGCTAGGCTTGCTGTGAAGCCACTCGGGGCTCAGAGTCCCTCTTATAGTCTGAGGAGATTATTGAAGCGCCGCCTTTGTAATGTCAACACTTCACATGTCTGAGGTTTGGGTCACGCAGGGTGACGTCTAAACTTAAACTGTGTTCAGTTCACTCAGTGGTGGAAAGTAACTCAATTACTCAGGTACAGTTTTCAGGTACTTTTACTTGAGTATTTTACTTTCTTGGCACTTTCTGCTTCCATTTTGACACAAATAGTGCAATTTCTACATTAACCTGACAGCTGTAGCATCTTGTCACTCAGCGCAATTAAGATTTTGGCATCCAAGACATTTAAACTGCTTTAAAAAGTATGATAAAATGATTCACACTCAGAGCACTTTATCTAGAGCACATGCTTAATCTAATGCAATCCAATACAAGAGCTGAGTCACAATGTCCAGCCGTACATTTATAGTGCTCAGGCTGGTAGCATTGAGCTGTTTTAGTGCAACCTAAAACTTTGTGCAAGTTCCAACCACAGAAACTGTACCCTTGGAACCTCTAATGGATGGTTTTCAGTAGAGAAAAAAGTCCCACTACAGGGTTGGTACGTCTGAGTGGCCCTAAAAAAAAAAAGAAAAAAAAAAGGCGATATTTGTTAAACTCAGAACGACGAGCATAATTTTTTTCTGCCCTCTTGATTTCCTCATCCAATAGCAGTAACTACTACAGGGGGTCCTCAGTTTACGACATCATTGACCTACGGCGTTTCGTCGTTACGTCAGAACTGGTTACGTGGAACTAGCTGACGAGCGGAGCGGACAAATACGTCGTCACATGGCGCTATAAGACAACTTTGGTCATTGGTATTCATGACTTTTCCAAAGGACTGATCAATATCGCGACGCACGTAACGCCTTTATTTACATTTTTGTTGGAGTTCCAACTTGCTGTAGGAACGGAACTCCGACGTATAAAAATGAAAAAATAGCCAAGACTGAATAATATTCACCACAAAAATCTGTATATTTATAAAGAGTGGTAATTCTTTTAAAAAGTCTGACAATAAAATTACACAAGTTCACTTGCATTTATATCAACTAACAATATCATTATTTTAGAGATATTTGCTGTTATTTGGATCTTTTTGACAGTTTGAGAACCTAACAGTATTGCAGCCTGATTTTTTAAAAAAATGTTTTAATAGTATTTAGCAAAACTTTTCTGCATGTAGGTTTATATGTTTACCTTAGTTTTGTATGCAACTTTTTAATAGAACAGAATATCCTTTATTAGTCCCACAAGGGGGAAATTTGCAATGTCACAGCAGCAAAGTGAAAGTAATAAAAGCTAGAAACACAACTATAAATTAGAGGTGACGTATATACACAATATAAATAAGAAAATCAGAAGAACATAAGGATACTAAAAATGTAGATTTAAGAAAATTCATTCATTTATTAACAGCAGCACTTACAAAGTTCTTAGCTTGTTAATTTCTAATGATTTTGAGGGCTGCATTTGGTCAAATGGTTAGTTATTCTTGTTTAAACAGCTTGTTTAACACGTTAGTAACGTCGGCATCCAAACACCAGCAGACCCTGAAAGCATCTTTCACTGCTGGGTTTTAATTTGTACAGTCATTGGTAGACTTCTAGAATTCCAGAAAAGTCTCCAGGGAGTCTCCAGAAAATTCTAATTATCTCTCAGTAATACTTATTAAATCGGTGATTTGAGACAGCAGAAGGCAGGTGGAGATAATAGAGCTGAGAATATGTGGATGCAGATTATGGATGCAGCAGGAAGCTTCCTGAACGGCCCACTGGCCCACTTCCTGTTTGTTGTGCAACCATCTCACCATCTGCTTCATCCTCCAACCTGCAGAGGGGTCTTAGATCATCTTAAGGTACATATAACATTAAATCCCTGCAGTAAGAGGCATTAATCCAACACCAGTCTGAACACCTGTGGTTAGAAATTACATGCTAACGCCGTACAGGACACATAAAAACATTCCAAACAAACTTTGCTTCACAGTTAATTCTGCTTTGTGTTTTTCTTCCGTCTTGCACTTTAACTTTAACCCTGTAAAACAAAATTTAGCAGCAAAGATATTGTGACTTTTAGTACTAATGTGGATCAGAAATATCCCAAATCTCAGTCCTACAATTCCCATGATGCAGCAGCTCTCGTCAGACTCTGTATGTAGTAAATGTCCACATATTTCTGTTTATTTAGCAGCTGCTCTGGAGCTTTAGATCATATCTTAACAGCTATTATCAAATTGTAGAGGTTAAAAATGACTTTTCTTTTTCATTAAGTTTAGCATCAAGTTTCAAAGTTTATTGACAGCAGCTGAGAGATTATGACAGATTCTCTGTAGTTCAGTTTAAGGAACCAAAAATCAGACCAGATATAAAATATAGAGGGAGTTTATACAGATACAAATTATACAGAGTTGTTCAAAAAAATTTATGCAATGCTCATAGTAAAAAGAAACTACATGTAAATTCTGTAGTGCTCTTAGGTGGATAAAAACTGCCGTTCAGAAGTTTGGAGTCATCCAGACAATTTCATGTTTTCCATGAGATCTCACACTTTTTTTCATGTGCCAACATAATTGCACAAGAGTTTTCTAATCATCAATTAAGCATTAGAACACAGGAGTGATGGTTGCTGGAAATGTTCCTCTGTACCTCTATGGAGATATTCCATTCAAAATCAGCCATTTCCAGCTAGAATAGTCATTTACCACATTAACAATGTCTAGACTGGATTTATCATTCATTGAATGTTATCTTCATTTTAAAAAACTGCCTTTCTTTCAAAAACAAGGACATTTCTAAGGGACCCCAAACTTTTGAACAGTATTAACCTGCAGCTGTTTTGATGATTAATCAGTTTAAGAATTTTTAAATAGAAAACGACAAAATTTTCGGTTGTGGCTTTGTAAATATTTTCTGGTTTCTTTCTTCCTCTGTGACAGGAAACTGAATATCTTTGATTTGAGGACAAAACAAGACATTTGTCATCTTTGAGAAACACTAATCAGCATTTTCACCATTTTCTGACAAGTTATAAACCAAACAACTAATTGATTATTTGAGAACATAATCAACAGGTTATTGGCAAAGGAAATAATAATGAAAAGAAAACCTTAATTATTTTATATGAAAATAAAAGAAGGAAGAGGGAAAATATAGTCATTATTAGTATCATTTTATTAAATCCTTTTTAAAAAATCGAGTTTAAAAAAAGCTTAAGTTATAACTTTGCAGCTTTGAAAGAGGCTGTCTTGAATGATTTCTTGTATGTATGCTTATAAACAACGGTTGTTACTGATTTATCCCTTTTTACTTCTTCGATTAATTGACTGTTCGCCCAAAAAAATTGAAAAATGAAATGAAAATTACTGTCATGTATTTTTGAAGTGGAGATGCCACCAGAGCACTTTGGTTCTTAGGGGCTGCCAATTAAAAAAAAAACAGTGGAAATAGTTACTTCAAGGTCTACAAACTGACATTTACTAAGAAATTTGAGAGAAACTTTTCTTGTCAAACCTTTAGTATCAGATTTGTTTGATTCAGTTTCATTGGTTCTGTTCTGTAAAGCTGGATAAAAGAGACTCTTGATCGCTGAGTCTCATTTTGCTTTGTGTTTGATTTACCTCTCATGTTGGCTTTCTGTTTTTAAATTAAAAGAGGATATTCTAATATAGTCCATAACACCCACTCTAAAACTGTTTTAGTCCTGTCCAAAACCAAGTCTTAAATAAGTCTAAAACTGAGTCCAAAGTTAAGTTGAAACCCCATTCTAAAATCTAGTGTCAAACCACCCTGAACAGTCCAAAACCAAGTAAAAAACAGTCCAAAACTGGTCTAAAACCATGAAACAAAAAAGGAAAAGTGTATAACCAAGTAAATAAACTATCTAAAAGTCTAAAATCCATCCAAAATGAAGGACAGGACAGCTTGAAACAGCTTACAACCAGTCCAAAACCAAGTGAAGCCATCCACATTCAGTCCAGAACCAAGTGAAAAAAGCTGCATGTAACCAAGTAAAGAAACCATCCAAAACCAAGTACAAGGCCAGTCCAAACCAGTCTAAAAGCAAATGCAAAACCAATGTAAAATCTGTAAAGAAGCAGTCTAAATCCTGTTTAGACCAAGTCCTAAGTCAGTCTAAAACCAAGTAAAAATAATCGTTAGTTGAAACTCTAAAATACTGAGACTTGTTGATTCTCTCTAGTTATAACTCTGCCATTAAAACTTTGGATGGCACCAACACCAAAAACAGGCAACTTTAATGTGACTGAGGCAAGAAAAGGGAAATAAACGTAATGTTAAATTAAAGTCAGAATGTGCTTTAACACAGCTTCATGTTGGGACTCTTATCAGCCGCTGCCATGATGCAAAGTGACACCTTGCAGCCTTGGCACCGACAGTAATCTGTCCTGAGTCTTTTCCATCACGTCAGTCATCAGGTTCACAGTTCTGGATATGATCAGTGAAACGTCTCACTTGTAATCCGCTGCATAACCCAGATCAAATCATAACTGAGTGGCTGCCGGTCGGAGCTGCAGGTCTGCTGTAATCACTGTTCCCAGACGAGTGCTGACTCAGCAGAGATCAGGGTCAGCCTCAGAAACTGTTCAGAGACGTCATGAATGAGCTTCTTCTGACACCATCCATCAGGTTATTACTGAAGAAGACTCCTTCAGTTCATTTAATCAGGTGTAACGTCAGGAGAACATCAAAAGTTTTATAAATATAAGTTGTTCACAAGTGATTGGAATCAAGACAGATTTGATTTTATTACGTGTTTCTATATGAATATGTTTATTATAACATGAAAACAGAGTTGGAGCTGGTCGGGTTTGTTGAATAAATCAGAGCAACGGTCAAGTGAACTGGTTAAGACAGTTTTATATGTATGTGCTGCCACCTAGTGACGGTTCTTAAAACTGTTTGTTCCTGCTATCATTGAATCTGTAATCACTTCAGATCAGGGTTGTCAAACATGCGGCCCACGGGCCAAAAGCGGCCCGCCAGAGGGTCCAATCCGGCCCGTAGGACGACTTTGTAAAGTATAAAAATTACAGAGAAGACATTAACTGCAAATTGTAAATTTGTAAAACTAAAAATTTAACATAATTTCTAGACCATGACAAGTTGTTTTGATCATAAAGTAAAATACTACAGGGTGTCCGTAAAGTCTGGACACATAAGAAATCTCATTAACTAGAATTATTTTTTTGCCTCCACAGATTAAATATGGCCATAATATTAAATATTTATTTGATTAATTATCCAATATATATTGCATTTGTTATATAAAAAAATGAATATATTGAGTAAAATGTTCTTGAAAACATGTATTTTTGTCACTCATTTTTATATTGTCAGACAGATTAACACACTCAACCCCCAAAAAACAGCAGATTTAAAAGGTGAATTATTTTTATAAAATTAGTAAAATGACAAAAATCAGACCCAGAACCTGTAAAAACAGATTCTCAACTTGACATTCCTTAAACTACTTATCTGTGAGATGCAAGTCTGTCAGGTAAATTAACTAAATCGAAGCCTAAAATTTGGATATTTTATCAAAATTACTTTCACCAAAAAACAAACAATTTGCACCAGATTCTGTAACCTTTTTCTTTATGTGCATTTGGCGGATTTACTTGTGTGCGCTGGTTCTCTCTACACAAAAAACAGAAAAATGAAGTTGTTTTAATTCAATAGAAATAACATTTATTCAAGAAAAAAATAATAATTTCAAACACATAATTTAAATACACTCTTAAATACACTGAAGAAAATGATCACACATTAAAATGTACGAATAATACTTCAGTTCAAACTTCAAACTAACGATAAAAAACTTGTGCAAACGTGCTGCATGACGAACAGAGAAATGAAAGATTGATGCAGATCTTCTTTTTTTTGGTCTATTCACTACTTGCAGACTAAAACAGATTAATGTGACAATTCAGTAGTTTCTAAAATGTAAAACGTGGCGATCAATTCCACTTTTAAACAACCCAGTTCTGTAGTTTTGGCCTCGTTCCTACCAATAATAATCACAGGAGAGATTATTTGCTTGAGTTTGTAGGAACATCATGAACTTCAGCAATTACTCTCACCGAGCATCAACATTATGACCACCTGAATAACATTGTGTTGGTCTGAACCACTGGGTCTGGACCAGAGGAGCTCTCAGGTGTCCTATGGGGTCTGGAACCAGGACGTTGGATCTTTTGCGTGCTCTGGGTTGTGCAGTGGAGCCTCTGGGAATCAAACTTGTTCCTCTGCTTCCTGTTGATGTTTGATCAGAATGAGGTCTAGAAACTTTGGAGATCAAATCGGCATCTTGGGTGATTGTCATGTTCCTCAAGGTGTTCCTGATTGTTATGGGATGTGGAGGGGTGCATTTAGGTGACATTTAGGATTTGCATGAAGGAGTGTACTTGTTCTGGGACAACGTATATTTGGGTGTCTAAGTCTCATCAACATGGACGCCAGAATCCAAGGTTTTCCAGCAGAACACCACCTAGTACCAAGTTGATTGATGTTATTCACTTCTGGTTTTAATGTTGTGGCTGATGGGTGTAATGAGCTGCAGTATTACTGGAACTGAGAGCTGCAGTAATAAGCTGCTAGTTGGTAGTTTGGGTTTTCTGAAGCGGTGTGACTGAAAAGAGGAAGGAGTTAAAATCTGGACCTGATGAATGGAGTTTGTTCTAAAGTGCTTCTGGTTTCTAACATAAGAACGCTCATAATCAGTGATTCCTGTCAGCAGGTCGAGGCAGTGATGCGTCACGTCTTCTTTAAGAGCCTGATCTCCATCTTTAGATAGGTTTTAAGGTTCTCGTCCAGGACGTTCTCCTCGATGGCGGCGAGCGCTCGGTCTCCTCCGTCGTGATAATACGCCAGCAGCTGCTCGGCGTGTTCGATCCAGACGCAGTTGTGGCAGCCACTCATGCAGCAGTGGGTGGGAGCAGGAGGAGGACCCTGATCAGGGGACCAATCGGATGAACTCTGCTGTGTGTCGGTGCAGTCAGAGGAGTCGCTCAGTGTCGGGCGAGGAGGAGGTGAATCTGGTCCAGACGACAGGCAGCGAATGTTTCCGCTGTGAAGGCGAATCCTCGATAACTGCTGAGGACAACGACAGAACCGATGGAGTCCAGATTGTAACAGGGAGAGGACGCACAGCTGGAACACAACAGAAAAACACAATGCTTAGGCGCGCTTAGTGTATTGAGTCGTGTATCACTTATATGTGTGTTTTTTATATATATATCGTAGCAGCAGTAAGTGAGAGGTGGAAGGTAAAACCACCCGTCGACCTGAAAGTGTCATTTGTGACTTGTTTGTCAATTTGTGCCTTGTTTTTGTTGCTTTGTGTCTTGTTTTTGAAGTTTTGTGTCTCGTTTTTTGCCATTTTGTGTCTTGTTTTTGTCGCTTTGAGTCTCATTTGTCAGTTTGTGTCTTGTTTTTGTATTTCTGGGTATAGTTTTTGGTATAGTGCCAAACTTTTCACACTATCAGTCAAAAGTTTGGACACACCTTCTCAATCAATGGTTTTTATTGTATTATTTTCTAAATTGTAGATTAATACGGAAGACATCAAAACTATAAAAGAATACATATAAAATTATGTAGTAAACAAAAAAGTGTTAATATTCAGTATTAATCTACAATGTAGACATTAATACAAATAAATAAAAAGCATTGAATGAGAAGGTTTGTCCAAACTTCTGACTGGTAGTGTCTGTACAGGTCAGTTAACATTAAAACTATCCTGTGTGGAGCAACTTGAAATAATTATTGCAACTGAGATGTTGGCAACTAAATCTTAAAAATTACAATTAAACACAGTCTGAACATCATCAGCTTCCTGTACGTTCTAGTAATAAGGTTAAATTTAGATTTATAGGTTTAATGTTTACATTTAGGCAGCGCTGCAACAGTTAATTGATTAGTTACCAACTACTTTAATAGTTTTTTTGATCAGTTTGTGTAATATATCTGAAAAAAAACAAGTCCTAATTCTCTGAGGGTTCTTTAATCTGACTATTTTCTAGTTTCTTTCCTCCTCAGTGACAGCAAACTGAAGACTGGGTTGTGCATAAATTAATAGATGGGTCGTTAAAAATGTTCTTGAGTAGCGTTACTCTCGTAATTAAAACACCAAAAACACCATTCGCTATTAGCCTAATAGTAATAATTGAGGGTATTTGTTGTAATTATTTTTAGCGGGTTATAATCAAAGGTGAGGTCAAGCTAAGTAGCTTCTGGACCGTTAGCTTAGCCACCAACCTTCTGTAAAGACACCGACGACCTCACGGCATTTACGCCCAAACACAGCATCGTGGGAGCGAACGGGACGCTTTATGTGTCCGTGTGGTTCATTTTCTTAAAAAAAATAAAGTTGAAATAAAGCTGCTGCCTTACAAGTTACAACATCCACCGTTTCAGCTGCCTTGCTAGCCAGTTGCGTCACTTCATATTTTCCGGTTTGGCGTTTTCCAAACAAACACGTTGATTGGCCGAGAGAAAATATTACAACCAATCAAATGGTAGCCTTGCAAACTTTGAGCCAATGGACAGCGTAGAATAGTTTGTGGGCGGGCTATAAAGACGAGCTGCATTTCCCACCTCTGGCCAGCAAATGTCAGTATTTTACATCTGTTTCTTACACAAAGATGCAAAAGAAACAGAATTTTAATATAAAATTTTTAAATCTCTGCCTTAAAGGATCAAAATATGCGTGTCCTTTTGAAAAGTGCAATACATTTTGATGTATAATATTGTTATGCATATTATTTATCTTCAATAAGAGAACAAGGCTACATTTAAAATGCATTTATGTAACTAAAAATAAGTAAAAACAGTAAGTACAATATGAAGTTTTACCTATGCATCAACAAAACAGTACTAACATTCTAATAATATCTTCTATGATTAATCACTCAGAGTTTACTTTACTTTGAAACTTAAAATAAATTAATGTAAACAATAATATGCTGCATTATTTGATGCATATTTTTTTTATTAATTAGAAGCAATCGCTGTAATGTGTTTATTTTCTATTATTTCCATGCACCACTTAACAGGCCCAGCTAATTGCACTGAATTAACCGAACAGGCAGCATGTGCCTAGTCAGGACCAGGTCATCAGTTGTCGAAGCCGAGCAAACAATTTCTATTCAGCCGCACAGATCAACACTCTGATGAGAGCCTATCGGTCTGCTCTGTGTTGGCAATTTCCTTTACATGAATTGTGGGCTTTATCCTCACAGTTATCTTCCCCTTTCTTCCTCTGGATTAACATTTAAAATGCAGGGAGGAGATTTTCCATTTAAAGTCGCTTGTGATTTGCTGTCTTTTGTGCAGATGCTGCCATGTAGGAGATTAAAATCCAATGTAAATGACAACAACTACTTAAAATGAAGTCAAGCATTCAAAATAAACGACAAAGAGACACAAGATGACCACAAAGAGACACAAGACGACTAACAAGAGACACAAAGTGACCACCAAGAGACACAAAGTGACCACCAAGAGGGACAAAGTGACCACCAAGAGGGACAAAGTGACCACAAAGAGACACAAAACCACCAGAGGTCAAATCGACACATGATCACAGAGCTATACAAAATGACCACAGACAAAAAATGACCACAAACTCAAAATGATTACAAACAGACTAAAATTTTGTCAAAGACTTGCAACAGACACGACATGACCACAAAGAAACACAACATAACCACAAAGAGGCATAAAACAACGACAAAAAAACATTAAATAATCACAAAGATTATGACAAAATTGACATTTAAAATCTCATGAGCGAGTGGGCAGCAAGTTAAGTCATTTACCAGCAGAGGACACATTGGATTATTTCAGTAATTAAAGCATGTGTGAGCCAAAACATTTGGCTCACACATGCTGAATACTTAGAACTTCAATGACATTAACCTTCGTGTCGTCCTGCGGGTCAAAATTGACCCGTTTTAAATTGTGAAAAAAATATAGATATATTTTCACAGTGAAACTTCTGATGTCCACAATTTCAACATGTTTGGGAAAAATTTAAACATTTTTTGGTGGGAAAAAAAAAGAAATGTTAAAAATGTTTCTTAAAAACATTCACAAAAAATCAACCAAAATCCACCGAATTTCGATGGATTTTGGTTGATTTTTATGTGAATGTTCTTAAGAGAATATTAGAAGTTTTACTGATATATATATGTAATCACTTTAGATATTTTTAGGATTTTTTTGGAAGCTTTTTACTCATTTTTTTGAAAATATTTACTAGAATTTTCTTGCCAAATTTGGGGGATTTTTAAAAAAAAAAAAAACTTTTAAGGAATTATTGGAATTTTCTTCCTGAATGCTTTGCAAATTTTCAGAAATTTGGGGAATTTTTTGGGGGGGATTTTTTTCAGACAAAGAAACAATATTTTTTGGTGCTCGTAAATGAAGACAACAGGAGGGTTAAATGTGGCGTTGGGTGCATAATGACTGTTTTTGGTGGTGGTGTTGTGATTTTACACTCAGAACTTGAAACTTGCGCCGTCCCACTTCTGATACAGAGAACTGACACTGTTGTACTGCAGCTGGAGTCATATTTAAGTTACATAATGTGAGAAGAAGCTGTCATAGAGGCACCAAAATGTTTCTCCTGTAGGTACTTTCACTGACCCAGATTTAAACGAAAGGGCTTTAAAGCCACAGTAAAGCAGGTTTAGTCGGTGAAACGGCTCCTTTATGCTCATGTGTGAACCCTCTTCGGATGGCTGCCGCTTTCTTCAGTGTTTGACCTGTTCGTTAGTGCATGAGGAGGTGTGTGTTTGTAGTGCGACTCCCCGTGGACCTCAGTGTTTGCAGTCCACGTCCATGGCAACGTGGCGTGGAAACACAGCAGCTGCAGGGCCTGGCCTCAGATACCAGGTGTGTGGTGGGGCGTGTTATCTCCCAGAGGTCCTCGCTGACAAAGTGACTTTATACCGAGGAGAGGCGCTCCCTGAGCTGCAGTCACACTCCACAGAAACCCACGGCTTTATTGTCACACTGAAAGAAAACGTTGCTTCAAAGGCTGAAAGAAGAGCAAACAGTCGCTGCACAGTAACCATTAGACTTTAAAGAGTAGCTGCACACACAGACGTTAGGTTTAAAAGGCTCCATCATTCAGTCTTATCACAGTGACTTCATGGTTTTCATAAGAGTTCATCCCACACAGGTGTGTTACACAGAGGTGAGGCTCATGCTTCACCCTAAGGCTAAAGCTAAAAGATGATTTGGTTCTGTTAATAGCATGATATCATCGTGTAGATAAGCAGAAGACTTTCACGTTACCACTTTATTTGTTAAAATTAACAAACTGATTATTGTACAGAACCTTTGGAAGGTTAATCAAAGGCCTACAAAGAAACACAAATCAGCCACAAAATGAATCAAAATGATGATAAAGAGACGCGAAAGGACCAAAAAAAGACAGAAACTGACCACAAATGGACGTACATTGACCACACAGAGACACAAACATAGAAATTGACCACAAATACAAAGTGACTTCAGCTGCAGTAACGCTCCAGAGAAACCCGCGGTTTTATTGTCACACATAAAGAAAACATTGCTTTAAAGGCTGAAAGAAGAGCAAAACAGTCACTACAGAGTAACCGTCAGACTTTAAAGAGTAGCTGCACACACAGACGCTGTGTTTAAAAGGCTCCATCATTCAGTCTTATCACAGTGACTTCATGGTTTTCATAAACGAGCTCATCCCACACAGGTGTGTTACACAGAGGTGAGGCTCATGTTTCAGCCTAAAGCTAAAAGATGATTTGGTTCTATTAATAGACTGATATTATCGTGTAGATAAGCAGAAGACTTTCACATTATGTATCTGATCTGCTTATATAACTATGTTGATTAGTGCAAAGAACAACTGGAATGCTAATTGCAGGACTACAAATAAACACAAGACACAACATGACAACAAAGAAACAGAAACTGACCATTAAGAGATACAAAAAGACACAAAATGACCATAAACACAAACTGACTACTAAGAGACAAAGTTGACCACAAAGAGACACAAATCAACAAAAAACACACACAAAATGACAATAATAATACACAAATTGACAACAAAGGACCACAAAAACACACAAAATGACCGCAAATAGACAAAAAAATGACCACAAAGAGACACAAAATTACCACAAAGACAAAAAATGACCACAAAGAGACAAAAAAATGACCACAAAGAGACATAGAATGACCATAATTATACACAAAATGACCACAAATAGATACAAATGAACACAAAGAAACACACAGTGAACATTATTATACACAAATTGACAACAAAGAGACAAAAAATGAACACAGAGACACTGAGCGGCTAAAAAAACCAAATGACCACAAAGACTTGAAATAATGAAAAAAACGTAAAATGACCACAAAGAGACACAAAATAACCATAAACATGCAAAAGGAGACAATCAAATTGATATCAAAGACACAAAATGAGCACAAAGAAATTCAAAATCATGACAAAGAGATGCCAAAGTATCACATAGGCACACAAATCAACACAAAATGACCACAAAGACTCAAAAATTACTACAAAGAGACCACAAAATTAACATAATCACACACAAATTGACCACAAATAGACAAAAAATGACTACAAAGAAACACAAAATGACCTCAAAGACTTGACAAATGAGAAAAATGTAAAAAGATCACAAAGACACACAAGGCAACTAAAAGACACAGAATGCGCAATATGATTTAAAATAATCGCAAAATGACCACAAAGACACTCAAAATCATGACAAAGAAAGACAACGGCTAATTAAATGCAATTAAATGCACAAAAAGATGACAATGAGACCTATATCACCACTAATAACTGCACTTTATTTTTACCAGCTGATTGTCGTCTACAAACAGTAACACCTATATTTAAGTACAGGCTGCTTTTTGGACCAAACTCAGAATAAGTTGCCTTCTTTGTTTACGGGGATCTCTGTTAAGGCGATCTGTTTGGTATCAGCTTGTGAGAATCTGTGAGGTATGTCAGGTATGTGAGCGGCGAGGAGGTCCTTTTCCTTCGGACCGCCACCAGCCTTTCCTCACCACCTCCTCCTCCCACCATCCCGCTCACAGATTAGGTTTCTCTCAACACCTTTTCCCTCTGAAGCCCTGCTTTGGCTTCGACAGGCGTTTTCTCAGAGGCCCCCGGGGTGCAGATGGAGGGAAACATAGATTAAGTCGGGCACATGACGAATACTTAAAGAAAAGAGGCTCAGGGCACACAGACTATTTTTGATTTACTGAGATATTTCTGAAAACTTTCACATGACCCACAGTTCATTCTGAGGACTCCCACGGGCTTTAATGGAACCCCCAGAGGAGCTGCAACGGCTTCTCTCTGCAGACGAGTAGGAGGGTTCTCTGAACAGCTGGATATGTTGATGTTTTCAGACATTAACAGCACGATGAGAGGGATTTCTGTATTTTTTTAGTATAGAAACACACACAGCTTTGCTTGTTTCTGCAGGATTAACTTCATCGTCGATAATCCTGCTGAAAGCTACGACGGCCTGGCAGCATTTCTATCAACATGTTGACTGTTTAACAGAACTGTGAAATCCCTCTAGAAAGATTTTACAAGCCCAAAATTTAAAAAATGCATCAGCAAAAGTCACAAAAATGACCACGGAGAGACCCAAAATACCAGCAAACTGCCATAAAATATTACAAACCAATGCAAAATGACCATAGAGACACGAAACGACCACAACCCAAAAGTGACATGAAGCAACTATAAAGATGTACAAAATGAAAGCAAAGTCTCAAAATGACCACAAATTGACCACAAAGAGACACAAAATGACAATGAAGTGATACAAAATGCCCGTAAAGTAACACTAAACAACCACAGACGCACAAATAGACCACAATCATAAAATGACCACAGAAAGATACATGACCACAAAGAGACACAAAACAACCAGAAATACTCATAAAACAACCACAGAGACAGAAAATAACCACAAAGAGACAGAAAATAACTGAAAAGAGATACAAAATGATCACAAAGGCCCATAAAACAATAACAGATATACAAAACAAACACAGAGACATAAAACAACCACAAAGAGACAAAACAACCAGAAAGACTCATAAAAGTGCCACAAAGAGACACAATATAACCATAGAGATAGAAAATAACTGAAAACAGACACAAAACGACCACAAAGACACATAAAACAACAACAGAGACACAAAAAACAACCACAGAAACAGAAAACAACCACAAAGAGACACAAAAAAACCACAATGAGACACAAAACAACCACAATGAGACACAAAACAACCACAATGACACATGAAAGTGCCACAAAAAGACGCAAAACAACCATAGAGACAGATAACAACCACAAAGAGACAGAAAATAGCTGAAAAGAGACACAAAACGACCACAAAGAGGCATAAAATGTCCACAGAGACACAAAACAACCACAGACACGAAACAACCACAGAGACAGAAAATAACCGATAAGAGACACAAAACAACCACACAGACCCATAAAATGACCACAAAGAGACACAAAACGACCACAAAGAAATGAAACCTGACTACAGAGTCGAAATGAGCAATGACAGAAATCAACAACAAAGACACACAAAACAACTACAGAGAGATAGAAAACGACCGCAGAGACACAACACTACAACACACTGACACACAGAACAGCCACAGAGAGCCATAAAATAACCACAGACACAAAATGACTTAAAAAATTGTATCAAATGACACAGAGGGACAGAAAATGACCACAAAAATATACAAAACAACTCTAAAGACCCACAAAATGACCACAATGACCTCCCTGCTCTCCTGCATGTGGGAAAGACTCTCAGGCCTGTAATCCAAACGCAGATAAGAATTTGAGAACTCGTAGCTATTTTTGTACTTTCTGACCTCCACCTTAAGACTAAACACGTTTTTTCCTGCTCCAGTCTCGTTGTGTAGCGTTTATGTAACACAGTTTTGTGCTGCTGCGGCGTTGTGTAGCGTTTGTGTTATCCGGCCTCTCTAACGCGGCTCTGATTCAGCCTGAATGAAGAAGTGTTTTCCGGCTGCAGCTGTGTCAACAGTCTGGACAAACAGCTTCACTACGGGGAAAGTTGCACCGAGGTTTCACTTCGTGCTGCACCTCCAACCAACATCCCAAAATAAACAGCGGCCAGAGCGATAGCAGCATCTCAGTCCGTCTGAGGATGAGCTCAGCGCCGATGAAAAGCTAGCGGGGAGGTGTTTTGGTGCTCAGGTGTCCTTGGTCAAGGTCCTCCGGCTGACTCACAGCGCCAGCTTTGTCCTGAGCGCACAAAGACCACAGTGTTCGCTCAGCGGCCACAAAATGACAAGTCAGTGACACAACTCAGATGGTGACTCGTCACAAACGGCAGAAACATGTTTGTGTGTCTGTGTGAAGCTGCAGCAGGAGACCGGACTCAGTTTACTGAGGAAACAAAGAGCTGACTTAAGTTTATTTGTGTGGAGAAATCCGTGGAGACCCTCAGTGAAGAATAATTGATGTTTTTTTCAGCAGTGGCAGGTGTAAATAATAAAATACGATCCACTGAGCTGCTTCGGGTATTTTACATGCATCCTCATTAATAACAGCTGTGTCCTTCCTGCTTATGATGTAATTTTGTTGTGAAGAAAAATGACCACAAAGATGCAGAATGACCTCAAAATAACAGCAAATGACTGCAAGAGAAACAAAATAACCACAGAGACAAAATAAACCAAAGAGAAACAAGCTGACTAAACAAAGACACAAAATGACCTCAGAAGACACCAAACAATTATAGAGACACAAAATAATCACAGACACACAAAAAGACCACAAAGAGACACAAAATAATCACAAATCTACTCAAAATGACCACAATGAGACACAAAGTGACTGCAAATTGGCAAAGTGACCACAAAAAGACACAAAATGACTGCAAAAATACACACAATAACCACAGAGGCACAAGATGACCAGAGATCCAACCACAAAGAGACTAAAAATGACCACATAGATACAAAATGAACACCGAGACACAAAGTGACCACAAAGCGGCACAGATCGACGACAAAGAGACTTAAACTGATCACAAATGGACACAAAATAAATCCAAAAAGACACATAATGACCACAAAGAGGCACAAAACCACCACAAAGAGACACAAAATGACTGCAAAATGACACAAAACAATCACAAAATGACCACAGAAATACAAAACGACCACAAAGAGACAAAAATGACCATAATGATAAGCAAAATAGACACAAAATGAGCACAAAAATATGAAAAATGGCCAGAAAAGGACACAAAATGGAAACAAGGAAACAAAAAATTACAACAGAGTGATACAAAACAACCACAAAAAGACAAAAAACAGCCATAGACGCACAAAATTACCACAAAGAAACATATAATGACTACAAAGAGACACACAATGACCACAAATGGACACAGAATGAAAACAAAGAGACACAAAAGGGCCACAAAAACACAAAGAGAGAAAAAATTGCCATTAAAAAACACTAAACAATCACTAAAGGACTGAAAATGATGACAAAGGGATATGAAACAACCGTAGAGACACAAATGGCTAGAAAGAAACAAAATATTATAACAAAGTGACACTAAACAACCACGAAGAGACAAAAAATTACCACAAATGGACACAAAATAAATGTAAAGAGAAACAAAATGACCACATAGCTACAAAATGCTCACAAAGGACATACAATGACAACAAAGAGACATGAAATGGCCACAAAAAATGACAAAAAATGACTACATAGACACAAAATGACCATAAAATATGTAAAACAGCCACAAACTGGTCACAAAAAGACAGAAAATGGCTATGAAGAGACAAAAATTTCAACAAAATAACACAAACAGGCAAAAAAAAATTACCATTCAGGCACAAAATTACCACAGCGACACAATACCAACTATGGAGAGACAAAAAATGACCACAAAGATAATGACAACAAAAACAAATATACAGTTTTTCACTATTACTGAAGCTAAACCAGGTCTACAAACACAAATTCAGCTTTTACACTTAAATTCTCTGTATTAGGTACAACATTCAAATTAAAGATGCTCTAATGATGCCAAACTTTATCACTAATTGACTCCAACCCATCTTCACAGGTGCAGTAATCAGTAAAAGGCCACAGATGAGCTCCTGTTCTGGAGGAAAATGGAGGTCAGTGGTGAAGAAGAGAACCAGTGAGTGACCTACTATCCACACTGTCTGGCGAGAACAAATACATCTATTTAATCTAAATTTAGCCCCAGTCCAGCCCTGATATTGTGCCACAAACTAAATTAAACTAAGAGTCTGACACAGTTTAGTGTTTCTCACCAGCTGTTGGCTCTAATGACCTCAATAAGACAACGGAGGCTTCGTCTCCTCAGAGGACGAGTCGCTAACAAGACAAACAAGTGAGACTCTTCAGAGGAAGCGTCTAATTAGACCCAAACGAGCAGCTAGCTGCTCCAGATAGTAGGAACAAACCCATCCATCATCTATACACACTTAGTCCTCATTAGGGTCACAGAGGGCTGGAGTCTGTCCCAGCTGACTGAGGGTGAAGACAGGGACACCTGGACAGGTAACAGTCTGTCACAGGGCTACACATAGAGACAAACAATCACAGCTACAGGCAGTTTAGAGTCACCAGTTAACCTCAGTGTGTTTTTGGATTGTGGGAGGAACCTGGAGAAAACCCACTCATGCACAGGGGAGAACATGCAAACTCCAGAAAGATCCTAGGAAGGCTGGGACATGAAGTTCCAGCTGCAAGGCGACAGAGCTAACCACCGAGCTATTGTGCAGCCCCCTAGAGACTAAGTGTTTGCAAATACATGTTTCAGTTTAGTGAAGTTGGTGCTGCGTAACATGATTCATATAAAACTAGTGTTCGAACACGATTAACAAAATGAATCTAATTCATTAGAGGCTCCGTAATTAATTAATCACATTTCTAAAAAGTCAAATATCAACATTTGACACAATAAGCAAAGTTTTCCAATTCAAATAAATGTTGCTTGACGACTGAATCGATGAACAGACATATACGTGAACTTCAACAACAAATATGTTTGTTTCATTTCTATTTATCTGCATTTTTCATCTGTCTACTACATTCACAGATTACTGCAAACTCAAAGTCCAATTATAGCGATTAGATTCAACATTTTAAGACTTTTTATAAATTCAAGTACTTTCAATGTCTTGAAAAGTGGTCTATTATGGGATGGCTACACTGTTAGCCGGTACCAGGACTGTCGTAGCTAACGTTAGCTCTGGTGCTAACAGCAACATGTTTTACATTGAGGTGACCAGAAAACGCTTTGTTGTAAAATTTGCACACAACCACGTTTTTATCCAAGCTGCCTTCAGGAAGATTTTTAAAAGAAAACTTTCCACCCAACAAGCTCAATACGGTCTCATCTTTCTTCTCTGTTCACCAAACTTACTTGACGTCACTCCTGTGCTTCTTCTTCATGGCTGGAAAACAGACTTTAGGTTCATTACTGCCACCTACTGGGCTGGAGCGTTCATCAGTGTTAATTAGGGAACTGAGAAAGGTGCAACTAAATGTGTTATTTTTTTTGACACGTTACTTTTTTGTAATTAATTAATCGAAATTGACACGTTAAATCTCAGCCCTAATTAAAACATATAAATCTAAAAGATCAGGACTGTGTGGATTTAATTCATTCACCACGATCATTACAGGTTTTAGTGTAAAATATCTTGTAATAGTCAGATTAGCTTCATTTGGTTCAAGTTACATAGTCAGGATAACAATTTTAAATGATTTTCTTGGCATCAATGAGTACAATAAAAGTTTTTCTAGGTAGTATTTTCTATTTTTTTGTCATTTTCTTATCACAAACAGCTTTATTACATAAAACAAGTCAAGTCAAATTTATTTAAAACAACCAGAGTTGACCAAGGTGCTGTACAGAAGAGCAAAAACATGATCAAAAGATAAAAATAGTAAAACTAAGATAAAGATAACAGAACTATATAAAAAGAATAGAGCAAAAAGCAAAATATACAACAAAACATAAACAATAAATAGACTAAACATCCACAAACAGACACAAAATAACCACAAAGAAACACAAGACAACCACAAAGGGTTGAAACATGACAACAGAAAGATCCAAAATGATCATTGACAGAAAACAAAGGCACACAAAACAACTATAAAGAGATAGAAAACGACCACAAAGAGACACAAAATTACAACAGAGAGACATAAAACAACCACACCGTAGAGCCGGCTGATGTCATTTCAGCGTTTCCCGTTCATTATCTATGTTTCACAGCCTGCAGTGTTTTCCGGTAGCATCGTGTTGCATTTCTAGAGACAGGATGCTGCGTTTCCTGCTCCTAATTTGCATAAAGTTCAGTTCGCGGCTGCTTTATGCAAATCCGGAGCGTTGTGTGATCTGAAGCCTCATGATACTTACGATAACTTTCAAACTAACTTGTTGATCCGAAAACAATAGACAGATTCAGCAGCTTTTTTCTCTCCTCAGATGTTTCCAGAAACACATTTTGCTAAACTGTTTTTGCTATTAAAGGCAAAGTTTTCGTACCTTAAGACTTAAATTTCTAAGTTGCAAACCACTCACCAACATAAACAGGATCTTAACTGCAGTATTTAGTCTTGTGATGCTTTTTTCACTGGACGACACACTGATGCAGCTCCTGTTGTTTTAAATGTGCTTCATAAGAACGTTGTTTTGACTTCACTAGCTCGTGTTGCATGTCTGTAAGCTTATTTATCTGTGTTGAGTCTGTTTTATTCATCTAATTTCACATTTGTGTTTTAATATAAAGCACTTTTTAGCTTTGTTTTTGAAAGGTGCCATAAAAAATAAAGTTATTATTACCTCATGTGATTTAAAAATTGCCCCACACCTGATAATGCGGCGTATCCACACTGAATGAGCAAAATCTATGTTTTTGCTTGGATTTACTGATGTTATCCATGGAGTACTGAAAGTATTAAAAACCAGCAAAAATGTATTTAAGCTTTCTGTAAATGGATTTTCATGCTGTGCAGTGACATGAACCTTGTGAATTTAGCCCCTAAATGCTCCAAATTATTTTTTTTAATTGCAAAGTAGAAACGCGACACAAGAAATCATCATGAAAACAAAGAATCTTGCAAAAAAAGAGAAATCACAGAAATGCCAATTCTATTGCCACAAAATAAGTGTTTTGTGTTGGAATTTTTAAGATAAGTCTTTATTAATTACAATTAAATTAAGATTTAAAGTGTTACAGCAGCAAACATGGTGCATACATTTAGGAAATGGAGTACGAAAAAAAAAATATCCAAAATAAATGAAGATGGACACTACCGTTCAAATGTTTGGGGTCATGGGGTATGAGTTAAAGTTGCTCTAAATGAGTTAAAGTTCCTCTAAATGAGTTAAAGTTGCTCTAAATGAGTTGAAGTTGCTCTGCATTTGCCAAAGTTGCTCTACATTAATTAAAGTTGCTCTGAATGAGTTGAAGTTGACCTACACTACCGTTCTGAAGTTTGGGGTCACTCAGACAATTTCATGTTTTCCATGAAAACTCACACTTCTATCCATGTGCTAACATAACTGCACAAGGGTTGTCTAATCATCAGTTAGCCTTTCAACACCATTAGCTAACACAATGTAGCATTAGAACTAGAGGTAGACCGATATATCGGCCGGCCGATATTTTGGGCCGATATATGGACTTTTTTCAATATCGGTCGACCTCTAATTAGAACACAGGAGTGATGGTTGCTGGAAATGTTCCTCTGTTCCTCTATGGAGATATTCCATTGGAAATCAGCTGTTTCCAGCTAGAATAGTCATTTACCACATTAACAATGTCTAGACTGTATTTAAGATTCATTTAATGATATCTTCATTGAAAAATAAAAAACCTTTTCTTTCAAAAATAAGGACATCTCTAAGTGGACCCCAAACTGTGGAACGGTAGTGTACATAAGTACTAAATAAAAATAACATTTACTTTGCATATTGCAATCTATTTCTACAATTATTGTAATTTACTGGAGGTCCACAGGTAATATCAGTCCTGTGTAAACGGGGCTCAACTCAACCTGCTGTCGCATTTTGTTTTCTTAACGCTGCAGCTTCTAAACTCTTCCTGCAGCTTCATACATTCTCTAACTTTGTTCCGTCCAAGTGATGATTAAACCTGAAGGTTCAGAGTGAACTCGCCGTGCGTTTACTCTGTTCAGCTGGTAAATCATTTCTCACTCTGCAGCCGAGGTCACCTGAAGGTCCGCCTCAGTAAATGAAGGGCTTTGAATGCTCCGAGTGTTTCTGACCAATCGGTGACCTCCGACGTTCCACCTCAGTCAGTGAACCCAAACCTGGAGGACTTAAAGCTGTTACTGAACAACCGGCTGGAATCACAGCTTCAGTGTAATGAAGTGGATGTGACTGTTTCTGGGCTGCAGGTCGGTGGAGTTTAGAGGGTTTGGAAGGTTTGGAAGGTTTGGAGGGTGGAGGTGGGTGTTGCTCTGAAGGGTTGGCGCTCTGGTCGGTCTATCAGAACTGTGATAAACAAACGGCTAAATGTGGCTCTGGAAAATAACACGTGGTCACACTTTACTGCCACACTGTTATTATTTTCAGACTACCTGCTAACCAAACGCTCTGGCGTCTCTCTGCTCCATGTTTTTGTTTACTTTTTTTAAACCTCCATCAACTCAACTGTAGATTCTATTTATTCATTTTTAAGGTCCAGTTTTAGATTTGAGAGGCATCTATTGATGAACTAAATGGAATATAGTTTTAATGATTGGGTTATTCTGCTTGAGACTGAAAAAAAAACAAGCTATGAATTTGTAAAATAGTATCTGTGAAATTTTAGATTCATATATCGAATACTTTTGGAGATTTTTTTCAAAGCCCATTTTTAACAGTTTTTTTCATACAATCTATATTTTTAATGGGATTTTATACAAATTAAAAACACATTTTTCCTTTTGAGAACAATTTTTGATTTATTTATTTGTGAATATACATTTTGCAGCATAACATATGAGTGTTTATGAAGATTTTTGTCTAATTTTAGCTTCAATTTTAGCTTATTTTTGAGATTTAAAAAAGTAAAATTGCTGGTTGACCCACTTTCAGCATGTTTTTTTCATACCACCCTTATTTTCAGGTGATTTTATACAAATGAAAACATTTTTGGTTCATCATATTTTTAGAACAGTTTCTGCTCAACCATCTCTGATTTGTCTAAAGTTTTTGTAGCATAAAATCTGGATTTTTTAAAAAAAAATATTAATAAATAACACACTGTCTGAGATTTTTTTTTCTGCAGGTCTTTTTTTATTGCACATTGAAATTTGAAGCTGTTTGAACGACAATATCTCAGGAAGGAATATAGATAAATATCGATCAATATTTAAAAAATAGTATCTGTGAAACTGTAGAGTGATATCAAATACTTTTCGAGATATATATGTATTTTTAAATCGACCCTCGACCAACTTCCAGCACGTTTTTACTGGACCAATGAAATCAGAGCATAATAACCTGCTACAACATTCAGCCTCAGTTTATCATTTACACATTACAACTTCCAGATCACAGAGTTTCTACAAAGGAACACAACATTTAATCACAGCTATCTGGAACTAAATGATTTAGTGTTTTACTTTATGATCAAAATAATAAAAGTCAAACAAAAACAAAACAACAAAAACAAGACAAAATATTACAAAAATGAGACACAAAATGACAAAAATGAGACAAACGACACAAAAAACAAAAAGAGACAAAAAAGTTAGGAAGCGACAAAAAATGGACAAATGACAAAAATTAGTCAGAAACAAAACAACAAAAAATAGACTAACGACAGAAGTCAGACAAAAAACAAGACACAATGTTACAAAACTGAGACACAGAATGACAAAAGAACAAAGAGCAATCTAGTATTTTACTTTCTAATCAAAACTTGTCATGATCTAGAAATTATTTTAAATTTATAGTTTTACAAATTTATAATTTATAGTTAATGTCGTCTCTGGAATTTTTACACTTTGAGGACCGGATTGGACCCTCTGGAGGACCACTTCTGGCCCACAGACCACATGTTTGACACCCCTGCTATAGATGAACTAAAGATGAAATATGTGGTTTCCGAGCCTTTTCGGTCTATAAAATCAATAAAAATGTAATTTTTCAACCACACGGTGACTTATTTTTCTCTAATTGTTTCATATCAAACATTTTACAGAACAAGAAAATACAAACCTTTAGTACTTTTCATTTTCTGTCATTAATCCAATCTTTGCTGTCTATTAAAGAAACAAAAAGATGCCCCCAGAGGTATAAAAGAACATATTTACACAGCAGAATCACATGTTGACTTAAAAAACTGAAATCACAAGATGCTGTTGAAAGCTGCATAAAAATGTTTTCTGTTTGTGCAACAATAAAACGCCACATGCATCATAAAGCAACATGAATAACCCACTTATTTATGTAAATTCAGTATCTATTTTCATATTCAAAGTACTTGTCCTTAAGCAAATATTGTATGTCGGCTTGTTTGTACAGTAACTCCTGCAGGTTTTGCTTATGTAAAACACATTGCTGCTCCTCCCAGCTCTGCTAAACTGAACTGAAGTAAACACAGTTGAGGCTGTTTGAACTGGTTATCTAACTTCATAATGCATCTCACCTAATGACTTTTCTACTGTGCAAACAAGCCATTACTCTGCAGTATGTCGTCTGTGTTGACTCAACCGAAGTGGACGTTGTGGATGTTAAAGGCTGAAGTGCAGCTTCTTCTCTGCTCGTTGAGCTGCAATTTATTCCTCAGCTGTGTGTTTGTTTGCGTTGCTGACTGATTGGACAAACTGCTCGGCGTCTCAGATACCTGCGTTTATCAGCAGGATGCAGCCGGCTTCTGATCAATTAGCTCACAGTGAGACGTCTGCTGCTCAGGTACCGTCAGTCAAACCCCCAAACAGCGCTGAGGCACACAGTTGTCAAAAATCCTGTGTGGTTTCTATGAAATAGTCCAGCACCATCACACATTTAAACAAATTTCTTTTTTAACTATATTTAAAATAGTATATGAAGTTTTAGAATGATATATCAAGTACCTACTGAGATCATTTTTAAAGAAACTTCCCACCAATACTGACAATGATATTCTATTCATTCTGCATTTTTGGATTTTATCCCGCATGTCCATATATTCTCTATCCTTTCATGTGCTGTGGCATTTTTAGGTGCTTTTGCTATTTTATTTGTATCAATGGGGATGTTTGTAGTTTGGATTTATTTACTCTGAAATTCTGTTTATCTCTGGTGTTTCTCTCTGTTCGGCCTCACTGACTTTCTGTTGTAGTATTGTTTATCTGAGCTCATCTGTAAAGCACTTTGTAAACTCTGTTGTCAAAAGGCGCTACATAAGTACAGCTATTAAATAATCCTCCAAAATGACCTGAAATCTGCATAAAACAACTTAAAATGTGCCTGAAATGACAAAAAACCTGTCCAGAATGACAAAAAACATGTCCAAAATGACTTCGAATCTGCCCAGAATGAATTAAAATCGGCTCAAAACAATTAGGTAGTGGCCAGAATGATGCAAAATTTGTCCCAAAATGATCTAAAATGTAAATAAAACACCTTAGAATATGGCTAAAATGATGCAAAATCTTTCCAAAATGACTTCAAACCTGTTCAAAATTAATTCAGATTTGCCCAAAACAACTTACCTAGTTACCAGAATGATACAAAACTTGTCCAAGATGATCTAAAATGTAAATAAAACACCACAGAATATAGCTAATATGACACAAAACTTGCCAAAGTGACACAAAACCTGTCCAAAATTACTTAGAATCTGCCGAAAACAACTTAAGTAGTGGCCAGAATGACACAAAATTTATCCAAAATGATCTAAAATCTGTATAATACAACATAAAATGTGCCAAAATGACACAAAACCTTTCCAAGACAATCTATAATGTGTATATAACACCTTAAAATGCAGATAAGATTACACAAAACTTGAAGAACATGACACAAAACTAATATCATTTTGGACATAAAACATTTTAAGTTCTTTTTGGTCTAAAAAAAAAAACTTAAAATGTGGCTAAAATGATGTAAAACATGTCCAAAATACTTAAAACCCTTCCAAAATCAATTAAATTCTGTCCAAAATAATGTAATTAGTGGCCAGAGTGATACAAAACTCGTCCAAAATTACCTGAAATCTGAATACAACAAATTAAATTGTGCCAAAATGACACAAAACATGTCCAGAATAATCTAAAATGCAGCTAAAATGACATAAAACTTGAACAAAATTAATTAAAATCTGTCCAAAATTAATTTAAATCTACCCAAAAAAACTTAAAAAGTGGCCAGAATGATGCAAAAACTGTCCAAAATTATCTCAAATCTGCATGAAACAAACTAAATGTGGCTAAAATGACACAAAACATTTCTTAAATACTTAAAACCTGTCCAAAATGAATTAAAAATCTACCCAAAACAACTCAGGTAGTGGCAAAATTGACACAAAATGATCAAAATTTTAAATACAAAACATCTTAAAATGCTACTTAAATTATGCAAAACTTGTCCCAAATTACTTGGAATCTGTCCAAAATAAATTAAAATCTGCCCAAAACAACTTTAGTGGCCAGAATAATGCAAAATCTGTCTAAAATAACCTAAAATCTGAATACAACTTAAAATGTGGCCAAAATCACACAAAACATGTCCAAAATACTTAAAACATGTCCAAAATGAATTCAAATCTGCATAGAACAACTTTAAATATGGCTAAAATGACACAAACCCTGTACTGCTACATAAATACAGTTATTATTATACTGGCTCTCTCAGCTTTACCGCTCTACCATCCAGTGAAGCTGCTCATAACTACTTTAGACACGTTTAATTTTAAGTGTGGTTGGATAGGACGTCTTAAGAACTGGTTCTAAGAGAAGTTACGTCAGTGTAGATTCTGTCATCCAGGTCTTAGTAACCCTGAAAGCTTCAACTGGACTTCTTCCAGTTCTTGAAGATGTTTCACCTTCTTTGGGTTTATCTTTCTTTATTCTTTGACGATGAACTCGAATGAAGGTGTGAAAGGTGGATGTTCTGAGAGACTATAATCCAGATTTATGGTGTCTAGATGGAGTGTGAGATAGTTGCATTGTGTAGAAAACCCTCGTTCATCCAGCTTTTCTGACGTCGGATAGCAGGAGTTTCTATCTCATATCTGTAATCTGAAATTCAACGATTGTTTTTTTCTTCGTAGTTGTCTGTTTGCATTCATTACTCAACTATTTATGCCATTTTTCCTGCGTATACCTGATCGAAACCCTGCTTTTCTCTCTGTCTTCCAGTAAGACTTCTCAACACCTCAAGGTAACTGGATCTGTGGTCCATTTGAACTGTTGTTGGGTAGTTCTGGAAACCTCCTTCACACATAAACGCTGTTCTGACGTCTATACCTGTCAAAAACCAGCAATCTGACACTCAAGTTTTTATCTTTCTTGCTCACTCTTCTTGTTTGTTACTGAAGTATTTGTGGCTCTTTTCAGGTTAACAACTAGCACTGTGGATGTCTCAAGACAGTTGTTTTTAAACTATACTACGGCTTCCCTTCTCTCTACCACAGTCGGCTTTTTGCACCATAACCTGTTCTGTAGTCGTAACAGTTATCCATACAGGGGGTCCTTGAATTATGTCGGAATTCTGTTTCTACGGTGTGACGTAACTCGATTTTCGCCGTAAGTCGGAACTCGCATACTGTGATGTCTCTGGAATACAAGTGGTGGATGTAAACAAAGCCGTCTTCCTCGTATAGCGCCACGTGACGACGTATTTGTCTGCTCCGCTCGCCAGCTAGTTCAAGCACGAAATTTGTTTTAACGTCGCAAACGGCATACGTTGGAATGATGGAACAAGACATTCTTAATAAATTTATGGGATATGGCGATGTAACCATGGAACCCCGTAGGTCGAGGACGTCGTAAACCGAGGACCTGCTGTACATCCATTTTTAAGTAATTCAGTACCAAGGTGGAAACGCTTGTAACGGACTAACTGTAAGACTAATACACATCGATGTGACTTCATTTTCATGTTTCTAAAAATGTGTTTGTAGCTAAGACACAACCTAGATTACATTTAACCATGCCCTAAGTAAGTCTAATACTAAATAATACATTATTTCACTCCTGACCGACGTCTAACTAAAACTTATAATTACTATCTTATGTTTAAAAGACTGAGTCATATTTTTCTCCATAAGCCTTCAAGAATAAGTGTTTCTACTGCCAAGTTGTTTGGATGTTATAGTATTCTCATGAACCTGGAGGTCTTTTTTGCCTGCCTGGAAGTGAAGTAAAATATTTGCACAGAGGTGAAACCAATGTTTAGCCAAAGTTTACATAAAGGGAAAACAACAGTGAGTGTCATGAGACGAAATATTGCATTTAAATACTGGTTCTGCTTGAGGCAAACAAAGGACTTCCACTAGATCACGAAAATACCTGTTGCTGTTCAGGAGGTAAAAAACAACTTAAGTAGTGGTTGATATGATACAAAACCTCTAAAATGACCTGAAATCTGCATAAAACAACTCACAATGTGACCAAAATTACACAAAGTGACATAAAACGTGTCCAAAATTATCTAGAAATTGTCCAAAATGAATTAAAATCTGCCCAGACAATTTGAGTAGTGGCCAGAATGACACAAAAACGAAATGAATAAAAATGATATAAAATCTGTATAAAACAACTTAAAATGTGTCCAAAATGACAAAAACAAGTCCAAAATGACTTAAAATCTGTCCAAAATCAATTAAAATCTGCCCAAAACAACTTCGGTAGTGGCTAAAATGACACAAAACTCGTCCAAAATGAAATGAAATTTTGTATAAACACCTTAAAATGCTGCTAAAATTACACAAATCTTCACAAAAATACCTGTTGCTGTTCAGAAGGTAGAAAAGAAATGGTATACATGACATATGGGGTGCTAAAAGTCATAAATGGAGAGAAAATTTGGGTTCATTAGTTGTAAAAACTCGTATTTAGCACGGAAGCGGATGAAATGTGGAATCCTGAAAAAACAGAAAAAGTAACGAATGGGCTACTTTCAGTTTACTAATGAATTTGTTTGAAGGTCAACGTAAAAGTACATAAATCTGAAATATTTACAGGTAGGATATCTGTGCATAAATACAATGGGTCAGATAAACTTTGATGCGAAGTACAGTTAATAATTTTCCACTTAACCTTGTTTTCTCTTTGAAATAAAGCTATCTGAGCTGCTAAACTAAGTAGAAATAATATAAAAATTATAGAAATGACACCAGATTTCCTGTAAAAGCTGCTCCAGTTCTCAATGAAGCATCATCCCTTAGTACCTTGTTCCTTTTTACATTTTCATTTCACCAGACGACAAGGTGACACTCATTATGTCATCCATCTTTGTTATCTGTGGCCCCATTTCGACAACAAAGACCATTTGGCTCCAAGAGCAGATCCTTGTATAACAGGAATTTAAACAAAGAGCTGCATGTCCTCCTCTCACCCAGCAGACCTTGCATAACACACCACTACCTTCGGCATAGTAAACTGAGGTCAGAGCTTTTGTAAACCGACATTATCGGATGAGTAGCGGACGTGAAAGGTGGAGGAGACGGAGCATATTGTTGCAAATCCCATCGATCTTCTCCCGTGTCTTATCTGGTCCTCAGCAGAAGTTTTGTGCATAATTTCTATTGTGCCGTCCATCATGTGAAAGTAACGGCCGCTGATAAAAACACGTGATTGTCCGGATGAGGCTGAATCAGACCGTCACCTCATATCACCTCCTCAGGAAACTTGGAGGTTATCAGGCTACAACACTCGGCTGGGTGATGAATCACAGCCAGCAGCAGTTAGAGGAATAAAGACTGAAAGTGAAACATGAGGACGGAGGAGGTTCGCTCAGAGGGAATGAAGGATTAGAGGATTAGATAAACTGCAACTAATAATGTTGTAACTGCTGGTAATTTTAAAGGCTTTAAATATATCAGATAAAAATAGCATACAGATAGTTGACATTATGTTGTAGAAATAGATAGTTAAAAGAATACGCTTGAGGAAATACTGCTAGTAATTAAAAATATATAAAACAAAAAAAACAAGAGCAAAAATGTACTAAAACCTTTGATCGTAGGTTTTTATTTTAGTTAAATCCACCAGGTTTATGTGGTAAAAGCTGACAGTCATTGGTGGAATTTTTGAATTGTTTGAAAGGGAAGGATTGTTGAGTTACACTACCAGTCAAAACTTTGAACACACCTTCTAATTGGATGGTTTTTCTTTATTTCCATGACTATTTACATTGGCGATTCTCACTGAAGGCATCAAAACTATGAATGAAAAATGATAGATTTTTCAAAGTAGCCGCCCTTTGCTTTGATTACTGCATTGAACACTCTTGGCATTCTCTGGATGAGCTTCATGAGGTACTCACCTGAAATGGCTTCCACTTTACAGGTGTGCCTTGTCTAGGTTTATTTGTGGAATTTCTTGCCTTCTTAATGGGGTTGGGAAGTCAGGTTAGTCCACAGTTGACAGCCCTATTTGACAACTGTTAGAATCCATATTATGGCAAGAACCAATCAGCTAAGAAAAGAGAAACGACACTCCATCATTACTTTAAGAACTGAAGGTCAGTCAGTCTGGAAAAATGCAGAAACTTTGACTGTATCCCCAAGTGCAGTCGCAAAAAACATCAAGCGCTACGACCAAACTGGCTCACATGAGGTCCATCCCAGGAAAGGAAGACCAAGAGTCACCTGTTGAGGATAAATTCATCTGAGTCACCAGCCTCAGAAATGGCAAGTTAACAACACCTCAGATTAGAGTCCAGATAAATGCTACACAGAGTTCTAGTAGCAGACACATCTCTACATCAACTGTTCAGAGGAGGCTGCACCAATCATGCCTTTATGGTCAAATAGCTGCTAAGAAATCACTACTAAGGAATAGCAACAAGCAGAAGAGATTTGTTGCCAAGAAACACAAGGAATGGACATTAGATCAGTGGAAACCTGTGCTTTGGTCTGATTAGTCCAAATTTTAGATCTTTGGTCCCACCTGCCATGTCTTTGTGCAACACAGAAAAGGTGAACGGATGGTCTCTACATGCATGGTTCCCACTATGAAGCATGGAGGAGGAGGTGTGATGGTGTGGGGGTGCTTTGCTGGTGACAGTGTTGGGGATTTATTCCAAATTGAAGGCACACTGAACCAGCATGGCTACCTCAGCATCCTGCAACGACATGCCATCCCATCCGGTTTGCGTTTAGTTGGACCATCATTTATTTTTCAATAGGACAATGACCCCAAACACACCTCCAGGCTGATGGAGTGCTGCTACAGATGACCTGGCCTCAACAGTCACTTGACCTGAACCCAGTCCAGATGGTTTGGGATGAGATGGACTGCAGAATGAAGGCAAAAGGGCCAACAAATGCTCAGCATCTCTGGGAACTCCTTCAAGACTGCTGATAAACCATTTCAGGTGACTACCTCATGAAGCTCATCAAGAGAATACCAAGAGCAGTAATCAAAGCACACAGTGGCTGTTTTGAAGAATGGCTTGACTTATTTCACATTTATTTGTTTACTATATTAGTCCATATGTGTTTATTCATAGTTTTGATGCCTTCAGTGAGATTCTACAATGTAAATAGTCATGAAAGTAAAGAAAAAACATTAAATGAGTACGTGTGTCCAAACTTTAGACTGGTAGTGTTTGCTAACAACTTCCATAAAATATCACTACTGAAACATATGAAAAGGTTTTGGTTGTGACAATATATGATGTTCATCTTTGATTAAAGTAAGTGTTACATAATATAAAACATAGATACATATGTCATACATAGAGAATTCTGATTTAAATTTTATATTACATTTCATGAATTTGAAGAGAGAGATAAAACATCAAAATGCCAAAAAGCCGAGCAGAGAGACTGAGAGAGTATAGGCAAAGAATTCAGAATGACCCAGTGAAATGCCAAGAATATTTAACAAAGGAAAGCAAAAATAATAAGAGATGGAAGGAACAAGGAAAGTAGAAATCTATCGATGACTTATCCATCAGAGAGCAAAGGTATGCCAGAAAAGCACGGAAGAAAAGCCCACAGGATGTCTCAGACAGTGTCTAGCACGTCTAGTGAAGATGCTCAGCTACCAGGGAGAAGGTCTTCAGCACTAAAGAGGGTGAAATGTGCAAGAACACACAACTGCAGGAAAATACAGAAGTTAAAGCTGAAGCTCAGAAATGAAGAAGAAGGAAAAATACAGAAGACAATGTCAGAAGTTGAAGTTGACACCAGAACTGTCGAAATGTTCTCCAAGAACAAAGACTCAGAGGGGAACAATAATGAACAATAACAAAGTTCCTGATCACATCAGAAAGACCTTTGTTTTATACACGTCTCCTAGCTATAAGGCGAAACATGCAAACAGAAAAGCTGTCTCAACTAATATGCTCAGAAAATACTTGTTTCTATGGCTAAAAAAGCAGCAAGCAGTTCAACAAGATAACAGACAGCCCAGATGCAAGGTTCACCTATCAGAGGAAAGGCAACCAAAAGACCATGGACACAGTAAGAACTTTCCTAAGTCAAGATGACAACAGTCGGGCACCAGCAGGAAAAAATGAGACAGTTACACGATTCAAAAAGAAGAAGCAAAAGAGGTTCCTTTCTGACACGATGCTAAATTTGCACAAGAAACTTGTGCTGGGGATGCCTCATTTGAAGCTGTCATATTCACTTTTCCGCAGGATAAAGTCTTTTTAATTGTTTCCCCAAACATTAATAACAGGTGTCTGCAAAGTGCACAACAATGCTCAAGTGAAAGCAAATGGGCTCAAGCAGCTTGGCATTATTAACTCACGGCGCTTGAACAAAGTTGCAGAAGATCTATGCTGTGACACTGAGGCTAAAGCTCGCTTGTACAGAGAATGCCCCTCATGTAGGAACAAGTAGGGACAACATAGTGGTACCAATGGCTCACAAAGAAAGAAGACTATGAAAAAGGAGTGGACGGGCAAACAGAGAAGATCACGTTCACAAAAACCGTGAAACAGAGATGTGAGGGCCACCCAGACCACCTTTTGCAAGAAAAAGACATGAAAGCCAGAGTACCTCTTCAGCATCCACCACCAATACACAGAGCTACATTCGGAGCACCAACCTGTTAAGGAAGATGAGGTAATTCTTCATATTGACTATGCTGAAAACTTGCAGTGCAAATATGCATAGGAGGTGCAGCAGGTTCACTTTGGAGCATCCCACAGGCAGACCACACTGCACAATGCTGTTGTGTACACCACAGAGGTACACTCACTTTCTGTGTCTTATCACCTTCCATGAAGCATGACCTTTCAGCCATTTGGGCTCAACTTCAACCAATTCTTCAGTTCCTGAAAGAGAACTGTCCGAAGATCGAGAAACTCTTCTTCAGCAGTGATGGGCTAACCATGCAATATCGAGGAAAAAAGAACCTGTACCTAATGAGCACAGTTCCATTCCAGATGGGATTCACTGCTGTAAACTGGAGTTTCCTGGAGGCTGGTTATGGCAAAGGGACAGCATTTAAAATGGTTATATGTAACAACTTCAAATGTTGTCAAGATGACACAAAGCTTGTTCAAAATGATACAAAGCCTGTCCAAAATGATCTAAGTTGTGTATGAACACCTTAAAATGCTGCTAAAATGACACAAAACTTGTCCAAAATACTTAAAACCTGTCTAAAATGACCTGAAATCTGAATAGAACAATTGAAAATGTGCCTAAAATGAGACAAAACTTGTCCAAAATGACACAAAGTTTGTTCGAAATTACTTAGAACCTGTCCAAAATGAATAAAAAATTACCCCAAACAACTTAGGTAGTGGCTAAAATGACACAAAACCTGTCCAAAATGATGTAAATTTTTGAATAAAACCCTTTAATATGATGCTATAGTGACACAACTCAGAGAACCCAGAAATCTACACTCCATTGAAACTCTCAGAGGATGTCCAGTTATTTAACTGGCTGCGGTGTTTTCCTCCCGCAGAGATGTTGAAGATGCTTTGATGCTGTGGGAACAGATAACTGAAACCCTGATCAATTATTCCCGTCTCCTCTGATGACCTTGATGAATCCGGCTGTCTGATGCCGCTGAGGCCGAATCGATCTGTCTGTTTGCTCCAGCTGATGAACATGATTGAATCTGAGCGCTGGCTGTGATTCTTCTCACGGAACACAAAAACTACAGCTGAGCCTTTATTCAAATAGATGAATGTTGTTATTATTGTGATAAATGTATCCATGGTGTAGGTTTTCTGTCATGTCTGACTGATTAGAAAACACATGATGCATAACTTTACTGGGGAGGTTTTTATTTGCTGTACATTAAAAACAAACTGTGGTTGTGATCTTGGAAATCAAATTACTTCCATACGTTACAATGGAGATAACTGAAGTCCAGCCTTGGTTTGACGATATATTTTCTCTTTAAAGGTTTCTTTTATTTGTTTTCTGTTATTATTGAACTAAATTTTGCACCTGCTGCTGCACTTTAGAGTAATATTGAGCAATTTGTCAGGTTTAGTTGAAACCGTTGGTCATTTAGTCACTCTGCTCTTAAACAGGACAATCTGTTGTTGTTTTCTCATGTTTCTATCATTACAAGCTGCATATATTTAGATTCTGGACTAAACCCAACAAAACGTGGAACCGTGACCTGTGCTTTTATTTTTTGGATTTGGAACTAAAAAGTATGGAAATGCTGGAAAAATCAAGCAAATGTAAACATCTCTGCTAATAGAGATGTACTGACACAATGCTAAAATTCTGAAAATGTGATTGTTTTTCATTGCTACCAATGTTTAGATAAACAAAACATACAAAGTACTGAATATGACAACACATGCAGCTTTATGGAGAACAAAAACACATACAAAGAGTTGTGTATGGAGTTATTTACCATTGTTAGATGACCAGAAACTGCTCAAAAACACGGAATTTCTGCACAAAATTCAAAGCGATGCAGTTTGTTTGTACTCTAAATTAACAAGTCATGAGAAATGTTACCCACAACTTTCAAAAAAGCTAATGTTAGTTTGTTTTGGACACCGTAGCAATAGCTTATACCATTAGCAACAACTGATTACTAATTCAGTCAGAATTTAACATTGTGTGTGTAATTTAAATGGTATTAGTGCAGAGAGCTAAATATCTGGCACTAGTTGTTAAAAGGTGATTTAATACCTACATTTAACAGATATAGTGCCCGATTAAGCAGTAAAACCAGCATTATTATTTGCTGTTATTGTTTAGCAGCTATTTAGCAAACACTTGATGTGCTAGGTCTTAGTGCTGATTTCAAATTAGGTTGTGTTTACAACAACTCACATGAACACCTCTCTCTTGGTTAAAGTTCACAAATTTAACGTGTTTGCTGATGTTTTTAAAATGTTTTTCTATTGAACTTTGGGTGCTAAGTTTGTACACTGCAATTTTATCTGGTTTTTCTTGATCTACAGTTATGTTACTTGCTCGTTAGCATGCTAAACGGTTAGCCTCGGTGCTTTGTACATGCTGAGAGTAATGTCAGTGTTGCGACTCCAGTCTGATGTTACCACTTTAAAACTAAGCATTTAGTGTCATGAGCTCACGAGTTGGATTTGAAGACACCTTATGACAATCTTGATGAAATGTAGTTGATATTTATCTTTATTTTGGTTAATGTGAGTGGAAAGGCAGCAGAACATGAAGACTGACAGATCTTTAGTTACCATAGAATCATGTGCAGTTCCTTTTCCAGGGTAACAACATCCTCTTATCCTTGTTAAAATCTCAAAGCGCTCAGATGTCGCTGTCATTTAAAGCAGCAGATGCCTATTTGTCAACTAGTGTATCGTATTTCATTTTTCAGAAATACTAATAACAAGAACCTTCTATGAGGAACTACACTGAGCATTGTTAAACTAGTGAACCACAGACTAACCACAGGCAGGACTTTAGTTCTCTGTTCTCATGATTGTTTGAAATGATTTTAAATAATTAAGCAGCACTCAGTGGTGCTTTAAATAGTATTAAATATACACATTCATACAATACTTCCATGCAGTGAAGAACCAAAGACACATTACCAGCAAACTGTATTTACATTAATCCAATACCAGAAGCTCAATTTCATGTGTGAACTTTGTGGTTTTTAAAAATATTCACAATCCAGCCACAAAAATATACACTACCGTTCAAAAGTTTGGGGTCACTTAGAAATCTCCGAGCTAATCGTGTTGAAAGGCTAACTGATGAGTAGAAAACCCTTGTGCATTTATGTTAGCACATGATTAAAAGTGAGTTTTCAAGGAAAACAAACCCCAAACTTTTGAACAGTAGTGTACATAGACTCTAATAATTAAACTTAACAGTGCACAATATTTTTAATGTAATCTTGCTGATAGTGTTTCTGCTTTTAGGGTATGTTGTCTTCAAACTGAGTAAAGTTCCGCGTATGTAAATATCACACTGAGCCAACATTTAGACTATTCTGTTTCAGTGTTTTCATGCCGTCAGCAGCGTCACCCTTCATCGGGTCCAGCAGAGCTCAGTTCACTCTCAGCAAACAGCGACTATTGCAAAAAGTCTTTGTTCTGCAGCAAAGCTTCATCCTTTGACTTCCAAATGAAGCTCATCGCTGTCTGATACCCGGTGGCATGTGGATGATCCGTCAATAGGAGGTTTATCTGTTTGCCAGCAGGGAGGTGACCGGGCGTTCACCTCCGTGTGTCGGGGTTCCTCTTAGAACCAGCTTAGGGAACCGCAGTTTAACAGCAAACAAACAGTCAGCGAGTGCAAATGAGAAGTTGTGACGTTATTTTGACCGGGAGCTAAAAGCCTCAGTGTGTTCACCACTGGGACGTCCTGTGAAGACCGTGACCCTGTAGAAGAAGAAGAGAGATGGTACAAATGTTGATTAAATGGATATTTTAAAGGAGTACACCACTAAATTCCTTATTTTGAAGGATTAAAATGCCTTCTGAAAGTTTGAAATTTGAAAACTTGCAGCTTTCTCAGCAGTGGAGGATGTAGTCAGCTTGAATTCAAATTGCACGAGTAACTTGAATCACTCTTTTACTGTCTGTCCCTTTTTCCCATTTTACTATTTACTAAAAGCTATCCATTGTTCATTATGTAGACTTCTCCAGTATCCATGTATGTTCTCGTTAGTACATGTACCACACTTGTAATCTGCTTAAAATATGGTTTCACACTTTTGTTTGTTCCAAGTTAAGCTACTTTCCTTCCTCATGTTTGCAAATTTGCTGGATAAATACCTTTCACTGCTTATCTAACTTATTTAACAATAAATAAAGCTCACAACCTCTTATTTACAGTATGTTTTCTTTGAAAAAAATCAAACAAGTCTTCCTGGAAAGCCAAACAGTTATCTACAAAAATATGGTTAAATAAATACTGCAGTTTTTCTACGTTGCTATTTCGGTTAGCTGTTGTGCACTAGCAGAAACAAATGACAGATGTGAGGAGCTAAATGAAGCTAACAAAAATAGAAGCCCCAAAATACAGCTCACTAAATATTTAGACTTCTGTAAGTTGCTAACTGTGCTTGCTGTTGGTGTATGCTACAACATATGACAGTCACAGATAATAAATATGAGCAGCTATATTTTTGTTGTCACATTTTTGTGACTATCTGCTAACAAAAAAAAAAAAAAAGGTTAAATACATACTGGACATTCTATCAGCTGCAATCTAGGTTAGCTGTTGTTGTATGCTAACACCTACAATTGATAAATGTAAGCATGCTATTGTGCTAATAAAAAAACAGAAGTTGTGTATTTAGGCCAAAAATATAGCTAAAAGTATTCTCCAGTTTCTGTTAGTTGCTATCTTTATTAGCAGTTACCAATCAGAAATTATAAATGTGAAGAACTAATCCTGCAAACAAAAAACAGGAACTATTTATCTGAAAACTGCAGCTAAGTACCTTCTGTAGTTTCTGTAAGTTGCTAAGTTAGTTAACTGCTATGCTATAACATTTGCTAACAATCATAAATGATAAATATTTCCAGCTAGTCATGCTAACAAATATTTTGCCGCAAAATATGTTTTAACTATATACTGTAGCTTTTGAAAGTTGCTATCTGTATTAGCTGTTGTGGTATGCTACAAGAACTGCTAACACTGGGTCACAAAGGACAGCAGCTAATTGTGCTAGCAAAAACCAAAAATTCTGTACTAGTGATATTTTGGTGTGTATACACAAAAATACATAATGTACTTTCTATAAAATACTATCTAGGCTGCTTTATGTAGCCGTAAACGACACATGTGAGCAGCTAATTGTGCAAAATAAATAAATTTAAAAAATCAGAGGCTATGTATTCTGCCCAAAAAATATACTGTAGTTTCTGTAAGTTGCTATCTGTGTTAATGTGAGCTGTTAATTGTGCTAAAAATCAGTCATAAATGTGTGCAGCTAGTCATGCTAACAAAAAACAATAGCTATGTATTTAGCTGCATAGTATGATTTAAATACATTCTGTAGATTTTGAAAGTCGTTATCTGCATTAGCTGCTGTGGTATTCTACAAGAACTGCTAATACTGTTCACAAATGAGAGCAGCTAATTGTGCTAGCAAATCCAAAAGATATGTGTTAACCATATTTTGTTGGTATATAAAAATACAGCGAAATACATAATGTAGTTTCTGTTAGATGCTAGGCTGCTGTTGTTGTACGCTAACAGTCACAAATTACAAAATGTTAGAAATTAATCGTGCTAATGAAATACAGAAACTGTGCCATTTAGCCTAAATATTAGTCTACATACACACTATGGCTTCTATGAGTTGCTATCTCTGTTAGCTTATGCTACAACATTTGCACAATCAAATGAAATGCTAACAGTCACAAATGAGAAATGAGAGCAGCTAATTGTGCTAATATAAAACATAAACTTTGTATTCAGCCCAAAAATATGGCTAAATACACATTGTAGTTCCTGTAACTTGCTATCTGTGTTAGCTGCTCTTGTACACAACAACATTTACTAACGTTGGTCACAAATAATAAATGTAAGCAGCTAATTGTGCTAGTGAAAAACAGAAGCTGTATTTGTAGCTCTATTTCTGTGTATATGTATAAAAATGCAGCTAAAAACATAACGTAGTTTCTGTTAGATGCTAGGCTGCTGCTGTTGTACGCTAACAGTCACAAATTGCAAAATGTTAGAAAATAATCATGCTAATGAAATACAGAAGCTGTGCCATTTAGCGGAAAACGTAGTCTATATACATACTATGGTTTCTCTGCTATCTCTGTTAGCTTATGCTACAACACTTGCTAAATCAATTGTGAGCAGCTAATCTTGCTAACGATAAACAGAAACTGTGCATTTAGCCACATTTTTCGTACAGAAATGTGGCTAAATACAGAAGGTTGTTTGCTTTGTAGGTTAGCTGTTGCTTTATGCTAACTAAACAAGTCAAACAACCACCAAGCAGAAAAAGCTAAATGCTTACAGACACAAGATAACACAAGACACACAAAACTATCCATAGAGACTCTAAATATAATAAATACACACAACAAGAAAGTAAATTATGGCAAATGAATGCAAAGTTATAACAGAGAGATACAATATTATTACATAAAGACACAACAGGACGACAAAAGAGACACAAAATGACCACCAAAAGACTGAACACCCAAAAATAAAATATCTTTCTAGAATTGTGTGCCTATACATATACATTGCACACATTAGCTTATCTTAGACCAAGCTTTTCAAAATTCTTATGATATTTTATAACATACTGACATTGTTTATACATAGATGTAAACTGGAGAAGTTTGTTAAACTGCATGAAGAATGTAATGGTGGTTGTAATACTTTATTTTACCATAATAAACTTGTCTGGAGTCTGTTGCAACAGCTGTGAATCTATACCCCCTTCCTCCACAACTGAGAGCTGCAAACTTTTCAGTCACCTTAAAAAGCCTTAAGAATCTTTCTAAGGACACGAAGGACATCAGGACGAATCAAACACCCTTCACCAGTATTATTTCTTGTGTTTTAGCAGGAGAAAATAGAGGTGCACTCAAAAGAGGTATAAGACAAGGCCTTGAGAGAGCTGAACAGCACAAGGTGAAAAAAAACACCCAGACAAAGAGGTGATTCATAGTCAACCTGTAGAAGAAGTTGCTATGGATACAGCAGGAGCTGAGAGGTCGACATGCTCAGAGCTGGGAATAGAGAAGCATCTGGAGGCAAAGCAGGTGATAAGAAGAACTGTAGGGTGAAGAAGAAGAGGCGTTGGAGTGTTTGGACCTACGCTGGTCTGAGTGTGTGCAGTGTTTCCGGCTTCGGTGTGTGTTGAGGGGGTGCTGTTCCCGCTGTTGGCTGCAGAGCCGGTGGAAGCTCTGGGAATAGTCATGTCAAAGGACTGCTCCGCTGGCTGTGGTTGAGGTCATGATAACAGGGGCAGTGACAAAAAACATCCAAGAAGTCAGGGAGGAAGTTTATCTGTGAGTGTCTGCCACGTTACTCCAACCATTTTACTTACAAACCCTCTTATACAGTCATAACTAGAATTGTAATTAGCTGCAGCTAGTTAAATCTCCCATTGACAACATCATTCAGCCAAAACCAAGAGACTCATTTCTGTCTACTTTTGTGTGAAATCGAAATTGCGAGCAGAAAGACTGAATAGGTAATACGGTGCCTCTAAAATACACCCTCCTTGAAAGTTTTCTCCTTTCACTTCTTTTCAACACTGAATTATGGTCAATTTAAGTTTACTTTTTTGACTGGAGTTTACAAAAAAAGACTCAAAATAAAGACTTAAAATGTAATAAGAGTTATTCCTTTGGTATTCACCCCTTTAAAATGACTCATCTAATTCAACAAATGTGCAGCCAGTTGGTGCTAGAAGTCCTACAGTTAGCGAAATAAAGATCGTCTGAGGTCAGTGAATGTGTCTCAGTGATTGTAGTATAAAGACTCCTGTATGTGGAAGGTCCAGTCACTGGTGGATCCTGGATAGAACTACACCTGAAGACTAAAGAACACTCCAAGAAACTCAGTGACAAAGATGAATACCTCTTGGAGTCCAGTTAAATCCGTCATTAAGAAACAAAAGTAATATGGCACATGAGTAAATCTGACTGGAGCTGGACATCTCAAAAAACTAAGTGACCAAGCAAGAAAAGAGAAGAAGAAAGTGAGGGAGGCCACCAAGACACCTATGACTCCTGTGAATTAGACATTGATGATGTGCAGTGTTTACAGTCTGCCAAAGGTAAAGTCTAATCTGATGATCAAAAAGGTGAATCTTGTTCCCATTTGACCAAAGAACCTTCTTTTAGTTGACTTCAGAGTCTACCACTGCTAAAGCTTGGAAAACACATTCAGAGGAATCATAGGTGTCTTGGTGGCCTCCCTCACTAGACTCTTTCTTGTAACTCCTTCAGAATAGTCATAGGTGTCTTGGTGGTCTTCCTCACTAGTCTCATTCTTGTATTTCTTCAGAGGAGTCATAGGTGTCTTAGTGGCCTCTCTTGCTAGTCTCTTTCTTGTAACTCCTTCAGAATAGTCATAGGTGTCTTGGTGGTCTTCCTCACTAGTCTCTTTCTTGCATAGTAATTATTTTGTTGTAACTGACATTACATTGTAGAAATCTGTTTTCACGTTGACATGAAGGAGTTATTTTTTTGTAAATTCTAGTCCAAAAAGTCAAAATATGTTGACCATGATGCAATGTTTGAAAGCTGTTAAAGGGGGAAATTTGCAAGGGGAGTTCATAATTCCTATAGGCACAGTATTATCTATTCTCTACAGAACAGTGGGCTTGTGTTTCTGCCAGTAAAAGTGGGCTTCTTGTTTTTGATGGAATCATTTTTTCACTGGGAGATTTTATCAGATGCAGTCAACTGCAGAAACGTACAAGTAGGTATGCTAGCTAATGAGATGCATCTCTGCCGCCACCATATTTCAGCAACTTAGAACCAGTTCAAAAACTAGAAAAGGCCACACCTTTGGGCTACGTTTGGGTGTTCTAATGTAGGGAATACCAACACAATGAAGACTGGAGGTGCCCGCCTGAGTCTGCAGTTTTATATGGTGACCTATTTTTGTCAATTTTTTTGTTTACATGTTGCTTTTTAGTGCTATTTCAAAACCAGGACTTATTGAAATCAATTGCGGAAAGTAATTAAATATAGTTACTCAAGTAAAACTGCACTAAAGTAGAATTTCAGATACTTGAATATTTCCTTTTTAAGCTATTTTATACTTCTACTACACCATTTCAGAAGGGAGTATTGTACTTTCTACTCCACTAAATTTATCTGACAGCTTTAGGATGAGGATCTGACACAATCAATAATAAAACTGAAACTAGATTTGTGTATCAGAACTATTTTCTTCTTTCTGGATATAAAATAGTTGAAACTTGTGGCAGCTACAATATTAACATGCTGCTGACACACTGATGCTTTACTATTAATAATATAATGATGGAATGTATTGGTATATTAGAACTTGTGCAATACTTGAGCTACATTTTAGAGATTTTCCCTGTAGGACTTTTACTTGGGGTGGGTTATTTTTACACTGCTATACTTTCGTGTGTGTTGTACATTACTTTAAATATTTTCCATGCATGTTATCTATTTCCTGTTCGGGTTTTCCTGCGTCTATCAGGTAACTTCTTGCTACACTTAGCTGAACTTGTGTTGTAGGCGCATTCTGTTCCAGTGAAGCTTCCCTTTGCCCTATATTGATGAGCACCATACAGTTGCTGCTCCTCATTTCCATAATGATTTGCCTACAGTAGGAAACCTGTACATTTAGTGTTGGTGTTCTGGGTAGCCAACGCTATCACGCTCGTGTCATATTCAAATCTTTGCAAACCAGCCGCCTTTTATACTCACATTTCCCATGGCTTTGGTGATGAGGGCCAGCTCAGTGGGCTGGTAGACCGAACTCCTCAGCTGACCGGTGTAGCCGCTGTATGGAGACACTGGTTTGGTCCCTGTGATGGAAACACAAAACACAGCTAACGTCAGTATTGTATCACCTACAGTCCCTCTGTGTGGTCTGTTTAGGCCTCGTAGTGCTGCCAGAAACCATCTCTCACATCTTTATACTACAATCTGTCACTCTTGAAAAAGCTCCCTGCAGAGATGGAAGTGAGAGTCGACTTTGTCGCACTTTGCGACTCAAATATTTTCCCCCAGATGCAACTGTTGCCACACCTCAGTCTCCGTGGGGAAAGAGCAAACACAAGACGTGATGTTTCTGGTGGGAATCAGAGGCAGAGTGAGGTGACACAGCAGGTAGACACTCATTAACAGGAGTGATTCAGCAGCAGCTCTGTCTCTAAATCCCAAACTGAAACTCTGGGAAAACACTGAAGTTGAATCGAACTCTCCTGTCCTGGAGCTGAAGGCTGTTATCGACTCTTTAGTCAGAGCTCACAGCCTGAGGAGTTAATAATTGAACATCCATAGATTTTCATATCACACAGCAATAGACCGAGTTATTAGTAAAATGATATTAGACTTTAAGCAAACAGCAACAAACAATGGCAGTAAACCGTGTTCAGTAATGGTCCACAATGACATACACTGCCTGTTCAAAAAAAAGTCACCACCTGGATTTAACTGAGCAAATAGGTAAGAGCCTACCACTGGATAATTACTGCAAAACTACGTTTCAGCTGCAACAACTTATTTAACCCTAGCTGATGCAGTGAGGAGATTCTCATTTCTTAAACAACCATGTTGGAAGACTTATCCTGTCGTCATGGAAAGGATGGTAATTGGTTTCAGAAGGGTGAAATTACTGTCCAGCATCAAGCAAAGAAAACAAGGGCATCAGGGTAAGAAGAGAGGTGGATGAAGTGATGGCCTCATCATGGCTAGTTCCTACCAGCCTGTCGGGGTTAGGGTTATGATCTGGGGTTGGTCAGGTTCGGCAACGTTATGATCCCAAAGAATGAGGTCAGCTGACTACCTGAAGATACTGAATGACCAAGTCTTTCCATCAATGGAGTTTTTCTTCTCTGATGGTACGGGCATGTTCCCAGATGACGATGTCAGGATTCATGGGGCTCACATTGAGAATGATTGGATCAGGGAGCATGAGATGGATTGGCCTCCACAGAGTCCAGACCTCAGCCCAACTGACAGTCTTTGGGATGTGCTGGAGAAGACATTGTGTGACTCTCCCATCATCAATATAAGATCTTGGCAGAAAATTCATGCAACTCTGGACAGAAGTAAATGCTGTGACATTGCAGAAGCTTGGCGAAATGATGCCACAGCGAATGTATGCCATATTCAAAGCTAAAGGCAGTCCAACAAAATATCAGGGTGTGTGACTTTTTTTTGACGAGCAGAGTATGTCTATTAAGACTGCGACTAGAGACTTTTTAGATTAATCTGTCACTTAAGTTGTTTAGTCTAGAAACTGTTAAAAAATGCTGAAAAATCCTTATTTCCTAAAGCCCATGATGATGCTCTCAAACGTCTTGTTTTGTGTGCAACTGAAAAATATTCAGTTTAGGAAAGAAACGAGTAAATATTCACATTTAAGAAGCTGGTGTGGGAGTTTGAGATTGAACAAATGCTTGAACTGGGAAAATAGGTTGTTTAAATCAGACTTAAGTACAAACAATGATAAAACTGGAAAACATGACATGTAAACTGAATTCATGCATACTCTGAACAATCCTGTGTGAACTGTAACCCAATGGAAACCCCTATGGGTTGTGGTTTTCCAAAATGGAGGAGTGTTGTGAAGAAGTTCGCATCAGTATATAAGATAATGTAACGCTTTGGGTAGTCAGTTAAAATCTTGAGATTTTACTTATGTTTGTTCTTACAGCCTCAGACTCTGAAGACTGTTTGAAGACTTTCTTGAAAACTTTTCAAAGACTCCAGCATTTGATCCAGAAGTTATTTTTTTCTCATGTTTGACAAAGCTGCTTGATCATCACTGACCTTTAGGAGGCAGACTGAGTCACAACACTAGAGTTGAGACTTTTTATATCTCTTTGGGTCTTGCTAATGTTGCACTCTCTACCTTCATTGTAGAGATTCAGGGAAACAAGGAGTTGCACAAAATAGCGTAAAGCGAGGGAAAAAGTGTGAACTGTACGATGTTTTTCAAAAACAAATTTGTACAATAATTAATTTAATTGTTTTTCAGTTAGACTGAAAGGAAACAGATCTTTACTCAGGAATACATTTTCATCCACACATGCTATTTCAGTTTGACGGGCATGTATCATTCTTAAAAGCAGAGTCTATAGAAGCAGAAAGATAACAGGACATCCTAAAATATAATATACACCACCGATAAAAAGTTTGGTGTCACTTAGAAATGTCCTTGTTATTGAAAGAAAAGCATTTTTTTCAGTGTAGGTAACATTAAATGAATGATTAATCCAGTCTAGACGTTGTTAATGTGGTAAATGACTATTCTAGCTGGAAACGGCTGATTTTTAATGGAATATCTACATAGGGGTACAGAGAAACATTTCCAGCAACCATCACTCCTGTGTTCTAATGCTACATTGTGTTAGCTAATGGTGTTGAAAGGCTAGCTGATGATTAGGAAACCCTTGTACAATTATGTTAGCCATGAATAAAAGTGTGAGTTTTCATGGAAAACATGGAACTGTCTGGGTGATCCTAAGATTTTGAACGGTTGTGTAGATTGACCAACAAGGCAAAAGTCAAGGGACATGCATGTCTGAAAATGTGTTGTAGATTAGATGTAGTACCTGGTTGCTCCACCAGGTGACATCTTTTCCTGTTTAGTGAGTTGGAGTTACAGGTGTGGTTACTGACCGCCTGTAATTTGTTGCATAAAACAAGTGCACTTTCCTCCTGTCTAACTGTGGCAGTCACGTTGATGCAGCATCAAGTTGTAAAACGTGTCTGGTGGCTGTCCGGTTTAGGTAACTACCTGACGGTCATGCTAATGCTAAGCTAGAATTATAAGATGCTGAGTGTCTGTCAAAGAGACGGTGCTGACGTTCAGGAGCAGCAGGACTCCAACAAACTTCCAACAACATTTAAAGTAAAGGGATGCAGTGTATCTTTGACACTCTGCTACGACCATAAATACATTTCAGAGGTGGCAGAAAATACTGGCAGATTCTTGGACTGATAAAGTTGCTTCAACATTATTCAGTTGTTCATTGTTAACAAGTTAGACAAACATTTAGGGATTTTTTTTTTTTTTTTTTTAAATTTGCATCACTACTATTGAGGAGTAAAACGTCTGCTGCAAAGAGTAGGAACCTGATGATGAGACTGTCTGAATGCTAATGAATCTGCAGATCTGATAAACACCCTAAAGAAGATGTTTCAACACCACAACAACAAGTGGAAGAAAAACCAACAGCTGCCAGAACAAATACCTGAAAAAGTCATTTTATGCGCTTTGTTCACTATGACGTCTGTAGCACCAACACATGCTAACCGGAAAGCTATCCACAGCCAACAAAGCAACACATGTTGATAGACATGTACGTGATTAGCTTAGACACAAACTTCTCATTTCCCTTAATCTGTACAACTGAGGTGGAAAGTGCAAAGTTAGCTTAAAAACACAATAATAAACTTAGCTTGGTTGCTACTTTATGCGTTTGAATTTGTTGCTCAAACACAATAATAGGTTGAAAGTAGCCATGAGAGACTGGCTTAGCTTTTATTTCTCTCCATTTAAAAGCAAATAGTGTCAAAATATATATGTTTTGTGCTAATATCTCAAAGTATTTCACTGTACTACTAACATACTTTTGCATATTTGTACAAAATACATGTATTTATAAATTAAAGGCAAAACCCGGCCTCATTGTGCTGCCTTAAGTAAGAAAAAACATCCCGTTCACTCTGTTTGTATACTTTTGAAGGGCAAAGTATGTAATGAAGAGATTTTGTATTAGTAAAGTGTAAACAAAGCTGCTTTTAGAGTGTTTCAGACTGCCGATTTTAGTCAACAAGCCATGTTTATCTCATGTTGAATATAGAACCTGAGTCCACAAACCAAATCACACCTTCGGGAGATCACAGTGAGGTAAAAAGTGGGATTTTTCTCTCTGACACCTCCCAAAAACAGAACTTTTTACACAACAGCTGACTGACGTAGATATTAGAAACCATACAACTCCATCTACCGTCGCATCTATCATCGGTGAAGCCACGAGCCAAAGGACTTTTGTTTTGTTCTAAACTGTCCGACTCAGCTCAGCTCCTAAACTGCAGCATATCAGATTCTGTTGGATCATCACGTAGACAGAAAAACAACCTTTTGAGGACATTTTGCAGCACATTTGCTCCGCTGTGATGTTTTTGGCTTGAAACATTCTCTCATCTGTCCAAGGTCACAGTCTAAACTCTGATAAGCAGAGTATATTATATAATAACATGAGTCTGCGCTGAACAATGAAACACACTTTATAGACATTTTAAGGTCGCAAATGTTACCATGTGACTGTGTCACATCCAGAGTAAATGTAGTTTAAATTGCCACACAAACAAACTCTTTAAATACATAAAACAGGCAAACATTTGCTTCTTAGGAGCGAAACTGCTTCCGGGCAAATGAAACGGACAAGTTTTGGTGTTAAGAAACTTAAGGATGCGACATCTTACTGCTGCCAGATGAGTCATATTTTTTATTTGTGAATTCAACCAACCTCACACAAATTACAGCCCAAACTGTTGTCTTGAAAGGGGAATAAAAGCTCATATTAGGTCCGATTAATTCCAAATTTAGAGCAAATAAAGTGCCCTGACATCCCTAGAAACTTAAAAAACTGCTCCTCTGTATGTTCACTGTGTTTGAAATAGCCTTTTAGCTAAGCTGTGGTGAACAGGACATTTGGATTAATGGCAAAGAAATGGAACTTTACATGTATGTTGTGATGTTTTTTTGTGCCACAAGTTGTTTTAGATTCTCTCAGCTCTTAGTTTCTGGGACCCACCTTGAACTTGAGTCATCCAAATTGTGGTCAGTCTCACTTATTTCTCTTATTGTAAGTCTCTTGTCTCATTATTATCTGTCTAATACAGATTTAAAACAGATTTTTGTGTCTGTTTTTCGTCCCTTTTTGGATTCAAGGTGACTTTTTACAGGCCTGTTTTGGAATCTGTTGCAAAAAAAACACCTCTATCTGTGTTGAAAACCATTAAAGCAGTGACCTACAAGCTTTCAGGCGGAGTTTAGTTCGATTTTTTTCCAAACAGCACAAGGAGTTTTAAGTGAACTACTTCAGGTGGACTAAATGTGGAAAAACAATCCCTCCAGAAAAGATTTCCAGATCAGTGAAGATGCCACCATGGCTACTTACCTTGGTTCAGTTCGTCCATGGAGAAAGACTCATTTTGCAACATGTTTCCAGTATTTACAGATCAAAATTAGACTAAACTATAGAGTCAAAATAAACCAGGGAAAAAAAATGACTGAATATTTAAGAAGCCTAAATCAACATTTTCCACATTTCTACTCATTAAATAAGTTGCTCACATTATATATTTGCCTCTTGTCGGGATCACAGCAAAACCCTTGATATATAAAGTTTTCTGCCTATGTTGAAAACCTTTAAAGCAGTGACGTACAAACTTTCAGGTGGAGTTTGTGTTTTCTTCTAACAGCACAGAGTTTCAAGTGAACTGTAAATGTGCAACAAAAAATCACCCCCAAAAAGCTTTTTAGATCAGTGAAGATGCCACCAGGGCTACATACCTTGGTTGGGTTCATCCATGGAGAAAGCCTTATTCTCCATAAACATGTTCTGGGAGCTCTGTTCCTTCAGGATTGTCTCGTAACCGACTCCTCGGCTCGGGTACAGATCTTCTCCGAAGTCCTGCTGGCTCTCGTCGTCGCCGGTCAAACAGCAGACTTCAGGAATGGTGTAGACAATGATGAAGGTCCAGGCGTTTGCCACCAAGGCGATGGCCAAGGTGGGATCGTCCCACGTCGGCCCGCCAGTCCGCTCGTTCCCGTAGACGTACATGACGATCCACGCCACCCAAATCCCAACGGAGAAGAGGCTCGCTACGAGGATGCAGCTGCCTTCCCTCTTCCACTGTGCGTGTCTTCCCGCCATGACGGCCAGACTGGATACCACCACAGCCAGGATCAGGGTCATCACGTAGATTAGCGCCATGACAAAGTCCTGGTTGGCGATGTTGCAGGGCATTGGCATGGCTCTGCTGATTTCAGCCGTAGTGTTGAGCAGCAGCAGTGGGTGGCGGACAATCGTGATGATCAGCCACTCGGTGTTGATGACCACCTCCACCAGCCACAGTGCCGCCGCCCCCAGACACAGGATCCAGACCCGGGGCCCGCTGTTCCGCCGGGCCAGGACGTTCAGCCTCACCGACTGCATCAGGAGCAAGGCGAAGCAGCCGGCAAACAGCACGCCAAAGAGGAACCTCCGCGAGGCGCAGGTGGAGAAGTCCTTCCCCACGATAAAGGCGAAGGTCAGGCAGAAGAGGCCGGCGGTGCAGACCACGAAGAAGGCGTGAAGGGCCACTGAGCTCTTACGGTTAGCGTCTTTGATGAATGGGAGGCTGGCCAGCAGCGAGATGAAGAGCACGAAGGAGAAGACTATGCCGGCCGCCGCTATGGCCTCCACTACGATGCCCCACACGGCGCTGAGGTCACACAGGTTGTAGTAAAGGGAGTCCAGCTGAGGGCCGCAGCCCCGAGGGGTGGCGTTGGCGGCCATGACGGCTGAGCTGCTCTGGGTCTCACCTGTTCAGATACACAAACAGGCAGCGACTGAAGACGTCTGAAGAGAACAGATACTAACAAAGACTCCACGTACGTCACCAAGTTGCAATCAGGAAACCGCGGTCTACACCCAATCGAGCAAATATTACACTTGCATGAGTCAATACGTACACAGAAACTCATGAGGTTGAAATGTTTACCTGGATAATATAAAGCAACTTCTCTATTATCCAGACCCCATCCAGCTTCCAAAAATATCAAACTGCTCTTGTTCACTACGTTAAACATTAATCGGATCCATCTGTGTTTGTGAACGTTACGATTCACAAAATCAATGAGGTGAAAGTGCATTAAACCCCTGAACCCGACCAGTTTATTTGAGATTCAGTTTGGCCATCAGGGGAGTGAGACAACATAAAAATGACATTTTTGGGGGAACTCCAGACTTATTTGGTATTGTCCAAATATTTTCAGACATTTTTTTTCTCCTAGTTTTTTTATGGATTTGGTCTCAGGACAAGTACATTTACACAACAACTGCATGTTTTAGTATTTTGTACATGGATTATATAAAATTTGATGGATGGAACGTAAAATGTCCTCCAATTCTGGAATGACCCTTACAGTAAAATAAAAAACATAAAATTACTAAATATTTAGAAAGCCTTTTTCACAATTGAAAACATTTTTCTCCTCATTAGATTATTAGACATTATTAGTTTGTCACATCATATATTTGTCTGTCAGGGTTCCGGCAAAGTCCTTGATACATACAATTTCTTTAACCTTCTTAACTCCAAGAAGTTTCTGAGTGTTTTTTAAATATTTTTTTTGCTTCTTCTGTCACATTTTTATTCACTGTGGGCTCATTTTTACTGCAATATAAAGTCCTGCACCTCTATGGATACAGAACAACCATGGCTAGAAATGAACTCAGACATGCCTTTGGCGCATTATGACACAGAATATGATGAATCATAAGATAAAGTAAAATCGTTGAGTATATATTTAAACAAAAATGTGAAAAACCTGGATTTACCGTGTGCAAGATGTTTCCAAGTTATCAACATTGGGAAAAAATGGTGACTGCACATACTGAAGATATTTTACTATTCAGATTTTGTCATTTTTTGCAACAACCTGCTCAACTTTAAAAAGATGTTTCACCATGCTGAATGTATCTTCCAACAAATTGCCCCTCTGTATGCTATTTTTAAGCCAGGCTCTCTAATTTGTTTTCACACTAATTTGTTCTCCGCCTTGTGTATTGAGTATTTTCCATATGACTGTTGGTCACAGCTGAGTCAGTCGTGGTTTCTTGGTTGCATCAGGGAACAAAGTTTTTTTTTTGCATTTTACAAAATCTGATACATGCATACACTTTACTAGAATTAAGTGGTTTTAATGATATATTGTCATTTTAGGCTTTGTTAATTTTCATGACCGAACTGGAGAGATTGTCGGACAGTTGAAAATCCAAAAGTTCTTTCTGGTTTTACAGTGTCTGGGTCTGATAACTGGTGTAATATTGCCCTTTGTTTGTAATGATAACGTGTCTTTCAAATCTGTCAGTGTTTTAGGGTTCGGAGGGTTAAACCTAGAGTCCTTCAGATAGAATTGGAGTCTAATCAAATCAGAAAGTGGAACTTTCAGTGTTTTGTACAGAACAGCATAAAATCAGAGAGTCTACATCAGCAGTGTCAAACTCATCTTTGTTTAGGGGCCACATTCAGCCCAGTTATGATCTCAAGTGACCAGTAAAATCACAGCATAATAACCTATAAATAACAACTCCTAATTTTCCCTTTGTTTTAGTGCAAAAAAGTACGTTCTGAAAAAGTTCACATTTAAGAAATTATCTTTTTACAAAACATCATGAACATCCTGAAATTTCTTAAGAAGAATATATTCAATTTCAGCAGCATTATGCCTCAGTTAATCATTTACACATTACAACTTCCAGATCATAGCTTATCTACAATGGAACAAAACATTAAGTCACAGGTATCTGGAACTGAATGATATAGTATCTTACTTTATGGTCAAAATGACAAAAGTCAGACAAAAAAAAAATGACAAAAACAAGACAAAATTTTACAAAAATGAGACAGAAAGTGACAAAAATGACACAAACGACACAAAACAAAAGAGACAAAAAATTTGCCAAAAGTTACAGCGCAACAAAAATGGACAAAAACGAGACAAAATATTACACAGATGACACAGAAGAGACAAAAAATGACAAAAAAGAAACAAAACAACAAAAAATAGACTAAAAACACAAGCGAGATAAAAGGGAAACACAAAAGGACAAAAACAACACACAAAACAACGAAAAAAACAAAACACAAAATGACCAAAAATAGACAAAAAACACAAGCAAGACAAAAAGGAAACACAAAACAACAAAATTATGAAGCAAATGACAAAAGTCCAACAAAAAAAGACAACAAACAACAAAAACAAGACAAAATATTACAAAATGAGACGCCAAAAGAACAATGAGCAATATAGGATTGTACTTTATGATCAACACAACTTGTCATGGTCTCGAAATTATTTTAAATTTATAGTTTAACAAATGTGCAGTTAATGTCTTCTCTGTCATTTTTACACTTTACAAAGTCGTCCTGTGGGCCGGACTGGACCCTCTAGAGAACTGGTTTTGGCCCGCGGGCCGCATGTTTGACTCCCCTGGTCTACGTTGTGAATAAACATCTCCTCATTCCAGTTCTTGTCTTTCTGCTGCATCTGGATGTTTCTTTTTGTTGGCTCCAGTTACACTGAACTGAGGATGGTGTTGGAGCCAGATCGATGCAGGTGTGGTGGCAGACGTTCGGTCTTTGTGACGTCTGTAACTCAATCACATCACATCTGTCTGGAACAAACCTTTATGGTCTTTCCACAAAGTCAGATTACGTTGGTTTATTGTCCGTTTATAAGCACCTAATCGCTAATGTGTTTGCAATTTAAGGGCGTGATCTCTAATCAAACACACTCCCCACCGTGTTCATTCTTAAGATTTCTTACGTCCTTTTCATTGCCGTTGCCATGGAGAAAGTGTTTTATGGCACGACTGCAATTTCTAAAAGCTCAATGTAGAAACTCAAGGCTGATTTTTATGTTGGTATAACATTAAAAATGAGGTTTGGCTGTCCAAATATCTACCTCATCTCTCAGCAAGCTGAAACACGAGATTAGAGCAAGGCCAGTGAAACTTTGGGTTTTGTAATGCAAAAGTTGTTCACAGATAACCTCAAATTCCTGCTACACGTCATCAAAACCGCAAGAAATCAGTAAAATAACAAGAGTCCATTTAGAAGCTGCTCCAGATCCTTCACTGTCCTCTTAAAGTGCTTGTAAATGTTGAAAATTTAAAGACTTCCAAGATCTCCAAAGGTCTCGGGGTCAGTGTGTGGTTTTTCTGGAAGGTAATTTACTGGAACTTATTTTTTTGGTCATGAACCACTGAATAAACTATTTCCTGCAATGACAACAATCTTGAAGTTTTACCAAACTTGCTTAGAGGCCTTGTGTCCAATGTTTAACCACTTTACTACCAACCGACAACCTGATAAAAACACAAGGCTCAGAGACGGGAAGGGATCGGGGTCAATAGCAGCACATTTTTTAGCCCTGAAGCCTTTATGGAAGATTTATCCGACCACTAAGTTAGTTATCAGTTAATCTATAATCCTTTCATTGATATTTACTTTGCATTGTTTCACTAACTGCTGCACGGACAAAATACACAATCCCATCTGGAGTTGATTTAAACATCAACGAGGAGCATTTAAATCTTTACCAACTGTTTTACAAATACCTCAATGAACATAAGACACACTTTAACCAGCATACAGCATCAACACTGATTTTTATGTTGGTATAAAACAAAAAAAAGAGGTTTGGCTTTCAAAATATCTACCTCACCTCTCAGCAAGATGAAACACAACAGGATTAGACCAAGGGCTCCCAGCTGGTGATGAAATTTTGGGTTTTGTAATGTAAAAGTTGTTCAGAGATAACCTCAAATTCCTGCTACATGCCGTCAAAACCACAAGGAATCAGTAAAATAACAATGAAACTCAACTAATCCTCCCTTTGCAGTGAGATATCCTGCAGGAACCTGGACTCACGGCTCAGTGTTGATCTTGGAAACGGCAGCGAATAAACTAAAAGTCCATTTAGAAGCTGCTCCAGATCCTTTACTGTCCTCTTAAAGTGCTAGTAAATGTTAACATTTAAAGACTTCCAAGATCTCCAAAGGTCTCAGGGTCAGTGTGTAATTTTCTAGAAGGTAATTTACTAGAACTTTTTTCTATTTTTTGGGTCATGCACCACTGAATAAACCATTTCCTGCAATGACAACATTCTTGAAGCTTGCTTAGAGGCCTTGCGTCCAATGTTTAACCACTTTACTACCAACCAACACATAAAATACAATGAAAACTACTCAGTACTTAAATACAACCTGACAAAAAGACAAAGCTCAGAGACTGGAAGGGATAAGGGATCAATAGCAGCACATTTTTTAGCCCTGAAGCCTTGATAGAAGGTTTATCCAATCATTAGGTTAGTTATCATTTAATCTATAATCCTTTCACTGATATTTACTTAGCATTGTTTCACTAACCGCTGCATGGACAAAACACACAATCCCATCTGGAGTCGATTTAACCCTTTGATGCATAGACCACATGAGGAGATACCCATTTTCCATTGGATTTGGGTCACTTTTGACCCAGGTTATGCATCAAAGGGTTAAACATCAACGATGAGCATTTAACTCTTTACCAACTGTTTTACAAATACCTCAGTGACCATAAGACACAGTTTAACCAGCAACAAAAGACAAAAACCCAAAGTACAATAGCTGCTGTTGTCATTTTCTGCTCCTTTAAACTCTACAAAATTAGCATGTGTTGCTAAAAAGTAGTCTGGGGTTTAAATGAAGCCCACCAACACCAGTTTAGTTTGTTGTCTTGTTTGTTTATATGAACCTGGCAGCAATTTATGCCACTAAAAGAAAACATAAAGAAGAAAAGTTGGTAAAAATATTAAGTCATATTAAGTTGAGATTATGATAGGATTCAATACTTCGAGTCAATAAGTCCAAATTGTTGGGTAATATGAAATGAAAAAGTCAAAAATAAGATGAAAAAGCTCAAATTATGAATTTTGCCAATAAAAAATCTGAAATTTTACTCAGTTGCAAGATAAGTAAAAAGTTGCCGTAAAAAGTGTAAAACTATAACGTAAACTGTCTAATTTCTGAGTTAATATTTCTAAATCTTGACTTTGTATTTCATAATTGTCTTAGCAAATCAGGAAATGTGAAATATAAAGTCAATATTAAGTGATAAAAGCTCAAAATTGTGACTTAAAAAAACAAAAATTATTATATGAAATGTCAGAATTATCATAATAATTATAATGAAAAAAATGAAAATGTTGACTTGAATCATTCATTACTATCAGATATGGGCTTCAAAGTCACAATGAAAGAAAGAAAAGATGAAAATGTGATTGTTAGTAAGACATTTGTATGTATTATTTCAACATTATCAGGTTAAAAACTCTTAACTTATGAGAAAATAATATACAATTTTAACCTTATCTAAAAAAAAAAAAAAAAAATGATTTAGCAAATCAAGACACTGATTCATGAAGTCAAAACTATGACTTGATTTAAAATTTTTGACCTACAAAGTCCACACGTTGTGGGAAAGAAGTCAAAACTGTGAAATAAAAGTAACATTTAAAACGTAGAATGAAAATTTGACCATAGGAAATCCAAAAATTGGGAAATAAGTCAAAACGACCTACAAAAAGCCAAAATTAAAACATAGAAGTGCAACATTTTGATTCAGTGTGACAAAATTTTCCCTTAACAAATCAAATTATGCGATAAAAAGTGAAAACGATGTGATACTAACTCAAAATATGGACATAATGGGCTCAAATGTGACATTACATTTGACTGTACACATTTGAATTTGATGTATACACCTAGACTTCTTTTTTTTTTTTTTTTTTTTTAAAAAAGCAAAAGTAATTTTTTATTTTCTGGCACATCTGGTCTTCCATACCTGAACCACGGAGTCTCAACACAAAGACAAAATTAAATCAGCTTTAAACCTTCTGACGCACAAACCGAAGCTTCAGCACCTGAAAATAAACACTTAAACTAAGAAGAGACTGGAGTGTTTTCAAACTACCTGGATGTTGTCAGAAGCCTGCGGCTCGTCGAGCTTCACCTGCTGTCGGACATAAATCCTCCGCAGTGAGACAGAATTCCGCTCTCTGATCCAGACGCTGCGCAAAGACGCACTGGTGCGCAAAGTAAAAGTTTATGGCTGTTTTCACGAGCTTTTCTCCCACGGCGTGTCCGACGTGATGCGCGCTCTCACCTCCCTCCCTGTCGCGTGCACACACACACATGCACACGCACCAACGCACACTGCTGTTTCCGGACTTGTGAGGACATCACGTTGATTTATCAGAGACCCACCCAAATATCTACCTTTATTCTAACATTTACCCAGAAAAAAGAGCATATTGGATTAATAAAGATACTCTGCTGCCATTAATTCTATTTAGTTTTTATGCTTTTTATTTATTTATTTAATAGATTTTATTTGAAGTTATGTTGCTGCTGTGTGTGTCTAAAAACCTCCATTTTACTGCTCCATTATTGTTCATTTATTCTGATATGTCACCATTTGTGGACTTAATTATGTCTAGTATTATAATTGAATCAACATTTTGTACTTTGTGTCAATATTTTGAAATTATTAAGTCAAGATTTCATCATTTAGATTTTTTTTTACCTCATAATTTTGATTTATTGAGTTAAAATTCTTTCTAACGAAATCACAAGTTTGAGCTTTTATCAGAAAAAAAGATTCATTGTCGAGTAGAATTTCACTTAACAGACATTTTAGAGGTGTTTTGGTGCAAATTAATAAACACAGACATGTCAATTTTATTTTTTAAAGAAAGAACGATTAAATTATAGGTAATATCTAGTAAAATTATGGGAAAAATGATAATTTACATGTTAACTGTGAAAAAACGGTGCAAATTTGTACAGAATTTGTCAAAAATGTGATGGAAAAATGGTCAAAACAAATAATTTTTGAAACTGTAAATAGGTTCGAAGTTTATTGTCATCTGCGCAGTAAAGAAATATGTTTCCGCGTACGATGAAATTCCTTATTAGCACTATCACAACGAACGCCAAACAGTGTAAATCTAAGTACAAACAGATTTTTAAAAAAGATAAATAGAAATAAAGTAAAGTTAAAAAAAAGTAGAAATAAAATTAAAAACTCTAATCAAATAAAAAAAAGGAAATAAAAATTATAGACATAAAATACAATAAAAAGTCTAGAAATAAAATAAAATAGAAAATAGAAAACATAAATAAATATTATAGAAATAAAATAAAGTAAAAAGTTTATAAATAAAATAAAATAAAAATAGAAAAAATAAAATAATTATAGAAATAAAGTAAAAATGAAAAAATAAAAGAAACTAAAAAATATATAAAATTATAGAAATAAAATATAAATTTGAAAAAAATTAATTAGAAGTCTAGAAATCAAATTAAATAAAAATGGAAAAAATAAAATAAGTGTAGAAATAAAATTAAAAAAATAGAAAAAACTAAGTAAAAAGTATAGAAATAAAATGAAAATAGAAAAAACTAAATGAAAATGTAGAACTAAAATAAAATGAAAAAAATAAAAACTATATAAATAAAATAAAATAAAAATAGAAAAAAATAAATAAAAAGTATAGAAATAAGATAAAAATAGAAAGAACAAAATGAAAATGTTGAACTAAAACAAAATAAAAATAGAAAAAATAAAATAAAAAATAGATAAATAGACTACACAAATAAATAAATAAATGCTGACCTCATCAAAAATCTGTACTTTTATAAATAGTAATTTGTACTTTTACAATGTGTGACAGTAAAATTACGCCGTTTTGCATGATTTAAACTGGCTAAAAATATTATTAATTTAAAAATATTTGCTATTACTCTTATGGTTTTCACAATTTTTTCACAATGTTGGAATATTCCACTGTTTATTAACAGATTTTTTCTGCCAGATTTTCGCAGTTTTTCTTTCACAGAATTGTGTTTTGTTTTGTTTACAGTGTGGTTTTGGTGCCTACACTTAACCAAACACTGAGTGAAAGTCAAAACAGGACCTACGTTAAAAAAAACTAACAAAAGTATAATTAAGGCCCGAGACTAAATGTGGACTTTAGTTTCTGTTTGTAAGTTAAATCACCAATAAATGACAATAGAAGAAGGTCTCTATCAGCCCAGATTTGTGGAAATGATCAGTGATAATAATGATCAATTAATGGACTGATAAAGATTCTCTGTGTCGCCTTGAATCCATCAATCAATCAATTAATCAAACTTTATTTACACCTTTCATACAGTTCAAAGTGCTCTGTAGATAAACTGCAGCTACTGTCCTGCTATTTACCTGTTTATCAGCTTTAAACACGTCTACATACGGTAAATAAACATTTTAGTGGCGCCAAAATCAGCTGTTTTTAGATTTATTTAATTTCCTCGTCTACTTTAACACTTCTGTAAGTCATTAAATGGACATCTATCATCATTGCATCGTGTTTTTATACATATAGAGGCACCAAATTCTGCATTTCCATTAGTTTTTCACTGTAATCGATCCATTTGAACCTCCAGTTTCTTCATTTAAAGACGCTCTATCATATTTTTTTCTTTATCACTTATAGAAGCACTGATTTATCCATAACTAGCTCTATCTTTGGTAACTTTCACTCTTAATTTTGCACGTTAAGCTATATTTTATGCACTTTGCCGGATATCTGGGCTGTATAAGGATGTGGGTGGAGTGTAGAGACACCTGCTGGTGGAAGTTTGAAACTTCATCCTGCTCGTTTTCAGTCATTATTTTAGGTTTTGGATTTGGTTTGGTTGTTTTGTTTAGTTTTTGTATACTGTGGCATGTCTGAAATAAATTAAATGGAAGTGAGGAACAGAAAAAACAAAACAAAAACGGCAAAACTGTGCTTCAAGTGTTTAAATCCTGAATTCTACAGATGTATTTAGAAAAATGAGCTTAAATCCTTTTTTTTTCTTTTAGAAAACTACAATATCTATATTTGTACAGTGTATGAAAATTGTTTTACAGGGTAGAAAGACTCATTTTTTATGTTATATATTAATGAAAAATCTAATTGAGATACAACATTGATTAATTATTTTATCTCTCAGTGGGGACCTTTGCAGAATTCAAAAATCTGTCCTTTTCTAAATAGTTCTTTTACAATGTGTGACAGTAAAATGACACCAGTTTACCTTTTTTAAACTGACTAATCAGGGGTGTTAAACTCATCTTAGTTCAGGTTCCACATTCAAAACAATTTGATCTATAGGCGACCAGTAAAATCACAGCATAATAACCTAGAAACAGCCACAACTCCACGTTTCCTTTGTTTTAGTGCAAAAAAAAATTACATTCTGAAAATGTTCACATTTAAGGAATTGAAATTTGTTAAGAAGAACAGGTGAAATTTTAGCCACATTATGTCTCAGTTTATCATTTACACATTACAACTTATAGACTACAGTGTCTACAAAGAAACAACATTTAGTCACATCTATCTGGAACTGAATGATAGAGGATTTTACTTTATGATCACAACAACAAAAGTCAGACAAAAAAAGACAAAAAACAACAAAAGCATGACAAAAATGAGACACAAAATTTACAAAGTGCCAAAAAAATGGACAAACGACAAAAATGAGACACAAAACGACAAAAGAACAATGAGCAATCTAGTATTTTACTTTATGATCCACACAACTTGTCATGGTCTAGAAATTATTTTACATTTATATTTTTTATTAATTTACGATCTGCAGTTACTGTCTTCTTTGTAATTTTTACACTTTGAGGGCCGGATTGGACCCTCTGGAGGACCGCTTTTGGCCCACAGGCCGCATGTTTGACACCCCTGGTCTACATCAAGTTGAGATGCAACTTTAATTAATTAATTCATTCATTCATTCAATTAATCTATGAAAGTTTATTTCTATAGCCCAAAAGGTGACCAAAGTGCTTCACAGTGAAAAACAAGAGAATAACTAATAATTTATTAATTAATCTCTCAGTGTGGAAATTTTGAGTTACAGCCGCAGAGGGGATAATGCAAAAAGCATATAAGTAGAAAAATAGAAAAAATAAGAAGACATATACATAAGAAGAGTTGATTCTGTATAAATTCTTCTATATGTAGAAATTCAGATTTTGCAGATTCCTCTGAATATTGAAAATAATAATATTCCAAAGAGTTATACACAGATTATACACAGGAAAAAAATGTTTTCCATTTATCCTGCAAATCTGATTCCCCTTTCTCCAAATAACAGATCTGAATAAGCCTTGTTTTTATGCTAGATGCCTTTTTCCTGTGACTTCTTACAGTTTCAGTCTAATGTAGACAGTTTGTTGCTGCAGGTGCACGTTTCAAATAACAGAGAACAGATTATAAGATTTAACCGACAGGTGGCGCTGCAGCAAAACATTAAAACAGGAGACATGTTTGGGAGATCAGATATTTATTTTAATGTCTTTTTATGTTTCATTTTTACACCTTTTTAATACTGTTTTAGGCTAATTTATTTAATCTTAAACCCCTAGAATTACCTTGAACTTTTATCTCATGATTTTATCTTCTTGACCAGTTTGAAACAGGTTTATAATTTCAGCCTGTAAACATTTTCGATGACTAAAGATGATGATTATTATTAAAGTTACATCCATAAAAACCTGTGGATGTTCAACTTTGGAAACACAGTTTTGGCATAAATTCAAATTCATTTTCCAGCATTTTTCAATCAAATTTCACAGTCTTTTAATACCAACAAAAATATCAACAAATAAAGGGGCTGAAGGTGGAAACGTGGGAATTCATTTTGTTTTGTATAATTCTTCTTTGCACACTGTAAAAAAAAAACACACACACATTATTGACAGTTTGGGTCTGTTTTTTTAAGGTAGCATATTAACATGATATTTATGTATTTATTTTTTTTGCTGTGATTTTCACTCAATGTTTTCTGTAATTTAACAGACCAGGAAAATCTGTAAATTACTATTTTTTAATCCTTAAAATAAATATGTATTTTTTTCATTTAGCAGTAAATATCTGCAAAATAATTATATTTTTCACTGATTTAAATTCAGTAAAAATAATGTTATTTTACTGTCATATGTTGTTGAAGAATAAATTAGTAATGGTTAAAAGAATGCTAAAAAAAATGCTTATTTTTAATGTTCACATTATTTACAGTTTTGGCCTTTTTTATGGTAACATGTTAATATGTAATTTTTAAAAACTTTTTTGTGTGATTTTAGTAAATATTTTCTGTAATTTAAAAGAGCAGGGAAAATCTGTAAATTAACATTTTTAAATTCTCAGAATGAATTTTTTTCTCAATAAACAGTAAATATCTGTAAAATAATTAGAATTGTTCTAATCTAAATACAGTAAAAAATAATGTAATTTTACCATCATATGCTGTAAAAGAACAGATTAGTAATTATAAAAAATATAGATTTTTAATGTAAACATTAGTTACAGTTTTAGCCAGTTTCTTTTTTCCCATGGTAACATATTAACATGTAAATATTTTTTTCTGTGACTTTACTAGCTATTATCTGTAATTTAATAGAGCAGAGAAAATCTGTAAATTAACATTTTTAAATCCTCAAAATAAATGTTTTTCTCATTTAACAGTAAATATCTGTCAAATAATATTTTTCATGCTGATATAAATACAGTAAAAGAAAGAATATTTTTTCCCATCATATGTTGTAAAAGAATAAATTAGTGATGGTAAAAAAAAATATTTAAGTGGACATTATTTATAGTTTTGGCCTGTTTTGTTTGTTTGCTTGTTTGTTTGTTTGTTTTTTTTATGGGAACATATAAGCATGTAATTTATTATTTTTTTGCTGTGACGTTACTAGATATTATCTGTAATTTAACAAAACAGGGAAAATCTGTAAATTACTATTTTTAAATCCTCAAAATAAATAGATTTTTCTCATTTAACAGTAAATATCTGCAAAAATAATTATATTTTTGCAGTCAAATGTTACAAATTATTAATTATAAAAATTACAAAAAATGTATGTTTTTTTCCCCTGTGGATGTTATTTACGGTTTCTTTTTTGTTTGTTTGTTTTCATGGTTAATGTGTAAATTACTTTCTCTCTGTTCTCTCTATGCTATTATTTAGCCGTAATTTATTCTTTTACAATTTATGACTGCAAAACTAAAACTGAAAATATGTTTATAATACAGATATTTGCAGTTAATTGTATTTATTTTATTTATTTATTTTTAATGTTTAAGAATTATACTGTTTTTCGATGTAGGTTGTTCTTTCTATAAATTACAGGTAAAAATAGTTTTTTTTTTACAGTGTGCAAAGCTTCTTTTTTAAAAAACATAATTTAGGGATATTTTGAAGATTATTGCCACCAAAAGTACATTTTCTATTGATTCTGGGGTCAGATCCGCAGTAATGTGCAGCTGTGGTTGTAGTATTTACTAAACAGCTACTGATTCTCTATCTGCTGACTCCTGAAGGCTCCAGTCAATGATTAAAGGACGAGTCCATCCACAGACTCACACTTGTTGCTCAAGAGCTGATTTTTCCTGCTTCATTTGCTCGCCGAGGCCTCCGGCTGATCTCAGGCTCTGTTTGGATGTTCATTCTCTCTTTGAGCTCCTCCATCTGCTCTCAGTGAGGGGAAGTGATGCTTTCAGCTTTCCATTCTCTGTAATTAAGTCCTCCACCGGGCCCTGGAGCCTCCCGGCCTTTCATTCAGCTCCATCCATCGAGCTCCTCCTGGTCATCACATGTCAGTTTCTGTATCTGAATATCTGACCTCCGCCGTCTCATTCCTGAGCTCATCCCACAATATCTCATCTGTGAAGGTCTTTAATGCTTTTCTCTAATCGCCGTCTCCTTGAGCCAAACGCCCAGAGAGACATTAGTGGTGAAGCATTGCTTTTCCTTCAGCGGCACAAGGTCAAATTCATCATCGCTGCGTTTATATTGTAGCAGGAAGTTACACCTGAAACCAAAGAAATGTTACAGGACAGACTGACGAGGGTCACTTATGATGAGAAACTGAGTTTACGTTGACGCTCATTCTGCTAAACATCCTCAAAAACTACATCCTGTGTTCTATATTTGAACATAAATGTGTATTTGACTACTGTAAAGTCCGTACAAATCGCATTGTTTCAGGAATCTGTTCATAAAACTGCATAAAAGTGGCTACATGTTTAAAAAAAGAGAGACATTTTCCATGTAAATATTACATTTTTTAACCTTTTGACCCCACTGGCCTCATTACACGGCTGTATTTTGAATGGCACCAACCCTTAATTGGACTTTTGTGTTTGCGTTGCCAGAAAAGAAACACATTTTTCTGTTTCAGTGTTTTTTAGATCACAGCACGTCACTTTTAAGCACATTCCACCCAACAAATCTACTTATTTTAAGCATTTTTAGTGTCATTTTACACCTTTTTGCTCACATTGTGAAGAGATAACTTTATAATAAAGTTTCAAGCAGCGTTGGTCAGGTCCTCACATCCTTGCTGGTCAGCAAATCCAAGCATGTCCACCAGGTGGCGCTATCACTGTGACTGTATATTGGTCTATGGAATTCATCAGGGCCAGTCTGATCCCACATGTAAAGTCTGAGGCGATTTGGAGCATGTACAGCCCACTTACAGCACTTCCTGTTTCATGGCGAACAGTTGAAATTCCGCCAGCCGCCATTTCCACGCCCTCAGACTCTTGAGGAGCTTTTGGTAATGTTTGATCACCCATGTTTGGAGTACATCCTGGCCAAATTTGAGCTCTGTCGGAGTTACCATGATTGAGTTTATAGTTTTTGAAAATGTGCTAAAAATTGGTCCAAAATCGTCCAAATTCTGGCACATAATTCAAAATGGCCGACTTCCTGTTGGCTTTTGGGTATTGGTTGCCATGGCCTTTTTTGTGCATTTTGATGAGTTACATATGTAAACAAAATTTCTTGGCTGTAGGTGACATTTAGTGGCCGTAGTTCCTGTTTGAAATTTTCCACGTGGCGCTGTGGAGACATTTTGGCTCACACCAATTCCCCTAACTTACTCATGCCCTAACTTCTTCCACTGATAAGATTAACAGCTCAGTGGTTGTAGTTCAGGTAGTAGACTGTTCGATTTTTAACATTAGTGGTGATTGGATAATTTGTATTTTATTGGCATTTTGTAGCTTATAGTGGCGTTTCAGCAGAGTTGTGAGTGAGCTGGTGTGCTCAGCTTGCACATTCTGAGCCACTTTAAAGCAAGAATGGATTATTTTAGGGACAAAAGACTTGTAAATATGTAGCTTAGATGCACAAAGATGAGTTTTTAAAGGTTTAATCAACAACCAGAGAGAAAGTTTAACTTGATTGGTTAATTGATTAGTCAAGTGTAAAAAATGATCATAGTTTGGGTTGAAATACATCTTTTCACAACTTTAACCACTAGTTTCATAAACAGCCCGATCCCAATGTGGAAAAATTAGGCTGAATATGTTTTACATCCGGGGAATTCTTGCATTTTCACCCTTGAAATAAAGAAACAATTACCTGAAAAGCCATTTTAATGGTTCAATATCTAAAGGAATAAAACCCCCAATGCCATGAAATTTGGTGAGGATACAGACAAGATATTTTCCATCAAACAGTCGAATGGCTCCAACAGAGGCCATATTTTTAATAACTGACCTTTGAAAATGGAAAAAAAGTGCAAAGTTTTCAAATGAGGGTGGTATTATGACAGCAGAAAGTTCCTGTAAGTGTACACATATGGATGGATCCATGTTTTTACTAAAATACAGTTGTTGGTCGACATTTCGCCAACTGTTGAGGCTCCAGCATCAGTAGAATCTGATGTGTGGAAAGTTTGACAAGACAATGTTACAGTTTTGTTGCTATTTTGACTTGAAACTGTTTCAAAATGAGTAGAAATATTCCCAAATAACTTGAAAGCCATCCAAAATGACTCAAAAATTGGAGAAATGTCGACCAAGGTCTGTATTTTTAGTAGAAATATGGATCCATCCATTTATATACACATACATTAACTTTAAAATCAACCTAGTTGGAATATTCTGAACTTCCGTCTGTTTTCAAGGTCCAATAATTATTTGTTATTGTCATTCGGGACAATTTTGAGTCGTTTTACATCATTTCTGAGGCTCTAACATCAGTAGAATTTAACAAGAAGAGTCCAATTTTAACAAAATGATGATGTATTCTCATTGGTAGGAGACAATAATTGGTGTTAATAGACATCTATATGTTGGTATTAAATCTGCAAAGTTACAAGCTGATTCCATGTTGTTTTCATGTAGGAGTTTAACAACATGTGAGGCTTGTTTTGCCTTAAAGAAAGTTCATATAAAGATGGTGAGAAATTGATAATTCAGCACACCTAATGTCTAGTTTGTTAAGTCTTCTTCTCCTCATGGTGGTTCTAGTTGAAATGTTTGACTGAACTTGGACTCTTGACACCAACAGATATCTCCAGACACTTGAACAACCATTTGTATGAAGGCAAGAGGTGGTTTTAAGGAATAAAGAGGATGTGAGGGTGAAGTTTGTGCATCCAAACAATACCCAAGATGGTGCAGCAACACATTTTCTTCCTGATTAGAAGACTTGTTGAGATGTTTAATAGGGAAAACTGATCAGGATTCTGTATGGACACCCACTAGCTGGATCCGTGAGCATGGAGAATGTACATGCAGGTAGAAAGGGATTAATATATACGATATTTCTGCACTTTTGCTTCCCTATGGCTCAACTTCCCGCATGTTTCCAGTAAACTGGAGTCTGAGCTTCCTGTATTTCCTGTGTGAAGACACACTGAGCTTCGTTCTTTTCCTGGATGTGGAGGAGGTAGAGTCTGAAACATCTTCAGGTGTTAAATCAAACCTGCACCGACGTCTTAGCGCCCCATTATGTCTTTAAATGTTGGTCCGTCCATCCGGCCTCAAGGTCGCCGCCGCTGCTCGCTCTCCCAGCCCCCCTCCGTTACTGTCGGGCAGCAGGAAGCGGCTTCAAAGAAAACCTTCGTATCTGCATCTGCTCTGAGCTCTCAGAACTCAACGGGAGGCGACGTGGACGAGGCGACGCTCCGAGAACGTTCTGAGACCCAAAACACAGCGAGGATCAGGAGGGACCAAAGCAGGGGGTGAAACTCTAGACCTGGATGGGTGGTCAGAGGAGATGATACACAACTACATGGCATACACTATACTGGATGTTACTGTATATTACTGTATATTACGCATAAATATATGTATATATATATATATATATATGTATGTGTGTGTATATATATATATACACACACACACACACACACACACATATATATATTATGTGTGTATATATATATGTATGTATAATGTGTATATATATATATATATATATATATATATATACACACACACGCACATATATATACATACAATATACTGGACATTACTGTATATATACTGCAGTATACATGTTTTGTGTTGTTTAGTCTTCTGTAATGTTTTGCTTTATCGAAGATTTTTCATTTGTTGAATTTCACATTTTCATTTTTTTCTGTTTTTAAATGTGCTTTTTGTTTTGTTGTTGCACTTTTTGAAATGTGTTCTTTTTTTTTGTATTTTGTAAAATGTCGTGTTTTATGTTGTTTTCAGTATCTTTTTTTGCTTCGATTTTCACTCATTTTAACAGTTTCTGTCGCTTTTCCACAACTTCTTTTGTCAGGTCGACTTTCTACTGTTACTCTGATTCTTATTTTAACGTAAATCAAGATTTCAGACCAGAGGGCAGATTCTGTTCAGAGTTTTGGGTTTAAATTGGCTGGAAGAAGCGTCTCCCTTTAACCAAAACTTTTCCTGACGATTCTCTGGAAGCGATACCGATTCTGAACTGAGGGAAAACATTTTATCTGCAAAGCTGTTTCTTCAGCGTTTTTTTTAAATGATCATGAAATGAGGCTGCAGTTTTGTTTTACAGAAAAAGACTTTAATAGAACATCTAAGTGCTGCATGAAAAATCAAACTGACAGCGTTGCTCACTATTTACAAAGACTGCAACTAAAAAACAGACATATCAACACAGAATGGCTCATTAAGATCCTAAATCTTTCTACAAATTAGCAGCTAGGAAGATTAAGTGCAGTTGCGACTTTCTTATCAGATGTCACTGACCCTCGGTGCAAATGGAAATGTACCAGCTGATGGTGTGTGTTGTGTTTGTGCAGAGCGTCGGGCTAATCTGCGGTTTGTTTGGTCAGAGCTGAGGCCAGGCTGGCTGGAGGTTCTGTTTGAAGAGGAAGGTCTTCGCTCCTGCAGCTCCAACAGCCAGCTCCATCCGAGGCTCCGTCAGGTTGCAGCTCATGAAAAATAAACAGCAGCTGTGGGTTTTGTGCCTGAGAGCGGAGATTTCTTTGCTCGATTGGCTTTGCTCAGCGGGGACATTCAGCATCTTTACACAACTGCAGAGAAAGCAGCCGCTTCGGATTGAAACTCGTATTTCTGCCTCTCTGCTGCTCCCAGAGTGAAAAAAAGACCTCCTTAAACCTCTGAGGGAGCAGAGACGATGAATTAATTACACTAATAAATACTGATTAATGTTCCTCACGAATCATTCCAGCTAAAATCAGCACATTTCTGCTGTTTTACAGCACAAAATATGGATCTTTCTAAAGATATTTGTAAAATGTTAGCTTACTATAACACTTTCCAAGAGTTTTTATTTCTTTTAATTGCCTGTTAGTCCATTTTTAGTAGGTTTTTTTAATGCGTTAAAATTTGAGGCAGTTTGAACAACAATATCTCAGGAACTAATAAAGGTAAAAGCCTAAAATTTTCAGTGTTATTTATCATCATGTCATTAATTCAAAATCTACAATATTGGACAACTAGAACCCACTATCTACCAATATTTTTGTTTTAGTGGTACAACTTGTCATTTCTGCTCAGTTATGAAAATTGACAAAAATAACTTTAAAAAAACATTATGCCCAAGTATTTTATCTGAAAAAGTACATTATATGTTTTATTTTGTATTATTGTGACATCCAGCAACATATACTTCAGAAAATATCACTAGTTGACATCTGCATTTTAAATTTTTTTTGCTATCATGATCTCAAAAATGGGACTTTTCACGCCAGCTTAATGTTTTTTTTTTCATATTTCAACTCACCCATAATCAGAGATTATTTGATCAACTTGTCCAATATCACATATTCTGAATCAGTGACGTGATGAGAAATAACAATGAAAATTTCAGGCTTTTGTCTTTATTAGTTTCTTGAATATTGTCATTCAAACAGCTTCAAATTTCAAAAAACGCACTAAAAGCGGATCTACAGGCAGTAATCTTGGAAAATATTTGATACATTCATCTAAAATTTCACAGATACCGTTTTAAATATTCATAGTTTATGATCAGACGTTTTAAACAAATCAAAGCTGGGTGAGCAGAATCCCAAGGTGATTTTAGATGGAACAACCTTCATATTCTACAGGATTAATCACAGAGAAAACAAACTGTTATTTTTTCTTTCTTTCTAATTAAAATATGAAAAATATTGTGTCACGTTGCTACCATGTATGGAAAAGGGAAAGTAGCTTCTTTTATTTTCAAAGAAAATAAATCCGCTGCCTGTCATCTGATCTGATTTACACGGACAAACAACAGCAGGTCACATTTTACAAGACAGAAAACACAGAGTTCATCTGAAGCCCTGTGAGAGTTGCTGGAACGTAGCACTGGTCTCTGGGGTCGCAGAGCTCCGGGGCCGTGGGACGGCCGGTGGTTCTGATTAAAGGAGGTCACGAGGGCTTCCTGGCCCTGCGAGGTGACAGCGGGGTGGACTCCCGCTGCCAGCGCTTGTTGTTCCCACTGTACAGGGAGGAGATGGAGGCGTTGGTGGGCGCCTGCTGCTGAGGCAGCGCTCGGCGAGGATACAACGGTCCGCCTCGGAGCAGCACCACGTCCCGAACGGCACCACGGAAAGGTTTGCTGACGAAGCAGTACAGGAAGAAGTTGACGGCCGTGTTGAGCATGGCCAGCATGTTGGACAGGTCGTAGGCCAGGTGGACCCTCCAGTCCCGGTGCACCGAGGACACGTACAGGTGGTAGATGACCACCACAGTCCTGGGGGCCCACAGCACTGAGAACACCGAAGTGATGGCCAGCAGCATCGCCGTGGTTTTACCGAGTCGTCGAGGCGGCGCCGACTTCGGCCCGCAGTCCTCCTGGCAGCGCTGCAGAGCCTGCCTCGCCCTCAGAGTGCGAATTATCAATGAGTTCAGCACCAGGAAGATGCTGCAGGGCAGGAAGTAGATGATGGTCACATGTGTCCATATGAGGACAGTGTCCAGTGCCGTGGGCGGGTGGCTGTTCCTCCACATGTCCGACCACCAGAAGAATGGAACGCCCGATGTGAGAGATAACATCAGAACCACCGCGATGATCTTCCTGGCTCGAGCCGGATAGCTGATCTGCCGGTGGAGCAACGGGTGGCACAGCGCCACATAGCGGTCCACGGTGAGGGGGACGGTGGACCAGATGGAGGCATGGTTGGCGGCGAACTCAGCGGCGCTGACGGAGTGCAGCAGGAGTGCAGGGACGTCCCGGTGAAATACCGCCGTCTCCAGCAGGAAGCCGACGAAGATGATGAAGAGCTGCGATAGGATGTCTGATCCCGTCACTGCCAGGAGATAATAATAGAGGGCCTTCTTGGTGCGACTCGCCAGCCTGGACAACGCCACCGCTGTCAGGATGTTTACTGGCAAACAAACAAACACAACATTAGATACGAGTACGTCTAGGTGTCATCGGATACTCAGTAATTCATTTGCAACTCAAAATTTCCCTAGTGTCGGGAGAGAGTTGATCCCAGGAACTTTGAAGTGATCAGTGTTGACCCAAACCTCTGCTGGATTCTTTGAAAAATGTGGAAAAAATGCCACAGAAACACTAAAAGATGTTCCCCAGTGAAGCAGGAAAAGTGTTGTAGCCTAATTTGTTCAAACACCTTTTGCGGCATGGCTCAGTGGGTAAAGTGGCCATCTTGTAACTGGAGGGTTGCCTGGTGTCCCTGAGCAAGACACTGAAAACCTAACTGCTCCTGATGGGTCGTGGTTAGCGCCTTGCATGGCAGCTTCCGCCATCAGTGTGTGAATGTGTGTATGAATGGGTGAATGTGATGTATAATGTGATGCGCTTTGGGTATCGTTTCAGGTATAGTAAAGCGTTATATAAATACAGACCATTTACCGCTACTGAGAGTTAATTAAGCCTCATAAAAGTCTCTGACACGGTGCTCCTTTATTAGCTAAACTCCCACAATGCTGCTTGTATCCTGAGTGATGCCTCCTCTGGTCTCTACAGTATTAAACAGTACTAGTAAGAGTAACCAGGTACTACAGCTTATACCTGAAGAGTGTGTTATTTAGGAAAATGCTATCAGCAGATACTAAATATTGAATGACTATGCGGATTGTAAGTAACAACAACAACAAAAAAAACAGAATTGTGATATTTCTAGTCCTAGGTGTCAAAAGCTGAGTTTCATGTCTGGGATGGTTTACAGCTTTTATAAATGTTAGTCTGTTTTGAATTAAAAGCACTTTTCTATAGTTTACTGTAGCTGCTTCTCTGCTTGTGGAAAAATGTGGATTTACTGAAGTACAAGCTGTTGATTTTATTCGTCTCCCTGCGGGACTCAAACACAGTTTCTCCTCTGTAGTATCTTTATTTCAGACGTCTTGTCAACAGCAAATATTTCCACTGTATATTTGGATGACAGTCTGAGAGCCCTTCAGGCGTTCAGCTGGTTAGTTCGACCTTTAGCTTTATTTTTCTCTGGGGACGGTTGTGTGACGGCGACCCAGAGGTCATCTCAACGCTGTGGTGATGCTCGTTTTGAACACCGCTGTGTCTGCTGGATCAATACCAAGTCATTATTGACTGGAAGTAATGAGAACAAAGCTGATGTGAACGCTGGGCATTGAGTTATTTCCACTTTCAAGTGTTAAAATCGATGCCGAGACGGTCTGAAGAGGGTTAGCTGGATTGATGGATAGATAATAATAGTCATAAACTCTGATTATCAGATGATTAGATTATCATAACCTGTGAGGAGAGCCGTCATTATGTGGTCATGTGGCAGCAGTTTATTATCTTACCAGTCCATTAGGGCAACAGTAATGCACCTCTAACTCATTTTTCTATCGATTTCGTCCATCTTGTGCTCAGTAAACTGTGGTTTGGTTCTTTACCTGGAACTCCCACACAGAGCAGGACACTGTAGTAGATGACGGGGATAAAGCCCAGGACACATTTGGACTTCTGCAGCTCCTCTGGGTTCAGGTCCAGCTCCTGGTAGCCGGACTCTGTCACATTGGGCCAGTCGATCATGACCGTCCCCTGGAGAAGAAAATGAACAACCAGTTTATGTCAGTGTAGATTCTCAGTCGTCCAGGTTGGAGTGATCGTTGAAGCTCCGGTAGAAATCAACTGGACTTCCCTTGCAGGTTCTTGAAGACGTTTCAGGCGAAACGTCTTCATGAACCTACAAGAGGAGTCCAGTTGATTTCTACATTCGAATGTAATCCGGAATGAATGAATGAAGATTAGCTGTACAGGAACTTAAATTCATTGAGATTTGATTGATATCCAACATGCTCATAGATCTGGAATTACATCCAGTTGATGGTAGTTCTAGCTGTTTAGGCGCAATTGGAGTTGAAGTCCCAATCAAACCTTTTGGATCTTACACCACAATGGAAACAAAAAGACTGAAACAGTTGATTAATGGGGTGTTCCTCTAAATGTTCATGCTCTTAAAAACAGAGGGTAGGTTCTTGAAGACGTTTCAGGCGAAAGAGAAGTCCAGTTGGTTTCTACCGAAGCTCCAATGAACATCCAGTTTAGTTTGTTGGCCAACTGGCAGTTGATGTGTGTACATGTGCACGTCAGGGAAGAACTGGAGGTTTTGTTGGACTCAAAGGATTAGTCCAGTGATTTTTTTTAACTTCTGTTAATAAGTAGCACAAATGTTTAAAGGAACAGCAACCCTTTCAGCCTTTTTGTTTCCATTACAGTGTAAGAACCAAACAGGTTTGACTGGGACTTTAACTAAAATTGTGCCTAAACAACAAGTAGAACTACCATCTACTGGACGTAATTCCAGATCTATGAGCATCTCGGATATCAACCAAGTCTAAATGAAATTAAGTTCCTGTACAGCTAATCTTCATTCATTCATTCCGGATTACGTTAAATTGTAAATGAATTAACACATCTTCAACGTTTATTTGACTGCTTCACTGTGGCTCCATTTCACCCAACCAATCATATATTAGATAGGGCAGGACTCGTCACCATTATAACCCAAGAAATGGAGAAACTGCTTAAAACATGTAGTGAAATAGACATATTTATACACAAACCATGATATCTCGAAACAAATGTAAGAGTGTATAACAAAGTGTGATATTTTCCTGAACCAAACCATTTAGTTTTGTTGCCTAAACCAAACCAGACAGTGAAAATAAACAATGAAAGAAAACTAAATTTATGGTTTCTTATCCATCCCCAGTCACAAACTTTGGCCCAATCTTAGATTTGTGCTGCCATCTTCACTCATAACTCCTTGGATAGATTCAAACTGGTTGCCTTAACATGTTCAGAAAGCTATTGAGAATGCAGTTTTGTTGTATAGGAATGTATGGAGATAGGGTTGATGAAACAGAACAATGGATGTTTATGTTTGCGTATGTGCTGAATTTTAGCTTGTTGGGTCGACTTAAAACGTAACAAAACTTTGTGCATGTTTTGACCATAAGAACCGGCATTGTTAAACCTCTTTAGCACCATTTTTAGGGGAGAATAGATACCTAGACAACCATGAAAAATTGCTGATCTAAACACAGATTTGGGACGATAACTGCCATTTTCCAAACCTTTCAATGTCTTCGTCCAGTTGCAGTCTCCTCCTTTAACACCTCCATCAACAATGTAAAAATCCCAATGTAGGCTGACAAAACAAACCCCTTTTGCTATGTTTCATACGTTCTTGAACAACTGGATTTATGTCCAATAACTCCAATGTTGTTGTTTTGTTGCACTCAGAGTCAGCATCGTGGTTGAAGCTGTTGGATTCTACACCTCAATGGTAACAGAAAGCCATCTTAACAAAGTTCCTGCAGTGGAAAACTATCTATTGATGCTAATGTTTGAGAAGGGAAGACATCTTCTTCAAGTTATACAACAGTTTATCAGGGATTCCTATCTACCTACCTTCGAGTAGGTCATTTTGTCTTTCCTGAAAGCTGACCTGGAAAAGCTTCTAATGGGGTTTTTTCGGGTCAAGACCTACGCAAAGCCTCACAAAATGGGCCAACGTTAGCAAATCACACAAAACGACCAAAACCAACAGTAAACCGATGCTTCTATCGAGTGTTTTGTGTGTAATAGATCCGGTTTGATGAGCTCCTCTGCCCCACATCATCATCTGAAAACCAATAAAACCACCTCAGTGTCGTTTAGCTTGACTCATCCACCATCCTGCTGCCCCAAATACCCACTAGAGCAACAAATGTGGAGTAATCCGCTGCTGAAAATAGTCCCAGTCAAATGCACCGTTTCCTCTAGTTTTGTAATAATTACTGAGCTTTCATTGGAATGAAAAGTGAAAATATTTGTATTTAAAAATTTAGTTAGACCCAGAGGCACAAACAGCAGGACTGTCAGAATTGTTGGTTTTGGTGTTTTGTTATATGATTTAAAGCTGCAGTTCTTAACATTGGAATGGATTTAGGGAACCAGTTAATGTTGGAATTGGCAGATTTTAAAGGCTTGAAATGTCTACTTTGTGTTTAGAGTAAATACCTTTTTTTTTCTTTTTTTTTTAAATTTAACTGCTTTCGTGCAAGAGAAATCAAGCCTCTGAGAGCAAAACACCGGGGAGACAACCAACAACTATTTTTATTACTGCATAATCCACTGATAATTAATTTTAGCTATTTTTTTAGTTGATTAAGCATCTGAAAGCAGTGAGAAAAACCTTCACAATTTCCTAAAAACCAATCCAATGTCATAAAAAGTCCTGTTTAATTTCGTAAAATAATTACATTTGAGGAAAAGCAGCAGATTTTTACTTTTAAGAAGCTGCAGTCAGATGATATTTGACATTGTAGCTCAAAAATTTACTTTAAACGGTTTTCAAAACGATTGCAGCAGCGATTTGCACCTCTACAAATCAATTGAGTCCCCTGCTAATGGTCTTTAGAAGAGGTTTCATGCACATAAATGAAATAACCTATTTACACAAATAATTTGGTTTCTGTGGCTGCACTCTAACAGTACAACAATATCAGCATCAAAATATACTTAAACTACTAAAAGGAAAAGTGATCACTATTCATAATGTTATGAATAATGAATATGAGGTTAGTGGATTATAATTATTGATTCATTCATGTGTTCATCATTTAATTAATCTCTGTTTTACTGCTGTTTGTTTAGTTTGTAAATTTCTCCCTGGAGGCCCAATAAGGCATCAATGCAGGACTTTACAACAATAATACATCATAGTTTATATACAGATTAATCTCAATAAACAAAGTCACTGAAGTTATCGAAACAAAAATGTGGTGGAGTGAAAAGTGCAAACTGAACTGAAGTGGAAGATTAAAGCAGCAGAAAATGTAAATACTCAAGTCAAGTCTGCAAAGTGCTTAACAGGAAAAAAGATTATGATTTACGTTACGCATTAATGAAAGAAGTTTAAACATCGAGGTTAAGATCCCATAATGTCATTTATGGTGTGCTTTTACATGAATAAATTACATGTTAAAACAGGATTAAAACCTTTAAATTATGTATAAAATACTTCACTACAGTGTAATTCTCCATTATATTATTGTAATTTAGCTATGACCCTTCTTAATATATATTCCAGAACTTAATCTAACTAATATAGATATGGATGCTAAGACTCTACTGTGTTACTAATTATGGAGCTTAATTAAGAACAGAAATATTAAACCTTAAACACACATATAAAAAGCCAACAAATTTTAAGATTCCCTGGATCTCCTATGAGCCAGCTTTTAATTTCATGTGAACTGTTTCATGTCTTTTTGTTTATTTTCTATCTATTTAATATTATGCCATGTATTTTATTATTATAAAGTGCCCCAAAATCGTATTTAAGTTCAGTATTTGAATAAATGTACTTACAGTTGTGCTCATAAGTTTACATAACCTGGCAGAATTTGTAAAATATGTACCGTTCTTTAATGAAAACATGAGTGACCAGAGCAAATACAATAAATAACTTTGTCCGACCACGAACCCCAAATGAAAGAGAAGTTTATCCATGATCAAACATATTTCCTAAAACAAAAAAAGGGCAATATTTCATAAATTTTGCCAGGGTTTGTAAGCTTATGAGCACATCAATCACCTCAATAAATTAGGTAAATTTGTATAATAAACTGTATTTCAGGGTCTTGACCTTAATATTTGTTCGGTCAATTTATAACAATTCATAATCATATTTCTTCTTCACTAGAAGACGATTTGGCTCAACAAGTCTTCTTTTAAATGTGCTGTATAGATAACAATGACTTGACTTGTAAATATATCATCTTGAAACGATAAATCATAATTTTCCAATAATTCTGATTAAATTATGCTGCTGCGTCCTCAGAATAAACTCGGATAAATTATGTTTCCTTGGTCAAACTGTCTCAAAAACAAACCGTTAATGGTAAAAGTTTGCTGAGTTTGTAATCAGCCGATTAAACTGCAGCTCGACAACACCAGATGTTCTGACAGCAGTGACCCTTCCTCCAGTTTAACCTTTTCACCTGGACGCCCTCCATCCTGTTTTTCTCTGTCTGCCTGCTCTCCTAATTTACTCCGCTCATCCGTGAAGTCATATTTGGACTCCGTTATCTCTCAGGCTTTCAGCGACGAACCATTTGTAAACGCTCGGGCAACAAAAACATCATCACGGAGCCACAATCAGCCCATTCATGAATCTGTCCTCACGATGTCAGTGGGGCAAACTCCACCGATAACAGTTGGTCCTATTCAATTACCGCCATTGTAAAGGCTATTTGTCCACCAAAACGTGTGCATGTGTGCCATTTGCCCTGGCACATTTTACGGCCTGTAGCAGGAATGCGATCATAAAATTGCACGAGGATCAAAGAGCTTTGTGCTTGGATGCTTTAATTCACCTCAGCGCAATAAACTCCCAGCGGAGTCTGAATCAAAGCGCAATCAACAAAATCAATGCTGTAATTCACTGTGAGGAGGTCAAATAGACAGAAACCGCCTTCTGCCTTTCTTTACACTCCTCCAGATGCATAGATGCTTTATTGATCCAGTAGGAAATGCAGCTAAGCAACCTTCTTCTGATAAGACCTGTAGGAGCTTCACCTGATTTAACTGTTAGCAAACAGCTTGAACAACAAGGAGCTTTTAGGGCCGTTTTACTTCTGATTTGTTTTGTCTGGATCCGAACCAAAATGTCGGGTTGAATAACAACTAAAACCCGGTCTGGTGTAAGAAGTTGGTCCGAAACTGAATCATGTTTGTTTTGTTTCTCATCTTGAAAGATTATTTGGATGATTCAGACCAATCGCTGGAAGATACCAGCTATCATCAGAACCAGAAAAAAGGAAAATGATCTACAGTAGCATGTGAGAAGTCCACGAAAAACTCAAACTACAATGCCAGTAGACGAAGATGCACAATGGCATTTGATAAACCAATGAAAAGGACGACAAGATGTGATATGGAAAGTTCTTTAGTGCACTCGTGTAAACTTGAAAACTTTAACTTGATTAAATGCTTACAGTTGAGCTAAAACATGAAACTTGACTCGAAGCTTGGTCTAGGCTTTCAGGTGAGAAAATTGCCTTAAATTTGAGGTACTAATGTTTGGGAACCTTCCAGTGACCTAAAGGTTTCTTCAACCCTTTGATTGCATTTCTGATCCACAAAGATGTGTTGAACCGACGCTTCATGAAGCAACAATTCGAAAGACTGGCAAGAATAATGAAATTTTAAGAAAGAAATTCTCATTGCGGGTTGCTGTCTCCAGTTCCTGCTTGCTATCCTTCTCTGCATGAACAGTTAGGCGTGAATGTCGTCTTCAGGTATCACTGAGTTTCTTATGTAGCTCCGTGTTGTTGAATCGAAACACAAAACAAGCAAAATAACATGCTAGCATTGTCCACCACCCCAACCCAAAAAGCAGTTTACTACCCCCTCAGCAAGGACTCTTTGGGGGTAGAAGAACGTATCTAGTACTTCATTTGGACCAGTTAAGGGAACTTAGTTAGTTTTAGTGGAATTTGAGGGCATCAGTTAAACATTTTTTAAACTTTTGTCATCGTGATAACAACAAGAAACAGTAATGAAACAATGATGTTGGGTTTGATTCAGGAATCAAACTGCTTCAGTCTTTGTTGGTAAAGTCCAGTGTTTTGTTGGCCAATCCAACCACCCCGACCTCCTCCTTATGGTGACTTTAGTTATGGCAGCTGCTAAGGGTTCCTCTCACAGGATCAAATAGTATTGGATCATAGTAAAATCTAATGTTTTATCTTGTTAGCATGTCCACATAATGTTATTCTAATTTTTCAACTTGCCTTTGTGTAGCATTGAGTAGTTTTATAGTATTTGTGAAGAGTCTAAAGTGAGCTGGTGTTCTCAACCTGCAGCAGATAAGCAAATATTCTCACGGAAAACATTTCTAAATATGCAACTGTGATACACAAAGATTCTTTTTAGGGGTTTAAAAACAGAGTCTAGAGTTAAATTACAAGGTTTTGTTGGCCCATCCATCCACCCTGACCTCCTCCTTATAGTGACTTCAGTTATGGTGACCACTAAGGGTTGCTCTCCCAAATAAAAAAAAACATAATATTGGGTCATATTAAAGACACTCTTTAGTGAAAATCAAATGTTTAACCTTGTTTGCATATCCACATAATGTTACTCTAATTTTACAACTTGCCTTTGTGTACTGTCAAGTAGTTTTCTAGTGTTTGAGAAGAGTCTAAAGTGAGCTGGTGTTCTCGAGCTGCAGCGGGAAAGTGAATCTTCTCACGGAAAACATTTCTAAATATTTAACTGTGATGCACAAAGATTATTTTTAGGGGTTTAATCAATGCCTGGAAACAGATTTCAGTGTTAGGTCGCAAAGTTTTGTCGACCCAGCCGTCCACCCTGACCTCCTCCCTATAGCACCTTTGATTACTACGGCCAGTAGAAGGTGCTGTCAGAACAAAACACAGCATTGAGTAGTAACAGATCACTTTCATAAACCACACGCTTCCATAGGGTCGGTCTCAAAGTTCACAGTGGGTATTCTGGGCTTCAGATAGCCGGCAGCTGTCTGAGGACTGACTGGGACGTGTTTTGTGAATGAGGGAGTTGGATCAGGAAGGACGACACTTCGTGGTCATCTCATGATGGAAATTTGTCCCAGCAGACGAGCACATTTCGTCCACGGCTGCTAAAATTGGATCTCTGGCTCACATCATCAGTCAAAAGGCACTTGAAGGTCTTGGCATGTGTTGTTACCTGGTAAAAACCTTTAAAATCAACACATCTGACCTCTAGATTTAGCCAAGTTGTTTTATCTGGAACTATTTTCAGCAAAGATTAAATAAATATCAAAAGAATGTCCTGGAAACACAGATAAAGTTCCTCCATTTTTCAGTCTGAGCCCCATAAAGAGTGTTTATCTGTGTTTGCTGAGCCTAAAGTTTATTCTTTGTCTTGGAAACAGCACTTGGCAGGTAGGAAAACACGCTGATAAGGTCTATTTTATAGTCATACAATCACAATGTCCATAACGGCTACTGAATGGACGTGGTGTTTATGTTGTTTTGTTTCCAAGCTTTCACAAAGACCATAAATTAACCTCCACGTTCGACGGCTCTGGAGGAAATACGAGCCCAGAGACGTTTACGGTACGAAGAGGCTCCACTTTGTTTTTAAGGTTCTTTGTTTGTCAATAAAAACTCTCCTCGTATTTCACGTCTTGCTATGGAGAAACGTCCCGCGTGCTCAGATAGGATGTCCCATCCAGTATTAATAGGCTCCCATAGGAGGTGTGGTGTGAATGCAGAGAAACAGGCATCGATGCAGCTTCTGACCTCGGACTGAAAACTTCTCCTTGCTTTTGTTATGTGCTGTACAGGTCCATGCATTTGTGATAAAAATGATCCGCAGCATGTAATGTCTTAGAAAAGTGGTTTAAAGCTGATTATTTAAGGAAATGGATTAAATTCCTGTTTGAAAGACTAAAGAAACCCAGCTAACAGTCACAATTTCTAGCATTTTTTCATAAAAAATTACCAAAATTATCAAGATTATTCATTCTGTTTATCATTATTTTCTGTAGCAGCTATCCACAGTACAAGGAGGTCCTCAACTTACGTTGGAATTCCGTTCCTGCGGCGCGACATTATGCGAAATTCATCGCAAGTCGGAACTTGCATGTACGGTACTGAAGGGCAAAAGAGAGAAAGTGAATGCATCACAATCCATTGTGGCGTACAACCGGCAGAGGTGGGTAGCAACGAGTTACATTTACTTGAGTAACTTTTCAAAAAAAATTTACTTCTGAGAGTAGTTTTACTCTGCCATACTTTTTACTTTTGCTTGAGTAGATTTGTGAAGAAAAAAACGCTACTCTTACGCCATTACGCTGGGCTACACTCGACTTGTTACTTTTATATTTACCACATTAGAGCTGCTTTATTTTGCCGGAGAGGTGCCCCCAGTGGATCTACCACATGACTGTGTTTCACCAATCAGACGACGCAGCAATCATCACGTGACTCCGTTTCACCAGCCGTCGCCCTGCAGTCACATGACCACATATGAACTGTGGCGGCATAGCGGCACAAACTGTAGAAAAAACGGGCGTTTTTGAGACGTTTGATCTTGCTTCAGAGTCTGACAACATTAGCATAGCATTAGCATGGATATCTCCGTCTTCAGCTTTTGTCTTCTGCTTACGAACCTGGGCGGAGTGATGCATGATGTCACGCTTGGTAGGCCAGCGTGATACGGCGGGGGGGCGAGAGTATCTGAAGACTGAATATTTGGGTCCAGCCCTAGTTGTAATGTTGTTTTCTATCTACTGAGCCTGTGCCATTTGGAGGGAAGTGAAATACAGTATATCTTGTCACTGGAAGTAGTTTGCACTGTTCAAACATAAAAACGTTACCTTACTACAGGTATTTGTTTCCAAAGCTTTATGTTGTGAAAAACTGAGATTTGGAAATTTGTGCCTTGCCATTTTGTAAAGATATTATTTATTTTTGTATTTGTATTTATTTATTTTTTTTAGTTTATTATTTGGAAATACCAGAATTTGCACATTATTTTCCATGTTTGTCTGATTACATCATTTCTAAAAAATAAATCAGACATTACAATCAAACAGTTACTCAGTACTTGAGTAGTATTTTCACCAAATACTTTTTCACTCTTACTTGAGGGATTTTTTTGGATGACTACTTTTTACTTCTACTTGAGTGATATTATTTTGAAGTAACGTTACTCTTACTTAAGTACAATTTTTGGCTACTCTACCCACCTCTGACAAGCGGCGAATGTAAACAAAGCCGTCTTCTTCGTATAGCTCCACGTGACGACGCGTTCATCCACTCGCCAACTAGTTTCCGCGCAAAATTTGTTTTATTGGAAAGATGTTTCATTGGAATTTGTCTTATTGGAATGATAGAACAAGACTTTCTTCATGAATCTATGGGAGATGGTGACGTAACCATGAAACACCGTAGGTCGAGGACGTCGTAAACCTGGCGTAGTCAGATTCTCTGACTGTGTTTCTAAATAGTATGTTTGTCGTCAGTGGTGGAGTCTTCTACAAGATGAAAATATCTACATATGAGTGCAGGATTCAAAGAGAATTTTCTCATTTTGATTTCTGATGCCATTTACAATCTATAAGTTGCTTCTTTCATCTGAATAGTCCACAGCAACAAAAAATATTTAATTTACTGTCATTGCAGCACAAAAATATATATAATTTTAGGCATTTTTGCTTTAAAACTGGCTTGAATTGTTAAGATTTTCTCAAAGTCAAACCTTGTTTTTGATCTTATTCACATTATTTTCTATCATAGGTATTTACGGTATTTAAGTTCTGTCCTTCAGCCGGGTTCTGGGCCTTTTTTCTTTGCTCCTGTCATTTTTTTATCCACTGTGGGTTCATTTTTTACTGCAGTCCTGAAGTCCTGCACCTCTATGGAAACAGAACAAACATGACACTTAGAAATGTCTTCTGTGCAGTTAGAATGACATAAATCATGCAAAAAATTTGAATTATTATTGTACAAATATTGAAAAAGCATAGAATCTGCATGTACAACATATTTTTGGGTGCCTATAGCGGTCACCAATACTGAAAAAGGTGGCTCTACATACTATGTGTAAGATATTTTACTACTTACATTTCATTTTAAATGTATTTCTACATATGTCTATATTAACACTGCCTGCAGTTCAACCAAAAGGTCTCTGATTTGGTAATGAGGATCTTTATGCTTTGTTTTTAAGTGAAATTTTAAAACGAGACATGTCAACTAGAGTGATTTTGATGAAATATGACAGTTTTATGCTCAAATTTGGTTATTTTTCCCCATGGAGCTGCACATTTTGTATGATTAGGACTGCTGGAAAGTTGGAAATCCAAAGATTCTTTCTGGGTTTTTTTGCAGTTTCTGGTTGACAAATGGTGTAATTTTGGCCATTTTTAAAATAAAAGACAGCATCCCTTTCCAATCTGCCAGCTTGTTTTGGGTTTTAGACATTTAATTGGAGGGTTTTTTGTTAGTTGTAGAGTTTTGCACTGGATTTAAGTTTATGTTACACATAAACTGCAGTTCAGACGTTTGGGATCACTTAGAAATGTCCTTATTTTTGAAGGAAAAGCATTTTTTTTAATGAAGATGATATTAAATGAATGATAAATACAGTCTTGACATTGTTAATGTGGTAAATGTCTATTCTAGCTGGAAACAGCTGATTTTTAATGGAATATCTACATAGGGGTACAGAGGAACATTTCCAGCAACCATCACTCCTGTGTTCTAATGCTACATTGTGTTAGCTAAGTGTTGAAAGGCTAGTTGATGATTAGAAAACCCTTGTGCAGTTATGTTAGCTTTGATGGAAAACATGAAATTTGTCTGGGTGACCCTAAACTTTTGAACGGTAGCGTATTTAGGACTCAGAAAATCATGCAGCTCTGTAGTTTTAACTTCTCCATCCTTGTTAAAGCTGGACTTTGTTTACCACGGCTCAGTCTGACTGCAGCGGTCGCTCATGCAGTGTTTCTGGACAAAAACGGAACCCGATCCGGCGCTTTAGTTGAACTCGAGCCCCTCTGTTGCATAAGATTACACATCAAACAAGGCGAATTGTCCGCTGCAGACCTGCGACTCTGCGTTATCTGCTCGGACACCTGATCTGCTTCAGAGGCTGGAGGACCGGCGGGGAGAAAGGTGATCGTCATGAATGAGAAGGTCGAGAGGCTGCCAGAAAAACACAGTGCGAGCGACCAGTAATTACTGCAGCCATCGTTAAGCAGCAGCCGAGTTCTGCTCCGGCCAAGAAGCTCCTAAATCCTGGAGCGTCCTGAGAGTTTTCCTGTGCAGATGTCGGGTCCCGAAGGTCCCACAGACTCTGTCTTCAGAGGGGTTTGATTAAATCCTCTGTAAGGCAGCTGCAATCGGGGGAAATGAAAGGACAGAACAGACTCCTGCATTCAGGGGTCAGCAGACGAAACTCTAAAAACCTGACAGCAGAAGCCTGTTTCTGGTTACGTTTCTGCAGGTTTAAACTGAGCTCCACTCAATTATTCATCACCTGAACCAACAGATAAAGGCCAGCAAACATGTCAGCGATTCACATGACGGCGAGGCGAGGATGCTACACGGAGATAAGGAGACGATGGTGATGCTCAGAGTTCAGAATCCAGACGAGGAGCAGGTAATCACAAAGACACGGTGGCAAACGGAGGAAGACTTAGGAGGTGAAGCGTTAAAAAACACTTGAGGTCAGAACACTTATGAAACAGCTGGACGTGAGACAGACCAGACCTGCTTCCTAAAATAACTTTTATAATGAGACCGTTCCTCGCTCCGACATCTGAGGGCATTTATGAGCTGATTGCACAAGAAATCATCTTTTTAGAAGACACGACTAGGGAGTTTTGTTTGGCTGCCGTCAGCTTTACCTTCACATCCAGCTCCAGGAGTCAGTTACAGCCGGTGCTCTGCTCGGCTTTTCCCCCCAGAGGCTCCGACAGAGTCCCTGCTGGACGAGGAGGAGGAGGAGGAGGAAGAGGAGGAGGAGAAGTGGAGTCCAGGCAGCCGGTTCATCACTGCAGCGACTGATCGGAGGGAGAGGAGAGAAATGAAGCTGAAGCGAGAGGAAACGAAGGGGAGGGGAAACAGATGAGGAGAGAAAACACCTCCCCGAGTCTGACAGCGAGTGAAAATTCACATCTTTCTTGCAGCCCGAAGTTGGAAAAGTGACAAAATAAATACAGTAAAAGCTGCCAGACGAGACACCAAACACATTCTCTGCAGAGGATTTAGGAATTTACACGTTATTATTCACAGTGATAACGAAAATGTGATGTTTTAAACTTATCAGCTGAACATCCAGTGTTTAACATGTCCATGTGGTGTTTACATGATAAAGACACAAGATCATGACTGAACGTTTAAACCTTAAAGCTGCGGCAAACCCACAAAAGAAACATATTCAGACTTTTAGGCTTCTTATGTAACAAACCTAAAGCAGAGAGTCAATAATTTGTTGTTTTAAGCAATTAATTTGGGCAAATTTGAAAATGCAGATGCTTAGATTTGGCCTATTTTCTTGCGGAGGCTGCACTTCAAGGACTCTAGAAAAGTAGATTTTTGTTTTTTTTTTTTGGGGGGGGGGGGTTCACAATTTCTGGTTGTGAAAAATAGTGTATTTTTGTTGCTATTAGTCCTGCACTGGATTAAGATTGATGTTAGAAAATCTTGCGTCATGTAAACCAGATTGAGTTTAATTTTTTAGTAACCCAATTGACTGAGAAAATGAAATTGTTTTAGTAATGATAACCTCTAATTATGGAAAAAAAAATCCACTTTATTTACCCCGCTAACATGTCCTCGGTTTACGATGTCCTCAACCTACAGCGTTTCGTTGTTTCAGCGTTACTGGTTACAGGTGGGTCCTTGGTTTACAGCGTTTCGTCGGAACTGGTTACGTGGAACTAGATGGTGAGCAGACGAATACGTCGTCACGTGTCACTATAAGACGGCTTTGTTTATATTCACTGGTTGTACGCCACCTTGGATTGTGCTACATTCGCTAACTTTTTGTCCTTCATTATGGCTCCCAAGCATGATCAAGTAGATCAAGTTGAAAAACAGTGCAACATATTCTGTTATCTTCTTGTAAAATGACTCATGCATGCATGAAAGTCGTTGGTATTCGTGACTTTTCCGAAGAACTGATCGATATCGTGATGCACGTAACGGCTTTGTTTACATTTTCGCAGTTCCGACCTACGGCCAAAATCGACTTATGTCGGGCCGTAGGAACGGAGTTGTGATGTAAGCCGAGGACCCCCTGTAATGTTTTTAATGCTAGAAGATAAATCATAACTCAACATGTTGTTGGTTTGCTGCTTAAAGCTGCAGCAAACCGAACAGAAACAGATTCAGACTTTTAGGGTTCTTATGTAACAAACATTGTTTGTTTGTTTGTTTGTTTGTTTTTTAACAGAATCTGGGTTGGTTTATGCTTTTAATTTGGGCAAATTTTTAATTTTTTCAATAAAGACGCTTAGATTTGGTTTATTTTCTCGTGGGAGCTGCACATCATTAGTTCAAGGACTCTTGAAAAGTAGATTTTTTTTGGTTTTTCGCAATTTCTGGTGATAAATGGTGGTGTGCTTTTGGCATTATTTAAAAAATATCTAACATGCCATTCAACCCACAAGTCTGTTTCAGTGTTCAGAGGGTTTTAAGAAGGTTTTTTGTTGCTATTAGTTCTGCGCTGGATTAAAACTGATCTCAGAAAATCATGCATCATATAAACTAGAGTGATGTTAACTTTTTATTAATCAAATTGTTTGTGATTTTTTTTATATAGTTATAAGCTGTCATAATGAAAAAATACACTTTTTTTACCACGTTAACATGTCCATATAATGGTTTTTATGCTAGAAGATCAATCATAACTCAACATTTCCACCTTAAAGCTGCAGCGAACCTACAACAGAAACAGATTCAGACCTTTAGGGGTCTTATGTAACTAAAGTAGAGATTCCGTGATACGTTGTTTTTTACTGAATCTGGATAGTTTTAAGCAATTAATTTGGGCAAATTTTCTAAATGAGACCCGTGGAATAAAGTGCTTTTGATTAAATATCGTTATTTTACCCTCAGATTTAGTTTATTTTCTCGTGGGAGCTGCACATCATTAGTTCAAGGACTCTTGAAAAGTTGATTTCTTTTGGTTTTCGCAATTTCTGTTTGTGATAAATGGTGTGTTTCTGGCATTACTTAAATATCTTTTGGTTTCAGGGTTCAGTGTGTAGTAAGTAGGTTTTTGTCAGTAGAAATCCGGTACTGAATTAAAATTCACGTGCATGCATGCATTTTAACCATTTATTAATCAAACTGATTGTGAAAATGCTAATTTTTTTTATAGTTATAAGCTGTCATAATGGTAAAAATCCACCCATTTACCCCACTCACATGTCCATAGGATGTTTTTTATGCTCAAAGATCAATCATAGTTTAACCTTACCACTGTGAAGCTGCAGTGAAACAACAATCTCAAAAATGACAAAAGTTCCAGTAATTCATAAATAACAAACCAAAGGAACCAACCATAATGATACAGACTCACAGCTGAGGTTTTATCTACTAACCTGTTCAGCTGTACATTAATAAACCCACTGATTGAAACTGTTTGCATCATTTTGCAATAGGAACCGACATGTATTCAGTTGGTGAAGCAGAAAATGCATAAATATGTGTTTATGTTTGGTCAGTTTTACATGGTAAAGGTCACAACAGCAGTTACTACAAATACCACTGGGAGGCAGCACTGATGTTCTAATTCATTTCAGCTCAACTTTACTCATTTGTGCTGAGCAGGAGGCATTAAGTGTCACGGAAGTCTTTGTCATGGTGCCTCTTTACTGGCTAACCCCCCCAGAATGCTTTCTGCTTGCCAACAGGGACTCACCTCTTCTGGTCGCTGCAGTACTAAACAGTATAGCTCTACTAAACAGTATACTATGATACTACACCTAATACTACAGTACCTGAAGTGTGTATTATCATGTTAGTTCAACTGTCATGAAAGAAGAAAATGTAAGTTTAGAATTAGCCAGCCTGCTTTTTGGCTCTGATATTGATGGACACGTGTGGAAGTAGCCAAATAATTCATGCAGAGCTATTACTAAAATAAAAACATGTTTTTCTGGTGTAACAGAAATAAATTAAACTGTTGGGAGAAATCTAACTTTTACATTAGGACTGATTTTCAGAGGGTCAAAGCAGCGTCTGAGAGTCGGAGAGAGAAAGGAAATCTGTTTCTACCAAAATGAGCTGGTATTAGACATTAATAAAACATGGTGTTTTTGATGTAATTGGGTCGCGGCTGTGTGTGGGTTAGTCTGTAATGACACCCAACAGCAGCAGCAGCTTTCTAATTTCCTGTATTTATTCCTGACAGCGGTTGAAACTAACACAATTACAGGCGAGTACATGGGGAGCCAACTTGTTGTTTTCTGCAAGACAAATGTGTCCTTAATTTAGCTAAACCCTCTGAGAAAACACGTCTCACGGCCGCAAATTGTTGACGATAGCAAAGCTCCAGAGCAAACAGACGCTAAACGAGCAGATCTGACAAACCAATTCATCTGCAGTCTGTTGACGAACCATTGGCGAACCTCAACCCTACGTGAGCTGGTTTTGACCCAACATGGCCGCCGTCGCCCTGCAGCTGCATGTCGTTGTGTGTTTTACCTCCGACCTTGATCTGCAGCAGGAGATCAGCAGAGCATAAAATGAACCTGCTGATGAAGATACGGTTCATTATCGATCAGACTGGCTGGACTAATGATGCAGAGGGAATAAATTTCTGCTCTGTGATGCCGCTGAATGTCAAGTTTTCCTTTTATGGACAGGAATCAACCCAGAGAACCCAGAGCTTATCTTAGCTGAGCCAGAACTTAATGTACTATTGACAGCTGAGTTCCTCTCCAAAATCTACTCAACATGACAGATTTGCGTGTTTTAGTAGCATAGAGAATATACAGTGTTTAACAGATGTGAGTACAGCCCTGTGCAATATCACTTAAATGTCAAATAATTCAAAATTCCATCACCGCTCAATAATTCCAGTACTTCTGACTTGAACAATCAAAAATCTAAATGCTTCAGAAAGACTTGAGAATTCAGCCCCTAAGTAGAAACAAAATGCAGCAAAACTGAGTCCAGCTGTGATTTCTAGTCAGTCTGTGTGAACGTGGTTCTAAAATGAGCTTCAAACAGCTGAACTTTCTCTGTTTTGAACCTATGGACTGTGACTATCTACACTATCGTTCGAAAGTTTGGGGTCACTTAGAAATGTCCTTATTTCTGAAAGAAAAGCTTTTTTTTTTCAATGAAGACATTAAATGACAGAAATACAGTGTAGACATTGTTAATGTGGTAAATGACTGTTCTAGCTGGAAACAGCTGATTTTTAATGGAATATCTACATAGGGGTACAGAGGAACATTTCCAGCAACCATCCTTCTAACTGCATCTCTTTGAGTTTGGTTTGCGCCTCCCTGTGGTCATTTTGTGTCTCTCTGTTTTCGTTTTTCATCTTTTTATGGTTGTTCTGTGCTAGTTTTGCTTTTTGGTACACTTTGCTTTGGAACAGTCCTGTGTTCTAATGCTACATTGTGTTAGCTAATGGTGTTGAAAGGCTAATCGATGATTAGAAAACCCTTGTGCAGTTATGTTAGCACATGAATAAAAATCTGACCTTGTCTCGGTGATTCCAAACTTTTGAATGGTAGTGTATGTTTACATCATGGCTTGACATGCCATATTATTTCAAGAATAACTACAAAATCTGATTGTGAGACTTCACAACAATGGAAAAGGATCCAGGAAAATCTAATAAAAATCAGTGAAACACAGTTGCAGCAGTAATCAGTAGGTATAGAAGGAGCCGTAGTACCACTAATCGGGACTCCACGGCCAGTGAACTATTTTCACAATCTAGCATTGGGGTTATCAATGGAAATCAGAATTTGTGTGAAGCTCACACCTCAGAACATCAAGCACAGAGCATTATGGGGTTTAGCCAGTAAAGGGGCACCATGACAAAGACTTCCATGACACTTAATGATTCCTTGCTTGCGCAAATGAGTAAAGTGTACCTCTTATGTCCATCTTTATTTTTGCTGACAGATTTGATCCTCTACTGGAGGGGTTGTTTTATTCTCATTTTCTTGTATCCAAAAGTTGTTCTATTGGATTCACATCAGGCCACATACTTGTCAAGGTTGTAGCTTTTTCTTCTTTAGAAACTTTCTTTGAGTTTCTACAGATGGAGAGCCATCTTGCCAATCAGAATGTTGCTTTATCCACAGACATTCATGGTGCATCTATAAATATCATCTCCCCAACACCTTTTCCACTCATGCAGCTCCATATCATCACACTCCCATCGCCGTGCTTCACTGTCAGGACAATGCGTTCAATGGTCAGGTTCACGGCAAATTTTTCCTCTGTATCATCTGACCAAATAATAAGATCCCAACGTTCATGCTCTGTGCTTGGCAACATGGGATGACCACCAACAACAAAGACGGATATAAGAATTATTGAAAATAATTACATAGTAACATTAGCATTTCAGGAATCAAAGGTGTTCTGACGTATCGTGGATACTTTATTTTTAATATAGCAAGTCTAAGCTGGTAGTTTTTCATTTTAATTAAGAGCAAACATCCTACTGTTCAACCTAGAAGAAATCTAATTACTCTGAGGTGACACAGTTTTGAATCATTTGAGATTTAGGTGATATTGCACCTTCTTCTGTATGTATAACTCAGGGGACTAATTTCATGCCTGCACAATCTATCGGCAGATTTATAGTCGGTCTTCAAACATCTATGGCTGGAAAACAAAGGCAGCTGTGGGAGGACCACTGGAGATGCTGCAGTGAGATAAAGTGATGCTTCGGTCTGGACGGCTGCCAGAACCTCAGCTTCCCAAACTGTCGCTCGGTGCAGCTTCCAGCCAGTCAGAGGCTCGGCAGAAGAAACATGAGAGGCTCTGACAAACATCTTATCTCAGTGGAGCACACACTTCACTCTCTGCAGAACAATCCTGCAGAAAATCTTTACCTCTGTCTCATCCTTCACGCTTTAATATACTTTAATGTAGGGATGTCAAACTCATCTTCGTTCAGGTTCCACATTAAGCCCAATTCGATCTCAAGTGGACCGGACCAGTAAAATCACACCATAATAACCTATAAATAACAAGAACTCCTATTTTTCCCTTTGTTTTAGTGCAAAAAAGCACAGTCGGAAAATATTCCCATTTAAGGAATTATCTTTTTACAAAACATTATGAACAAACGGAAGTTTCACAAAAATATATTTAATTTCAACCACATTATGCCTCAGTTTATCATTTTCACATTATAACTGCCAAAATATAGAGTGTCTACAAAGGAACACAATATTAAGCCATCTGGGACTGAACAATACAGGATTTTACTTTTAAAAAGACAAAAAAAGCTAAATATGTCCTCTGGATGGCCGCTTTTTGCCCGCGGGCCGCATGTTTGACACCCCTTCCCTATAGCATTAAAATAAGCAGCATGGTTGGTGTAGTTAGCTAGCAGGCAGTAATCAGTAACTTCATGTCCAGGATTGACTCATTTCTGTTATTTCTTCACGTCATACCAAAGCAGTGACTCTATCTGGCGCCGACCTTCTGTTATTTATTTAATCAAGACCTGCATTTGACATTTTTGCAGTAAAGCCAACAAGCATCTACTGAGAGCTTCATTATTTAAGGTCTAACCAAGCACACCGACAACACAATCAGGCCCTACAACATCATTAATAATGATGCAAAACAAGAAAACGCAGGCTCGTGGGTCAAACTAGAGGCCTTTTAGTAAGCTGGATTTTTTTTGCACAAATGTACAGAGAAGTTTCGTGTAAATCCCCAAAACATGACTTCATAACATCCAACACTGTTTATTCTCTAGTCTCAGAGCAACACAGAAACCTTTTCTACCAAAGAAAAGGGAGTGTTGCTAACACTCCACCAGTCCTTGTGCTAAAAATACAGTCTGACGTCAGTTTTATAAATCAGATTTATCCTTTAATTAACCCGCTGAACCCCAAACCGTTCGAAAGCCATTTATGTTCTAAAATACTGCAGAAAGTAGAGCATTTATAACAGCCATAAAGTATAAAACCAGAAGGAATGGTTTGATTTTTAGCTTTTCTGCAGGCTCTAAATATCTCGAGGAGCCTCAGTTCTGTCCGGAAAACACAAAAATAGAAGAGTATTGAGTTAAAAGCAGCAGTACAAATATTAAAAAGGCAATTTAGTAGAATTTTAAAGAACGATTGAGAAGAAATAGAGCAGTTAAGGAAAAAAACGAGTCAAGCTTTAGTTTGTTCTGCTTATTTCATCCTGCAGGGGCACAGTGAGAGAAAGTAATTTTCCATATTAGTAAAAATAGCCGACATCTGCATCGTTACACAATCAAATAACCGTATCCAGTAAGGGAAAACATTAAAAGATGGGCTAAAGACATGTAAACAACAGCAAAAAGACTCAAAAATACAAGAAAAAAACATTCAAATGACAACAACAAATCTTGAAATTACTGAAAAGATGCACAAACTACCAAAAGAAGCTCAGAAGCACTGAAAAGACACAAAAACAACAACAAAGAGACTCTAAATACTAAAACAAACATGCAATGTGACTTGAAATTACCGAAAAACACGCAAGCTTGTTGGTTGTAGTTTTTTTCAGTAATTTTAAAGCACTTGAGATTACTGAAAAGACACATAAACGACAACAAGTCTTGAAATTACTAAGAAGACATGCAAACAACAGCAAAAAGACTCGGTAATTTGTGCATGTTTTCAGTAAATTCAACAACAGAGACTCAAAATACTAAAACAAACATGCCAATGACAAGAAGAAGACTCAAAATTATCGAAAAAAACATGCAGTCAACAATAAAGACACTCAAAATTGCGGAAAAGACGTAAACGACAACAAAGAAGCTAAAAAAGAAAAACATACAAATGATATAATTTGAAAATACTTCACAGAGACAGAAACAGCAACAAAAAGACTCCAAAACACTAAAAAAAACAAGATATAAATAACAATAAGACTCACAGAAGTACATATGAATGACAAGACTCAAAATGTCTAAAAGACACATAAGTCTTAAAATTACATGCAAACAACAGCAGAAAGACTCAAAAATACAAAAAAGAATGTGCAAATGACAACAAATCTTGAAATTACTGAAAAACCAACAACGACACTCAAAATGCCTGAAAAGACACATAAATGACAAGAAAGAGGCATGAAAATACAAAAAAAATACAAGATGCAAATGACAAGTCTCAAAAATATTGAGAAGTACGTACGTACTACAACAACAAGACTTGAATTGTCTAGAAAGAGACTTGAAAATACTAAAAAATGCAAATGACAACAGTAAAACAAACAAAAGAAAGGGAAGGTCACCAAAAATCACAGTAAAACTATTAGAATATGTAACTTTAAAGACGTAAGACATAAAAAGTCACCATAAACCAGAGCCAAAACCTCAAAAAGCGTCTTTTTATTGGTAGAAAACAGAATTTGTTCCTGTAAAATGAACCAAATTTAGTGTTAATTCGCTCACATTTTCCTCTAAAATCAACTTCATGGTGAGTCCTGTAAGAGAAACTAAAACATTCCTCTTCTGCTGGTTAAATGAATCATATCAGAGAGGAAAGTTCTCTATGATCTCAGTTTTTATTGGAAGACTTCCCTGACATGAAGAACTGGTTCCACCAGGAGTGAAGCTGAGTTCTGTCAGAAGAAGCAGATAAACCTGAGATAAAGACGATTACGGTGGAAATACAGCGACGTAGAAAACACGCTGTCAGAGCTCAGAAACCTTAAATTATCAGTTTAAAGTGGAGCTGACGCAGAAAAAAACAGTTTTCAAATCATTTTGTCATCCTGCGCTCCATAAAATACCATTATGAGTTACATTTCGGTTTTTGTAAACTCTTCAAACTCATTTTCAGAAGTTTTTTTCCATCCAGAAAATCAACTAAACTATAGAAACTTAATGTGTATAATACATAAAATTGTGGGTTTTAACTTAAATATTTAAACTTATCAGGTCAGTTTGTAGCGTGAATCTTATTTCTCTACTGGAAAGCTCTTTAAATCTGTCTTTTGTTTTAAATGTCAACTCAATTTGAATTATAAAGCCCATTTAAAACAACAGGAGTGATGTACAATTATAAACAGCAACAAATAAAACATAAAAGCAATGAATAAACACACAAATCTGATGAAAAAACACAATAGAATGAGGACAAATGTGATATATTAATAACAGTGACTTGTTATTTTATGTATTTTTATTGTTTACTTGCTTCTACTTGTAAATTTAACTGTTAATTCAACCCTTTTCGTCCATATTTACACAAACACCGTTAGTTGTTTTTTAATTTTTGTCCGTGAGATTACATCAAAACTACCAAAGCAGCAGAGCATTGCTGAAAGAAGAATCCATGTACTTTTTAATCCAGATCTGAAGCCTTTTTTGTTAAAATTGTGCTACATTTCATTGACTTTGGTGTAGAATGTGTTCTGTAAGTGACTTTCCAGCTGCTACTGTTATGTAATTGCAGCGTTTAATCCTTTCCTCCGCCAAAAAAAATCATATCTGACTTGTTTTGTCAAAATTTAAGATTCAGAAGAGTTGGAAAATGGAGAATTATGTTTGGATTTGGGCATCCAAAGCAACGTAAAACCAAAAAAAATATATAAAAGATTCATATAAATTGACATTAAAATACATATAGGTCATAAATAAATACAAGCAGGTTTATAACAAGAAGTAAAATTACATTGTAATGGGAATAAAGGAGTTTTTGCTGAAGATCAGTGTTGATGAAATGTTTTTACTGTGAAGGTTGGTTTGTTTTTCTTCATGAGGAAGTCATATGAAGACTAAATGATTGAAAGAGTGACTGGTACTTTAATTTATATCTTTATTTCTGTCTTTTTATGATCATTTTTCACGTCTCGTCGACTCCTTTTTCCTAGAATCATCTTGTCATGGTTTAGTTTGACTTGTTTCCTGTAGATCTGCTCACTGGTTTATGATCAGACTCTGTTAAAATGCTGAACTTGGATGTTGGAGCTGCAGTCATGCTGCTCTCTGCTGGACGAAACATGGAAACACAATTATTTACCGTTAGTTTCTGTCAGCTGCAGACAGTTGATGCTCAGTTCAACTTTGACTGCAACTGTTCTTTCACATCAGGGTTCTGTAACTAAACACATTTACTCACATACTGCAGTGAAGCAGTAGATGAACCAAAATCCAGTGAATTTCACTGGATTTTAGTTGATTTTTTTCTGAATGTTCTTAAAGAAAACTTTTTTGTTTAAGCATTTCTTCTCTCCACCAAAGAAATGTTCAAAAATTTCCCCAAAAATGTTGAAAATGTGGAAGTTTTCCCTGTGAATTTTTTTTTTCCCCCACATTTTCAAACTTTAAGACAGATCAATTTGATTCGCAGGACGACATGAGGGTTAAAGTCAACGACGCCGACATGAAGAAACATCCCAAACATCAGCTGCACTCATTCTACACAGATTTAGTTTGTGTTTAGCCTTAAAAATAATGAGAATCTTTGTTTATTTGGACATAAGTAGCTCTACAAGGCAGAAAAATCTAATTTAAATTTAAAATGCATTAAAAAAAAGGCAATTTTCTGTTTAACAAGCAGCTCAGTTTTACACATTTACAGTCGAAATTAAAACTACTGAAGCAGAACTAATGAGGAGTTTAATGAGAATCACACAGAGACGTTATTGATCTTTAACTCGCTGATGGAGCCTGAAGCTGCTGATTAATAAGAGTCACGAACATCTGAACTGGGTGAAACACTGACACACTAAACCCGTCTGGAAAAACAACTACAGCTGCAGAGAGACGCACAACCCTGGAATAAAGACGATTAATCTGCAAAAACTTTAAACTTTCAGCATTTAAAGTGAAAACTGTGTTGACAAATCAGCCTGTTTTCAGCGACTGATGAGTCTGAAGGCAGGAAAGTTCACTTTAGGATTGTGTTTTTGCTCCTGCCTCATTTTTTATTCATTGTTTTATTCATTTATACTACTGTATGAAGTCCTGGAGCTCTATAGAAACAAAACAACCATAAATAGAATATGATAGAAGTATAAATGTCTTCTGTGCAGAACGACAGTTAGAATCACATAAATCTGTTTGTTTAACCTTTGTGTCGTCCTGCGGGTCAAAATTGACCCGTTTTAAAGTCTGAAAATGTGGGGAAAAAAAATCTATTTTTAAGGGGAAACTTCTGATGTCCACATTTTCAACATTTTTAAGAAATTTTTGAACATGTTTTGGTGGGAAAAAAAGAGATGTTAAAAAAATTATTCTTTAAGAACATTCAAAAAAAAAATCTACCAAAATCCAGCAAAATTCGCTGGATTTTGGTTGATTTTTTTTTGTGAATCTCCAGTTTTTGAATCCAACCAGTCAGTAGTATTTTTTCCCCTCCAGTCTCAGCTGTCGGAGTCCCACAGCCTCCTCACCGGATCAATGGCGACACCTAAGGATAGGAAAGTCAGGATCATGGAAATAACCTCGGCCTGTTTCCACCCAGCGATCGATGGCTGCCGGCGGTCCGGATGTGGACGAGGAGGAGAGTCTGTCCCACATTCAGAGACCTGGTGGTCCACAGAGAGGCAGCAGGACCCACATCCAGCAGACGACATGAAGCTCTGGATTCTGTTTGTGGCCGTTTGGCTTCAGCTGGAGGCTGCTGCTGCTGCTGCAGGTGAGGAGGCTGGTTTATTATTATTAATAATAATAATAATAATAATAATAATAATAATAATAATAATAATAATAATAATAATAATAATAATAATAATAATAATAATAATAATAATAAATTTTATTTGTAACACACTTTCCACTCATCTGAGTCTCAGAGTGCTGCAGCCTAAAAGACAATTTGGCTTAAAAACAATTCACTATTAAAGGTACAACTTCAGGTTTTCAGGTTTAGCGCATTTAAAGCAAAACTGAAAAGAAAAAAAGAAAAAATGCAAACAGGCCTAAACTATAAAAATAAATAAATAAATGGCTGCAATAAAAATCCGTGTTTTTACAAATAATAATTCTTTCTTTCAGAACATTTGAGCATGAAATTACATCAATTTTACTGAATATAAGACAGCAAAAAATATTATTTTACAGATATTTGAAAGAAAACATCTTTATTTAAGGTTTTAAAATGCAAAATTAGTTTTTAATTGTTATTTAAGACAGAAAAAACTCATTAATTTACACATTGGCTGTTAAAAAAATAGAAAAGAAAACAACACATGATCAAACTGTTGAATAAATAAATAATAAATGGCTGCAATAAAAATCTGTATTTTTACAAATAGTATTTAGTCTCTTCACGAAAACTACATTGTTTTTACTATATTTAAATAAAGTATAAAATATCATTATTTTACATATATTTGCCATTATTTAAAAAAGAAAAAAATCAGTTTTTGTGATTTTACAGATAAAAACTAGAAATATTAGACATGTTAATTGTAAGAATAAATAAAATAAAGTAAAAAATAAATAAATAAAAACAAGGCAAAGCTGTAAATAATGTCCACATCAAAAATCTGTTTTTACAAATAATAATTCTTTCTTTTAGAAGATTTGACCATAAAATGACAGTAATTTTACTGCATATAAAACAGCAAAAGTATTATTTTACATATGTTTGAAAGAAAAAGTATCAATATTTAGGGATTTAAAAAATCCAAAATAAGTTTTCAGTTTTTACACAGAAAAAAACATGATTTTACACACTGACTGTTAAAAAAGAAGCAAAAAAACAACAAACAAACAAAAAAACATGCCCAAACTGTTTTTAAAAAATGACCACAATAAAAATCTGTATTTTTATGAATAGTAATTAGTCCATATAGAAAAGTTACTTCTTATATGTGGATAAAGCATCATCATTTCCCAGATAATTGCCATTGATAATAATAAGAAATAAAGCAAAAATAATTAACAGAGATGTAAAAACAATCAAACAAGTAAACGAACAACAACAACAAAAATTTGGCCAAAACTGTAAATAATTTTCACATAAAAAATGTATTTATCTGCATTTAAAACAGCAACAGATATCATTATTTGTGCATTTAAGGAAAAAAATATGTAATTTTACAGGTTTTCTTTATTTAGTTGAATTTCAGATAATATGTTGAATGCGGAGTTTAGTGCATTTGAAGCAAAACTGCAAAACTAAAACTGCTTTCTTTGGAGCTACTTTCTTAGAGGGAAAAAAAAAACATGCCAGAAAAAGACTCAGGGTTTTGCCCTTTTTCTTGACTGACAGGAGGAAGGTTTGACTTTTTGGGGGGAGAGCAGCTTGAAGTGAACTTTCCCTGAAATATATTCAAAACATCTTTAAAACTTGCACTCTTTTCTGTTAATCTGATGACATCTAAATGTTTTACCTCCATGTCTGAATGAACGTCTTTCTCACTTGTCTGACGGTTAAATCAGATAAAGTCAGATTTCTGTATCGCTTTTAATGAGGCCTAAACCTGCCATGCATGTTGTTACATTAGAAAATAGAAATGCATGAGATTCTGCTGTACTTTGAATTGTGTTCAGTGATTTGTAGAAGGATTTTTCCACATTTTGAGTTCCCAAAATCCAAACAGCACTTTTCTTATTCCCTTTGTTCTGCAACTTCACATCTACAAACTAAAACGTCCATAAAAATCAAACTTTATTGTGATAAATAATAGAATCTGTAACAGGTCAGATTAATGAAGCTCACCAATAATTAACATAATCCAGGTTTAGACCAACAGAAGCTGAACTTTAGTTTGTTGCAGTTGTTTAGGATTATTTCCTCTGAGTTTATTAAAAACCTGCAGCATCTGATAGAAGCAGGATCCATATGAACGTCTACAAAGAGACAGAGATTCACACATTTATGTACAATTTTATTAATTCCTCCTAGTTCTAAATAATCCTTGACGTGGATGGATCTAACAGCACTTTTTATTCTTTTCCTGTTGGCAAAATCGATTTTTCACCACAATTTGATCTCCGGTGACCAGAAAAATCACAGCATAACAACCTATAAATAACGACAACTCTTAATGTTTCTTTTGTTTCAGTGCAAAAAAGTACATTCTGAAAATATTCACATTTAAGGAATTGTCTTTCTACAAAACATTATGAACAATCTGAAATTTGTTATGAAAAATAAATTCAATTTCAACAAAATTAAGCTTCAGTTTATCATTTACACGTTACAACTTCCAGATCACATAGTGTCTACAAAGAAACACAATAGTTAGTTACAGGTATCTGGAACTGAACAATATAATATTTTACTGTGTTGTCGAAACAACAGTCTGACAAAAAAAGACAAAAAACAACAAAAACCAGACAAAATGTTATAAAAATGAGATGCAAAATGACAAAATCTAGACAAATGACATAAAACAAAACAAAAAAGAGAAGAAATTACATTTAAAAAGTTACAAACCAACAAAAAAATGACAAAAAGAAACAAAACGACAAAAAATATTAAAAAAAATACAATATACAATGACACACAAAATAACAAAAATGAGAGAAACGACATGAAACTAAAGAAAAAAAGAGACAAAAAATTCGATTAAAAAGTTGCCCAGCGCCCAAAAATTGCACAAAAATGAGACAGACAAAATACACAAATGACACGAACGAGACAAAAAATGACAAAAGCGAGCAATAAAACAACAAAAAAATTGACAAAAATCACAAGCGAGACAAAAAGGAAACACAAAATGACCAAAGTCAGACAAAAAAAACAAAAAGCAACAAAAACAAGACAAAATATTATAAAAATGAGACACAAAATGACAAAAGAGCAAGAACAATGTAGTATTTTACTTTATGATCAAAACAACTTATCATGGTCTAGAAATTATTTCAAATTTATAATTTTACAAATTTATAATTTACAGTTAATGTCTTCTCTGTAATTTTTACACTTTGAGGACCAGATTGGACCCTCTGGAGGACCGGTTTTGGCCCGTGGGTCGTATGTTGGACACCCTGCTCTACACGTACTGTGACTTTGTTCATCACTGTGGGGTTCATGCATCAATCAGGGCTTCAGCTGATGGTTATTTCCAGTCAAATAATCTGTTGGTTTTTTATTTTCTCAGTTTGGTTTCATCCAAGATGACAAACATTTGGCTTTGTTCAGAGATATTCAGTTTATTCTCACAGAGGAAGAAAAAACACAGAAAATATTCACATTTAACAATCAAAGAATCAGAGAAAATAAAAAGCCAATCAGTTGTTCATCTCACTGGGATTAATTTAATTACTGGATTGATTAATCGACTAATCTGGTCTGAATGAGGCCATGAGGAACATTAAAGTGACCTTGGTTGTTACATATGTGATGCTGGGTGTCCCAGATATCGTTGTCTACATGTGGATAAAAGTTAATAAAGGATCTTTAGAAGATAATATTCATGTCTGTTCATCTGGGTTTATTGTGTTTATTAAATGAACAGCTAAAAATGACAGTTTTAAAAGGAGAAATTAGCAGAAATACTCACAAATCTGTTAAATTTTTGGTATCGGGAGCTACAGAGCAACATAAAAATGTCATATTCTGGTTTATATAGATGCAGTTTTCTTTATAACACCCAATAAGAGTCCAAAGAAAACAGAAATAAAGGTTTAAGGAGCGTTTTCTAAAAGTGCAACATAAGACTCAGCCTAAATAATTTGCCTACAGTCCCTAAGAAAACGTCCAGAGCTTCATTTTACATGAGAAGCTGCTTTAATCTGGTCTAAAATCCACCAAACATGCAGCCTACAGATATTTACTGGTCTCTTTCAGGTGACTCTTGTAGTCTCTAGACCAGCGGTGTCAAACATGCGGCCCACAGGCCAAAAAGGAGCCACCAGACGGTCCAATCCGGCCCACAGGACGATTATATGAAGTATAAAAATTATAGACATTATCTTGTAAAACTGTAAATTTTAAATAATTTCTAGACCATGACAAATTGTTTTGATGATAAAGTACTAGATTGTTCATTGTTCTTTTGTTGTTTTGTGTCTCATTTTTGTAATATTTTGTCCTGTTTTTGTTGTTTATTTGTCTGACTTTTGTCATTTTGATCATAAAGTAAAGCACTATATCATTCAGTTCCAGATAGATGTGACTAAATGTTGTGTTCCTTTGTAGACACTCTGTGATCTGGAAGTTGTAATGTGGAAATGATAAACTGAGGCCGAATGTTGTTGAAATTAAATGAATTTTTCTTAGCAATTTCAGGTTGTTCATGATGTTTTGTAAAAAGATAATTCCTTAAATGTGAATGTTTTCAAAATGTACTTTTTTGCACTAAAACAGATGAAGCATTTGGACTAAAATGAGTTTGACACCCCTGATCTAGACTGTTTTTGCTGCCGTTTGTCTGACTTCACGTTGTTCTGTTTGGGCAGGAAAGGAAGTGTCAGATATTTATGGAGAATCAGAAAGAGGAAGTTTTATGCAGTTCCAGTAACAGAGTGGAGGAGGAGGAAGCTTTAATTAAACCTGACCCACAATCCCTCATTATCCAGACAGCAGCTGATCAATGTCACGGTCAATACCCCACTATCTGCCCCGCTATCTGCCCTGCTATCTGCCCCTCTGTCTGCTCCTCTATCTGCCCCACTATCTGCTCCTCTATCTGCCCCAGTAAACTCTCAGGCAACTCTGATTTATTTCTCTGCAGGCTTATAGTTTGTTTTCTGAGCTGCATTTTCAGAACACTGTTAAAAATACATTTTTAAACATTTTTAAATGTAGTCCTCTCTTAACAATTTACAGTTATTTTACAGATTTTCACAGGTTTGTTAAATTACAGATAAAAACTAGAAATAACACCAAAATATATATAAATTTACATGTTGATCACAGACAGTGAATGTTTTTTTTTTTGTTTTTAATAAAAAAAAAGGCCGAAAGACTTTGTTTTAAACAAAGCTTTTAATTAAATGTGTCCCTGAAATTTGCATTTTTTTTATTTTACCTGGTTGTTTTGTTTTTGGCCTTTTGTATCTTTAATGTAGCACTTTGAGATTTTGCTGAAATGAACAGTACATTACAAATAAAATGTATTATTATTATTATTATTATTATTATTATTATTATTAGTAGTAGTAGTAGTAGTAGTAGTAGTAGTAGTAGTAGTAGTAGTAGTAGTAGTAGTAGTAGTAGTAGTAGTAGTAGTAGTACTATTATTATTATTACTGATGTAAAAAAAACAATCAATAAATAAATCAGACCAAAACTGCAAATAATGTCCAAATCCCCCCAAATTTTTTTTTCATTCATTTAGAACATTTGGCCATAAAATTACACTATTTTTTTTAATGTATTTAAGCAGCCAACAATAGTGATATTTTACAGATATTCACCATTATTTCATATATAATCATGTATATTAAGAACTGAAAGCAAAAATTTATAAAAATGGAAACTACCTTACAAATGTTCTCAGTTTTGTTAAATTACAGAAAATATCTAGTATAATCAGTGAAAAATATATTAATTTACTCGTTGACTGTAAGAAAAAGAGGCCAAAACTCTGTATTTTTACAAATGTCTGACCATAAAATTACATTTTTTACAACTACATTCATATTTTTTACTGTATTTAAAACAGTCAAAAATATTGATATTTTGCAAACTTAAAATAAAATCTAAATATATTAAAGAGTAGAAAAAATAATGGTTATTTTACAGATTTTTTTCTGCTTTGTTAAATTACAGATATCACCAAAAATACAAAAATTAACATGTGGAATGTAACAACAACAACAACAACAAAAATGGCCAAAACTCTAGTGGACAGTGGTTTATCATCTAATTTGACCTTTTACGATTGACTATTAAAAACCACAATTTTTCTGTATTTGTAGCAGCAGATAATACTGCTATGTTACAAACATTAGTCACATTTTGAGAAAAAATCTGTACATTGAAGATTGAAAAATTTCAAATATTTCAACTTTTATTTCAGATCATTCTTGTTTTGTCAAATTCTAGACATCAACTACAAATAACAGAAAAAAAAGAATCATTTACATGTTAATTCCAACAAGTAAAAAAAAAAGACCAAAACTATAAATAATGGCCAAATCAAGAATCTGTTTTATACAAATTGTGAAATATTTTACTGTCAAATTACACCGTTTTACTATTTTTAACCTCACTGAACACTACAATACAGGAAGTCCTCGCTGTAAGTTGGAAAATGTGAACAAAGCTGCTACGTGCATCACGATATCGATCAGTTCTTCAGAAAAGTCATGAATACCAACAACTTTCATGCATATATGAGTCATTTTACAAGAAGATAACAGAATATGTTGCACTGTTTTTACAACTTGAGTGTTTCATTCTATCTAATTTCACTTCCATGGAGACGGCTTTCCTTTTCATTGAAGCATCAGAAGAGTCTGACTTACGCTTGGGAGCCATAACGAAGGGCAAAAAGTTAGGGAATGTAGCACAATCCAAGGTGGTGTACAGCCGACAAATGTAAACAAAACTGTCTTATAGCGCTGTATGACGACGTATTCATCCACTCCGCTCGCCAGCTAGTTCCACATAACCAGTTCAGACGTAATGACGAAACGCTGTAGGTCGAGGACGTCGACAACATATTTTTCTGACCCTGTTGCTACTAGGTTTCCACAGGTTTTATAGATTTTTTTTACAGTGTTAGTGTGTTTTTATCTTTCCTGATCCAGGCCCGTTGAAGGTGGACGGGTCTCAGGACGGCGGCGGCGACACCATCAGTCACTCCCTGATCCTGGTGCAGCGTCTGGAGGCTCTACTGGCTCAAGGCAATGGCAGCGACGTCTCTCTGAGGGTGGAGACGCCCAACGCCGACGAGGTGAAGGTGATCCAGGTCCACTCGCTGGTCCTGTCACTGCAGAGCACCGTGTTTGAGGAGATGCTGCTGAACCGCAACAGCAGCGTGATGGTGCTGAGAGAAAACTCGGACTGCGCCGCCGTGTTCGACCGCTTCATCAGGTGAGAAAATCTAGTGAGAAAATCAGATTCATCAGGTGAGAAAATCTGTTGAGACAATCAGGTTCAGGGTTGAATTCTGATGATTCTTTAGACTGTTAAGTTGAGTCGTGGCGCCCTCTAGAGGTGTGATGTTTGCAGCTGCAGCTCCACATCTGGGACAAACAATCGATGCAGAGTTCAACATAAAACCAGCTGCTGGCGGCTCAATATCAGCTCCTGTGGAGTTTCAGTCAAACCCTGAGGAGCTGCAGCAGAAATCAATAACAAACTATTTTTATCTGTCGTTCTAATGAGGCTAATCAAAAACTGATGAACTCTTCAGGGCTTCTATCGGAGCCACTGTATTCGGAAAGAGTCGCTTTGACGTTAATTAAGACAAAATGTGTGTTTCCACCCAGGAACTTTCATTTACCAAACTTTCCCGAGGTTAACTGAGCAGTTAATCAAAACATTACCTCAGTATATTGAACTGTGATGTGAAATCAAAGGAGTTTTCTGGTAAAATCTGTCACAACTTGTGGAGCTGCAGCTGACAAATGAGATTCTCCAGATGTAAGGAAACATCAGACTGCAGCTAAAATCACATCATCGTTTTCAAGACTGAAACTGAAATCAAACATCTTTACTTTTACTGTTGCACGTTGTTCAGTCCTTATTAAACTTTGGCTTTGTGGTAAAATCTCTCAGGTAGCTTCACCTGATTACTGTCGACAACAAACTACAAACAAACCGACCTGTTTACTGCAGCAGGTTTTTAGAAAACACAGAAAACATTTCACTTCCTGAACTTCCAGAAAATCCCAACTCTGTTTCCTCAGTCTGCTCCTTAAAGCTACACTAACTGATGTTTTCATGTTAATAATCAGTTCCACAGCAGGTTTCAGCCTCTTTTAGCTCCTACTTTTGATTTCTGTTGGGTTCAGTCTCAGTTCTCTGATCATTAGCAAGCGGTGAACCGATGAAAAAACACTACAGACCACAACAGAGTGAAAAGAGGAAAGATTGTTGACATCTAACGGCTAAAACAGACCCAACTGCCCCATAATCGGCCCTTTAAGTCTTGATGTTTCCATTGAGGTGTTTAATCCAACAGCTTTGATCATGGCGTTAACTTCAAGTGCATCAAAACAACAACAAACAGTCGACACAACTCCAGTTCCACGAGGAACTAGGACAATGGACTTTTGTTATTATGGCAAATATGGAGAATTTCACTATGTTGATGGGGATGTTAGAGAAGAACAAAGACATCAAGAGGTCTGAGACATGGTGCTTGTTGTCCTCTATGAGTTAAACCAATCAGCATACCAGTGTTGGAGCAGGTACTTCTTTCATCTAGTGTAACGGCCCTGAAAGAGGTTCTACAGTCGGTTCTTGCAGATGGAACTTATTCAGGTCACCTTAAAACAGCCTCAAAACAAACAGCAACTAAACCTCTGAGCTCAAAGATGCTAAAACCTGCTGCAGAGTTACAATAAACAACCTCATTCAAATGAAGTTTCTACAGAGTTGGTTCTTGTCATTGGAACTGATTCAGGTCACCTTAAAACAACCTTAAACAGCAGCCAAACCTACGAACTAAAGATGCTAAAATCTGCTGTGAAGCTGCAGAGTTGCAAGGAACAACCGATGATGTGATTTATTATCGATATAAACAAGGTTCTACAGTCGGTTCTTGTAGATGGAACTCATTCAGGTCACCTAAAAACAGCCTCAAATCAAACAGCAACCAAACCTCTGAGCTCAAAGATGCTAAAACCTGCTGTGAAGCTGCAGACTTACAATGCACAACCTTGTTCAAAAGATTTGATTAACTGTTGATATGAATGAGGTTCTAAAGAGTCGGTTCTTGCATCTTACATCCTGTAACTTCCTGTTGGCTTTATGCTGTTCAGGAGTTGAGTTCTTGTCTTACGTTCTTGTTCTCTGTGCAGGTATCTGTACTGTGGAGAGATTTCCCTGCGTCTGGATCAGGCCATTCCTCTGCATAAACTGGCCACTAAGTACCAGGTTCTGGGCCTCCAGCAGGGCATCACTCAGTACATGACCCAGAACCTGGCCAGGGACTCCCCATCAGGCCACGTGGCCGGCTGGTATGAATATGCCGTGCAGGCCGGTGACGTGACGCTGAGGGACAGCTGCCTGCAGTTCATGGCCTGGAACCTTTCTTCGGTTCTGCAGAGTGGCGAGTGGGTCAGTATCAGCAGCCAGCTGCTCATGTCGCTGCTGCAAAGGTCCGATCTCATCCTGCAGAGCGAAGCCGAGCTGTTTGCTGCCCTGGAGGCCTGGATCCTCCAGAACGAGCCGGACGGCCTGACGGCAGAAAACGCTTTGAGGGCAGTTCGTTATGCCATGATGACGCCTCGGGAGCTGTTCCGGCTGCAGACCCAGTCCTCCGTTTTGGCTCGGTACCAGGAGTCGGTACGCGACCTGCTCTACATGTCCTACCAGTTCCACTCCGCCTCGCCGCTGCAGATGGCCAAATACTTTGACGTCAACTGCAGCCTTTTCGTGCCGAGAAACTACCTGTCGCCGATGTGGGGCTCACCCTGGATCATCAACAACCCGACTCGGGACGACCGCAGCACCAGCTTCCAGACGCAGCTCGGACCCAGCAGCCATGACGCCAGCAAGCGGGTCACCTGGAATGCCCTCTTCTCGCCCCGCTGGCTGCCGCTCAGCATGAGGCCCATGTACACCGAGACCGGCGCCATGCAGCCGACCCGGGTGGAGGGAGGCCGGCCACGCATCATCATCACGCCGGCCACGTCCAGCGCCGACTTTGCCGGTGTGAACTTCCAGAAGACGGTGCTGGTGATGGCACAGCAGCAGGGGAAGGTAGTGGTGAAGCACGCCTACAACTTCCACCAGAGCACCGAGGAGAACGGAGACTTCCTGGCTGACGCCGACTTGTACCGCCGGACGTCCGAGTACCTGCTGGACAGCTCGCTGCTGCTCCACGTGGTGGTGAAGCCGCTGTACCAAACCCTGATCAGCACCAAGAACTGACCAGGTGGAACACGCCAGATTAGCCCCCCGGCCAAAGTATGCTTTGGCCGGGGGGCTAATGTGGCCTGTTGCACTGGATCATATCCCATCGTGGGGTCGCAGACGTGAATTCTGTGTGACGTTTGGATCATTTGTCTCGTCTCGGTGGCAATGAATTACCAGAGTTTTATTCATGACGGTGAAAAATCAAGAAATGGACAGTGGCGCCTGTTTTTCTTATTGTCAATAAATCCTGCACCAAATCTGGATTAACCCTTTAAAGGGCACTCATTGAAATACTTTGAAATTCAAAATTTCAACCATAGAGTGTTATTGGAGGACAAAAGACTTTTTAACTCGCGACATTTTTCAAAATTTGTAATTTTCATGTTCAAATTCAAGGTCAATGGAGGTTCCTACAAAAAAAAAAAAGCATTCCAGGAAATGGAACCCTCAACCATAAAATATGTGAGTTTCGTCAACTAACCATGGTTAGTTTTGACGTTTCGACCACAAATATGGAAGAGGACCGAGCCGCAAGTCTGTCTTTTACCAACTTCAGAGAAAAGAGAAAGTTTGAGACATTCCAGTCCTCTGGTGATTGGTCAAATGCCACGATGTAGTGTGCTGTAATGTAGAGTGATCTTCGCTGACTGGCTTCCTGAAAACCACATGCTTCTTGACCTCACTGAGAGGCGGAAGTTACCAAATATGGTCACTTGCCTGATGAAGGGCCACAGAAAATAGTCCCGAACAGATTCACTGTTTCCTCCAGCTTCATTAACTTTAGCTAAAAACTCCAAAGCTCGGCTGTTTGAGCATAGGTTTTGGATTATGGTTGGGGTTTGGGTTAAGGTTAAGGTTAGGGTTAGGCTTGGGGTTAGGGTTAGGGTTGGGGTTTAGTCAGGGTTGAGGTCAGGGTTTGGTTGGAGTTAGGGTTGGGGATTAGGTCTCTTCATGGGATTTACTGACAATAAGAAAAGTTTAGATTATCACCAGCAATGTTCTTCTTGTTGTTTGTGCTCGAGGTTTTGTTCCTTCCACAGTTTCTTTGCTTTATTCTCAAATATTGGTGCTATTTTGCCACATTTACACTTCAGGGGTTGCAGCTGTCTTTCATCACCCAGTGAGCGCTGATTGGAAGGTTTAATAAAAAAGGTTTTTAGTGATAAAATTTAAAACATGGTCACGTAAATATGCAGTTATGTGTAATTTTCAATGCCTAAAGCCACGTTTTTCATCAGTAAATCATCAAATCAAAGCTCGCTGGGCATCAAATGTTCATCCGACTGAACTTTTTACATTTATCTTGTGCTTTAATGTCATTATTTATTTACAAAAGCAGACTTTCGGTGTCCACACCGCCGTAGAAACAACCGTTAGCTCATTCATTCATGTGATTGTTGTTCTTACCTGATCAATGTTACCTGAAAATAAAAGATTTTTACTGAAGTTTTAAAAATAAACTGTAAACTGTCATTTGATTTTACATTTCACCCACACACAGAGGAAGAATTTCACTTCAGTTTGGTTTCTTTGTTTATTCTATTATATTTATTTGCCAGATATAACAAAAATAAACATTTCTGCTTATATTGTATTTTGGTCATATACATTATCATTCACAGCCTTTTTTTTACATTTTATTCTTAGAAACAAAAAAATAATATTTTTTTTGGCTGTTGATAACATTTCCTGGAGTGAAAATGTTTGACTTTGTAGAATATTTATGGAAATTAATGCATATTTGTGCACTTTTAGATCGATAAAATAGAACTTTGTTGAACTCGAAGGAAATACTTAACGTAACACAACATGAGAATACATATTTGCGTGTGTTTTTTATAGTGTTTTACAGAGTTTTAGAATGGTTTAGAGTGTGTATTGTTGGTACACTTAGGGAGTGGCTCTTTAAATTTCATTATATAATGACAATAAAGTTTTTCTGTTCTGTTTCTATTTTTATTGCTAAATGCAGTGTCCAGTAAAAAAGCAATAAGATTTAAATACATTACTGAAAGTAAAATAGCTAAAAAAAATAAGACTAGAATAGAAAAGTAAGAAGCAAAGCCAGCAATGGCTCTGAGGCAGCAAAATACTGAAACTGATATTTCACAACCAGATGAGGCTCATTTGCATATTTAAACATTAAATTCATAAAGTTGTCGTCATGAATAACAGTGTTGTTGTGACGAACCAGCTGATGGAGTTTAAGGATTTTATGTTTCCTCTAAGCAGCTTCGGCTCTCCTGTCAGGTACAAACTGCTGCACTTCATTTCCCACAATCCCCCGCGCTGCGAGCAGGAAGAACGTTTGTCTCGCAGGACTCAGTGATCCAAGTTAGGAGCGCTCAGCTGCCAGCCTTGGCCCATCATGTAAGTGCTGCGGAGGATTCTTTGCAGCGCATTTGCAGAAATTAGCGCTTCTCCCGACGCCTGCGGGGCCGTGCATCCGTCCCGGCGCTCCGTGCACGGACACGCACGCTTCGGACGCACGAAGGCTCCAAGTGCATGAAGATCGAGGCTCGTGTTTTGCATCTTTGTTGCAGCAGCGAGCCGCTGAAGCTCCAGTGCGCCGATGGAGGGAGGGAGCGAGAAAGAAGGCAAAGTCTTTTGTGCTTCCCCTCCCCCCCATCAGAGCAGAGGGGAAATGTCTCAGGCGAAGGGAGGTAAGAACACGGAGCCGAGCCGAGCCGAGCCGTGCAGGCGGAGCTGCAGCCTGCAGCGCTGCAGCTCGAGCACGGCGCCGCTCCGTTCAACTTAGCGGCTGCATTTCCTGGTTAACATGTTCCCCTTTGCACAGTTCCTGGTAAGACGATGCTGTGTGCGCGCGTGTCTGCGTACGTGCACGCACGCGCGCACTGACGCAGGGATGGTGAGCTGCAACAGTCACGAGACGGACAAGGACACTTTAGAATAAACTCTGCACGAGTTGATGCAGATGGTCGGAGCTGCAGATCTGCATGCTGCGGTGCATGCTGGGAGGAGGGGGGCAGCTGTCAGGTTTCTCTGTTTGTTGCTGCAGATTTCTGATGGTGGGAGACAAGATGGAAATCTAAGAATAGATTCTGAGGTGCTGCTGAGTTCAGGAGCAGGAAGTCAAACTGCTGCAGCCTGATGTGCAGCTTTGACCCCTCTGTTGCCCCCTTGCAGCCCTGTTGCCCCCCCTGCATGGCAGCAGCAGCTCTGTGTGTGTGTGTTTTGGTTGCAGCAGGTACCTCTGAGTGTTTGTGCTGCAGCTGATCATCTGATGAATAATGCAACCATTTATTTCTGTCCTCTACTTGAATGAGCCTCTTTGGGACTTTCCTCAGCAGAAGTCGGTTTCAGTCTCAGCTATCGTTGCAGAAAACGGATCACAGTTGGTGAATGGGTTTATGACTCCGTAGTCGGTCAAGTTGAGTTTGTTTCCGTTTGTCAGCTTCAGACTGAATCTTCAACATTTTAATGATTTTAATCAGTGAGTCAACTGACTAAAGTTTTTAGTCGGTGAAATGTTGGTTGGATTTTCTGTTGTTTTCTGACTGTAAACTGGATTTATTTTGGGCTCCTCATATTTTACTGAAGTGTATATCTAGCATTTAAGTGGAAATGTTGTGTTTGTGTTCTCTTCATGGATGAGTCTCTGGGACTTTCCTGACAGCAGAAGTAGGTTTCTGTCGTCATTCATTGTTTGGTGCAGAAATCTGATCGTGTTCAGTTTGACGATTATCGATTTTTGACTCTTTAGAGGAAACAAAATGGAGCTTTGTGGTGAAATTATTTCTATTTGTCAACTTTAGAGCAAGTGATTAGTGCATGAAGGAACATTCCAGAGTATTTCAGTAAAGTATTAACCAATAGTCCCCTGAAGGAAGTTTGATTTTCAGACGTTTATCAAAGCAAAGACATTGAAATGTTTGTTGGATTCGTTGCTTTTCTCAGTTTTAAATGGGAGTCATTTGGGATTTTCAGTTCCTTATGTTTAGCTTCGTGTTTGCATTTTACTTTACTTTGTTTTCACAACATTTCGAGGGAAAAATTGTACGTTTTTCTCCACTTTTGCTGCCAGCTACTTCGCAGATCGTGAATGTACATCCAGAACAGGATTAGAAAACTTTAAACTATTACAAAATTCACATTTGGAAAGTCAAGCGCCAAAGTTTTTGAAAACTTTTGGAGTTGTTTTTGTAGCTTCAGGGAACGTCTACGTGAACTGAAACATCGCGTTAATACGATACCTAAATGGTTCATTCAACTGTATATTTAAGGACTTTTTTATATTAAGTATTAGTTCCAGCTTCTCTAATGTGAGAATTTGTCATTTTATTTATTCATTAAGCTAAATATTCTTAGGTTTTTAAAGGCATCATTTGTAGAATTATTGCAAAGAAGAAATCCATAAACCGTCTCTAAATCACAGAACCTGCCTGAAAATCGTCACATTTTCTGCTTTTCTTCACTTCCACAGGGACATTTATGTGAACACTTTATCACAAACAGGAGCTGCTGAGGGAGAATTCGACACCTTTTTTTAAAATTTTTTTAAAAAATAAAAATCTGCACAATTTTAGAGTGAAATCAGAAAACAGCAGGAACCTCCTGCAGCCGACGTTCCAACTGCACATCAGTGAAGCTTCAGTTTGTTTCTGTGACTTTAAAACACAGAGTGGATTTAAAACCCAGTGGGAGCAGCGAGTTCACAGAAAAGCAGGATTTCAGCTGTAATTATCACTGAAGGTGAGAAATTAGTCACATCTGAGCTAAAAATCAGCGAGGAGGTCGGATCAAGCAGGAGAAGTGAGTCCTGGCTGAAGAGAAGCATAGAACGTCAGTTAGATGAAATAAAATGAGAAAAAATCTCAATTAAATCAGCAGCTCGAAATTACAAACACAGATTCTTGAGTGGAAAATGAGTGTTTATTCCAATTAAAACTAGTGAAATGTGCCAATCTGCAATCAGCATCCTTCATCCTTCTATTCTCAGATGCATCATGAGTCTGTATCTTGGCTCCTGGATGCACTAAAAGAGGTTTTCAGCTGCACAGATTGTAATTTTGCCGTTTCATTGGACTGGTTGTCGTCCTGCCTTCAGGCCTGCAGCAGATTTATTTGTTCTTCGAGTCGCTCAGATGATCGGCTGCATCCAGACACCAAATATTTCCTCTTTATTCCATCTTTAGTTAGAGAGAACTGAAAACGAAGGCAGCAGGTTTCCAGATTTTGCAGCTTGAGATGAGGGTGAGGAAGAGGGTGAGGAAGAGGGTGAGGATGGGAGGTGTTGCACAACCTTGCAATGGAAAGCATGCATGGATGTAAATAAAGTGATTCTGCAGGTGGTGATTGTTGCATGTTTTCACCTCAACTCTTCAATCTGAGCTGCAGAATTTTGAGCTTGGTGTTAAAATTTTGTCCATATGAGCTCGATAAAATACAACCATGCCTCTAAAATCCTCCTGTCAACGTCTCCGACTGCAGATAATTCAGTTACTCTCCGACATTTCGCATCAGACGGTGATGCAGCAGAGTGGATCCACTCGCAGCTATTTTCTCTTCTGGCTCGAATTGTAAAACTGTTCTAATTGCACGAGAGCAGCCCGAAGGTTCTCTTAATGCTGACATTATCGGCAGTCAGCAGATTCTGAACCTTTTTATCTACTGCTGTTGAATAAAATAAGCCATCAGCAGCGGCAATTAGCAGCTCAGCAGTAGCTGGAAAAATGAAGAATTTCAGGAAAATGGAGACTTTTAGTATTTACATACACTACCGTTCACAAGTTTAGGATCACCCAGACAATTTCATGTTTTCCATGAAAACTCACACTTTTATTCATGTGCTAACATAATTGCACAAGGGTTTTCTAATCATCAATGAGCCTTTCAGCACCATCAGCTAACACAATGTAGCATTAGAACACAGGAGTGATGGTTGCTGGAAATGTTCCTCTGTACCCCTATGGAGATATTCCATTAAAAATCAGCCGTTTCCAGCTAGAATAGTCATTTTCCACATTAACAATGTCTAGACTGGATTTATCATTCATTTAATGTTATCTTCATTGGCAAAAATGCTTTTCTTTCAAAAATAAGGACATTTCTAACTGCGTAGGAGGAAAATAAATCCTGTTTCTAGTCGCAAAATTAAAAACCAACCTAATTAAACATCTGTGTAGCTGATTAATGTCTTCATTTAACTTCTAAAAAGTGCAAAACCTTTGAAAAATTGCACCAAAGAATTATATCGGCATGCTCCCAAACTTAAAGATAGTCAATTTAAAATGATATTAAACAGACAAAAGCAGCAAATCATTGTCCACATGAGCAGATGTCGAAACCCTGCCACAGCTGTAAATATCTGTATGTTTTACAATGTTTGCATGCATGAGCACATTCTTCCATGTTGTCTGAATGGAACGTTCGATTGTGGCTGCATCGGTGACTCTGGTCTGTTTGTTGACCATCATGACTTTAAAAGACACTGGGTTTTGTTTCTCTGTGGTGCATTTATTAACGCTGAAACAGCCTTGTGCATCATGGTTCTCATCAGATTGCCATCAAGTTGGATTTGTTGCAGAAGTGTTCCTGTTTTTGACCTCTTTTTGGCCATTTTACTAGAAAGTGACCTCATTTTGACCTCTGAAAGGAGTGTGATGAAACTACATGATGGTAAATTGTGGAACGCAAACAGGATTTAAAGTTTTGTTCTTGATCTTAGGGTTTGGCTATGGTGTCACAGAACTAGTTTCTTAGATGTGTTGTCGGTCATGTTGGAAATAGCATGTGTTTGATAGCTGTTTTACATTTTTCAACGATCTCTCCATGGAATCATTGATAGTATTTAATTGGACTGACAGACTTGACGTTGCGGAGGATGGAGTTTGATGCAGGGTTCGCTAAATGAAGCCTTGGGACCCTCGATGCGTTCAGCTGATGATATAGAAAATATGTAAATATTTAGTAAAGCTTGGTCCTAATTAACTACCCAGTCTGTTTACACTGAAGGTACTGTAGCTAATAGAACACAGATGAGAAAAATTATCGTTCTATTGGTATTTGTGGACTCCAGCTCATCTTAAATAAGTGATGGCTGGCTGGAGTCTGTTAAACACCACAGAAGTCTTTGTCATGGTGCCCCTTTACTAGCTAAGCTCCCACAATGCTCTCTGCTGTAGTCTGAGTGACTGGTCTCTACAGTATGAAACAATAAGAGGAACTATAGCTAATTTACAATACTTTTTCTGACATACATGTGAAAAACATGTCTAAATGTGGTTTTAAGTTTTGTTGAACCAGCTAGCACAAAGACAGTCTGGATATGTTGAACTTGCTTTCTATTACAGCCTTCAGCTCACATTAACTCTTGGTGTGAAAACGGATTTATTAGTACGATACAAATATAAACAACCAAACGCAGGTGTGTGTTACATACAAATACGTTGTGTTTACATTAAAGTAGCTGCTGCCATTTTCATGTTTGAGCTAAGCTAGCTGCTAATGTTGTCTTCTTTAGGGTGAGGTAGAACTAAATGTTGTTTTGTTCTGACTAAAATAGCAGCTAACGTCTTTTTATATGCCATCATAGCAGCTAGCGGCATTTTGCTTAGGCTAACGTTACTGGTAGCGTTGTCTTTTTGAGATGAAGAAGCTTCTAGTATTAGTTTGGTTAGGTTTAAGTAGCCACAAAAATTTTGTTTACGCTAAACTATCTGCTAAAGTAGAAACTTTTGCCATTTTGGTTTGGCTAAAAGTGCTGCTAACTTCATTTTGTTTAGGCTAATATAGTAGGTAGCATTATTTTATTTGGGTTAACTTAACAGCCAGTGTTATCTTGTTCAGGCTAAGAAGCTTCTACTGTTATTTTGTTTTGGTTACAGTTAGGAGTTAGTGCCTAATGTTGTAGTGTTTAGGCTAAAGAAGTGCTTATGTTGTTGTGTTTAGGCAACAGTAGCTTATTTAGTTTTAGCTAAAGTTGGAGGATAGTGACTAAAGTTGTCTTGTTCAGTCTACAGAAGCTGCTAATGTTGTTGTGCCTAGGCTAACATAGCTAAATTTGTTGTTTTGGCTAATGTAGCATCTGTGATTATGTTTAGGCTAAAGTAGCTGCTATCACTGTCTTGTTTCTGCTGAAGTAACTTCTAACAATTTTTTTAGGCTAAAGTAGCTAGTAGGAGCTAATGTTATCTTGGTAGGGTTATAATAGCTAATGTCTTGTTTAGGTTAAGTGGCTTCTGTTATTTTGTTTAGGTTAATGTGGAAGGTTATTAGCTTCTACTGATTTTTTGTTTTGGTTAAAGCGAGGCATAGTGGTTAATGTTGAATTATTCAGGCTAAAGAAGCTGCTAACTTCATTTTGCTTAGGGTGAATTTATCTTGTTTAGGTAAACAAAACAGGTACGTTGACTGGTTTGGCCTAAATACCTTCCAACATTATTTTGTTTTGTTTAAAGTAGAAGCTTAGTGGCTAACATTGGGCTAAAGAAGCTCTTTATGCTGTTGTGTTGTGCTAACTTTTCTTATCAGCTGATGTAACAGGCATATATGTTTATTTAAGGTCAGTAGTTTCATACGGAAATTGACAGTCATGACAGAGACGTCTTTGGTCTGACTCGGTGAGACGCCTTCACCTCCAAACCAACCAGTTTACATAAATGGAGCAGGTGAAGCTGATTTCTGGTCTCAGGTGTTTGTCAGTGTCAGCTCTGAGTTGACCTGAAGCCGATATCCTGACACCGTTTGCTTTCTACAAGATTGGTTCATGTCGAGGCGGGTGTGTTGGTGACGCCATGACTCCCAAAGGAGCGTCCAACAGCTGTAACCTAAAGGAGCTGCCATCTTTGGAAGTGTAGAGTATCTCACAAACTGCCAGAGCGGTCGGAGGGGGGCAAACAGCCGAGGGCTCGGCCGGAGTTATTTTGAAATCCCTCTGTGCTACCAGCCGCCCTCCCTCCCTCTGAGCTGCTGTCTTTTCCTGTCCTTCCTGGTGTCAGTGTTTGCTGCCTCTCTCCCTCTGTGATTGATCTGTCTTCCTCTGGCTCTCTGGAATTCCATTGAGGAACTCTTGGGATTGTTGGAATTCCAGCCGGAGTGCATGTGTGGGTTAGCAGCTGGCACCGTGGGCTCATTATCAGCCACCGAGGCTTTCTGCATGCACTGTTTCTGCAGCGCCGACGGCCCCGCAGAGCCTCCTGTCAGCATTATTTTCCATTTCCACGCCAACGAGCTGCCATGCATGCACGGCAAGGCTGGTTGCGTGCTCACATCGGGTGTGGCAGAAACTGCGAGCATTGTCTCCCTCAGCTGTCACTTCTTGAGAAGGGAGATAACTGCACACGATAGAGCGAAGCCAGTCACTCAGCTTCCTTGTTCTCGCTGGTTTCACTGGGAACAAGGAGTGTCCCGGCTCCATCTCCTGCGGCCTCCCTCTGGCATTTCACCGCATACTTGAGCTCATGTGCTGCAAATCACTGGGAATGATATGTACTGCTGCTTTTAATTAACCCACACTGCCTACCACGGAGTGTGCAAGTTTGATACTGAGCTCAGCAAGAATAAAGGAAGGAATTGTACATCTGAGTTATGCAACATAATCTGGAGAAAGTCTGAAATGGGATATTTTTAGATTACTCACCATGTTCCCTTGTCTACACAGAAAAAAAACTTTAAGTAGTGCATTGAAGTGCAGCCTGGAGGTACTAGTACTTGCAGGTTATACTTCTACTCTTCTCCTTTCTAGATGGAAATATTGTACTTCTTATGCAACCATCTTACAGCTGTTGTAAAAAGGAATGTTTCAGTACCTGAACTCCAGAAATGCCACAGTTCTCAAAACCAAATTCAATACTTGAAAACATAAATGAATGCATTTCATCCAACTCTTTTCTCATTAAAGTGCTGCACACACAATATGTATTTTGACACTGAACAGATTCTGTGCACACATCTGGACTTGTCCATTGGCAGCTCTTTCTGAACTTTTTTGTTTAGGCTAAAGTAGCTGCTAAGGCCAACTTGTTAAGCTAAATTAGCTGTTAACATTATTTTGTGTAGGCTTTGGATAAAAGTGTCCACTAAATGAAAATGAAATTGCTAAAAAAAACTGCAAATGTCTTTTTTCAGCTAAAATGTTAGATAATGTTGTTTATGTGAAATTAGCTGCTTGTGTTGTTTTGTTTTGGCTAAAGTAGCGGCTAATGTTATATTGTGCAGGCTAAAGAAGCTGCTAAAGTTGTGTTTCTAGCCTGAAGAAGTGGCAAATGATGGCTTTTGTGGCTAAAACGGCACATAATGTTATCTTATTCAGGCCAACATAGCTGCTTAAGATGTCTTGTTTAGACAGAAGTACGAAAGTTATTTTATTTTGGTTAAACTAGCTGCTGATGTTGTCTATCTAGGCTAAAGAAGCAGCCAATGTTGGCTTTTTAAAGCTTAACTAGCAACTGATGCAACCTTGTTCAACTGCTACAGATGACTTGTTTGGACTAAAGTTGTGGCTAATTTTAGTTGTTTTCATGTAAAATTGCTGCTAACGTTTTCTTCTTTAGGGTAAAGTCGTGACTATTGATGTTTTGATTATGCTAAAGCAGCTGCTAATGTCATTTTTTTTAAGTTCATGTAGCTGCTAATCTTGTTTTGTTTAAGCCAAAAATAGTTACAAGCTCCATTTTGTTTGGGCTAAAGTAGCAGCTAACATCCTGTTAGCTATCATCACAACTCACATTGTCTTGCTTAGATTTAACATAGCTGCTAACATTGTCATGTTTAGGATAAAGTAGGTTTTAATATGGCTTTGCTTAGGCTAAAGTACCTTCAAATATTATTTTGTTTCGGCCAAAGTAACTGCTTACGTTTTGTTTTTGCTGCTGATTTGTTTTGTTTAGGCTAAAGTAGTAACGTTTGCTATTTTGATTTGGCTGAAAAAGCTGCAAACTTTATTTTGTTTTGGCTAATGTAGGAGCTAACGTTATTTAGTTTAGGTTAAAATAACAGTCAATGTATTGTTCAGGCTAAGTAGCTTCTACTGTTATTTTGTTTTGGTTAAAGTTGGGACCTTAGTGGCCAACGTTGAATTATTCAGGCTAAAAAAGCTACTAGTGCTGGTGTGTTTAGGTTAACATAGCTAAAGTTATGTTGTTTAGGCTAATGTAGCATCTAATGTTATAATGTTTAGACTAAAGTAGCTGCTCAGGTCATCTTGTTTCTGTTAGAGTAAGTTCTAACAGTATTTCGTTTAGGCTAAAGTAGCTGTTTGCATTTTGTTGTGGTTAAAATAGCTGCAAATGTGTTTTGTTGAGGCTAAAGTGGTAACTTTTGCTATTTCAGCTTGGTTAAAAGTGCTGCTAACTTTATTTTGTTTAGGCTAATGTAGGCACTAATGTTATTTTGTATGGTTAATATAATCGCTAATGTTGTCTTGTTTAGGTCAAGTGGCTTCTGTTATTTTGTTTAGGCTATTGTGGAAGTATTGTTAGCTTCTACTGGTTTTTTGCTTTGGTTAAAGCGGGGGGGCAAAGTGGTTAATGTTGAATTGTTCAGGCTAAAGAAACTGCTAATGTTGTTGCTTTTAGGCTAACATACCTAAAGTTGTGCTGTCAAGGTTTGCATAGCAGCAAAAGTTGTCTTGTTTAGGCTATTGTAGCATCTAATCTAGCTCATTTAGCCTCAGTACCTCAGTCTGTTTGTTTGTACCAGAGTCTTGTTTGAAAAATAGCTGATGTTGAAACAGATCAATTTGATTGATTTTAACAAGGATTGTGGAATTTCAGTGGTTTTGGCGCCGACGACCAAACGTCTGTCAGTGTGACACCTTTAGGAGTAAATTTAGGATCTGAACACTTCTTCTATCGTTGCTTCATATTGTGATCCAAAGCAGAGCACACGCATCCTCCCGGCCTCAGATGTTACATAATCCTCGGCCCTGCGACCCTCCACCTCCTCTCGGCTTCGTTCCTGCACCTCTGTTCACTCTTTTCGCTCGTCATCACTTGTCAGGTTCTGAACGATGTTTCCTGCAAACGCTGCATCCCAGACATGTCGTACATGTGGCACTTTGCATTCAGATCAGCCCTTTTTACTGCGTTGTGCATGAAAATATGCGTGCAGAGGTTTGGAGAATAAATCTGAAGTCTAGTCTCATGATCTGGCTGCAGCTGTGAGGCATTTCTCAGCGTCGGACTGGTGGAGAAGCAGAAAGGATGCTGCCGCCTCGCTGCAACCACACTGAGCCTCTTGTTCCGACATTGTTTGAGGTCAATCATCTGACAGACTTCCAGGTCTGGTTAATGACAGCACTGGTCCTTCCGTTCACCACATGTGGAACTTGTTACTTCTGCTACCGAGGTTTTGCTTTCACCTCTGAAATCAGCTGCAACAAGCACCAATTAATCCGGGCTCAGCCATTAACGGAGTGTAATGTGCTCTTTTAACTTTCTTTTATCACACTTAAATCACTAAATAGACTAAATGACTAATTAATGATCTGCCCAGTGAGATGAGAAAAGCTTCTTCCTTCTAATGGTTGTGTTGCTCTAAAGCCTCTCTTTTTGCAGCCTTGTGAAGAAAAGCACATTTCAAATTAACTTTTTTATAATTATAATTTACATTAATTAGACATAAATTAATTCATTCAATTAGTTAAACAGAAGCTGCTAATTGAATTGCAATCGTCTGAGGCCTGTCAGCTTTCACTGTTTGTTTTTCTCTCAGTTTCAAGTCATTCTAACAGCAGGAACTGGAGTTTTCAGTACGTGTTGCAGGTTAGCAGCTGTGTTTTCATATCCAGCTGTCCACAAATACTGAATTCTCTCCCTCACATTAATACGATTTTTGCTGTTTCCTGAAAGAGATTCATCCTCGCCTGTGCAGCTCTGCAGGTCGACGTGAACTCTGTGAACCTGGAGCTGTTTCTGTGTGTTTTCTTTGTTCCCGTCACGTTTTTACTCACCGTGGGCTCATTTTTCACTGCATTATAAAGTCCTGCACCTCTGTGGAAACGGAGCAATCATGACTAGAAAGAGAGAGAACTCAAAACAGACTCTGCTCAGCATTTCTAGAAAGATGTTTCACGATGCTGAATGTATCTCCAACAACTTGCTCCTCTGTTCACTGTTTTTAAGCCATGCTGCTTTTATTTTATTGATCCGGTAGGTTTGATTTTCCTCTCAGTCTCTCTGTGGAAACACTGTTTTCATCTGAAAACTCTGCATCACATCTGAGTCAGCTATGGCTTCTCAGTTGTGCCGAGGAGCTTTTTACAGCGACTGGTCAGTGCAAGCAATTTCTTTTTGGCAAATTTTTAAATGCGACATATGGAACAAGAAAAGCACTCAGAGAGCTCAGTACTCCGACAATGCAGCCATTTAATATAGATGTACCAAAGAACAAAATGAACTTGCGCTGACCACAGGCGGGTGTTATGCATGTGAACGTTATGTACGTATACTGAATCACGTGACCTAAATATGTAGCAGGCGGCGGGAACTGATGGGACTCAGAAACACCCCCACAATTTAATCAATTGTTCCTTGTATCATTTCTGACAGATAAGTCCGCAGCGGTGGACTTTTAGTAGTATCACAATCATGTGATCGTCACATGTTGTCATAGTTACAGTGATGTCGTGCCACTATCTCGCAATGATACAGAAATCTTTAACAAATCTGTGGATTCAGACTATAAGTTGCATCACTGCCAAAATCTAATCACTTGGTCTTTGTATCATTTCTGACCTTCCCTGAAAATTTCATCCAAACTCGTTAGTCCGTTTTTGAGTAATGTTGCGAACAGACAGACAGACAGACAAACGTATGCTGATAGTCACATAACTCCATCATTCCTTGGCGGAGCAATAAAGTGATTTTGCTAAATTATTAAAATTTAAAGTCTAGATTTGTTTAATTTTCCAGATGGGACAACACACAACCTATGACACGTTCAGGGACCATCAAAAAGTTGAAAATCTGATGATTTTTCCGTCTTTTCAGTTTCTTACTGTGATTAGTGGTGCTGTTTTGGCCATTTTTATAAAAAAAATAACAGGTTGATATGGTGAACTCGGTTTGGTTTAAGTGCTGGACAGAGATACAGGAATTAGACTGGACTTATAAATCAGACCATTAACTGTAAGAAAAGAAAACAAACACAAAGGAAACCTTATTAAGATATTAATATAAATCATAGCTGTTTGCTGAAACATCACTGTCAGATTTCACCTTTGCTTTTATTGTCTTGTGAGCACACAGAGCGCTAGCAAGCTAAAAAACTGACCTCATCTCTTATTAGTGAAGTTTGAATTTATTATTCACATCCAGAACTACAGTTTAAATGTACTTCGGATTTTGCTTTTTGTTTTTAAACATGCAATTAATTTGTAAATACGATTTATGTACATTTGTGTGCAAAATAGTTTTATTTTTCCCACTTTATCTGCTGCTCACCGTTCGTTAGCACCATCTTGTGGGCATTTTTGGAAATATTACAGTGAATTCATAACCAGCATGGCTCGTACGCTTCCTCCTAAAATACACTCACTGAGCACTTTGTTTCAAACGCTTCTGCAGTCTAAAACTACAAATATTTTCCCTTAATTTGTCCCATGTTTTTGGACAAAATATTACAAACAGTCCTCTAGCTACCTCAGATATATACGCAAAATCAAAAATTCATGTTGTACAACAAAAATGGAAAATATTGAAGCTTTCTTACAGTAGAATTTATATGAGAGATTTTACCATTTCTAAAAAAGTGCTCAGTGAGTGTTTATATTCCAAAAATGTTGTACAAAACATTTAGGCTTCACTGAATTATTGACATGATTATACATTAATTTATTATGTTTAATTTTATGGAAAATAGTGAAAAAATAACCATCACAGCTTCTATTTTCACTTTAATTTACAGTGATTTTAAAGAACAAAGCAGAAATTCCTCACATCCAGTCGACTACTTATGTCAACACTTCACTTGAATAATAAAAACAATAATTTAGATTTAATTTAAATTGAGATTTAACAGTAGTTTACGTACAGTAGCAGCAAAATCACTAAGCTAGCTACGTTTAGCAGGAGCTCAGCTGGTTTTTCTTGTACTTTATGAGCTGATTTAGCTGCTGCCTTATTTAATTATGTAGAATAATCATCAAAATAAATATTTATAATATAAACTTTATTCAATTTAGTTGGTAATTTGACAAATCCTTGTTATAAAACATGGCTCTTGTGGACCACAGCACAACGTAATGCACAGCTGTGACCACGCGTAGGACAAGCTTTAAATCTGCGTAACTTGGTCGACATGAATGTGATTCATTTGAGATTTTTTTTTACAATTAATATTTTAGCAGAGCTGCAAAGTTCCTGCTCAGGATTAATGTTCGAGCCAAACCGGCCTGTTGCTGCACATTAAAAACAGCTAAAGCGGCCTAATTGGAGGACTTTTGCAGATTCAGTGCAGGTGTTGTCCCTCTGAGTGTTTTCCAGTGTCCAGTGTTCTCACTGCGCTCGTTTCCAGTTTCTATTGTTGTCTGTGTAAATGCATGTAGGAGGGGCTCAAACTGACATTTTAGTGCAACAAAGCTGCTTTGGAAAGTGGAGACCAGGAGGCCGGCGGCAAGAGGCCACCGGTGGAGGGCTGCATAGCACAGCAGTCACACCCAGCGCTGTTTGCACAAACCAGGACACACTGCAGCCAGAGTGTGTGTGAGTGTGTGTGTGTGTGTGTGTGTGTGTGTTGTGTGTGTGTGTGTGTGTGATCAGCCTTTAGGAAAGCTTTTTAAGCGACAGATCTGTCCGTACCGACTTATCTTTGCAGTTTCTCTCGTGACAGCAGTGTGAGAAATTCCAGTTATTCCCCCGCAGCGCCGCTGCTCGTCTTTTGAAGAGACACACCTTGAGTTTGGCTTTAAATAGCTGCTGTGACATCAGAGGGCAGTGGGATTTGTGGTTACCTTAAATGTTGCTGTAAAGCATCAGCTGCTCAGAGCGTGAAACATGTTTACAGCCCCTCGCAGGGTAATAAAGAGGCTGCGACTGATCTGCACGGCTTCTGCGCCTCACCTGCATGAATGGTTACTGCATAAACTCAGATTTATTTCAATTTGTCTGCTTTTATTTAATTTGATTATTGACTCATGTTACAAAAAAATGCATCACTGAAGTTGAATATACAGTTAATCAAACTCTGGGCCAAGTAATAAACATACAGACGCCTCAAGCAAGTCACTATTATAACATCTGACGACCAACATTTATCATCAGTATTAACACATCTGACAGTTAATTTAATTAATAATTGTTTCATTGTTCAGTGTGTAAATGTACAAATTCTCTAGAAAGACCTGGTAATGTTTCCCAGGACCTAAGAAAACATTTAGATTTATTTTTTTATCCAGCTAGCAGTCAGAAATTCAAAGATGCTGAGTTTACTATCATAGAAAACCACAAAAAATTGTAAATATTCACAAGATTAATACATCAACAATACATTTACAAATGAGATTAGCACCAGTTTTAACCCCAAATCACATCAGCTACGCTAGCTACCTTTAGCAGGGGTTTAGCTGCTCTTGTCTTCTACTTTATGAACTGATTTAGCTGCTGCCTTGTTCAATTATGTAGAATATCAAACTTAATCATTAGGTTGCCTCATTAAAATTGACGTTTTTCATTTGGAAATAGAAAATCACAGTGACAGCAAAATTTTATCTAAATCTAGCTAAAGTTAGTTTTCGCATCAGCTAAGGCTAGCTCAAACTATATCAGCAGCTAGTTTTCCCTTGATGGGGCTCTATGACTTTACCTATGTAGTTAGCATTTTCTATGACTTTATTTGTGTATTTAGCATCTTCTGTGACTTTAGCTGAATAGTTAGCTGTCTTTCCATGAATTTAGCTGTGCAGTTAGCCATCTCTTTATGACGTAAACTGTCTGTTCACCATCCTCGTTCACTTTAGCTGTGTAGTTAGCATCTCCTATGATGTTAGGTGTGTAATTAGCTGTCCTTCTGTGATTTTAGCTGTGTAGTTAACACATTTTCTGGTTTTGTCTGTGTTATTAGCTGCTTTTGTGAGTTTAGCTGCAGTTAGCCATTTCTCTGTGACTTAAACTGTCTGGTTACTGTCCTCTTTGATTTTAGTTATGTAGTTAGGATCTTCTGTGACTTTAGCTGGCCATTAGCTTCTTCTATGACTAGTTGTGCTGTTGTGCTTCTTCTGTTACTTTAGCTGTGTGGTTAGCTGTCTTTCTATGACTTTAGCTGTGTAGTTAGCCGTCTCTCTATGACTTAAATGATCTAGTTACCATCCTTCTTGACTTTAGCTATGTAGTTAGCATCTGCTATGATTTTAGTTGTGCTGTTAGCTTCTTCTATTACTTTAGCTGCGTAGTTAGCATCTTCTATGATTTTAGCTGTGTAGTTAGAATCTTCTGTGACTTTAGGTATGTAATTAACTGTCTTTCTGTGATTTAAGCTGTGTAGTTAGCACATTTCCTGGCTTTTGCGGTGTAGTTAGCTGCTTTTGTGAGTTTCGCTGCAGTTAGACGTCTGTCTGTTTTTTTAAACTGTCTGACTGTAGCTGTGTAGTTACCATTGTGTTTGACTCAAGTTATGTACATAGCATCTTCCATGACTTTAGCTATGTTTTAGCTCCTTCAATGACTTTAGTTGTGTAATTAGCTTTCCTTCTGTGATTTCAGCTATGTAGCTAGCATATTTTACGACTTTAGCAGTATCGTGAAATGCTGACTTGAGTTTAGCTGCAGTTGACCATCTTTCTATGACTTTATCTGAGCTCTTAGCACATTTTATCACTAATGTTGTGTAGTTGGTGTCTCTCTATGACTTTAACTGTGTGGTTTATTACTATTTGACATTAGCTGTGAAAGTGACTTTCTAGAAGTACGCACTGAATTCTGGCTCATTACAGCAACTTATTAATCTTTTTCCTCTGAAATGATACATTTCTATGGCTCAGTATTTTTACATACTGAAAATCCATATATTGCTACTTTGTTTGGCTTGTAAGGAGCAGTATTAGGGCTCAGTAAAGGCCCAATTTTTGCTCCGGGTTCCTTCAGGAGGCTAATCCGGCCTTGAGCAAACTGGGCTGAGCTGCTGTAGCCGGTGTGAGGAGGCTGGAACCAGATTTAACCTGTAAACAGTCGCTGAGGTTAAGGAGGTGTCAGTGCAGAACCTCCACATGGAGCGAGCACACTTTGACCATCCGACCTCCTCCTGTTCTTCTGCTTCTTCGTCCTGTTGCTCTAAGTGCCTGTTTCATTCAGTTAGGATCTGGAGTCAATCACTGTGTCCAACCGTGAGTATGGATGATGATGCTGTGGATGTAATGTGTATGAAATTGTAGTTTCTGTACCCTGGGGGTGATGACTGCAGGGCGTTTGAGTTATTTTACATCAGATCATCAGGGTTTTGATTTGTCATCTTGCACAGTTCAGATACATGTATGCAGTTGCTCAGCGCAGCTCTAAATGTTGCTATAGTATGAGTGACGTTTCGATAAATGGATCGAAAATTCCATCTAATCAGGTCTGCAGCTTGTTCCCTCTGTTGATCCACTGATGTCTCATCCAGAGCCCTGTTAACAAGTTAAGTAGTCCTTCATCTCATGGTGCTCTGCTGCTCTGAAACCGTCCTCTGGAGTCTCATCGGCCGACTCTCAGAATCAAATATTACACAAGTTTGCACAGAGAGGCTGCTTTCAACAGTTAAACAGCAGATATTGGATGAATCATTTTTTTAGCAGCAGTTTGTGGTTCCAGCTTCTCAACTGTGAGACAATGTTCTGCTTTTCTCTGCTTCATATCAGCGACAATGGAATATGTTTGAGTTGTGAATTGTCGTTGTCAGCAGCTATCATTCCCTTGCTGGAGCTCTATGGCTTTACCTATGTAGTTAGCATCTTCTATGACTTCAGCTGCAGACATAGCGGTCTTTCTTTGACTTTAGCTGTGTAGTTCGCATCTTCTATAACTTTAACTGTGGAGTTAGCTCTCTATTTCTATGGCTCTCGCAGCACCATTAGCTTCTCCTATAACTTTAGCTGTGTAGTTAATATCTTCTTTGACCTTAGTTTTGTAGTTAGCTGTCAGACTACATCTTTAGCTGTGTACTTAGCATCTTGTAGGACTTTAGCGGTGTAATTAGCATCTTCTTTCACTTTAATATGTAGTTACCTGTCTCATTACGACTTTAGCTGTGTTCTTGGCTGTCTGTCTTTGTATTTAGCTTTGCTATTAGCTTCTTCTATGACTTTAGCTGTGTAGTTTGCATCTTCTATAACTTTAGCTGTGTAGTTAGCTCTCTTTTTCTATGACTTTCACGGCACCCTTAGCTTCTTCTACGACTTTAGTTGTGTAGTTAACGTCTGCTTTGACCTTAGTTATGTAGTTAGCTGTCAGACTCTATCTGTAGCTGTGTACATAGCATCTTCCAGGACTTTAGCTGTGTAGTTAGCATCTTGTAGGACTTTAGCGGTGTAGTTAGCATCTTCTGTGACTTTAATATGTAGTTAGTTGTCTCTTAATGACTTCAACTCTGTTCTTGGCTGTCTATCTTTGTATTTAGCTATGCGGTTAGCTTCTTTTACGACTTTACCTTTAGGTATGTAGTTAGCTGTCCTGTGAAGTTGTGCTGTGTAGTTAACGAATTTTCTGGCTCCAGCAGTGTAGTTATGTGCTTAGTCTCATCAGTAGACTCTCATCGGTCGACTCTCGGAATTAGGGCTGGGCGATAAATCGATTTTATTGATTAATTCGATTTTGTACTTAATGTCTATTTGTTTTAATGAAAATCGATTTTCTCATCAACATCCGCCACCAACGCCTTCACGCTGGGCTCCCGTAGTTCAGAGTGCGCGCCCCCCTCCCCCCCGCGCTTGATACACAAACAACATGGCGGCGAGCCGCGCAGATCTAAAGGCACGTGTCCACTAGATGCGATTTTCCCGCACGGCAATGCACCGCATCTGAAAATCGCACGGACGGCGGGCGGTCACTAGTGGATCACAACATGGTCACATGACAGCGCTGAGCAACAGCGGGCCGCTACGTGGTCACGTGACCGAGCTTTCAGCTGTACAGTCCGGCAGACAAGTCGGATAAATACAGCGGCTCGGCCGCAAACTTTCCCTTTTATTTCAAAAACACGTCAGCGAAAAGTATTTCTGAAAGCATTTGCGGCGAGAAATAATCTGCAGCAGCTGAATCTGTCCTGGTTTTAGGTCACGATGCCTAGTTTAGAAGTTTGAGGACAGTTTCACGATGTGTGGAATCTCCGCACGCGGCATCCAATTTGCATAAAGTAGAAGTCCAATCTACTTTATGCAAATGAGCTGCGGCCCTCTCCAGGTAAACACACCGGATCGCAGCGGGAAACGCACCGCAACCAGACCAGCATGCCACATGCGGGGCATTTCCAGCTGCGATCCGGTGTGTTTACCTGGAGAGGGCTGCAGCTCATTTGCATTAAGTAGACTGGACTCCGATGTGAGGAGATTAGGTAGGGGGTAAAAAAAAAATCGGATAAATCGTGAATCGGGATTTTTTGTGAAAAAATCTGAGATTATTTTTTTAGGCCATATCGCCCAGCCCTACTCAGAATCAAATATTAGACAAGTTTGCGCAGAGAGGCTGGTTTCAACAGTTAAACAGCAGATATTGGATGAATCATTTTTTAGCAGCAGTTTGTGGTTCCAGCTTCTCAACTGTGAGACACTGTTCTGCTTTTCTCTGCTTCATATCAGCAATGACTGAGTGTGTTTGAGTTGTGAATGGTCGCTTTGGGAAACATGCGATGATCATTTTACTGTGATAATAACAATTTATGGATAATTTAACAATGAAAATTGACATTAATTGCAGCATCTTCAGGAAATACTTGGCTTTGCCGTGCCTTATCAAATACCGTACAAACATTGAGTTCATTAGGCATAAAATCTGCCAGATCTCGGGCTGCAATTAACAATTACATCAGTTATTCTGCAGATTATTGTCTTAACTGTCCATGAAACATTGAGAAGTAGTGTCTAAATCTGTCTAAAGCTGAAAGATATTCAGTTACTAACATAAAAAAATAAGAAAGTCTGTAAATATTCACTTTTAAGAAGATGAAACAAGTAAAATAATTTGCCGTTTCAGCTCTAAATATAGTAGCAAAATTAAAATGTTCTCCTTTGTGTATGAATATCAATACATTTTTTGCTTTTTTAAAAAGTTTAAATTGTTTTATTGTTGAAAACTCTTTACTCAGTGTTGAATTTGAGTCCATTTAAATGCTACTTAACCCCAACTGTGACTGGTTTTAGGGATAACAATAAATATTATGCGACAAATTGAATAATTGCTTCAACTGAAATCAAATATTTTGTCCATGAAACATTGAGAAATAGTGTCTAAATCTGTGTAAAGTTTAAAGATATTCAGTTACTAACCAAAAAAAATAAGAAAGTCTGTAAATATTCACATTTGAGAAGATGAAACAAGTCAGATAATTAGTCAATTCAGCTCTAAATAAAGTAGCAAATTAAAAAGTTCACCTTTTTGTATAAATATCAATATATTTCTTGCTTTTTAAAATAATGATATTGTTGAATTTGAGTCCATTTAAATGCTACTTCACTCTCACTTTAACTGGTTTTAGGGATTAACAACAAATAATCTGTGACAAACTGAATAACTGCTTCAACTGAAATCAAATATTTTGTTGTTCCATCTTCTCAAATGTGGAGATTTGTTGCTTTTCTCTATAAGCTTGATACAATCTGAGGTTTTAAACTGAATGTGGGTATATTTCACGAGATAGAAAACAGGATAAAAGTTGTAAAATGAAATTATAAACCAAAATAAACAACCATCCATCCATTTTCTTGTGCTGAGTGGAAGAGAAAAAGGCTGATTAAGCTCCAGACGTTGGAGACACTGATGGAAAACTTTGTAGAGAAGTCGATCCCAAACCAAAATGAGTGAATGAATTATTCAGAAATACACTGATATGATGAATGTTGGTGTAAAATTTAACCGGGAACTGATTATTGATCTAATAACCACCAGACATTTGAAGCTTCCAGGGTCTTAAAAGTGAGAATTTGCTTCTTTTCTTGATGTTTACACTGGAATCAGTATTTTTATTGCACTTTTACACACTAATCGAGAAGATAATTAACTGAATAATGAAAAATAAGGACAAGTTGCAGCCCTTATACACACACAAATACTCAAACTTAGTAAATACGTCAACATAAATAATTATTGTTGACATAATAACAGTCTACATAGAAAGTTGCATGTTTTTATATGCATTGTGTCAGTGATTTATCCTGTTTTGAGTCTGACTGTAGTGATGTTTTTCAGGTAAGAGGAAGCCGGTGCTCAAGCTCCCCCAGGAGGTGTTTGAGCAGCGAACTCCTGCACCAGTGTGAGTTTTATTAATCTCATCCAACCTTAAATTCTGCTGCAGTTCTTCATTGTTCCTGTTTTATCTGATCGCTTTTAAACCAAATCAGAATGCTGACTGTGTGAGATGAAAATCCAGCAAGCAGGAGGAGAAAGTTCTGCAGATATCATCATGTCTGAGCTCTCACTCACTCAGTTGTCTTTAAGAGGCTTTAACAGCAAATACATGTTTATTTCTTTGTCTTTCTCATCATATTAGTGATATTTGCACATTTTCAATTAGTTAAAATTGCCTACAGAATTATTTGTATGTTTTTCCTCTTATTTTTTTGTTCACTTTTAGCTCAGAGTTATTCTTAAAAAAAGGTTTTATGTCATTTTATTTTTTTAATTAAATGTTTTACATTATTTGTAACAGTGCTTGTTATTGTAGTTTCTATTTATTTTAATTCTATTTTTATCATGTTGCTTCATAGGTAAGTTAGGTAGATTGTTTTATAGGTTTTTATATTTATACATTGTCTTTATTTATTTAGTTTAAATTCTGTTGTTAGTTTTTTTGTATTTATTTATAGTTATATTTTTATATTATCATTTTATCTATGTAATTTATGTTTGTTTTTAGTTTAAGTAGTTTTATTTAAATATAAAGGGTAACTGATATGCACTTAAATATTTACTTTATTCATTTACCTACTTATTCCATTAGTTTTAATAAATTATTAACTACACAATTATATTGTTATAACATATTGTTTTATATGTTTTTTAAAAATATTTTTGTATTTATTTTTAATTATAAAATCGTATTGTATATATGTATTTTTTTGTTTGTTTTTAATTGAATTGGTTTTATTTAAATGTAAAGGGTAACTAGTCTTATTGCGCTTATTTATGTACTTTATTAATTTTCTTACTTATTATATTACTTTTCATTAATTATTAACTATAAAATTATGTTGTTATATCATATTGTTGTATATTTTTTAACATACTAAAATGTGATTATTTTCATTATTTTGTATATGTATTTTGTTTTTTTAATCAAATTAATTTTATTTAAATGTAGAGTCTGCACTTATTCATTTTCTTTGTTAATTTACTTACTTATTCTATTAGTTTTAATTAATAATTAGCTGCAAATCATATTATTATATCAAAGAGTTTTATATATTTTAAAATATTTTTAATGTTATTTAAATGTGATTATTACATTATAAATGATATTTTATGCATATTGTTTTATGCGTATTCATATATTATTTTTAGATAATATTTATTTACTTTTTGTCATTATAATAGATTTTAATTGAATATTTAAATGACATAAATTTAAATGCATGTAATTATAAAATTATGATTTTGTTTTCAAAATAAATCTATTCTTTCTCAGTTTAATGAATACTTTATTTTATGTATTTTTTTATGTTATCTTATCAGTTATTATTATTATTATTATTATACCTCTATTGTAATTGTGTTTGTTTATCACCTGATATTCATCAGTCCAGGATGAGCAGTTTAAGTGAATGAATGTTTACATCCATTCATATTTTAACTTTGTCACGAATTATTTGGTTTCAAGGTTTAAGACTGACTTTACTCTCATAAATTCAACATAAATCCATTCTGTTTAGGTAATTCTGCTATTTAATTTAATTTTTTCGTTGATTTGCAGTTTTTCTTTGATATTTTAAATGTAAAATCCATTTTTTTAGTGGTTTTTATGTAATAAAATGTGTCTGTGTGTTGCAGCCCTCCCAGAGATTTGGATTCTAAAGCTTGTGTAACGATCGGAGAAAAGGTAATTTCAGCTCATTTTTTTTCTCTATTTACTGCCGTCGTTCTACATTTCTTTGTCCCATTCATGTTTTTTCTCTCACCTCTTACATAACTTTGGCCGTTTTTCCTCCTGGCTCTGTTTTTCTGGTCGATCCATTGGTTTGGCTTCATATTGAGTCTGTTCGCTGTAAAGAACAGCCGGCTGAACATTACAGCCGGATTGAACACTTCTGATTGTGGGGAGGCTGGAATGCTCTTTATTGCCCATCAGGCAGTAAAAATATTTATTTTAAACTCATCAAATAAGTGGAATTTTCCACTGGCAGAGCTTCCTGCCTTTTCTCTGCTCCAGTTGGCCACGAGTCAGAGAGAATGTTTTGTTTTTTTTTCCTTCGTGAACGATGTGAAAAATGAAGGAGCTTTAAAACAGAGATGATGAATTCAGTTCTGTCTTCTTCTTGTGTTGGAGCAGAACTTTGAAGTAAAGGCCGATGACCTGGAGCAGATTTGCGAGCTCGGCCGAGGAGCTTATGGAGTCGTGGACAAGATGAGGCACGTGCCCAGCGGACTGATCATGGCCGTGAAGGTGAGTAAAAGAACCAGAGACGCTGCTGAAGGAAGCTGCAGCACATTCATTTGCATCAAAAATAAGATAAATACGCTTCTTTTTTTTCCACATCTTAGAGGTTATTGGTGGTCTAAACTGTCTGTAGCTTAATTAAACTTGTCATTTCTTTTACATTTTTATTTCAACATAAGCCTATGTTATTCCCACAGTGGGGAAATTTGCAGCAGTATATCAGCAAAAGGGAATAACGAAAAGCACTCAGCGAGCGCAGTACTCTGCCAAGGCTGCTCAGTCGTATCATTTCCAAAAAATTTGTGGCAGAAATCATGGCAACACAGAATGTGGCCATTCAGTGTAGATGTACCCACAAGCAAAATGACCTTGCAATGAACACAGGCGTGTGTTATGGATGTGTACATCATGTACGGATACCCAACCGCATGGCCTAAATATGTAGTGGTCGGCGGGAATTGATGGGACTCAAAAACACCCCCACAATTTAATCAATTGTTCCTTGTATAATTTCCAACAGATAAGTCTCGATAAGTCCTCAGTGGTGGATTTGTAATAGGATCACAATCATTTGATCATCAGCAGGCGGCTGATGTTGCGTTCACTTGTTATCATGGTTACAGTGATGCCGTGCCGCTCTCTCGCAATGATACAGAAATTTTTAACAAATTTGTGGATCCAGACTATAAGCTGAATCACTACCAAAATCTAATCACTTGGTCCTTGTGTCATTTCTGACCTTCCCTGGGAATTTAATCCAAATCTGTTTGTCCGTTTTTGAGTAATGTTGCTAACAGACAGACAGACAAATGAACGAACGTACGCCCATTGTTATTCCTTGGTGGAGTAATAAAAGTCAACTATAAACAAGCAATTTTTCGTCAATCACCTTTAATTATTCTAGAATTCTGTGTCCATTTTATTCAACTGCAGTGTTTCCTCTAGGATTTTTTCAACAGCGGCGGGAGCCTTGGCAACGTAAACAAATGACACTTGACTGCAGATTTTCCTTGTACAACCTATTTATTTAAGGGCCAGTTGAAAATGGCCTTTTTAAAGGCTGAATGTTAAAATTAAAAGAAATATATTAGAACAAGCTCATCTGAAAACGCAGTCAGCTGTTATTCATACATGGTGTGTAGATATTAGCTTAATGCTATCAATAGTTTACTCACGTTAGCGACACTGAGTTGGCACTGGGTCCAATTAACTGAAGCTACCGATATGTTACATAACGTTAGCTGGACATCAGTATTTTGCGAACGTCCATTTAACTTGTAAAATCTATTATGAGTTATCTTAAGCAAATAACTTTTCTCCGATAAGTCGTTCCTCTGACTCTCTGACCAGCTGCCTGGGTGCTTGACATGACGTCACTTTCAAGGCCGCGCTCTGGCGAGTGATTAACGTCGTATTAACCGACACTCCCCACCCCCCACTCTCCTTAGCCACCACACACAAACACACACACAAAACAAGAGTAGATACTGAGCAAAGTAGTTATCTGTAGTTTACCTTAGTACTCATGACTACCCGACACAATGCAAGACTGACTGAGACATGCGGCGGTGGAGTGTTTGCGACGATTAAAAAATAAAATATATATATATATATATATTTGAAGGAGTGGCGGCTAGGATTCAGAATGAATGTAGAGGAAACCCTGAACTGTTGTTTTCTTTAGTTGATTTAATTTGTATTACTTCTTTTATTTCATTTTCTCAATCATTTCCTGTTAAGCCCTTGGACTAACGTCTACATTTGATGAGGTACTTTAGAAATAAACTTGATGGAGTTTCATCTTCGCTTCAGAAAGAACCAGCTGAAGTGGTTCAACATCGGATTAAGATGCCTCCAGGTCACCTTCCTTTTCCAGGTTTTCCAGGCAGGACCAACAGGGAGGAGACCCAGAACTCACTAGATGGATCACATATCTCATCTGGCCTGGGAACACCTAGAGATCCACCAGGAAGAGCTGGAAAATGTTGCTTTGGAGATGTGGAACAATCTGCTTTACCTGCTGCCACCAAGACCAAGACTTCTGGATAAACCTGAGGAAATTATTACATACTACTTCTGCTTTTTGAATTCTAAATGTACTCTAGTTGGCGGTAAAACCAAATAAATATAGACTACTGAAGTATTAGAACCACTAAGAGCATGCAAAAGTGAGTTTAAACATGAACGTCTTAAGATTTTTCTTAAAATATTATATGAAGAACACGGGATTTAAAGAAAAAGTCCATTCCAATGTTTTGGCGACGCTACAGCAATGAAACAATCTTATAGCCACCAGGCGTGACTGGAGGAATCATAGGTGTCTTGGTGACCTCCCTCACTAGTTTCTTTCTTGTAACTTCTTCAGAAGACCCATAGGTGTCTTGGTGGCCTCCCTCACTAGTCTCTTTCTTGGAAATTTTTTTGCAGGAGTCACAGGTGTCTTGGTTGCCTCCCCCACTAGTTTCTTTCATTTGTGTTCTTCATAGTTGTCTTGGTGGTCTTTCTCACTATTCTCTTTCTTGTAATTCCTTCAGAGGAGTCATAGGTGTCTTGGTGGCCTCCCTTACCAGTCTCTTTTTTGTAACTCATTCAGAGGAGTCATTGGTGTCTTGGTGGTATCCAAAAGTGAGTCTAAACATGAATGCCTTGAGATTTTTCTTCAAGTATTCAATGGATGAGTAACACTTGATTAAAAGAAGAATGCTATTCCAAAGTCTTTTAGGTGCTACTGCAAAGGAACGATCTCCCACCCACCATCCAAGATTGGAGAAATCATGGGTGTCTTGGTGGCCACTCCTACTCTTCTCATTCTTACAGGGTCACTCAGGTTTTGAGTTTTTGAGAGTTTCTGAAATGCACCAAGGTGTCAACCCATGTGATAGAAGTAATGTCAGACTTAAAGGCAGTGAATGAAGAACTGAGTCAGTCTCTAGTTAGGAAGAAGTGTTCCTGCTGCTCTTCAGTCCTGCTGCCGGCTACAGGTTACATTAGCTGCTGTCTGATGTTGAGGTGCATTGTGGGTAGCATTGTGTCGATCATGTATGTTTCCTGTTGTCGTCTCTCAGCGGATTCGGGCCACAGTGAACACTCAGGAGCAGAAGAGGCTTCTGATGGACCTGGACATCTCCATGAGGACAGTGGACTGTTTCTACACCGTCACCTTCTATGGAGCTCTATTCAGAGAGGTAACGTCTCAGAAACACCGACGCTCTCATCATCAGTCTGCTGCTTTTTACATGTTCATGAATGAGAAATGAGTAAAATGGCAAATTCTGGTTGAATGAGGAAAAACTGCCCACAGGTTGTAGTGAAGCAAAGTTATTAAAATTATTTGACGGTGTGCTGCAGAAACATTCAACCTTCTATTTATCAATTTAATGAGCTTTATTTGTGGAAGTCAAACAATTTCAGAAATGTATGCAGATGATAGACAAATAATAACATGTAAAGAGTAAAAGGATTGAGATCAAAACAATAAAATTTGTGGAAATTATATTTTGTTAAAATAACATAAATAAAGTAATAGCACTAACAAAAACAAACATTAAATACATTTGGTGCAAAATTAATTTTGAAAAAATGGTAAACAACAAAGATTAAATCTATTTTATGGGTGAAGAAGCAAAAGCCACTTATAATAAAGAAAGTAAATGAAAAGATTAAATCAAATTTATGGGAAAATATTAAACCAAACAGGATAATAATAACAACAACAACAACAATAATACAAAGAAGAAGATGAAAGCAAGCATGAAATAAAATTGATCAAAAAGTAAATAAAAATAATATTAAAAAGAAAAGCAAATATGAAAATGAATAGGTGTAAAGTAAGAATGATGGTGATGAATAATAATAAGAATTCTAAAATTAATAATAGTAAAAACAAACATGAAATAAAATTGATGTAAAATCTATAATGCCATCCATCCGTTGTCTATACACCGCTTAATCCTCACTAGGGTCGCGGGGGGGCTGGAGCCTATCCCAGCTGACTCGGGCGAAGGCAGGGGACACCCTAGACAGGTTGCCAGTCTGTCGCAGGGCTACATATATAGACAAACAATCACTCTCCCATTCACACCTACGGGCAATTTAGAATGACCAATTAACCTCAGCATATTTTTGGACTGTGGGAGGAAGCCGGAGTACCCGGAGAAAACCCACGCATGCACAGGGAGAACATGCAAACTCCATGCAGAAAGATCCCGGGAAAGCCGGGACGCGAACCAGGGATCTTCTCGCTGCAAGGCGAAAGTGCTAACCACTACGTCACTGTGCAGCCCAAAATCTATAATGAAACAAAATATTATTATTATTATTATTATTATTATTATTATTATTATTATTATTATTATTATTATAACAACAACAACAATAAAAATATATTTAATTGTTAAGACAATTAAAAAAAATACCAGTAAGAGAAAATAGAACAATTTAAAGCATGAATGAAACCACTGATTTAAGGAAAAAATAATTTTGTTAAAACTAAACTAAAAACTAAATGCTGAAGCTGACTCACCAAAAGTTCTGAACTAACCAGACTTGTGAGTTGCTGCTTAAACAGTTAAAGAACTTACTGGTTGATAAATTACGTTTGTCACATTTCCGTCATTATTTAGTCAAAACCAGATTTCACCTGTTTTACATCATGTCAACACAACTTCACCTCATGCTTTTTAAACTTATTTCACTACTCAGACATGAATGAAGTCAGTCTCAGTTCAGTTAAATTGATTAGATGCACTAAAGATGATAAAATAAGTAAAAAAGACTAATAAACAGGAAATATAAAGTAGGTAAATCGGATAAAAACAGGCTCGTGCCAGTAATTCTGCCTCTATGTTCACTGATGACAAACACATTGGTGATAAAACCCTTCAGATACAGAAAGCTTCCTGCAGCAGTGACTGGATGTTCAGGATTTCCTCGTGACTCAAACTCTGGGAAATCTGCTGCTTCCTGTCTGTTTAAAATCCGGCCGCTTTGTTTTGCCATTTTTGTCCAAAACCTGCCTGTCTGTTGCCAGGGTGACGTGTGGATCTGCATGGAGCTGATGGACACGTCACTCGACAAGTTCTACAAGCAGGTGATCGAGAAAGGCCTGACCATCCCCGAGGACATCCTGGGAAAGATCGCCGTCTCAGTGGGTTTTTTTACTCTCAGCCTCCGTGACGCATATCTGTTCTGAAAGTCTCATTTGCTTATTAACTGCCTTTGTTATTACAGATAGTAAAAGCTTTGGAGCATCTGCACAGCAATCTGCAAGTCATTCACAGAGGTAAGAGCCTGAGTGGAAACCCATTAAACTCTCAGCGTCGATATCCACTCAGCTGCTTCTGTTTCTTCCTGCAAACTCTTTCCACATCTTACTGAAGGGTCGTAATAGTGTTTACTGAAATAAGCATCTTTTTCTGGTTCTTTGCTGAAAAACTGAGCATGTTGGAAATATTTTGTTGCCTCATGTGAAAGATCGACAGTGAGGCAAAAATCAAGCAACAGCAGTAATGAGGGCGTTGCAGAGATGAGCCAGAAAGCAAAGTTTTTGATTCACCAGTCGATCAACTTTCTATTTCTGGTCAGTTAGCTAGTTTCTATTGCAGTGTTGACTTCTAAGATCTCCAGAAATCCTGTGCCATGTCCGCCTACTGTTGCACCTATTCCTTTATACCTCAGAAATATTTACAATTCCATAACATTTTTGTCTGCACATTTTGAAGTGTTACATCAGATGATATTAATAGAAAATGCCAAATCCGAAGGAAAAAAAAACGTTCATGTAACAGGACACATGATGAAAATTTTGTCAATCTGTGAACTCTTGCATCTGTGTGAGGAGATTCTCCGCCATCAGTGTTTTTATAATCAATCAAAAAAGTAGTTGAATTAGTCACTGCTGGATGTTGGAGGTGCTTTGATTTATACATGTTTTCCTTCAATGAAACCCAAACACCGTAGGAAGTTCTGAAATCTCCAGAAACCCTGTGCTGTGTCTGCCTACTGGTGCACCTCTTTCTATACACTTCAGGAATATTTACAGTAGCTGTGTTTCCACAGCTTATTTTTCTGCACATTTTGAAGTCTTGCATCAGATAAAATCAATAGAAGCTACAAAATTTGGAAAAACGTCCATTCTTTCTTCGTCTGTAACAGTACTCATGACGTAAATCTTGTCAAGTCTTTCAACTTTTGCAACTGTGCGAGGAGATTCTCTATCATCCACGTTTTTATAATTAATCAAAAAATCTGTTGAAGTAGTCACTACTGGACATTGGAGGTGCTTTGATTTGTGCATTTCCCAATGACGAAACCCAAACACAATAGTAAGTTCTAGAATCTCCAGAAACCTTGTGGTGAGTCTGCCCACTGTGCTTGACACACCTCAGAAATATTTACAGCATCTGTTTTTCCGTAATGTTTTTGACTGCACATTTTGAAGTCTTACATTAGATAACATTAATAGAGAAGACAAAAAGCCGTCCATGCTTTTCATGCATAAATAACGGTATGCATGACCAACATTTTAAGTCTGCAAAGTTTTGCCAATCACCAATAGACGAGTTGTAATTGAATTTAGGAGGTACTTTGGTGGAATGTTCTAAAATCTGCAGAAACCCTATGTGGTGTCCGCCCACTGTGCTTGGCACACCTCAAGAATATTTACAGTAGCTGTATTTCCATGAAGTATTTTCCATCTGCATTTTGAGGCGTCATCAGATTAAATTAATAGGAACTGCAGCATTTGTTGGAGGTGCTTTGATTTGTACATGCTTCCCAGTGACGGACCCCAAACACAGTAGGAAGTTCTAAAATCTCCAGAAACCCTGTGCTGTGTCCGTCCACTGTGCTCGGCACACCTCAGGAATATTGACAGCAGCTGTGTTTCCATACTTTTTTTTCTGCACATTTTGAAGTCTTACATCAGATAAAATGAATATAAACAGCAAAATTTGGAAAAACTTCCATGCGTCTGTAATGGTATGTATGACAAAAAATTGAAGTCTGCAACGTTTTGAGATTTTCCATCATCCACAACGTTATAATTCACCAATAAATGAGTTGTAATTGAATGTTGGAGATGCTTTGATGGTGGGAAGTTCTAAAATCTCCAGAAACCCTGTGCTGACTCCGCCCACTGTGTTGGACACACTTCATCAATATTTACAGTAGCTGTGTTTCCATTAAGTATTTTTCTGTGCATTTTGAAGTCTTACAGCAGATAAAATTAATATAAACTGCAAACTTTGTTGGAAGTACTTTGATTTGTAGAAGCTTTCCACTGATGGAGCCCAAATACAGTTGATTGTTGGAGGCGCTTTGATGGTGGGAAGTTCTAAAATCTCCAGAAAGCCTGCGCCATGTCCACCCACTGTGTTTGATAGTTAGATTTTTTGAAATCTACAACATGTAATAAATACTGGCAGCAGAAATGTTGACTGTACATAAACTGCAGCCGCGGAGCTGAGATTACAAACCACATGTGGGTGATTTGACAGGTTATCCTTCCTGTGTCAAACCTCAGTGACCGCTGTCGAATCAAAGCGCCAGAAAGACCACGAAAGACAAAAATAAAGTCCCACAGCTGGTCTTTACCAGCGACTGTTTCAACCGGGTGATCTTTTAAAAAATACAAAACAGAATCAACACAACGACTATGACTGAAGCTGCTGTTTGTTTCCAGATGTGAAGCCCTCCAACGTCCTGATCAACACGCAGGGTCAGGTGAAGATGTGCGACTTCGGCATCAGTGGCTACCTGGTCGACTCCGTGGCTAAAACCATGGACGCCGGCTGCAAACCCTACATGGCGGTAAGACAGATTTATGAAATTGTTCCATTTATTTAGGTTTTTTATTAGTAAATTGATTAATAAAAGGCCAAAACAGACAGGGAAAAGAATCAGTAATAACTTTGTAAGAAGCTTCTAAACTGGATTTGAGACTTTCAGGGATTATTATCCATAACAAAGCTTAATATTAGAACTACTAAGAGCCTCTAAAAGTGAGTCTAAACATGAACGCCTTGTGAGTGTTCTTCAAATATTCATTGGAAGAGGAACACTTGATTAAAAGAAGAACGCTATTACAAAGTTTTAGAGATGCTACCAGCTGCAATTGGAGCAATCATAGGTGTCTTGGTGACCACTTTTACTAGTATTTTTCTTGTAACTCCTTCAGAGGAATCATAGGTGTCTTGGTGGCCACTTTTACTGGTATCTTTCTTGTATCTCCTTCAGAGGAGTCGTAGGTGTCTTGGTGGCCTCCATCACTAGTCTCTTTTTGTGTCCCCTTCGGAGCAGTCATAGGTGTCTTGGTGGCCACTCTTGCTCTTCTCATTCTTGCGTTTTCCGTTACGAAGCTGAACCTAAACTCATCTTTGTAATGACAAAACCAATTATTAAAGTCAGAGCTGTTGTCCATCTATAAATCTGTTTCTTTCTGACATTTAACAATAAAAACTAGAGTTTTGCTTGTCAGGCTTTGATTCAACTGTTGAAAGTGTAAATACAGTAAGTAATACCACCAAAATGTGAGCGACGGCAGTTTTAAAATGAAACTGAACTGATGGTGAAGAGTCTGTCAAATGTTAAAAAGGCATCTGCACAACAAAAAATAAACTTCTACTAAAATTCAGTCATCAGTCATGTTTGGTTAAACTAACTAGTCAAGTGTTTTACATGTGATTCATCCTCTAAATATTCCAGTTTTTGCTGAAATGATTTTGGTTTTAATGTGACTAATCTGGTATTGAAACATTGAATGTTGTGTTTGAACTATTTAACAGATATTTATACTTTCAGCTGGAATTTCCTTTAAAAAACAACTATTGATTGTGATTTATTTTTCTTTTTAATTGCATTAAGAGACAGAAAACGTAGCTTTTTGATCTGCATCTCAAAGATTAGAGACTCCGTTCAGAAGACGAATTTGTTTGGTGTGACTAATCAGCTAATTAACTCTCCAGTTGCTTGTTTTCTGTCTCATTCTGCAAGTTTACAGCCTTTTCCAGCTGCACACACCACAAAGACTGAATAGATTTACATGTTTAGTCACTCCAAAAATGTTTCAGATGATCAGATTTAGACGCTTGTTGAGTCTAATTGGCTGCAGTAGTTTTGATTATGCGTAACGAACGATGCATGTGGTGAAAGTTTTAGTTGAACTTTAATAACCTTTTGACTTTTTACAGTTGTTTGTTTTATTTTGCGCTTTGCTCTGTGTTTATCTGTATTTCTGAAGCTATTCTTGACGAACTACTTCCAGTCACAGCTTCGGATCACATGACACTTTCAGCCTCGGTTTGTGTCCCTTAGAATAGTTAGCAGAAGGAAATTAAATTGAAGAACTGACAGATTGAATTCAACGCAGTTATAAACCTTCATACCTGGTTTTTAGTTTTTTTAATCAACTTCCTTATTGAAGCGTTGTCTCCCTTTAAACCAGGTTACTAACCTCAGTGAGATTTATCTTATTTATCATTAAACATTCCTCCTGTTCTTACTAAGAATAACTAAATCTTGCAAGTATTTTGCCTTTTTTAGATTCTTACAGTGTGAACAAGGAAAACACTCAAAGAGCACAGTACTTCGCCAAGGCTGCTTAGTCATATCATTTCTGACAGCTGAAATCTTGAAAAAATTTGTGGCAGAAATCACAGCAACACAGAATATGGCTGTGTAATATAAATGTACCCCCAAACAAAAGGACCTTACACTGAGCACAGGTGTGTGTTATGCATGTGTACGTTATGTATGGATACTGAATCATGTGACCTGAATATGTAGCGTGCGGCGGGAATTGATGGGACTCAGAAACACCCCCACAATTTAATCAATTGTTCCTTGTATCATTTCTGACAGATAAGTCCTGATAAGTCCTCAGCGGTGGATTTGTAGTAGGATCACAATCATGTGATCGTCAGCAGGCAGCTGATGTAGTGTTCACTTGTTGTCATGGTTACAGTGACACCGTGCCACTATCTCGCAACGATACAGAAATGTTTAACAAATTTGTGTATCCAGACTATAAGCTGCATCACTGCTAAAATCTAATCACTTGGTCCTTGTGTCATTTCTGACCTTCTCTGAAAATTTCATCCAAATCCGTTTGTCCCTTTTTGAGTAATGTTGCTAACGGATGGACACAAATGTACGCTGATCATCACATAACTCCACCGTTCCTTGGTGGAGTAATAATATGCAGCACATTAACAAGTATGTTCTGGTTCATTCTATCTCAAGTCATCATATTTATAGAAGAATTTCTGCTTTGCCATTTATGACCAGCCTGAAAGTTTTATAGCATAAAATGTGAATTTTTTTACCTTGAAATATCAAATACTTTCTGAGATAAATGTTTTTTTTAAATTGCTTATCAACCCACTTCCAGCACATTTCTTCACACGTTGAAATTTGAGGCTATTTGAACAACAATATCTCAAGAACTATTACAGATAAAAGCCACAACTCTATGTGGATTAGAATAGTTTGTGGTACAACTTGTATTTTATATGTTTACTTTTGTATTATTGTGACTTTAAGGTATAAATGGTTCAGAAAATATCACTAGTCGAGTTTTAGTCTTAGTGTCTTGTTAAGATGGGACTTTTCATTAAAATTAATTTTCTTTTTCTGTATTTCAACTCGGGGGCTGCACAGTGACGTAGTGGTTAGCACTTTCGCCTTGCAGCAAGAAGATCCCTGGTTCACGTCCCAGCTCGGACCTGGGATATTTCTGCATGGAGTTTGCATGTTCTCCCTGTGCATGTGTGGGTTTTCTCCGGGTACTCCGGCTTCCTCCCACAGTCCAAAAATATGCTGAGGTTAATTGATTATTCTAAATTGCCCGTAGGTGTGAATGTGAGAGTGATTGTTTGTCTCTGTGTGTAGCCCTGCGACAGACTCGCGACCTGTCTAGGGTGTTCCCTGCTTTCGCCCGAGTCAGCTGGGATAGGCTCCAGCCCCCCCCCCGCGACCCTAATGAGGATTAAGCGGTGTATAGATAATGGATGGATGGATGTATTTCAACTCACCTATAATCAGAGACTACTTGAACCACTTGCACAATATTACAGATTTTGAATCCATGACATGATGAGAAATAACAGTGAAAATTTAGAGTTTTTGTATTTAATAGTTTCTGAGATGTTGTTCAAACAGCCTGAAATTATCTCGGAAAGTATTTGACCTGCACTGCCATTCAAAAGTTTGGGGTCACCCAGACAATTTCATGTTTTCCATGAAAACTCCTGCTTTTATTCATGTGCTAACATAACTGCGCAAGGGTTTTCTAATCATCAATTAGCCTTTTAACGCAATGTAGCATTAGAACACAGGAGTGATGGTTGCTGGAAATGTTCCTCTGTACCCCTATGTAGATATTCCATTAAAAATCAGCCTTTTTTAGCTAGAATAGTCATTTACCACATCAAAATGTCTAGACCGGATTTATCATTTAGTTAGTGTTACCTACATTGAAAAAAAACTGCTTTTCTTTCAAAATAGGGACATTTTTAAGTGACCCTAAACTTTTGAACGATAGTGTATTAAAAAATTTCACAGATATCATTTTAAATAATCATAATTTAGAATAATAAAAGTTTCAAGGAAATCAGAGATGGTTGAACAGAAGAATCTTGATGATTTGAGATGGTTTAACGCTGCTGCTATAGACAACAGAAAACTACTATTTGCTTGATAGAAATACTTGTAGTTTGAATCCTGGGGTGTTGTGTTTGTTTAGCAAGGCTGTATTCAGGCTGCTGAGTCTTAAATAAGTAAATAATACTTGTATAGGACAATGATCTGGGCATTCAACGACAAGATTTTCACTCTGGACAGCAGAACTCTTGACTAGGAACACAAACTTTGTCCACTAAAAGCTGTTTTATAACGGAGATGTTATTATCAGCACATTTAATGAGCCGGTTATAATTTATCCAGCGGGCTGCTGATTGGCCGAGAGGCTTTTAGGGCCAGTTTAGCTGCTTGAGGAACACAGTGATCTGTTTGTGTACACCCAGTGTAGGATGGCGGGAAGCTGAGCTCGTCGTCCTTGACAACTGCTGCCATAATAATCATGTGACCTTGTGTCCTGCAGCCGGAGAGGATCAACCCTGAGACCAACCAGAAAGGCTACAACGTCAAGTCTGACATCTGGAGTTTAGGAATCACGATGGTACACCAGCCTCACTCTGCTCATCTCACCTTTTCTGAATGTCTTCATTACTGCAGAATGCATAAAAGTATCCGAAGGGGTGAAAACGACTAACAATGAGGTGTTAAATATTCATAAATGTCCAGCTCAGACCTGAGAGGGTTTCAGCATCTAGGATTTGGTGTTTAACCCCCGACTCGTTTTTGTCTCCGGCCATTAAACGGACTGCTAATGTTCTGAATCTTAATAAGGCTGATGAATGAAAAGCAGCAGTTCACGCATCAGAGACACTTTATGAATTTTAAAAACAAAGGCCGAAGTGGACGAGACGGAGCGAGTAATCAGTCCGATGGAGTTTGGCTGATTTTTAGAGACCTCCTTGAGAACTGAAAAACTAACTGAAGTGAAGCAGCTGATGAGATTTTGTTTTAAATTAGCTGGTCTGAGGGCGTAAAGCATGAAGCTTGGTAGCTATTATCATTAATGCTGCAGGTACACTGATGGAAATATGAATTATAATAAAGCGAGCTTTTCTTGCCCAAAGACACTGGAAAAAAACAGAACTGGATGAAATAAACCTTTAAAACTACAACTACTTGGACAGAAGGTATTATTTTGGGCAGGACAAACTTTTAAGCCTATAATTACTTTAACAAAAAAGTAATATGTTTGGTAGAAAAGACCTTTTGAACCGTAACTTGGACAAAAAGTGGTATGTTGGGTGGAAATAATCTTTAAAATTATAAATACTTGGATAGAAAATAGAATTGAGAGTGGAATAAATCTATAAATACTTTAACAGGAAGTATTATGTTGGGTGAAACGAATCTTTAGAACTATAAAAACTTTGCCAGGAAGTAGTTTGTTGGATGGAAAACCCTTCAAAACTGTAAGTGCTTGGACAGAAAATAGTATTTTGTTTGGAATAAACCTTTAAAATTATACTTGTAGAGAAAGTAGTATTATCGATGGAATAAACCTTTAAAAATATAAATAATTGGACAGAAAATAGTATTTTTGGTAGAGTAATCCTTTAAAACTATAAATACTTTAGCAGGAAGTATTATGTTGGGTGGAATAAGTCTTTAAAACTATAAAAACTTGGACAGGAAGTAGTTTATTGGAAATAACATTTAAAACTATAACTACTTGGACAGAAAGTAGTATTTTGGTTGGAATAAATCTTTATAACTACTTGGACAGAAGGTAATATTTTGGGTAGAACAAACTTTTAAACCCTCAATTACTTTAACAGAAAGTAGTCTTTCAGGTGGAAAACACCTTTAAAACCGTAAATACTTGGACAGAAAATAATATATTGTGTGGAAATAACCTTTAAAATTATAAATACTTGGGCAGAAAGTAGCATTAATTGTGGAATAAACCTTTAAAACTATAAATAATTTAAGATGCAGTATTATGTTGGATGGAATAGACCTTTAAAAATGATAAATACTTGGACAGAAAGTAGTATATTGGTTGAAAATAACCTTTTAAACTATAAATACTTGGACAGAAAGTAGTTTTATCAGTGGAGTAAACCGTTAAAACTGTAAGTGCTTGCACAGAAAGTAGAATTTGGGGTTGAATAAACCTTTAAAACTATAAATACTTGGAGAGAAAGTAGGGTTATCAGTGGAATAAAAATTTAAAACTATAAATACTTTCACAGAAAGTAGTTTTATTAATGGAATAAACCTTTGGAAGTATAACTACTTTGATAGAAAGTAGTATTTTGGTTGGAATAAATCTTTAAAAGTATAAATATTTGGACAGAAGGTAGTATTTTGGGTTGAACAAACTTTTAAACTGACAATTACTTTAACAGTAAGTGGTCTTTTTGGTAGAAAAGACCTTTAGAACTGTATATACTTGAGCAAAAAGTAGCATTATGTGTGGAAAAGACCTTTAGAACCGTATACACTTGAGCAGAAAATAGCATTATGGGTGGAATAAAACTTTAAACCTATAAGTACTTCAACATGAAGTTGTATTTTGGTCAAATAAACCTTTCAAACCTTAAGTACTTGGACAGAAACTAGTATTTGGAGTTGAGCAAACCTTTAAAACTATAAATACATGAAGAGAAAATAGTGTTATCAGAGTAATAGAACTTTAAAAGTATAAATAGTTGGATAGAAAAGAGTACTTTTGGTGGAGTAAACCTTTAAAACTATAATTGCTTTTGCAGACAGTACCCTTATGGGTAGGGGAAACCTTCAAAACTATAAATACTTGAGCAGAAAGTATCATTAGGGGTGGAATAAGCCTCTAAAGCTATAAATACTACAACATGAAGTATTAATTTGGGTGAAATAGACTTTTAATATTATAAATACTTGGACAGAAAGTAGTATTTTGGATGAAATAAACCTTTTAAAACTATAAATACTTGGACAGAAAGTGACTTTGGTCACCTTTGAGTGTTGTAAAGTGCTCTATAAATAAATCTTGATTGATTGATTGATTGATTGATTGATTGATTGATTGATTGATTGATTGATTGATTGATTGATTGATTGATTGATTGATTGATTGATTGATTGAGAAAGTAGTATTTTGGCTAGAATAAACTTTTAAAACTATAAGTACTTCAATGAAAAAATTATTATTTTGGTCCAATAAACTATTAAAACTGTAAACACTTGGACAGAAAGTTGTATTTTGAGTAGAATAAACCTTTAAAACGCTATTTCTTTGAACGGAAAGTAGCATATATCTTTATGTATAGTATACGAGTATGCATCGTAACCTATACATACTCGTGCAGAAAATAGTATTTAGGTGGAAAAAAAAAACTTTAAGTCATGCACTTTAGCAATCATCCAATTCAGTAGATGGTGCTGCTGTGACAAACAAGAGTCACAGAAATGCAGTCCTACAAAAAAATGCTGGTCTCTTCAGCTGTAGACAAACTATAGCTTTGGGTAGTTCCAAATTGAGAAGTGGGGGTAAAGCTAGCAATGGACACCATGACAAAGACTTCTGTGACGGTTAATGGTCTTCAGCCAGATCTCACCACTTTCAAATGAGTTTGAATGTGTATATTGGTTTATTCCAGATTCTAGGGTTGTAAATGCTGTTTTTTCTGTTTGGCTCAGATCGAGCTCGCTATCCTGCGCTTCCCATATGACTCGTGGGGAACGCCTTTCCAGCAGCTGAAGCAGGTGGTGGAAGAACCTTCACCCCAACTTCCTGCCGACCAGTTCTCCGCTGAGTTTGTGGATTTCACCTCTCAGTGGTACGTTTCTTTCTGTGACTCTTTTCAGACGAGAAACCGACAACAAAGCTGCAGCAAGTCAGACAAAAGGTCCCCTCTTTTGGTTTATTGTTGCATTGTTTTGTTGTTGTGAGGAAAAAGGCTGTTGTGAGGAAAAAGGCTGTTGTGACGGGACGGCACCAGGAAACCGGTGCCTAAAGAAAGTATTGTCAGATTTTCTTGTTTTATGGCATTTCATAACATTGAATAATGGTTAATTTAATTTAGCTTTCTGGACAAGAAAGTAGAAAAACAACTCTACAAGAAAGTAGAAAAACAACTCTTTTGTGTCAAAGTGCAAACAGATTTCTACAAAGTAATGTCAGCTAATTTATTTAAATCCTGCCACCACCATGCTTTATATCATGATGCTATTGCCACCGTCCTTCACATCATGATGCTGCCACCACCATGCTTCATATCATGATGCTACCACCACCATGCTTCACATCATGATGCTGCCGCCACCATGCTTTACATCATGATGGCGCCACCACCATGCTTCACATCAGGATGCTTTCGCCACCATGCTTCACATCATGATGCTGCCACCACCGTGCTTTCACTGTGTGAATGGTGTGTTTGTGATGATGTTCAGTGTTTGCTGTCCGCCAAGCAACAGCTGGTCTGATGGCCAAAAAAGCTAAATTCTGGTCTCCTCAGACCAAAGAACCTTCTTCCAGGTGTCTTCAGGGTCTCCACATGTCTTCTGGTGAACTCTAGTCCAGATTTAATTTGAGCTTTTTCCAACAGAATCTTTCTCTTTGTCTCCCATAAAGCTTTGACTGGTGAAGAACAAACAGTTGTATGTTGTATGTATCTTCCATCTCCAATCAAATTTGTAACTCCTTCAGAGGAGTCATAGTTGTCTTGGTAGCCTCACTCATTAGACATTTGTAGCTGTAAATTAGTTTTATGCAATTTGGTTTTAACAGTAAGTGGAATGGAAGAAGCTATTGAGGCTGTGCTTGTTATATATTAGTTTTTGGGAAGAAAATTAGATAAGTTATACATGAAATAAATGGAAAATAAGTTAATAAACTAGAGCCAGTACCAGTTAGTTTCCTAGACAGACAACTAAGAACTCTTGATTCATGATTCAGTGGAAAACGTTACATTGTTTATGTATAAATACTAGGCGGGACAGACCTAAAGTATAACGCTAAAACTGACACTGAATTGAAAGCTGACAGGACCAGTTACAGAAGCTAAATGACAGCAAAGGTCCTGGCAAACTGGGATTGGTACTGTGATGAGTCTGGAGCCAGAACAGACTGAGAGAATGTAAATATGTAGTTTAAACAAGAGATAAGCAGCAAACCATTGGATGTGAGAAGCTAAAGCTGGCAAATATTTGATGTTTTTGTAGATTAATGGTCAAAAACAGAACATGATCTCTGCAGAGAAATGATCTCAGTTATTCTAAGTTTTTGTCTACTGGATCGACTGTGTCTTCATTTACTCTTACTACACCTTTACAGTGTCTGATATCATAAAAGCTGAATGTAACCACATCCAGATGTTGCAAATGTGTGAATGCATCCACCTCTTTGAACGTATATATAGTATTACTCATACAGCTGAGATTAGAGAGCAGCTCGTACTGTCGGTGAACAGTTTAGTGGATGAGGCAACAGCCGGCGAGGATGATGATTCCACTTACCCTGATGACTCATCGGTGTGTTTGTGTGAATATCTGTTTAAAGTGCCAAAGTGCAGAAGTTGTTCTTCTTCTGGTGTTTCTGGCAGCTGCCAAACAGCTTTGTGTTTGGACTTGACAGAAACTGAGTCAAACCTGTTGAAAATCGGGATGAATCAGACTCGTGATCTCACCAATAGATGCTTCTGACTGTGTGTTACAAAGTAAAAAAAGTAGTAAGAAATCCCATCTGGATCTTATCTAAGTAGAGCTGTAGTGTCCTGGTCAACTGGTTGATTGGCTCTTATCTGACCAAATTGTTATTAGTCAGACAACCTTTGGTTTTACTTTCATTAGAGAAATGTTCTACATCTGCAGCGTTCCTGGATTAATCCATTATTTTTGGTGACAGGAGGAACAGACCCGTGTTTTTACAACTTTTAAGGATAAAAGAATGATGTTACCCTGATACACATGAAGTAAAGGAAGGAGTAAAACCTGGAGGCTAACCCTACCTCTGCCTTCATGATTCCCAACATCAAGTCCATTTGTCCTCAGACCAGGCCAGCAGGAGTCCATCAGTTAGGTGGAAGGCATGGGGTTGTTTTATGGTGCTTTTCCATGAACACCTACTCGGCTGGACTTGGCTCGACTCTACTCGATTTGTGAGGTGTTCCATTGGGACGTAGTACCTGGTACCAGATACTATTTTAGTCCCTACTTGGCCGGTGTTCCAAGCGAGCTGAGTCGAGCCGATAATGTAACGTCTACAGAGTACAGGCCACTGATTGGACAGTGAGTGACAACACACGAGAGCGACTCCTTCACGAAAACCACATCTGGCATTTTAAAAAAACTGGCAGCAGTGACGGCTTTCTCAGCTGTCTCTGAGTCTTTTCTTTTACTTTGAATCTGACAAAAAGCCATAGACAAAGCAGCAGGTGTACCATCGCCTCGATGTCCTCCATTGTTGTGTTATATTTGTGTCGCACACAAATGACGGTAAGGGACTTCGCCGTGCTATGACGACTCCACCCACAATGAGATAATACTCAATTGTAATGGAAAACTACCTAAACTGAGTCGAGTTGAGCCGAGTAGGTGCTAGTGGAAAAGTGCCATTTGTCTCCAAAGCCTATCTAACAAAGGCTGCAGCCGCCACCAGGGGAGGACTGGGGGTGTTTACTGGAGTGTCGAGGTACTCTGGTGGTGGCGGACTAGCACGCCTTAAGAAACCTGCAGGGAAACCACAGAGAAAGTACAGAGAGATGCTATGAAGGGATCCTGTCGGCTGTTTATGGTCCAGGGAGAATCACACTTGGAGTTTGTTCATGGAACTGAACTTGGCGGTTTTGTTTTGTGCTTTCATGGATGTTTGCTTTTAATACATTTAAGTGATACCCACCAAACATTTGATTAAACATTTGTTGAAGAAATTTCACTCTTAGTCCTTCGTAGTTTGCTGTAGTGGGGTGTTTTATTGGTATTTCTGGTAATACGGTGGATTTACCGACACAGAGCATGGGTTTGCAAAGGTAAGTTGACCCAGACCATTTTCAGGGTCCACATTTTATAGGAATGTCAGAGGATGGATCAAAGGTAGGGAGGGCTGTATGTAACTACAGGGTGATTAGTGGTTAATTTGCGTATGGTTGCTAATCAGTGACCAACGGGAAGACAACAGAACAACAGGGTAATGGAATCAAGGAGTCTGGTAAACAATTGCAGATAGCAAAGGTGTGACAACAAAAGGTAAGAGGGGGATCTGGCAGACAGTAGCACACAGTAAAAGATAAAAGAATTGTGGAAACCGTGGGTAATGGAGCGACACGTGACGTTAAGTATCTGTAGCAAAAGGTCTGGTATTTTCTTCACCACATTCAAAACAGACGTTATGTTACTCCGATCCTTTCCTCCCCCCCCGACTTCCTGTTTATTTCAGAGTCGATTGTATTAATCACAATTAAAACTCATCGCTGTCTGTCCCCGCACTGTACAACAAAAATGCTGACCCTTTATCAGCCATTTCTCAGCCTTTGATGCTCAGGTCCGGTTCTTCTGACTGTTCTATTGCCGAGGTTTAGAACTAAAGAGTTTTTCCCATTAAGACCCCTCGGCTGTGGAGTGTCCCATCTGAGGAGACTATCAGTTCACGTCTTAAAAGCCATTTTTACTGACTTGCTTTTATGTGACATCTCCTCATTTACTCACTTTTACTTATTATTTATATTAGTTGACGTTTGCTTTGCTAATTTATTTATGTTGAAATTCTGTGTTTTGCATTTTTCCATGTTTAACACTATTTCTCCACTTTGTCCCTCTCTGGTCTTTTTTCTTTCTGTTTTATCCAGATGATTGATTCTATATGCTGCAGATATGGGTTCTTTATGCTGATTTAGATATAATTTATGCTAATAAGGCTGCAGGTGGAGTCATTTAGTTCACTTCAAGACAACATTTTGGGTTTTTTTCTGCAACAATCAATTGATTTAGATGCTACTACACTTTCTTTACTTAAAACCTCCAAGATGAGTTTATTTTTCTTCCATCTCCTGATTAGCTCTGATAGTTTCTGTAACATCAGTGTGTCTTTGTGTTTCCACCTGTCTGTTCTTTGTGTTTCTCCTTTTTCTCCTGTGAGACGTGAACTCTGTGATCATTTGCTTCTGTTTCCTGCATTTTGTTTTCTACTTTCTTGGTTGCCTGGTTACACATGCAGGTATCCATGTAGTGGGAAGACACGAGCGTTTAACTCTGTGTGATCTGTGGAGAATCCTTTTATTGTTTCTGGTTCTGTCATCCAACCACATCTGCCCAGCTGTTCCTGCAGTCAGATTCACTTCAGATTTTATTTCATGTTCTGCAAAAATTAATAATATTTGATAAACTCTTGATTTGTAGAATCTGTAGGAACTAAAAGTGGCCATGGTGCTGATTAGCATTTATTGATTCATGGTGATTGTTTCTTTGTTGTTTTTTTTCCTGCAGCTTAAAGAAAGTTTCCAAAGAGCGGCCGACTTACACAGAACTCATGGTGAGTGGTTCCTTATTGCTGTCTTACTGTTAGAATCCTGACAGAAGAATCACCTGTAATGCTGTAAATCAGACACTAGAGGGCAGAATAAGACAGACCTTCACCTTCCCATCTGAGGAGACGAGTAAATACACTTCAGTATTAACCTTAATTGAAGGATTAATAAATGAACCAACTGTACAGACACTGAAGGGACAAGTGTTGATGTTTATTGTTAGAAAATCAATCAAACTAGTTCTGCTGTCAGGTGCAACTAGAAAGAGATTCAGACAGCAGAAAGAGAATGAAGTGACCAAAAGAGAGGCAAAGTGACACTGTGAGGTGAAAAATGAACACAAACAGACCACACACAACACGAACCAATGCAAAGATATATAACATGAGGTGAAAACAGAGAACGAAAGAGACACTGTGTCACTACAAATAATTGCAAAATGACCCCGAATAGATGCAAATTGACTGAAAAAAGATGCAGAACACCGCAAAATATGAAAAATGACCAGAAAATGAAGCAACATTACCACTAAAAGATATAAAATGAACACAAAGAAATGCAAAACTAATGCAAAGAAGCACAAAACGATGGTTACGAGGTGCAAAATGGCGACAAAAGATGCACTGTAACTGCAAAAGATTCAAAATGATCACAAGTAAATGCAAAGCTACAGCACAAGAGGCACAAAAAGATGGAGTCAAGGTGCAGAATGACCACAAAAACATGCAAAATTACTGCTAAAGATGCAGAATTTTTGCTAAAGATGCAAAATTACCACAAAAGGATGCAAAATGACCGTAAATAGATATATCATGGCCACAAAAAGATGCACAATTACCACTAAATCTGCTAAATGATATAAACAGATGTAACGTGACCACAAAAAGATGCAAAACTAATGCAGAGGCACAAAAAGATGGGTTCAAGATGGAAAATTACCACAAAAAGATGCAAAATGACTGTAAAAAAATGCAAAATGACGATAAATAGATGTGCAATGACCACAAAAAGATGCAAAATTACCACTAAAGATGCTAAATTACCACTGAAGATGCAGAATGACCACTAAAGATGTAACATGACCACAAAAGATGCAAAACTAATGCAACGAGACACAAAAAGATGGGTCCAAGATGCAAAACTACCACAAAAACATGCAAAATTACTGCTAAAGATGCTAATTTTTTTCACTAAAGATGCAAAAATTACCATAAAAGGATGCAAAATTACCACTAAAGATGCCAAACTAATGTAAAGACGCACAGAAAGATGGGGTCAGGATGTAAAATTACCACAAAAAGATGCAAAATGACTGTTTAAAAAAAAATAAAAAATCCACAATGACCATAAATACATGTGCAATGACAACAAAAAGATGCAAAATTACCACTAAAGATGCAAAATGACCACTAAAGATGTAACATGATCATAAAAGATGCAAAACTGATGCAAAGAGACACAAAAAGATGGGGTCAAGGTGCAAAATTGCCACAAAAAGATGCAAAATGACTGTAAATAGATGTAACATGACCACAAAAAGATGCAAAATTACCACTGAAAGATGCAAAATGCCCATAAATAGATCTAACATGACCTCAAAAAAATGCAAAACGAATGCAAAGAGATACAAAAAGATGCAGAATTACTGCTAAAGATGCAAAATTTTCACTATAGCTGCAAAATTACCACAAAAAGATGTAAAACTAATACAAAGAGTCACAAAACAATAGGGTCGAGGTGCAAAATGACTGTGAAAACATGTAAAATTACTGCTTAAGATGCCAAATGATTGTAAAAACATGCAAAATAACCATAAATAGATGCAGCATGACCACTAAAGATGCAAAATGACCATAAATGGATATAATATGACCACAAAAAGATGCAATGCTAATGAAATGAGGCATAAAAAGATGGGGTCAAGATGCAAAATTACCACAAAAAAATGCAAAATTACTGCTAAAGATGCTAATTTTCACTTTGGATTCAAAATAATCGTAAAAACATGCAAAATGACCATAAATAGATGTACAATAACCACAAAATGACGCAAGATGACCACTAAAGATGTAAAATGAAGATAAACAGCTGTAACATGACCACAAAATGATGCAAAACTAATACAAAGAGGCACAATAAGATGGGTTCAAGATGCAAAATTACCACAAAGAAATGGAGAATGACAACAAATAAGAGCAAAAGTTATTAAATATAAAGACCACTACAAGGTGCAAGATGACCACAAACAGACGAGGTAAACACACCCACACCATGTTTGTCTTCTTTGATTTCTGAGGCATGGAGGCCTTTCTACAGATGTTTGTCTGGGGATCAACTTCTTCAGAGCCGTTGCTGTTATGATTTCTTCGTCCACTCCGACTAACTCGATGTCCGTCTCCTCCTCAGCAACATCCCTTCTTCACCTCCCACGAGGCCAAAGAGACCGATGTGGCCAGCTTTGTGAAGGTCATCCTGGGGGACTGAGCTGCAGCTCTCAGCCGGAGGAGGGAGGATCCGCTGGAGATTAAAAAATACGACAAAGAAGAAGCACCGACAAAGCAGCCCCTGCTACCTGCAGGACTCCCCCCACCTGTTCGTCCACCTGCCTGCATCACCTGACCCAGTGGACGGAGCCTCACATAATCTGGAATCATTACCTGTATGCAAAAAGCTCCCTCTGATTAGATGCGCTCAGCTCTGAAGCCTCCTGAACCAAGTCCTTTGTGCTGCGGAGGTTCAGGCGATATACCGACGATATAGTGCTCTCTGTGTATAATCTAAATGTTTGCGTACTCCAAGCAACGTGTTGCATCAGATTATTAATTGACTGCATGTACAGAGTTTATCTGTGGGTAGAAACGGGCTCAGACGACCAGTGAGGAGCAGCTGCAGACTTCAGGGCCCCCGGTGGTCACACGCAGGTACTGCACTTCACTGCTTTATCCCTGGTTCCAGCCGAGGTCAGGTTTTGTGCTCTTTGTGCTGCCTGAGTGTGTTACAGTGTGTGTGAGCTGATGCATGGTTAACGTGTGTTTGTGGGGCTGCTCGGCTCTGGAGGCAGTTTTTGCAAAAAAAAAAAAAAAAAGACTTTTGTGGGACATTTTTTGGATTAAATTGTCACAGATAAAGCTGTTTTTCTTCACCGTGGCTCATTTTTGCTGCAGTATAAAGTCCTGCACCTCTGTGGAAACAGAAAAAAGACAGAGAGAGAACTCCAAAATGCCTTAGAATGACAAAAATACTAAAAACAACCTGAAAATATTGAAGTATTTTTTTTGCAAAAATTGAAAGAAACCTGAAATCGACACATTCCCACTGCTGTTCCCAATAGTGGAACACAATTATGCCTCCACATATTATAGATATTTAACTATTTACATTTAGACTACTCTGTTCATCATCTAGAAAGATGTTTCACCATGCTGAATGTATCTCCAACAACTTCCTCCTCTGTTCACTGTTTCTGAGCCATGTAGCATTTATTTTATTGATCCAGTAGCTTTGATTTTCCTCTCTATTTGAATTTTTGTCTTGAAACTATTGGTCACAGCTGAGTCAGTCATGGCTTCAAATTTGCACAAACAGGCTAAGAATTTTTATTTTTTCACAGAATCTGTTTAGAGAAAGCGGTTTATTTTTGGCGAATTTTTGATTCAGATTAAATATCATGGTTTTCAGGTAAATTTTTTGTCAAGTTTCCCAACAGAGTTTAGTTCAAGCTCTGCCTGACATTACAAAATCTAAAAATTCTCTCATTTTGTACAGTTTCTGGCTGTGATAAATGCTGTTATTTTGACGATTTTTTCAAAGACAACAGGCTTTTCAAACCAACACATTATTAACTAATGTGTGTTTGCAGTTCTTGATGCAGTTTCTGTACTCAGAGTTGAGAAAAAACATTTTCTGGAAACATTTTTTTGATGATTTTTTTTTCCTCTGAGCGTGTCGGGTTTAATGCATCTCCTCATTCTGTCCGAATTTGAAAAGTTTTCATCAGAAGTTGTGTTGGATTCTTTGATTTCCTTGATTTTAACTCAGTTTTTTCTCTCTGAAGTTGCAAAATCACATTGAGGCCGATGTTCCAGAGGAGCTGCAAGATCGAACTGCGATGCAGCTCTGAGAACCACAAACACTTCAGAATGGTTTCTGTTCATAGCTCGGCTCTGGAGGCAGTTTTTCTCTGAGTTGAGATACAAGAAGATTTTTTCTGCCAGCATATTTGAAAGAAATTTTCCTTCTGCAGCCTCGTCGTGTTTCTGAGAGCGAGTCGGGTTTAATTCATCTCCTCGTTTTGTCCAGATTCAAAAAGTTTTAGTCAGGAATTGTGTTGGATTTTGTGGATTCAAACTCATTTTTTCACCCTGGAGTTGCAAGAATTCATGAATCACTTGGAGTTAAAATTTCACGGGCAGCTCTGTGAACCACAAACACGTTTCAAAATCTTGTGTTCGTACCACTGCTCAGCTCAGGATGCAGCATTTTTTTCATCAGATTTTGCTTTTGCAGTTTTATTGTGGCTCTGAGAGCGAATCATCTGTTCATTCTGTCTAAATTTGAGAAGTTTTAGTGAGAAATTTAGCTGGATTCATTGATTTTCTCAAGTCTAACTCAGTTTTGTCACTCTGAAATTGCACAAATCCATGTAGAGGAGCTACAAGACAAAATTGCTACATAGCCCTGTGAACCACAAACACATTTCAAAATGCTGTGTTCACAAGGTTTAGGATGCAGCATTGTTTCATTAAATTATCCCCCTGCAGTCTCGTCATGCTTCTGAAAGCAAGTTGGGTTTAATGCGTCAGACTGAACACATGCATCTCCTGATGCAAAAAGTGTTTGACAAGTTTTTGCCAGAAATTGTGTTGGATTAATTGAGTCTAACTGAGTTTTTTCACTCTGAAGCTGCACAAACACATTTCAAAACGCTGTGTTCACAGGGTTCAGGATGCAGCATTTTTTCATGAAACTATTCTTCTGCAGCCTCGTGTTTCTGAAAGCAAGTCAGGTTTAATTCATCAGATTTAACTCATGCATCTCCTTGTTCTGTCTAGATTTGAGAAGTTTTAGAAAATTAGATGGATTCATTGATTTCCTCAATTCTAACTCTAGAGTTGCAAAAACACGTGCATTTTATTCATGAAATTATTCTTCTGCAGCACTGTCGGGTTTAATTCATCTCCTCATTTCGTGCAGATTCAAAAAGTTTTAGTCACAAATTGTGTTGGATTCTTTGACTTCTGTGCTTCCAATTCAGTTTTTTCAATCTGAAGTTATAAAAGCACGTGAGTCTGAGAATGCAGAGGAGCTGTGAGGCCGAACTGATGCAGCCGTGCAAACCACAAACACATTATTAAGTGGTATTTGTGTGAGAGTGAGTGTGTGTGTGTGTGTGAGTGTGTGTTGACATTGTCGTCTGTTCTGAGCCAATCACAACCCTCTCCACTCCACGTTCGACAGGAAAAGAACTGGACGTTGTTGCTCTTCTTCTTCTTATCTTAATATTCTCTGAATCCTTGTTGTTATTATTTACTCCGGACGTGTTTCCTGCAGTTCCTCTTATTTATTACGACTGCTGTTCCTCCTCTGGAAACTTGACGCTCCATTAGAGACTCTTCTGTGTGCGTTTGTGTGGACGGCGTGTGTTTTTTTTTTGTCATGTTCTTCTTGGCTCCAGATGCTTTGAAACAGTAACTTGCAAGCCTTCTATGTGCCTCTCTATAGAAAAGGAGGAATCCTGTGTTGTGATCAGGACGACCAGGGATCAGCTCCTCCCTCTCCACGCTGCATGGCATCACCTCTCCACTTCCTGTCCACTTCCTCCTCGCTCCACTGCCTTTTCTTTCTTTTCGTCCGTCGTTGCCTTTTGGTTCTTGACTTTTTTTCTCACGACGGTTTCTGAGGGCAGAAAATGTCGAAGTCCAGCCTTTATGCAAGAACTACTCTAATGTCAAAACAAGAAACTTGAAATGCTGTTAGAACAGCGGGTTAAAGTCACACTCGGACGGTTTACATCAGCTTCTTGCCTTTTTAATGTTTTGCTGCTGGTTGTTTCTTGATATTTCTGCTTTTTTCTCCATCTGCAGTCGGTTTTTGTTGAGTTTTGGTCACTTAAACTACGTTAAAGTTACTTAAAGGCTTGATCTGTGCTCTAAACATGGATCAAAATCATCTGTTCCGACCCTCAAATGAATTAATATGGATGCAAAATTAACCAAACGGGTGCAAATGAACATAAAATGATGCAAAATGGACCCAAAAAGATGCAAAATTACCATGAAGAGAGGAAAAAAATTATTCAAAAAGACACAAAATGGTTCCTATGAAATACAAACACCCCAAAAACACCTGAACCTACAAAAAGGAGACACAAAGCGTCCACATTGAGATACAAATTTGTTACAAAAAGATGGAAGTGACTAAAAAATGACAACAACAAATAGATGCAAAAACATAAACTAACCATTACAAGGTGTGAAATAACCACTACGAGACACAAAGCTCTGCTGTTTCCTGCTTTTTTGTCTGTCTTCAGTCGGTTTTTATTAAGTTTTGGTCATTTAAGCTGCATTAACGTTACTTAAAGGCTCGATCTGTGCTCTAAACATGGATCAGAATCGGTTAGAATCATCTGGTCTGAACCTCAAATGAATTAACATAGATGGAAAATGAACCAAGCAGGTGCAAATGAACACAAATTGATGCAAAATTGTCCCAAAAAGATACAAAATTACCAAGAAGAGAGGAAAAAAATTAGTCAAAAAGACACAAAATGGTTCCTAGGAAATGCAAACATACCCCTGTCTGTTTTTTATAGTTTCTAACTCTGATAAATGGGGTCATTTTTGTGATTGTTTAAATTATTTTTTAACAATGTCCCGCTTCTCAAAGCTGCTGCTGGGGTTCAGAGGGTTAAAATGATTCATGTTACATTTCTGTGACTCTTGACTCAACAAAAACATTAATAAGAAAGTTCAATTAAACCAGACTTGGCCTTTAGCTGCTCCAGAACCTTATGGTTTTGTTTCTGTGGCTCTTCAGGTCAGAGTCGACTCGTATTGACTTTTCATTGAGGACAGACTGGAGTCCAGTCAGGCGTCTCTTCCTGTCCGACCTGCTCACTGTTTATCTTTATAAATAAACCGTCACCGAGTTTAACGGGGGTTTTTTTCTTGCCTTCATACATGTCTGCTTGCATGTTCATGTGGGATTTCCCATCCGCGAGTCTATTTGTGTCTTTTCTCACCTGCTGAGTAAAGCTGCGTCGCCGGGGGTTACCAGGGCAGGACGTCCGAGTGGAAACGGACTATTTTCACATCCCATCACAGTTCCTCTGAGTTTATCCCACCGCCGGCACGTATCTCTGGATGAGGAGGTTTTACTGGATGTCGAGGTGAGAATCGGAAGAAACTTCTAGAAGCTTCGGACGGGTTTTATTTGGTTTTTTCTGTTGCACATTTCTCCAATCCATGACTTGTGACTCGGTGGAGCTTCGTGTTTCTCTGGTTCAACCCTGGTCTCCTCAGCTGTACGTGATTCTGGTGTTGCGCTGTCGTGTTCTTCTTTGATTCAGGGCGGGGGGGGGACCCAGAGATGCTACTGTACGTGGACGACGGGTTCTTATTCGTTGCTGTCGGGTGGGTTTTCGGGGAGGGTTGCCGCGGCTATGACGCCGGGCCCCGTGGGAAGTGAAGTTCTCAGTATATTTACACGTCTCTTTAAGCCTCTGCTAAAGACTGATGACTGTTCATTTAGAGCTCAATGAATTTCTATAAATATTTTAGATTGCTCAAACTGATTGTGTGCAATTGTAATGACGGAAATTCAATAAAAAAAAAGAGGTATTTTTACACAATACGCTCCATGTGTCGTCTGTTGGGTCTGAGTGTTTCATTGTGGGATAATAGAGGGTGGAAAGAGTTCAACTACTAGAACTTTGCATGTTTCTGTGGGTGCACACGCTGGTTTTTGCACTAAAAGTGGCAGAAATTAACAAGTATACAACGATGAGGCATAACATTATGACCACAGGCCTAATATTGCGTTTGTTCCTGACCCGTCTAATGGACTCCATTAGACCCTGAAGGTGTGCTGTGGTATCTGGACTCTGATAGATCCTGAAGGTGTGCTGTGGTATCTGGACTCTGATAGACCCTGAAGGTGTGCTGTGGCACCAGGGTGCACTATGGGAAGAAGGCCAGCCGGCAGAGGGAGTGTGATGCGTTGTGTAACCTTGGGTCCCGCCATCCATGTGGATGTTACTTTGACACGAACCACCTACTTGAGCATTGTTGCTGACCACGTACAACCTTTCATGGAAACAGTATTCCCTGATGATCTTTTTCAGCAGGATAATGTGCTGTGCCACAAAGCAAAAATGGTTCAGAAATGGTTTGAGGAGCACAACAACCAGTCTGAGGTGTTGACTTGGCCTCCAAATTCCCCAGACGTCAATCCAATCGAGCATCTGTGGGATGTTCTGGACAAACAAGTAGGATCCATGGAGGCCCCACCTCGCAATTTCCAGGACTTAAAGACTCCACTAGACCCTGAAGATGTGCTGTGGTATCTGGACTCTGATAGACCCTGAAGATGTGCTGTGGTATCTGGACTCTGATAAACCCTGAAGGTGTTCTGTGGTATCTGGACTCTGATAGACCCTGAAGGTGTTCTGTGGTATGTGGCACCAAGATGTTCGCAGCAAATCCTTTATGTCCTGGAAGTTGTGAGGTGGGGCCTCCATGTATCCGACTTGTTTGTCCAGCACATCCCACAGATGCTCGATTGGATTGAGATCTGGGGAATTTGGAGGTCAAGTCAACACCTCAGACTGGTTGTTGTGCTCCTCAAACCATTCCTGAACCAGTTTTGCTTTGAGACTGAAAGAGGCCATCAGGGAACACTGTTTCCATGACAGGGTGTACATGGTCTGCAACAATGCTGAGGTAGGTGGTACATGTCAAAGTAACATCCACATGGATGGAGGACCCAAAGTTTCACAGCAGAACATTGACCAAAGCATCACACTGCCTCCACCGGCCTTCTTCCCATAGTGCATCCTGGTTCCACTGTTGATGCATTTTGGACAAGTTTTAGTCATTTTGGACTAATTTTGGACAAACTTAGTTCATGTTGGACGCATTTCACTTAATTTTTGGCAAATTTTAGGAGTTTTGGATGAGTTTTTGTCATTTGAGACATTTAGGAAAATATTTCTGACAAGATTTATGTCAATCTAGACTAATTTTGAGTAACTTTAAGAACGTAGTCATTAAGGACACAATTTCACTTTATTTAGACACATTTCAGTCATTTTTGACTTTTTTCTGTCATTTTGGATCAATATTGGATAAACTTAAATAATTTTGGATGGATTTCACTGAATTTTGGACACATTTTGGACAAATTTTAGGAATTTTTGATAAATTTGAGTCATTTTGGACTAATTTTGGATAAACCTTGGCAATTTTAGATGGATATCAACAGATTTTTCACACATTTTAGGAATTTTTGAACAAGTTTTGATCATTTGGGACAATAAGAAAAATATCTTTGACAAGATTTATGTCATGTTAAACTCATTTTGAGGACGTTGTAGTCATTAAGGACATGATTTGACTAATTTGGACACAGTCATTTAAAACTTTTTCTGTCATTTTGGATCATTTTTGGATAAACTTAAGTGATTTTAGACGGATTTCACCTCATTTTGGACACAAGTTAGACAAATTTTAGGAATTTAGAGAATTTCTAGTCGTTTTGAACTATTTTTGGGTAATTGTTGACCAGATTTATGTCATTGTGGACACATTTTGAGGTCTTATTTGTAGGTTTTTACCTGTAACATTTAAATTGAAAAGCTAAATCAGTACTTCATGTATTATTTCAAGGTTTAATCTAAATATCTAATACAGTTTTTTGGTAAATTTCAGTTTCATTTTTCTACTGGAAAACCCATGTTGATGTCTTGCAACTTATAAATCATCAGATCTCTGCTTCGGTTTTTCTTTTTTTTTTTTCAGTCGTGCATCCAAAGAAGACCAAACCTCTGGATATCTTGAGCTCGTTTCATTTAAATAACTTTACTTTCTGTCCGACACGTTGATGCTCTGATTGAAACACATCTAGTTTTACAGAAACAGCTCTCAGCTCTAATTTTAAGCTGCTGTCTAAACATTATCTAGTGTTAAAGCATCCTGTGGAGGCCAGGAGGCGTCACGTAGCAGCAGACCAAATCTCTGAGCTGCACCCGCTGAACTTCAGGCCGAGAGGGAAAATAAAAACAGAGAATCTCCTGACAAACAGTAGCGAGATGAGAGAAGCTCAACCACCTGCTAATGCTTCCATCTGACGCACATCCCTCCAGCTCGGCTCACTTTTAAGTCTGGATGGCGTATTTTTAGCGCTTCCTTCCATACAGCTTCTGTCAGACATCAGGGAGCAAAGTTCAGGCCGCAGTTTGGAAAACCTCGTCCTGCATTCGTAGAAAGCAAAAGAAAAGCGACACGTTTGTGTTTATTATTTAGTGGACTGGAGGCTGGTGCTGGTCGGCTTCATGGCCTCAGAGGTCAGGAGGCGCTCCGGTCTCATTCCACTGTTGATGTTTGCTTTTAACCCTCCTGTTGTCTTCATTTACAGGCACCATAAAATATTGTTTCCTTGTCTGAAAAAAAATCTAAAAATTCAGCAAAAAAATTCCCCAAATTTCTGAAAATTAGCAAAACCTTCAAGAAGAAAATTCCAATAATTCCTTAAAAGTTTTATTTAAAAAAAATAAAAATAAAAATCCCCCAATGTTGGCAAGAAAATTCTTGTAAATATTTTCAAAAAATTAGCAAAAATTTTCCAAAAAAATCCTAAAAATATCTAAAGTGATTACATATATATCAACAAAACTTCTACTAATTTCTTTAAGAACATTCACATACAAATCGACCAAAATCCAGCAAATTTCGCTGGATTTTTGGTTGATTTTTTTTGGTGAATGTTTTTAAGAAACATTTTTTTTTTAACATTTCTTTTTTTCCACCAAAAAATGTTCAAATATTTCCCCAAAATGTTGAAAATGTGGACATCAGAAGTTTCACTATGAAAATATTTTATTTTTCCACATTTTCAAACTTTAAAACAGGTCAATTTGACCCGCAGGACGACACAAGGGTTAATAAAACAGAGAAAATGTGTGAAATTACAATACACGGTTTAGAAAAAAAATCACAGTTTTAACATCTTCTTTTTCTTCGTTGCTGTTGAACCTGACCTCTGACCTCCAACATGCAGCGCTGCAGGTTTTTTCCCTGCATGCAGCAGATGCATGGCTGCAGGTTTTTTCCCTGCATGCAGCAGATGCGTGGCTGCAGGTTTTTTCCCTGCATGCAGCAGATGCGTGGCTGCCGGTCTGCGGTGCTGCTGCTGGTTTGAGTTTCTGAACAGCAGCGACTGGCTTCCCAGACCGACAGCTGATGATGTCATGGAAACTTTTGTGAGCAGCGCACTTAAAAACTGGAGAATGATTTATAATGAAACGCAGCCCCTGCAGAGGTTTTCTCTCTTTTTTTTTTTTTTCTTGGGGAGGGGATGTGAGGTTGGACTGGAGGGAAGAGTTTTTATGTTCATTAAACTCTCAGCATTTCTGCTCAGACGTAACCAGAAGCAGCCTTTCCATCCCGCCATGTCCATCCGGCAGACATGTGGGGCCTTAATGGACGTTTTACCTCCGGAGCCCCGCGGCTTTGAGCTGCAAATACGACCCAACAAAGCCTCACTTGACCCTTTTCCTTCTTCCCTTTTCTTTCCCGAGCCTCTGGAGCACAACAGCCGTCCCCTCGAGGCTTCAGGCTTTTCAAGCCGGCTGACAAATGCATGTTTTCACTGCCGATAAAGGGTGAAAATAAGTGTTACGTAAGACAAAAAGTCCTCACGCAAATCCCTGAACCTCGTGTCCTCCTTAATCTCCTCGGCCTGCCGATGCCAACACGTCCAATAAGACGGTGCTGCCACCAGAACAAGGGGAAGGACTGGACTTATTTGGTTGGAAGGCGGCGCTGGAGGCGGATCGGCCGGTCGTGCACCTGCGTTAGCGTAGCTTCTTGGGAAAAACAGGATCTGGAGCTCGAACAACATCCTGGATGTCCTCCCACCTCCTCACCCCGTCCCAGAAGTGTTTATGCCACTTTTCCTGCTCCTCGCTGCAGAATTTAGGAAAGAGATGAATCAGTGCGAGGAAGCTTCCCTCTCCCTGCTCATCTGCTGACACATCCATTCATTCAGCTCTGCTAATTCTGGAATCAGAGCTTCATCAGATCCTGTTGAGACGAATGAAAACGTGATCTTCAGTCATAAAACACCTGCGACCATGACGCAGCTCCTCCTGTAGTAAAAGCACTGCCTTTTGGGAAGTTCTGAAATGGAGGGAATTCCCAAGAACTAAATCTCAGATAATCGTAGTACAGGAGCACTTCCTGCTGCAGAAATGTCACCTCATTACTTCCTTTGTTTCTTATTTTTGTGCTTGCGGACAAGAGAAGGAAAAATAAAAGCAGTGATTGAGCAGAAACAGCTCAAAGAAATAAAACTTCCCACAGAGATATGTGCATGAAGTCATTTCATGTTTCGAGATCTACACTACCGTTCAAAAGTTTGGAGTCACCCAGACAATTTCATGTTTTCCATGAAAACTCACACTTTTATTCACCTGCTAACATAACTGCACAAGGGTTTTCTAATCATCCATTAGCCTTTCAACACCGTTAGCTAACACAATGTAGCATTAGAACACAGGAGTGATGGTTGCTGCAAATGTTCCTCTGTACCCCTATGGAGATATTCCATTAAAAATCAGCCGTTTCCAGCTAGAATAGTCATTTACCACATTAACAATGTCTACACTGGATTTATCATTCATTTAATGTTATCTTCATTGAAAAACATTGTTTTCTTTCAAAAATAAGGACATTTTTAAGTGACACTAAACTTTTGAATGGTGGTATACATCAGACATTAGAGCTGCAACTCCTGATAAGTTTCATCCATCCATCCATCCATCCATTATCTATACACCGCTTAATCCTCACTAGGGTCGCAGGGGGGGCTGGAGCCTATCCCAGCTGACTCGGGCGAAGGCAGGGGACACCCTAGACAGGTCGCCAGTCTGTCGCAGGGCTACATATATAGACAAACAATCACTCTCACATTCACACCTACGGGCAATTTAGAATAATCAATTAACCTCAGCATGTTTTTGGACTGTGGGAGGAAGCCGGAGTACCTGGAGAAAACCCACGCATGCACAGGGAGAACATGCAAACTCCATGCAGAAAGATCCCAGGTCCGAGCTGGGACGTGAACCAGGGACCTTCTCGCTGCAAGGTGAAAGTGCTAACCACTACGCCACTGTACAGCCCCCTGATTAGTTTCATTGTTAATTAATCTGTTCATTATTTTCTTGATTTATAAGTTGGTTGTTTGATGTATAAAATGGTGAAATATGTTGATCACTGTTTTTCACAGAGCTCAACATGACAAAGATATTCAACTCAGTGTCATAGATGTCATAATAACTCAAATTTATTACTCGATTATCAAAATAGTTGGTGATAAATTTTACAGTTGTCAGTAGCAGGTATTTATATATATGGACATACTAGAGATGACCCAATTTTTCTTCCTGATTTGAAAATATTTAGCATCTATAGATGTCGAGTCCCAATCCGATACCATTTTCTGAAATAAAACAAACTTCAAATGCATTAAAATTTATCAAGTTGTTCCTTAATGTCATTTGCCTTCACAGAAGTCTTTGTCATGGTGCCTGCTGATATGTGTTGGTACTGGATATTGATGGATATGAAATACTGAATGACTCCAATTGGATTGGAGCAAAAAAACAAAACAAAAACAGATTGGGAGATTTCCAATGTAAGGTCTTAATAAGGGGTACCTCAAGCTGATTGGGGCCAGTTAAGTTTTCAGTGAAACACCTGAGTTCTCATTGGAGGTGATTAAGTGTCATAAAAGTCTTTGTCAAGGTGCCCCTTTACTAGCTAAACCCCCACAATGCTCTCTGTTTGCCGACATGAACTGTAGGTGGAGTGATGCCTCCTCTGGTGTAATGATAGACTCCACCTGGTGGAACAAGCAGGTACTACAGCTGATCTACATTACTTGAAGGTCATGTTACCTCAGAAAATGCTGATTTGTAGTTAAACCACTGCCTTTTGGGAAGTTTGGAAAAGGAGGGAATTTCCAAGAACTAAATCTCAGATGATCGTAGTGTTGGGAATCACATCCAGTGGCACTTCCTGCTGCAGAATTGCCGCCTCATTACTTCCTTTGTTTCTTATTTTTGTGCTTGTGACGCAAGAAGAAACCACTCATCCAAATTAAATAAACCTTCCTACAGTGATACGTGCATGAAGTCATTTCACATTTCTGAAACTACATCAGACATTAGAGCTGCAACTCCTGATTATTTTCATCATTGATTCACCTGTTAATTAGTTTCTGCATTAATCGATTTGTTGTTTAGTCTTACAGTGACAGAAAGTATTGAAAAATGTCCAGCAGTGTTTTCCAAAGTGTGTTGAGTTGTAGAGGAGGAAAGAAACCATAAAAAAAAAACAAAACAGAACCAGAGAATTTAGGTTGATTATCAAAATAGTTGGCAATAAATTTCCCAGTTGTCAAGTAGGTGGTTAATCCTTTCAGGTATTTAATATATACCTACATACTAGGGACGGCCCGATCAAAGTTGTTTTCATATTTTTGTTCCTAATTTGAAAATATTTTGCATCTATAGATACCAAATTCCAGTTCGATGCCATTTTCTGAAATAAAACAAATTTCAATTGCATTAAAGTATATCTAGCGGTTCCAAAATGTCATTAACTAACACAGAAGTCTTTGTCATGGTGCCCCTTTACTAGCTGAACCCTCACAATGCTCTCTGCTAGCCAACATGAACTACTTATAGTCTTAGTGGCGCCTCCTCTGGTCTCTACAGTATTAAACAGTAAGAGGCTCCACCTTGTGGAACAACCAGGTACTACAGCTAACCTACATTATGTGAAGTGCATGTTACTTCAGAAAATGGCATCAGATTGGTACTTGGTATTGGCCGAAATACTGAATGACTCCAATTTGATTGGGGCAAAAAAACCAAACAAACAATTTGATTGGGGCTCGCTTAGCTTTCATTGAAACATTTGCATTCTGGTTGAAGGTCATTAAGCATCACATAAGTCTTTGTCATGGTGCCTGTTGCTAGCAAAACCCCCACAATGCTCTCTGCTTGCCAACATGAGCTACCTCCTGGTATTAAACATTGAGAGGCTCCACTAGGTGGAACAACCAGGTACTCCAACTGATCTACAATACTTGAAATGTGTATCAGCTACGTAAATGGTATCAGATTGAATTGTAGTATTGTTCGATACTAAAAACTAAATGATTCTGACTTGATCAAGGCTTGATCAAGATGCTAGTGGGTCTTATGTAGGGAAAACCAGTGCCACAGGTCAAGATTAGGACCAGTTAAACTCTGGATAAAACATATGAGCTCTGGTTGGAGGACATTATTTGTCTTTGTCATACTGGCCAGACAGGTATAAAATACAGGTTTTCATCGTCTGTAGGAGCTTGTGGAGCCACAGAACACCCGATTGTGACCACCTACATAACACTAAGGATCAACTTGGACGCAGAAATTTTATTACTCCACCAAGGAACCCGTCAGACAAGGAGCTAGCCGACGATTGGCTTTGGTTTGTCTGTCTGTCTGTTAGCAACATTACTCAAAAATGGACTAATGGATTTCGATGAAATTTTCAGGGAAGGTCAGAAATGACACAAGGACCAAGTGATTAGATTTTTGCAGTGTTGTGGCTTATAGTCAGGATCCACAGATTTGTTAAAGATTTCTGTATCGTTGTGAGATAGCGGCATGGCGTCACTGTAACCATGACAACAAGTGAACACTACGTCAGCTGGCTGCTGATGATCACATGATTGTGATTCTGCTACAAATCCACCGCTAAGGACTTATCGGGACTTCTCTGTATGAAATGATACAAGGAACAATTGATTCAATTGTGGAGGTGTTTCTGAGTCCCATCAATTCCGTCCGCTACTTATTTAGGTAACGCGATTCAGTATCCGTACATCACGTACAAATGCATAACACATGCCTGTGCTCTGCGCAACGTCATTTTGTCTGTGGATACATCTATATTAAACGGACATATTCTGTAGTGCCATGATTTCTGATCAATAACTAATAAACAAATGCTGCATTTCTGACAATGCCATATGGGGGAATGAGCAGCCTTGGAGGAGTACTGCCCTCTCTGAATGCTTTTCTTGTTCTTCATGTGTTGCAAAGCTTTTCAGTTGTCAAGCTTTTACATTTGATTGATTATTAATGTATTTCACATGTACATTTTGTGAGAAAATGGTAACAGATTAGGTCTTGTTGTACTTGAGATATCAGTGTGTTATTACTATTATTGAATTGGGGGCAACACATTCTGATGGGACGGTCCTATTGTGGGTCTTAACCTTAATACTTGTAGGGTTATGAGAGACACAAAATAACCAAAATGATCCACAAACTGACCATAGAGAGACACAAAATAGTCAAATGAAAGTGACCACAAAGTCAAACAAATTTAAATGGGACAGTCCTATTGTGTGCCTATTTTGGTCAACAGCTGTTGTTTGACTTGGCTGTTGACAATAGACTTGACTTCTGGGTGTTCTGCTTTTGTGTTGTCAAACTGAACCTTTAAAAGCACAACATAAATAAGGTATTATTAGTCACTAGTTTCTAAAACACAGACAACTAGTCACCTAAATGGGGAGGTTTTAATACTTTAACTCGTTTTAAATCTTAAATTTCAGACAGAAAAGACAAAACAACAGCTCCATAACTGGCTGGTCTCCGGGGAGATGCAGCTTGCATAAGTGAGTCTTGCTGAACTCGGCTGGCGTGACCACACTCGGACCGCAGAGGAAGTGACTGCCAGAGGAAGCCAGCATGTCCCGTTCGTACGGAGGGGAAGAAGAAGTGTTAAAGTTATTAGCCGAGTGGGAGCGGTGCGTTTATGGGGCATCCTGTGCACAACAAATGCTTCCTGCCACCGCCTCCGAAGCCAGAAAACAGCCTCGGAGGGAGGGCAGCGAGAGGCTTCGGGTTCTGGAGGGAAACTTCAGCCTCCGACATGTGAACCTGCCAACAGCTGCACACAGGTGGAAACTATACGGTGCCCACAGGAAAGCTGCTTTCTCCGTCTATACAGTGAGCTCCTATAGAGGTCCTCAAAGTCCCGAGTGGAAAATTGATGTTTTTCATTTCGGCGGCCGCATTCCTGCGCTGTGCCTGGATGGGGCCCGTCCTGCCGTGCAGCCTGGAGTCTTATTAAACTCCAGAGAACATCAGATTACTGAACGTTATGAAATTATCGAAGGAAAGCCGTGATGCAACGAGGCAGCAGCGTCCACAAAGCCGAGTTCTTGGCTCGCAGGTTGTTCAGCGGCGGACCTGAAGCGACAGTGATCTGATGAGGCTCATCACAATCGAGATAATAAGAGTTTTCATCCAGACGCTCCTCAGATCAGCTGCTGCTTTTCTGCTCAGGACTCAAAATTTTGGAAGATTAGATTCAATAACAACAGGGGAGAAAAGTTCTTTGTTTCTTATAAAGTGTAGAAGGAGCTAAAAACAACTGCTGATCAGACACCAGTGCTACAGAAAGTGAAAATGACCACAAAGAGACATAAAATAATCAAAATTAGCACAGAAAAGCCACAGAAAGTCATAAAACTGCTAAAATAAGACATAAAATGATCACAGAGACGCAAAATAACCAAAATGAAACTCAAAATAAGCACAGAGACACAAATAAACCAAAATGAAACACAAATTAACTACAAAAACACACAAAATAACAAAACGAAGCATAAAATTACCATAAAGAGACATAAAACAACCAAAATGATCCACAAATTAACTACAAAGACACAAAATAACCAAAAGAAACTTAAAATAATCAAAGCAAAACACACATTACCTAGAAAAATCACACAGAATAACAAAATGAAACACAAAATGACTACAAAGAGACACAAAATAATCAAAATGAAACACAAATGAACTATAAAAAGACACAGAATTACAAAAAGAAACATAAAATAGTCAAAACAACGCAAAAGAACTGCTAATCAGACACTGATGCTGCATAAAGTGAAAGGTCCACTTGATAAATGAGGGAATAACATCAGCTAAAATAGAAACAGATGCAAAAGTTTAACAATAAAGAAGGTGACAGAATAAATCTGTTAAACATAAAACGACCACAAGGAGACATAATATAATCAAAATTAGCACAGAAAAGTCACAGAAAGTCATAAAACAACTAAAATAAGAAACAAAATGAACACAGAGACACAAAATAACCAAAACAAAAGATAAATTAAATAAACCTTCTCTTTTACAGCTTTCTGCTCCATATTCATCAATAGTAGGTAATAAACTATCAAAGACTTGATTGGCTCAGTTTACACATCAATGGTGCCATTTTTATTCCATGTTTTGTTTGTTGTTTGCTAACCCTACTCTAATCACAGTAACAGGGTTGCTAATCCATGTATAATAATTATTATTATTAAAATATTTTGTTGATTCAAAAATGTTCCCACAATTGCAAGAGACATCCATGAAAAAAGAATACCAAAAAGAAGGAGATTTAAATTCCATTTTAAGTGTTCTACGGTTTTTGGTCATCAGGGGGATGGGACAAGAGAAAAATGTCATTTTAAGAGGAACTCCAGACTTATTTGGTATTTTATGATAAATGATAAACTGAGGCATAATATTGCTGAAATTGAACGTTTTTTTATTAATAAACTTCAGGTTGTTCATGATGTTTTGTGAAAAGGTAATTCCTTGAATGTGAACATTTTCAGAATGTACTTTTTTCACGAATGCAAACATGTGGAGTTGTGGTTATTTAAAGGTTATTATGCTGTGATTTTACTGATCACTGGAGATCAGATTGGACTGAAAGTGGGTCTGAGCTAAGAGGAGTTTGACACCCCTGGTCTACGTGATGAACCCCCTTGTCTAAACTAAGTCCCCTGACAGCACCTCTCTGGTCTTTGTTTGGGTTGTTGGCACCGACGGGTTCAGCTGTTTTGAACCGTCTCACCTCTGCAGCCTGAAGCCCAGCGACATGCCAGGTTAGCCCCGCTGTCAGCAGCCGGCTTCACATGTTGGTGTCAGAGGGAGAGTAGCTGGATGCTGCAGCTGCCTGGAATCACAGCGAGGGCAGCGTGAACTCTGGCTGCACCCGCCTCGAATGAATCCGATTATCAGCTGTCATAAAAACAAGCAGAAAACATCAAACCGTCCTACAGACCGTCGCTCCTCCTCTGGAGCCAAGAATACGACCTGAACAAGCTCCACAGATCTGGATTTAGTCCACAATATCACACCTGGATCTGCTCCTCACGTTCCTCTGCAGGAAATCAATGATGCACAAAGTCCTCACTCTCCTCCACGGACAGCATCAAATTCTGCACTCACTATTTTCAGACATGTAGCAGATTAGTGCAGGAAGTTTTGGAGAAGATGAAGCGTCAAGATTCTGCAAATCTGTTGTCTACAGACCACTAACCAATATTACATCTACCTGGTGGATTAAAACACCAACTGCAGGCCCAGTAAAGAAGAAAAATACCACAGTACATTTATTCTGAGATTTATGAATATAACATTCTAGTGTTAACATCATTAATTATATACTTTATATTTTATAGCCGGAGATGACAGTGAGTCTCCACTGGACTGGCAGATTATCTGAACAATAAATTCATCAGTTCATTATTTCGATAATTGATTGTTTCAGTCATTTTTCAAGCAATTATGTGATATTTATACAGGCTATTGCCTATTAAATAGTGATAATTTGCTGATTTTTTACAGATTTTTGTCATGTATGCTTGTAAACGGAATGCTGTATAACTGGATCAAGAGTTGGAATTTTTAGAATGAAATTGTCTGCAGATTAATCAATGATGCAATCATCTAGAAAATAACCACTATATTAATCAATAAGAACAGAAATCAGTAATGAAACACAAAATGATCACAGAGACACAAAATAACCAAAATGGAACACAAAATGACCTCAAAGTAACTGCAAAAAGACACAAAATGAGATACAAAAAGACCAAAACACACACAAAATGACCACAGAAAGTCATAACACAACTGAAATAAGACTAAAAATGATCACAAAGTCACAAAATAACCAAAACAAAACATAAATTAATTACAAAAAGGCCCAAAATAACAAAAGGAAACATAAAATGACTACAGAAAAGTCATAAAACAACTGAAATATTACACAAAATGATCTCAGACAAAAAATAACCAAAGTGACGCAAAAAGTAACTACAAAAAGACACCAAATAACAAACAAAACATAAAATGAACACAGAGACAAAAAAAAAATCAAAATTAGCACAGAATAACCACAGAAAATCATAAAGCAACTGAAATTTAACATGAAATGACCACAAAAAGACACAAAATAACCCAAATTAACGCTAAATAACCGCAGAAAGTCATAAAACAACTGAAATGAAACACAAATTGACCACAAAGAGACACAAAACAACTGAAATAAAACACAAAATGACCAAAGTGAAACTCAAAACAATCAAAAGAGACAAAAAAACCAACAAAAACAGATGCATAATAAGACACACATATTCCAAGAGAGATTATTTTATTTATATGCAGATTTTTGCTTATCTATTTTAACAAATTAAATATATTTTTGAATTTTTTTCCAAACAAATCTATGAGGACACTAATCATAAATGAGCCTGGTATAAATCAATGGAAACATACTGCCAACTAATTGAACCAATAAGATGCAGGGAAAGAATCACATGACTCTCCGTGTTCGCTGAGAGGTAAATCAAACTACCTCCACGAATCAGGCGTTTTAAACTGACGTCTCCGCCCTTCTCCGGTTTGACTGTTCCGCTCCGGTGGGCCGCTGATGTTTATCCGGTAATACAGATATCTTAAGTAGCTTTTTACCGGTTAGTTAGCCGGTTATCTGCTAATTTTGTGGGTCTTTATGTCGGTTTTAGGGAGGAATTAAAGACGTTTGGAACTTCCGGCCGCCGCCATTACAGCCGTTGATTGATTCACCTGCTGGATTTCAATCAGGACGGTTTATGTTTTTTCTGGAATTTATCTGCTTTCAGACGATTCGGAAATCACTTCAACAAGGTAAGAACTCACTGATGTAGCTGATGTAATGTGTCTGTGTTGATATTTTGGCTTTTATCCGTGTTTGGTTTGAGTTTTTTTGTCTTTTAAAGCTAGCTAAGAGAGGCTACTTGTGTTTGCCTCTGCTAGCTAACGGCTGCTACCTCTGCTGCAGCTACAATCCTTTACATTTATATTTATTCCATTTTGGCTGAGCTATATTCTTCTGTTTCAATCACTAATATTATTTTGAATGCGTTTCTACTGCTTTGCTGTTGAAATGTTGTTAGTATTGTGTGCATGTGGGTATTTTTTGAACATCCGGATTACTCGGTTCCTCACAGTAGTGAAACAAACCACTGAAGCTGGCCAAAAATGAAGAAAATATAACGTTTTTATGCTATTAAATTCGTCATCGTTGTGCCTCAAACTTGTTAACCAATATACTAATGGTTACAGCAGTCACTGGAGCCCTAGTTTTATGTGGACTGCATTTGGTTTTATGCTGCCTTATTCCTTTGACCTAACATTATTTTATCTACATACATGTACTATATTCACATATTATGTTTTAATATTACTGCTGTCAGCAGTTATTTTGCCACATTCTATTATTATAATCTATGCAGGCCTTACACTTAACATTCTGTTATCTGTAATATTTTAACCAGCTTTTTGACTTGTCAAATGCCAATTCGGATTGTTATAAAATATTAAAATTTCAATTATATTCAGTTGCAAGTAGATGAAATTTGCCTGTACATGTGATTTTGTTTTCACTGTTGACAAACCTCTATTTATGATGTTTTTTTAGTGCTTTGCTGTTGATATATTGTGCGTATTGTGGGGTGTGGTTGTTGTTGAAAGTACTTAGATCCTTTGCTCAAAGAAAGTTGGGAATATTGCACAGCTAAAATACTGAAGTATGACCTTCAACTGTACATGAGATGGATGAAGCCTCCGTGAAACCTCATTTCGTTGAAAACAAAACCACGTGTACAGGATGTCAAACTGTCAGCAGGTCAAACTCTGTCTTCTGACAGATGCGTTTGACATATAGTTGATGTCTCAGATTTGTTTCTGTCTCTGTGGTTGTCTGGAATGTCTTCTAATTACATTGACATGCTGGATAATGATTCCAGGAAACGTTATCAGTGCAAAGTGGATGTTGCAGGTTTAGATGTGTGTTATTTCAGGTTCTTTGCTGATGCCTAGAAAGAGTTTGATATTTTTTGCTTGTTTTCCAGTCATATTAAACCATTATATGTCAATATATGCAGATAAAATGCTCCGTTTTGCTGCCCAGGAGAGTGGCATTTAAACGAGACACGTGATTAGATTAACAAAAAGCAAAACTCAAAGACGTGCCCCCTATCATGGATGCACAATGATGTTTTAAATTATTATACTGGTATTGCTGGTTGGGGTGGAGCAAATTTATTCATTTTTTAAACAGTTTTTTTTTTTGCTGCAACTATCATCTTCTCAAAAGTAACACAGTCATTAACGAGCCAGTTTTATTAAACCAACAGTCCAAATATCTGAATCATTGACAATTAAAACTATGAAAGTAGTCACAATTTAAGATTGAGAATTTTTACATTTGGTTTATTTTTGAGAGAAAAATCACCAGCATTACTGATTTAACAATCAAATGTTTCAGCATTAATCGTATATTTATGTGTATATTTATAGCAATGCATATTTCTGAGCACTTTGTTTGATTTGTAGACAAAAATTTACTTCTGTAAAATAACTAGAACTGTCTGATTAATGTAGTGGAGTAGAAAGATAAAGTGGTATGAAAATAAAAAGTCAAGCAAAGTAGAAGACGCTCAAAATATTCCTATCTTGATTAATGTCCGTAGTTATTTTCCACCACTGTTTTTGATTGTGTGTCAACTTTACTATTGCTTTAAAGCTCATTCATGTTCTTCTGTTCCTGTTGTTTTTAGCCTCATGAATGAACTGTCTTCTTTTTCTTACACAACATAAGTTTCCTCATTCACGTTGTGTACTAGAGTTCCTTTGGATCACAGCAGTGACTCTTTCTGTTGCATAAACTGGGAAATTTAGAGGTTAGTCCACATATTGTGAACAAAGTGTACAAGTTTGTCATAGAAAGTGTTCTTATTACAACATTTTGTAGACATCTTCCCTTGCAGAGCGGTTTCACGAATGACAGATAAAATTTGAATTTATTTGAAAAGCTGTTTTGTTTAGATTCTTAAGTGTTGTAAGAAATGTTTCCATATAGGTATTGGACAAATTTGGTTTTTAGGATTGTAAAGAAACGTTTGTCACTGTGGAATATTTAATGTAATTATTTGAAATGGTGTATATAAGAGATTTTGATCTGCTATTTAAAGATATAGCTGAATAATGGCATCCTGCAGAGAACACAGTCACGCTCTATCTGTATGTGTTGTAGTTCAAGTTACTCTGGATTATAATGGTTGTGGATGTGTGTGCATGTGAGTCCCTCCTGTTGAAACCCTCTCTAAATTCATTAAAAGACCAATAGTGACCCTCACACCATAATGTTAATGTCAAAGTGCCCCAGTATTCAGAACAAAGTATTTTATTTATGTCATTGACCAGTTTCTGTGCACTTGTTTTTAGTGTGTTTCTACTGTTTTGCTGCTCTGCTCTATGTTTCACCGTGTGTCTCTTCTGCTGTGTGTCATGATGAAACACACAGGTTGAGTGAAGATAATGTGAAATGACTTAACAGCTTGTTACAGCCATCCAGTGTATTTTACATTATTTATTGTGCCTGTCATGCACACAACATTTCTGGTTGTAAATGAAACATGAAGGGAGGAAGGGTTTTGGCCTGTTGTTTTGGTCTGACGTGCTGATGCTAATGTGAAGGCAGCATTTTTTAAGCCATATTCAGACAACTTTCAAAACCCTCCATCTATGTCTGTCTATATGTAATGGTACAAAGTCTTTGTATCATTCTTTTATTAATGCAAACCAGTCCGGTTATAGTTTGAGTCAAAGGAGCCTTCTTAGGCTTAATGTCTCCAGGTTATGCAGTGTTGTTGCACGTCACAAAGTATGTTGCTTTAAGTCACGCAATATGGTTTGTGTCATGCAATATGTTCCTTTTTGTTTGTGTAATATGCTCTACTTTGTCTAGTATGGTTCAAGTCATGCAATATGTTGTATAACTCTGATGAGTGTACATTTAAGTACTCTCATTCAAATGTCATTTGTGAAAGTGAACACAAGTATGTGGTTGGCTGTTGCATGTCTATGTGCTCTGTATGTGATGTGTGTCTTGAATGCAGCAAAACTAATGCAAGAAACATTTCCAAAGGAGCCAATGATCTATATTGACTCTTAAGATGAACAACACTAGCTATAGATGAGATTTGCTTCAGTGACAACATGTCTTTTAATGCAGATTTCAAACTGCAACACTTTAAGGGAATGTTTAAAATGGATATGAATGGATGCATGGAGTTTAGGGATTTTTAGCAACCAGCCTGCATTTGTTTAACTTTTTGTTAGAAAAATATTGCCTCCAGGAATGTTGGAAGATATATATATATATATATATATATATATATATATATATATATATATATATATATATATATATATATATATATATATATATATATATATATATATATATATATATATATATATATATATATATATAAAAACTCTGAGTAATACATTGCTCCTAAAATAGCTTTTTCTTAAAAATGACAATGTTGGCCCTAATTCACACGACAAATCTACAACTCCATCCTCACTGAAAAATCCAAAATCTGTGAATACAGGAGGACTTACGTCAGATTTCTGTTCTACGGATTGATGTAAGTCGTTTTTCGCCATAAGTCAGAACTTTGGCGAAAATGTGAACAAAGCCATTACATGAATCATGATGTCGATCAGTTCTTTGGAAAAGTCATGAATACCAACGACTTTCATGCATGTATGAATCATTTTACGAGAAGATAGCAGAATATTGTAGCGGACTGATATTGTTGATGATGTGTGTAATGTGTGTGTGTTGCTCCGTGCCGGTGTGTGTGAGTGTGTGTCACGTAAAAGAGAGCTGCAAACAGCGGCTAATTCTGGAGCTAAGTTACCGAGTTTTTTGTAGTTATTCTGGTGTTGGCAACAGCCCACAGTAGCCTGTGTTATGGTTCAATAAACGACCAGAGAACCAGATAAAGTCTCATTCATTCATCACAGAAGGTCGCTACAATATGTTGCACTGTTTTTACAACTTGACCAATGTTCATTGGTGTTTCACCCTGCTCCAAGCGTTTTATTATATCTAATTTCACTTCCATGGAGACTTACGCTTGGGAGCCATAATGAAGGACAAAAAGTTAATGAATGTAGCACAATCCAAGGTGGCGTACAGCCAGAGAATGTAAATAAAGCCATCTTATAGTGCCACGTGATGACGTATTCGTCATCTAGTTCCACGTAGCTAGTTCCGACGAAATGATGCCGTAGGTCGTGGACGTCGTAAACTGAGGACCCTGGTATACAGTTATTTTTTAATTTCAAATGACTGGATGCAAGGCGTTTCCTACTCGCAGCTTTTTAGTGTCAAACTATAAAACTAGCATAATACAACTCACTGTCCATGTTATTTGGTTTAAAAGACTCAAGGTAAACATGTGAGGTGAATTTACTATATTTGAGCTCTGGTTGTCGCATAAATAGATGGTAAATATCAAATATGCTCAAACTTTCTGTCACACAATAAATTCCTCCTCATGTGTTGGCTATCAGTGCTGTGTCTGAATATCACGGATGCTCTTTAATACGGTATCAGAGGTAAACAGCCTCCATCAGTGCTGACCTTCACACAGACCAGCGAGTGTGACCAACCTGATACCGTCCATTCCAAGGTCGTACTGGTTCAGGGCCGCCGCCGGAGGAACTGAGGATTAACTCCACCGTCCAATAATTCGGCATGATGCGGCCGAGCTATGTTTTGACTACGAAACTCTACCCGGTAACAACATGGCATCTCCTTTCCCAGCGCCACAATGCAGAGGTCAAGCTGAGCGACCCGTCGAAGCTCCGTCGCTGCTTGAAGTGGGTCAGCGGCCTCAATAAACTGCTTCGGCTGTAAACTGTAAACAACTTTTAGAGCGGTCGCGTGCTAACAGAGCATAAACAGGAGTCCCTTAAAGGCTTCATATAGAAACATGACCGTTAAGGGACCCCCGCCGACATACGGGAAGACCTAAACAGTGTTTATGTTTAGACTTTGAGTTTAATTCTGGCAAAATTTAAACTCAAATCAAAGAGTAACAAAGAATAGCTTCTCATTTTAGGATATTTTTTAACTGTGTTACCGTCTAGGGTCATTTGGGTGCAACAAAAAAATGCTGTTATTGGTTAGGTAAAGCAATTTATTGCTTAGTGACAAAATGAACACAGAAGACCAGCAAGACAACCAAGAAAACAGGGCTGGTGGATGTCGCTAAATCAAAGAACCAAAATAAAACCAAATGATGGCTCACAGAGTTATGAAAACTAACGAAACAAAATTCCGTAGCCAAACTAAAACACAATAGCTCTACTCTATAATATAAAACATAGTCACAAATTCAGAGATTACATGTTCATGCTCAACAGAAAATAAATAATGCAACAGATTCCATCAAGCATGTGAGTTATGAGAACTTCTAACGATTTTTATGTTCAACTAAGAACGTATATTTTGTTAGAAGAATTAGCTTTTTCTTTTCAATCAAGTTTTTTTTCAATTATTTAATAATTAGTAGCATAAACAAGAGTTTTTAAGCTAATTAATCTTAAAGATTGAGTTGTTCCAAGTGGTATTTCTATATTATTTACAGGGAATTAAGTTTTGTGTACTTAATTACCACAATTATAAACACAAGTTAATAAGTTAGCAAATTAAAAACATTAAGTTTCTCCAGTGTTAAGTAGGTAGGGGCGGAGACTTGAAAACTTGACCTGAAGGTGAAGAAAAATGCAATTAAGCCAATTTCATGAAATTACTTCAACTAACATTTAGTTTTAAATCAGCTAATGCATAACATATGAGTTTAAATGACTCACAGTAGTAAGTTGATTGAATTTTTATCTTGCAGCTCTGCATTTATTTTGTCTCATTACGAGGTTTGGTAGCTGCTCTGAAGTTTTTAGTTCTGTCAAAGTAAAGAACTGGAAGTAATGTAAAGAAAAAAACATGAACAAAAAGAATAATCTTTTGATAATTGATTAATTTGGTTTAAATCATGTTAAATATGAATAGTTATGGTTTAATTTCTCTTCTGTGTCAGTAAACTAAATATATTTGTGATTTTTTTGGCACTTTATATACCAAACAACTAATTGATTAATACAGAAAATAATCAATGAATTAATTAAAAGTGAAAATTAATTATTAGTTCCAACAAATGAATAAACTACAGTGAGGTGTGACGTCAAGTTTTAGTTTTTACTGCATGTGGATAATTGTTGATTGTAGTTTCTGGACGCTCCTTTCCTGCCTTTAAGATCTCAGTGCAGATTATGTACTGGGTGTTTTGTAAAGCGTGAGCTACGTGCTTGCTTATGAGTGTTGACATGTTCCATAAATGTTGACAAGTAAGAAGTGGGCTCACGGATAATGTTGCTGGTTTTCACTGTGGGACCTCCATGACTGTGTAACCGAGAGAAAACTGCTCCATAAGTCAGCTTCGGTACATCATAAATAGAGTTGTGCAGAAGGTTGAAGGGTAAACAGCTGTCAGAGGTGTTTGTAAATTTGTGTGTATATAATAGGAAGTGGTAGTTTTAAATATTGATGCATCATTTCTGCTTATTTCAATCATGACTTCAATTACTGGCAATTAAATCTGTAAAAACATAAATATGACTTTTAGCTGCTTCATACATCTGTAAAAGTAATTCATTGGACCTGTTTCCCTCCACATAAATAAATGCAAAATTCAGATTTATGGATTTTAAGTTGCAAACATCAGTTTCACTTTACTGCTAACATCCATTTTGAGAATTTTAATCTAACGGTGACGTACCCAAAGATATTCAGTTTAATGTCACAGAGGAGAAAAGAAACCAGAAAATATTCAAAATGAATAAAATGTAATCACAGAATTTCCACTTACTTTGTTAAAATGTATTTATTTATTTAATAATCAGTGATGAAAATAGTTGATTATTTCAACAGGCGACACCGTTAAAAGAACTTTGCAACACTTTTTTTTTTTTTTTTTACTATTTTTAACAATAGTAATCAGTTTGATCATTTTATCTGTGCTAATGTAAATATCCTTTATGTTGTTTTTCTTTTTCAGCTAACAGAGATGAAACTAAAAGCTTCAGATATTCAGTTTACTGTCGTAAAGGAGGAAATAAACCATAAAACCATGTAATCAGAGAAGCAGGTCTTTGTTATTTCTTGAGTAAGATGATTCAAATGGATAAATCGACTATATGTCAATTTAATGTAACAGTTGACAGCTAATCGTTAAATGGTTCCAGCTCTGTAACGGTGTCCCTCAGTGAATGTAGGCGGCTGTTGTTGTTGTCGTCTGTTTTTACTCTACTATGCTGCTACTATGTTAAGTCTCGCTGCAGAACAAATTTCCTCCACTGGGACAATAAGAACAACCTTGAACCTTGGAGCTCGGCTAAATAACATTAACACCTGTCGCCTGTAATGGTAGTGACGAATAAAATGATCATAAACAGCCGTCTGTTTATTTATCTTTCACGGCTGGTTGTGTCTTTACAATTACAATAGGTCAGATTTTTTTTCCCCTCAAACATTTATTTGAAAGAAAAAATTCAAAGGTTGCAGTGACCTACGTACATATTTTTAAAAAGTGATGTATTTTAGCTGCATTAGGGAAGCACTGACTCACTAAACATAAATTATTTATACTGTAGCTTGGCCAATAAAATTTTAATTTAATTCCATTGTTTCCATTGTCTTTTTTTTGCAGTTAACATGTAAATGAAAACCTTTTTTTTTCTCTGATTGATTGGGTATTAGCTGTAATTTACCAAAAGAGGGAAAATCTGTAAAATAACAATTTTTCAATCCTGAATATGCATAATTTGTCTATCAAAAAGGAGCAAATATCTGTAATATAATTACAGTGTTTCCGCTAGGATTTTTTCCAGCAGCGGCGGCAGGCTCCCTGACGTGACGTCACTTTCAAGGCTGCGCTCTCGCGAGTAATTAACGTCGTATTAACCCCTCAAAGAGTAGATACTGAGCAAGGTAGTTATCTGCAGTTTACCTTAGTACTCGCGAGTACCTGACACAGCGCAAGACTGCTGTGAAGGTGAAGACATGCAGCGGTGGAGTATTTGCAACGATTAAAAAAAAAAGAAGAAAGAAATTTGAAGGAGCGGCGGCTGGGAATGAATGTAGAGGAAACCCTGAATTTGTTTTTTTTCTGTATTTAACACAATGAACTAGTGTAATTTTACAAAGTTGTAAATTAAAGATTTAACGTTTAAGCCATTTTTCAGTCCCTAATGTATACAATTTTCCTTCAAATAACAAGCATCTGTAAAACATATATTTTTATGCTAATTTAAATACAGTAAAAAAACAAGATAAGCACTCAGACAGCGCAGTACGAGTCAAGGCTGTTCATTCCCCCATATGGCATTGTCAGAAATGTAGCATTTGTTTATTAGTTATTGATGATCAGAAATCACGGCACTATAGAATGTGTCCATTTAATATAGTTGTACCCACAAACAAAATGACCCTGCGCTGAGCACAGGTGTGTGTTATACATGTGTACGTTATGTACGGATACCGAATCACCTGACCTAAATATGTAGCGGGCGGCGAGGATTGATGGGACTCAGAAACACTCCCACCATTTAATCAACTGTTCCTTGTATGATTTCTGACAGAGTTCTGATAAGTCCACAGCGGTGGATTTTTTTTAGCAGGATCGCAATCATGTGATCGTCAGCAGGCAGCTGATGTAGTGTTCACTTGTCATGGTAACTGTGATGCCATGACGCTGTCTCGCAATGATACAGAAATCTTTAACAAATCCATGGATCCAGACTATAAGCTGCATCACTGCCAAAATCTAATCACTTGGTCCTTGTGTCATTTCTGACCTTCAATGAAAATTTCATTCAAATCCGTTGATCGGTTTTTGAGTAATGTTGCTAAGAGACAGACAAACCAACCAACGTCGATCGTCACATAGCTCTGCCAAGACTCCGCCTCCTTAGCAGAGTAAAAATAGTGAAATTTCAAGTCAAAAGTTGCAAAGGAATAATTTACCTTTTTTGATAGCGTTTTCACTTTATTTGCAGTTTTTGTCTGTCTTTGTGGGGTTAACATGTAAATTAGTATATTTTTCTGTGATTTACTAGTTATCTGCTATTCCACAAAACAGGGAAAACCAGAAAAGTAAATGCATTTTTTTTAAAAACCATTTTCAATCCCTAATATGCACACCTTTTCTTTCAAGTAACAGCAACTATCTGGAAAATAATAGGAGTGTTTGCTAGATTAAACAAAGTAAAAATATTGTAATTGTACAGCCAACAAAGTTACTGTTGTCTGTTTTTCAGAGTTAAAATTTAAATGAATACTTTGTTTTTCTGTGACTTTATTAGTTATTGCTTGCGATTTAACAAAACATGGAAAATCTGTAAAATAACACTAAAAAACATTGATTTTCATTGCACAAAATCCAATATATAGCTATGCAAAAAATCACATACTATTTTCATCAAATAGACCAAAGAGAGGATTTTCTTCCTGCAGGTTTCAGTCTGCTGTCAAACCTTCCCGTGAGGTTTTTTTTTTTAGAGGCTGAAGAGGGAAAGTAAAGCTGCAGAGATGTTGGCAGCTTCACTCGGTTTCTCTCCCTCTTGAGCTTCCATTGTATCGTATGTCTGCTGCCCTTCTTTCCACTCACTCTTCCTCCCTGTAATTTAAGACCTCACAACACAACCAGTTAAACTGAAACATCAAAGAGGGGTTGTTGCTGAATGGATAAAAAGAGATGGTGTATTTTTTCCTCACGTTTTTTCCGTCTGAAAAGCCCCGGACTGATCAGGTTCCTTGATTGTTTCCCCCTCGAGCTTAAAGAGGAAACAGAAGCGGGTTAAATTTAGATTTACTGAATATCTGCTTCTCCTGTGCATCTGTGCTGCTGTTCCTGCAAATAGAAGTGAGGAGAGATGCGTTGATCTTGATTGATGGGTTTAATCCGTTGCTTTTAACCACAATATCATGGCACGATGTTTAATTGGAAGCTTCCAAACAGCTGGAGATATTAGCTGAGGATGGGTATCATCAACAACATTTAGCAAAGTGGGTCATTAAATGGAAAACTATAGAATTATAGAGAGAAATTATGTTAAAACCTCTCTGTTGTGTGGACACACGGTACAACTAATGATCATTTTCACTGTTGATTAGTCTGTTATTCTTTTTGGATTATTTTATAATTTTGTTGGTCTGTTAAAGGTCAGAAAATGATACAAATGATCTTCAAATGCCGTGTTTTGTCCAAAGATATTCAGATTTCTGTCAGAGAAGAGGAAATAAACCTTAAAGTATTCACATTTAAGCAGCCTGAAACTAACTTTTGTTGCTAAAAGTATTAAATGAATTATTTAATCATTGTGGTTCTGTTCTAGACATCAATGTCTGCATTTTCGTTACATGTGAATCAAATTTAAACAAATCTAACGAAATCAAATCATATGAAACATGGAAATAGATAACAAAAGTCCATCTTTCAGAACTCTAAAGTGTAAAATAAGCAGCGTATAGTTGCTTCTGTCATACAATTATGTGTTATTTCTTGCACATCTTTTGTTTTTATTACATTTGGATGCATCAAGTGTCAATGCTAAACTTGGAATTTTGCACAATTTGTGCACACATTTTTAAACCTGTGCATTTAACGGTGTATGTTTTTCATGGAGTTCAAGTTATTATTAGGGCTGTTGGTCGGCATGCACTGACCAGACTGAATTTTCGTTGGTCAGATAATCTCGTTTTACTTTAATATGCAAAACAAAACAAAAAACACTCCGTAGTTCTTGTGCCAGATCACGAGTTGATACAGTTTTATTTACAGAAATCATATAATATGTGCAAGTCTGCAAATGATTTAATTTGCTGCAAATACGACCTTATTAGAATTGATTTAGCCTAATAAAGCTGCAGGTGTGAAGTCACTCAGTTGTCCGTGGAACCAACTGTCAGAGTTGAACTTTCAAGTAAACATTTCTTTCACTTGCATGGCAGATTGTCCCTTACAAAATTAAGTAGGTCATATTTTATTACCCTGAAACAACATTTATGAAGATTTGGCCACATTTCCTATTTTTTTTGGTGATAGTTGCAACTTGAATATCTTTGGTATTAAACTGTTGATTTTGGTTTCACTGTGCATGAGTACATATAGTTTAAAAAGACATATTTGGGTGTTTTTGCACTTCTTGCTGCTTTGAGGAAACACAAACTTTCTGTGCAAACGTATGTTATTTATATTATTGTTATTTATTTAAAATTGAGATTATCTATCAAGGTTTTGCCACATTTCTTGGTATTTTATAATTTTATAAATAGACTAAAAATCTTAGTTTATATAACGAAAACTTAAATTTAATGGTTGCATTGTGCATTAGTACATATAGTTACCAGAAGACAGATTCTGGGCGTTTTTCGTTTTTGCTGCTTTGAGGAAACAGAAGCTTTCTGCGCAAAAATATGCTATTTATGTTATTATTTATTTAAAATTGAGATTGTCTATCAGGATTTTGTGATGCTTCTTAGTCTTTTATAATAGCAACTTCAATATTTTTGGTTTTAAACTGTTGATTTGTGAAAACAGACCTTTTTAAATGCAATTTATCGACTAAAATTGTATTTAAATTTAGTGGTTGCACTGTGCATGAGTACATATAGTTACAAATTTGTCTTTTGTTATTTTAGTATTGAATGGTGGACATCATTAGATCTGAGAGGGATGGATACAGGCCTCTGACTGATACTGAAAATAATCATTATTACTAGCCTGTGGAGCTTTTCCTGACACAGTCATGACTTGGCAACGTTTTATTTGTGGCCGGACGGCTCACGGCTTAAGCTCTTGCTCATAATCGCCGCCGTGTGATTGACGAGGCATCCTGAGTCGTTTACCGCCCGGTGACAAACCTGACCTTCCCCTAATGTCCACCAATGACAGAACGAGCGCTGGAAAATATCTGAACCGCTCTGCGATGATGAGTCTATTATTACAGTTGTGAAAAACTGTGCAAGTAGAGATGCAAATGTTTCATTATTCCCATCTGAGAGCCTCAATGGTAATCGGTCTGTTAATAGGAGGGAAACACCAGTAACCGAAGACGGGCATCTCCGGCACGTGTTGTTTTAACGGGACTATTTTTGAGTCGACCCTTTGAGGCGACACGCAGTATTTACCTGTCACAAAACGGGGACAGGTGCCGTCAACAAACTGCACAAACACGTACGAGTAGAGGTCAGGAGGGCAGCTATGAATCATGGGAGATAACAGGGCTGCTGGTGGGTTCATGCAGAGATGTTTCTTCAATGCTGCAGAGTCGACTCTTTCTGTTGCAACGATGGTTGGTTCGGCTAAACCGAAGTTGAGCAAGAAAAACGTTTCATAAGAATTTACTGCAAGTTCTCTGTGGGAAAATTACCACAGCGGAAGAGCTCATGTGCCCTGAAGTCAGCGCTCAGCTGCTATTTTTAATTCAGAGTAAAATTAAATTTCATGTGAAACGCAGATATGTTGTCGTTCAAACTGATGTCACGACTTAAGACCAGGAGAAGAGTCCACATGTTTGCGGATGTGAGATGTTCATCTGCACAAGCAGCAGGGGAGGCACAATTCTTTAAATTTATAAAGTGTACCCGAATCTTAAACACAAACAAATATTTAGCAAAGATGATAATGGGTGACTGTTTTATAAAATAACATTTTATTTGTTTGTTGATTAAAAAACTGAACTAACGTTAGAGGCAACAACAACTACATAAATGAAAAATGTGAATTACACAATTACAGAATCATCTGGTTTAGAATATAGCTGTGACATTAACATATGTTCATACATTTTAAATGACAGGACAGGTCTGCTGTAGTGCAGTAGTCTTTATATCACAAATAGAAACGGAAATCTGTTTCATCAGTGTTATTTTTATAAAATCAGACAGAACATACCATTTAACAGACAGAAACTGTTAAAACAGAAAAATTCATATTTCAAACTGTGATATGCCTTTTCGTCAAAAAACTGATTTAAATTTAAACTTAGTATTGTGATATTTTATTAAAATTGCTTTATTCTACATTCTACATCACATTTAAATATTCACGAACAATAAAGTGTTTGCTGTAAAAATCAAACAATCCTGCATTTGTGTGTGTAACTGAAGCATTTACACTCATTTATCATTAATATGACAAAAAAATTAGGGACTTTATGGCAAACAAATACTACAAATTAAGAATGTAAGCAGTAAAATATCCATGTATGTAGAGCCCACTGTCCTTTTTTCAGTATTGGTACCAGTGAAAATGCTGAACATGTTGATTTGCAGGTTTTTCACTTTTTGCATAATAAATAATTGAAAAAATTGAACTTTTGTTTTTTCTTTATGTGATAGATGGCATTATAACAGTGTCATAGTGCACCAAAAGACAGAAAAGTGCTGTTTTTGTGGAGGTGAAGATTTTATTTTCCAGTGAAAAGTGACAGATGCAAATAAACACCCAGAAACTGCTGGAAGTTCAGAGGGTTCACAGACTTAATGACTCTGAATGAACTATTATAGTGGACATATAATATCAGTATAGTTATGTCAGAATGAAGTAAATTTAGTTGTACTGAATAATGATGATCTTCAGCACAGAATACAAAAACATATATGCAAAAAAGACAAAAAATCAGAACAAAGTAAGATGCTTTAGGCTAATTATACTTAATTTAGTACTAGTTTCTATTGTTAATTGCAACATTTCAGGATTTCCTTTAGTTTTTCAGTAATTGTTTATAATCTGCTCAAACCCGCTGAATACAATTACTTAATAATTCACTTTAGGTACAGATTATTTGTCAGTGTCATCACAAAATTTCATGTTTCCACTATTAGAAGGCACTAAGCTCAGTTTATAACACAACAGCAAATGCTTGCCTGAAGTTACCTGGTATCTGATCTGTGTATTCAAGGTGACTAAATTTGTAAAAAAAAATTAGTTATTCTTTGCATATTTCATCTCTGATATTTAAAAGAAGAGATTCAAGACTTTTATTTGCCATTTGTACACATAAACAGATGTTTAACAGGTTATCTATCTTGTGATTATGAAGCGACGGCCTCCTGCTCTACTCTGTGACTCTCGGGCCTAAAACTCTGCAGCTAAACTTCATTGTGTTGCACTGAGACTTTGCAGCGCTGCAGACCTTGTGCTGAAGGCTGACTCTCTGTGCTCTGCAGCTCTGCAGGGCCTCGCTGCGATAAACTGTGGAGGAGCTGACGTAGGCCGGTGTCCGGCCTGAACGGAGCGGCCGGCAGCCTGTAAACAGCTCCTCCACTGTGTCACACCGACTCCCACAGCAGCTGGTTCCGCCTATTGTTCCCGCTCCCGGAGAAAGCGTCACCGGCCGCAGGGCGACACCTCTCAAGGGTGTCCCCGGGGCGACCCAGTGCACCTCGTTCACACAATTCATCTCAATCTGTCAGGAAGATGGAGGCCGAGCGTAATGGAGAACTGAAGTTCGTGTTGACTGGTCTGAGATCCTCAAACACCTCCAGTCAGATTTACATTTTCTGAAGAGAAGCATGAAACCTGTAGCTGTCTGCTGGGCAGTATGACCTAGTTAGAAGGCCATAAATCATGAAACAAAGAAAAAGTTGGATTTCTTTTATTATTTATTAAGCAAATATTGAGAAGAACCTGGAGTCAGCATGTGTAGCACTTTTCCAAATGTTCACAAGTGTTGCCAACACTGATTGTAGGAGCCATAAATGAGTTGTTGTTTATTATATGGTTAAGGGACATATTGATTGTTGTTTGTGTTTGTTACTCCACCAAGGAGTAATGTGATGATTGGTGTACGTGAATCTGTCTGTGCACAACATAACTCAGAAACGGATCAACGAATTTGGATGACATTTTCAGAGAAGGTCAGAAAGGACACAAGGACCAAGAGATTAGGTTTTGGCAGTGATGCAGCTTATAGTCTGGATCCACAGATTTGTTAAGGATTTCTGTATGATTGCCAGATAGCGGCACGGCGTCACTGTAACTGTGATCCTACTACAAATGCACCGCTGCGGACCACGAATGTTTATAAAACTGTAACTGTGAATAATTCCTACTTTTTAAAGGAAATTTTTATAGTCTGAAGACATTTTAAAGTCATTTTGGCCACATTTTTTTAAAGTTAATTTTGGCCTTTTGTTGGCTTTATTAGATAGCTATGTAGTTGAGAGGCAGACAGGAAAGTAGTGAGAAGAATGGCTGGAAGACCTGCAGTAAAGGGCTGTGAGCTGGAATGGAACCCAGGCCAGTGCGTCGGGGACTATAGCCCGTGTTCATGGGTCGCCCACTCAACCAGTTGAGCTATATGGGTGCCCATTTTGGACACATTTTTAGTATTTTTTTAACCCTTCTAAGCCATCCTAGACAATTCACTCACTTTGGACAGATTGTGAACAGTAAAAGAGGATTTTCTGAGCAAGTTCTGGACAAATTTGTCAATTTTAATTTCTAGTCATTTTGCACATATTTAAGTTGTTTTTTGACAATTCTTAACATTTTGAGAACACACTTATTTCTGAGTGATTTTGGACATGTTTTTATTGTTTTTAGTAATTTTTGGAACCCTTCTAAGAAATCCTAGATGTTTTCTCATTTTGGACAGAGTGCGAATAGTAAAAGAAGATTTTTTGAGCAAGTTCTGGACAAATTTCTAATCATTTTGGACAAATGTGGAGATATGTTTAAGATTTCCGTATCATTGCAAGATAGGGGCACGGCATCACTGTAACTATGACAACAAGTGAACACTACGTCAGCTGCTTGCTGACGATCACATGATTGTGATCCTAATACAAATCCACCGCTGTGGACTTATCGGGACTTATCTGTCAGAAATGAAACAAGGAACAATTGATTAAATTGTGGGGGTGTTTCTGAGTCCCATCAATTCCCGCCGCCCGCTACAAATTTAGGGCACGTGATTTGGTATCCGTACATAACGTACACATGCACAACGCACGCCTGTGCTCAGCGCAAGGTCATTTTTTATTTAAGATTTCATCCGTTGGATGTGATACAACTTTTCTGGTTTTGTCACTGCACACAAAACAGCTACATATTGTCTCACATATGAAGCTTTGACGTCTATTGTAGATTCCAGATTTAAAAGGTGAGACTGAGACTCTCTTAAAAACTATATTTGAGGCTGCTGAAAATCTTAATGTCCCACAGATATTTATCTTCTAATACAGAAACATGATGCTCAGCTTGTATTCCTTTCTATCCTGCAGCATTGAAATAGACGCCCTTTATCAGAGCTTATATAACGCCGCTGGCCGACACATTGACATGCATCTATTATTTTTATGTGCTGGTATATATATTTATATTTGTGTGTCCTATCAGCACCGGCGGTGGTGAGATTCCCTCTGCGATCCACAACAGTCTGTGGGTGTGTTAGAAATGTGACAGGTGTGCAGAACCTCGACAGCAGCTCGAAAACACAACGTCGGCACGAACAAACCAAAAAATCCAAAATAAAACCGAGGCGAGCAGCAGCCTCCGACCCGCTCTGTGTTTACTGTGTGTTTTTCTTTGGTCACTGAGGGACACGGTTGCAGGAAATTTGCAGGAGGATCTGAATCCGGCCCTTCCTTCTATCTTTTTCCTGAAGTTAGGAAGTCCTCCTGTATATTTAGACCACAGCTGTCTGCAATGGAAACATCCAAGGTCCCCTAATGGAGGCCGAGAGCAGCCGAACCCAGAGATAAACTCACGGCAGAGCCAAACGAGGTCGGAGGGGCGGCGTTGGCGCAAAAACAATGATGACACTGATCAGGTTCATTACCAGTCAGGTTTTTTCTGCTTTTTCTGTTAATTATGCAGCCTGAACCCTGATAACAGAAAAACTGCAGCCAGAGACTGACTGGTAATGAACCTGATTAGTGTCATCATTGTGTCAAACATGTTTTATGTGTTAATAAACAATAAAAAAACAAAGAATTACAATTTGTATTTATTCTGTTTTATTTTTACAATGTTTGATCATAAAGAGAGAACTTAAATCAACAAAATATGGTTATTTTACGAATATTTTCCACTATTAAAGTGTTATTTTACATATTCTTTTTTTTCAAATTTGCAGATTATATTTTGTAAAATTACAGAAAAATAGCATGTTGACTGTAAAAAATGTAATTTTTTTTGGAATTACATCAGCTACAAATGCTATTTTAAAAATATTTGCCTTTATTTAAAAGACAACTCTGTCTGTATAATGAGCACTAGAAAATGGTCAATAATTTTGTTATTAATTGTAATTAATATTATTATAAGTTATTGCCAATAACTGATATTTTACTGATTTCTCTCAATTTTTTTGTAACAAATAACATCCGGTAAAATCACATCAAAATAATGCATTGTTCTTTTACAATTTTTGTTTTTCTGCATTTAAATCAGCTAAAAATATTACTATTTTACAGATATTTATGATAGATTTCACTGTTTTTAGTGACTGTTTAGAGTGAACTTAAATTAGTAGAATGTAGTTATTTTATGGACATTTTCCGTTATTCGAAAGTTATATATAGTAAGGACTGAAAATAGTAAATTATTTTTTTAAACTGTTATTTTACAGATTTTTTTAAACTTACAGACTTTATAAAAATCTATTTTAAGGAATCTGTTTTTTTTTGCACATAAATCAGCTGTAAATGTTATTTAAGAAATATTTGCCATTATTTGAAAGACAACTCATGTATAAGAGCACTAGAAAATGGTCAATAATTTTGTTATTAATCGTCTTATTATTATTAATTACTTGTTAATAACTGATATTTTACTGATGTCTGTCCATTTTTTTTTTTAGTTACAGATAATATCTGGTAAAATCAAATCAAAATGGTGCATTGTTCTTTTACAATTAGTTTTTCTGCATTTAAATCAGCTAAAAAGTGACTATTTTACCGATATTTCCAGGAGATTTCACAGTTTTTAGTGACTAAATTGAAGAACTTCTTGGCTGAACTGCGGGCTGTGTTTGATATAAGTGCAAAAAAAAAACCCTTATATATTTTTTTTGTACAGTCAACCTACTATTTTTCTGTAATTTTACAGGATATAATCTGTAAGTTAAAAAAAAGAATCTTTAAAATAACAGTTTAAAATTTTTTAAACCATTTTCAGTCCTTACTGTACATAAATGTTTTGAATAACAAAAGATATCTGTAAAATAAATATATTTTGCTAATTTAAGTTCACTCAAAATAGTGCAATTTTATGATCAAACATTGTAAAAAAATTATTAAATTATAAAATATGTGTTTTTGATATTTTTTTTTTATTGTTTAATAAAACATAAAACGTTTGACACAATAACACAAATTAGGCTAATAACCAGCAGTTTTTTGCTGCTTTTTCTCTTATCTGTTAATACTCACTCAGTGGTGCAGCTTTGCATTATTTTTTGGCAATTTGACCTCCGTTTCCTCATGCATAAGAGTGTCTTTGAGAAATAAAACTATGATAGTAAGTTATGATCAATCTGCGTACAGTAAAGTCAACATTTTCTGTAATCTTCTTGTAAAATGACTAATACGTGCATGAAAGTTGTTGGTTTTCATGACTTCTCCGAAGAACTGGTCAATATCGTGATGCTTTGTTTACACTTTCGCCGGAGTTCCGACTTTCGGCGAAAATCGACTTACATCGATCCATCATCAACAGGGGTGTTGGACACACATTGCATGCATAATAATTCTTATTTAAAATATGTTGATTAATAAAATGTTATTTTCAGATTTTGCCTGTTTAAAAAGAAAAGTAAATATATATATAAAAATATGTGAATTATTGCTTTCTATTCTATAATTTTCCTGTTTTCTGAAATTTCACAAAAATCAACAGTTAAAAATTGCTAAAAAACAAACAAAAAACAGTTCATTTCCAACAGCGTGTTTTCCGAGATTCCCTCTGAGAAATAAGAAGTGGAAAGAGAAACCAGTGGGGAGTAATCATTAACGGTTACTGTTTTAATCGCTGACAGATACTCTTGACCGTCAGCTCCCTCCCTGGGATTTCCCACAGTTCATTGTGGTTCCTCGCCACTCTGACCTCGGTATCGTGCACGTTCCCTGCAGCCAGCTGTCATTTTCCTCGTGTGAAACAGCTGTGCGAGGGGAAAAAGGGTGTGACGGACGGGAGACAATGCTGTCGGTCCGTTTTTAGCCTTGGCCGACCCGTTTCCAGTGTCGTCCGCGGATTCCAGAGGAGCGCTCGGACCGCAGGAAGGGCAGGACAACTGGGCCGCAACCCGACCCCCCATCAAAGAGCCGTGGAAATAAAGATTTCATCCTCTGGTAATAGAGGTGTTTTCACGCCGAGGTCAGTGAGGCCGCCGGCCCCGTCTTCCTGTAATTGTCCCAGTCATGCTCCTGTTTCCATGACTGGGCAGAAATCAGCAGCATCAGGGTTTGATTTACAGCAGGTGATGGAGGGAGAATTAGTCCTGCACGTGCCACAGTTAGGTTATTATTAAGTCAGTCAGTTCTTCTGCATGCTTTAAAAACAAAACTTAGAAATCACAGAAAAAGACGACAGAAATTCGGCAGTGAAAGAGCCAAAACTATACGCAAAAAACCCAGAAAATAACTGCAAATATCTAGAAAATACTTCCATTTCTAGCCAATTCAAACAAAAAAACAACAAATATTGATAAGAAAATATGTGCTGGTTTGTCATGTTTTTTCTTGTGTCAAGACGTTAAATGAATGTTTTTTCACTAGATAGTCTCTCTAAGAAAATCTGCGAAATAACAGATACAAAAATATTCAATAGCTTTTAGTCCTGAATATACACAGCTTTCCTTTAACACTCCTGTTGTCCTCATTTACGAGCACCAAAAAATATTGTTTCCTTGTCTGAAAAAAAATCCAAAAATTCTGCAAAAAAATTCCCCAAATTTCTGAAAATTTGCAAAACCTTCAGGAAGAAATTTCCAATAATTCCTTAAAAGTTCCCTTCAAATTTTTACTTTAAAAAAAATTCTTCAAATTTGGCAAAAAAAATTCTTGTAAATATTTTCAAAAAATTAGTAAAAATCTTCCAGAAAATCAGTAAATCAGTAAAACTTGTAATATTTTCTTTAAGAACGTTCACAAAAAAATTAACTAAAAATCAGCGAAATTCACTGGATTTGGGTGGATTTTTTTGTGAATGTTCTTAAGAAACATTTTTAACATTTTTTTTCCCACAAAAAAATGTTCAAAGATTTCCCAAAAATGTTGAAAATGTGGACATCAGAAATTTCACTGTGAAAATCTCTTTTTTTCCCACATTTTCAAACTTTAAAACGGGTCAATTTTGACCCACAGGTTGACATGAGGGTTAAAAAGAACTGATCGATATCGTGACGAACGTAACGGCTTTGTTTACGGCGAACAACCTCCTCTATGAAGAGTCCAAAGTAATGAAGAGCTGAAGACCATCACAAAGAGGAACAAACCCCAGAAGAGACATGAAGAAAGACTGTTGGCTGCTCTGAGAACTGTGACGACAAAGTCTATAAGATCGATTACTGAGAGAGAAGGAATAATTTTAACTAAAAGTCTCGTTAAAATCAATCATTAGCATCTCTGACGCAGCGTCTTATCATCTCTTGTCACTTGTTTATGTCGTCTCCAGCCAAAAAATTTGCTATAAATCAACGTTTGCTGCGTCTCTGAATAATTTGGGCTCATTGGAAGCTCCCTGAGCAGCCCGTAGACTTTTTGTTTGTACAGATCTCTTAAAACAAATCGTGTTTACGTTTGGAACCGAAGCAAAAAGAGTTTCCTGCGAGCGTCCTCACGGGGAAATGACAGCAGCTTCATATATGATTAGAAGTGATGTGAGTCAGCTGCTAGAAGCGGCTCTGATTATGAAAGGATGTTGTTTGTTGGGGGCGTTTATCTGGTTCCTGTTGAGGCCTTTTCTCTTTTTTTATCTGGAGCTTTGGGAGGAAATAGCAGGTTTATATTTGTCATAAAGATCAAAAGGAGCAAACTGAGAAACATCCTGCTGAATGCAGACAAAGCCGGTCTTTGAGTCCCACGATCACAGACAACCCGCTTCACAGACCAGATCAGCAGGTCGCAGCAGGTGAAGCGTCACCGGGTCGGAGGTCAGGTGTCCTGAAGTTCAAAAGTACCTCAGAGGAACCAGGATCTGAGCAGCGGTGGCCAAATATTACAAAAAATCTACTTAAAATGGCAGCTTTAGAGCCAGATTCAGCTTTAACAGCCACCTGAAGTCATTAATGACACCAAAAGTTATTTCTAATTCACCTTCCAGCTGTTTCAGAGGACATGAAGAGAGAGACTGACTGTCAAAATAAACACATTTTAAACTGTTTAGACTTGTCATTTTTAACCTATTTTACAGTTTTTACCCATGTTTTGGGAGAATTTGGATAACAACTGGTACAATCAGGTGAAAAAAAGAAGAAAAAACATCAAAAATCTGTATTTTCAAATATAGTAATTATTTTTTAGAATGTTTGACTGAAATTTAACTATTTTACTGTATTTCAGTGCTTTTATTTGAAAGTATGTGTAATGCAGCTAAAGTATAAAAAAAATTTAAATAATTTCTTAAACAGTTCAAATATCCAGCAAAATCATGTTGACTGTAAAGAATAAAGAAAATGCAAAAAATTTACACGTCCAAATCAAAAATCAGTAATTTGAATAAATAGTATTTTGTTATTTTACAATGTTTGACTGTTAAATTACATTCTTTTTACAGCACTTTAGTTTTACTTAAAAATATTGATTATTTCAGATATTTACAATAATTTTAATGAAAAAAATATGTATACTAAATCTAATACTTTGTTAAACTGTTAAAATATTAAGCAAAATCATGTAAACGGTGAATTCTTTATTAAAAAAGGCAAAGAAATTACACGTCCAAGTCAAAAATTTGTGATTTAAAAAAAAAATGCTATTTTGTTCTTTTACATTGTTTGACCGTTTCTCTTTTTTTAAACTGCTTAAAATCAGTAAAAATATTGCTTATTTCACTGATATTTCCAATTATTTAAATGAAAAAATATATATGCTAAATATAATAATTTGTTAAACTGTTAAAATATCTACTAAAATCATGTAAATAGTGCATTTTTATTAAAAAAGGCAAAAATGCACACGTCCACATCAAAAATCTGTAATTTTAATCAATAATATTTTTTTATTTTACATTGTTTGACTTTTAAATTACACTTTTCTTTTTACTGTATTCAAAATCAGCAAAAATATTGATTATTTCACTATTTACAATTATTTTAATGAAAAAATGTATACTAAATATAATAATTTGTTAAACAGTTACAACATCCAGCAAAATCATGTTGACTATGAATTTTTTTATTTTTTTTTAAAAAGGCAAAAATTTTAGACGTCCACATCAAAAATCTGTAATTTTAATTAATGGTATTTTCTTCTTCTACTATGTTTTATTGTTAAAATACTTTTCTTTTCCACTGTATTTAAAATCAGCAAAAATGTTAATTGTTTTACTAATTATTGCAGTAATTGTTAAGAAAAAAATGTATTAAAGATATATTCAAAATGGCTAATAATGTATTAAGCTATTATTTTATTTTAAATTACAAATAATAACTAATAAAATCACAGAAAAAGGTATTAATTTACATGGAGACTGTAAAAAACAATTATCCAAATGTCCACATCAAAAATCTACTTTTTCTAAACTAATTTGTTCTTTTACAGTGTTTGTGAAATTTAACTATTTTACTGCATTTTAATCAGCAAAATTTTTTGTTATTCTATAGATAATTGCTGCTATTTGAAAAAACTTCTGTTTTAAGCAATAAAAAAAATTGGAATAATTTCTTATATGTACAAAATCACCGACTGTAAAAAAAAAAAAAAAAAAAAGTAAAAATAAAGCTGTACACATCCACATAAAAAATTCAGTAATTTTTTTTCTTTAACAGCAGATATTTTGACTAAAGTCAGATATTTAAACAACTAATTTATCTTACCAGTAGTAAAAATGAAAATATTGGCAGACTATCCTGTCTGTGTCCTCACCAAATTATATTAATGTGAGAGTCATATTATTATAACCCTTTAAATAGCAAACTTGTGCATCCAAACTAGTTTCTGTAATCATTTATTGAATAGTTGAAACAAGCTGATATGGTCAAATTATATAGTTTTAACCATCTTAAGACCACTTAAAGGAGAACAAAAAGTAGAAAAATGGTTGTTAGAAGGTGAATTTGATTGATTAGTTTTATTTAAGGCTCGCTGTAGTGTAGTTTTACACTGTGCAGATGTATTATTTACAAAACAAACAGCAGGGAAATAAAAAAAATCTGATTTGTCAGCATCAGGAGGAAACATTGGTTTAAAGTGAGTGTTTTCCAGTAAACACTCTGTTTCATTCTGGCTGTTCTTCTCTACATTTCATCTTCCTTAGTGCTGCTCTGTCAGCCTTCAGCTTCTGCGGGACGCTGCAACGTTTAAAATGATCCACAGAAACAGAAAGTCTCTGGATCCAGTAACTCCTCTTCAGGAATTTCCTCCTTTTAGTCCTTCAGTTTGGAGCTGAGACCCACAAATCCTCTCGGTTGTCTGAATACGTGCCTCGTGATATTTAGCATCGACGTTGTTTTAACCTGACCGGATCACATATGGGTTCTGAAGTGTGTATCCCAGGTTACACACTGGTCTGAGTGGAAAAGTACAACCGGTACGTGTCCCACTGCTGGTTAATTTCCATAAACACCAAGAGGAACAGTGACACATCAGTGTGGAACCATGTTGACCGTACGACGCCTGAATGCTAACATGAGGCAGGAAGAGTTCAGGGAGCATCCAGGGGCTGTAAGGTGGAGCTCAACTGGCTTTCTTTTAGCTCTTGGAGGAATGTGTAGGCCTCGTGTTTCTGCAGATGGTGAGTTACTGGAACCTGTCCTGGAAGGCTAGTGTATTTGCAATTGTGCTAATTATATTTCCCATCTTTTTTCCTTTTTCTGGTCCATTCAGTCTGGAGCACTGCAATCTTCTGGTCGATGAGTGATCGGTCGATATGGTCTGATCTGACCAAATTCTCACTGGTCCAACAATCTCCACTGTTACTTTCATAAGAACAAAAAGCTCGACATCAGCAGCCATCCAGGATTAAGCCACTATTTTAGGCAGGAAGAGGAACAGACTATCTTTGAACACCCCATGTGTTTTCACAGCTTTGGATTGGCCCAATCTAATGGAAAGAGCTAGGTCTAAGGGTCATTCCAGAACTGAAGGACATTTGGACTTCAAAATTTTTTGGCAAGATAAACCTTGTCTTTTTCAGTTTTTTGCTCCATATTCATCAATAATAGGTAATAAACTATCAAAGACTTGATTGGCTCAGTTTACACATCAATGGTACCATTTTTTTTCCGTGTTTTATTTGTTGTTTGCTCACCCTACTCTAATCACAGTAACAGGGTTGCTAATCCATGCTAATGTGATCTTTTTCTCAGCAGTAGAAGCTAGATATTTAGCTAGCTGTTACTGCTGACCAAGAGGACAAACTGACTGATGGAAAACAGTCAAAAGAATTAGTCTGATCCTGATAATATGAGGTAGAGTTGGACATTCAATCAAGGCTGACAATGTTATGAAAGTATGTTCAATATTCAATTATTCAGTCAGCCAGTGAAACTCTGCTCTTTATTTTAACCCCTATCTGCAGCTACTTCAAAGCTAAAAATGGGTGAAATCAAAAGTTTATAAATGTTTCTGCTGCTTTGTTATTTTAAAAAAAAGTCTCTAGCAAAGTCTCCTTGTTAAAATCTGTTGTAAAGGTAGTATAAACCATTTAAAGACATTTCCACAGCAAAAAATCATTTACTAGAAGAACAAGTAAAACTGTTTTCTACCTGGATTTATACCGACAACGTGTAGTTTTAAAATCTGTGTTCAAATCCCTGTATTTTCATAATATTAATCAATAAATTAAGTAATTTATGCCTCCACAGTTAACCATTGAAGAGTTTTCTTGCTCTGTGAAGCCTTTTTCATGAGGAATACTTCAGTAAAAGTTAATAAAATCACCAGCATCCCTCTGAGCTGGTCTTTAAGAGACACTTAACAGATGATTTGATCTGTACAGAGACACCTGGGCGGAGGTAAGAGACAAACAGCTCTATTGATGATGGACAAACAGGAGCTTCTCTTTCCTCTTCCTTATCTCAGGATGCATCTCAGGCCTCTCCTGATACCTGCCATCCTGATTAGATGTGGAAACAAAGCTCAGGCCGTCCTTCCTCCTCCTAATTGCATCATTCGGATTGATCGTCCTGAGATTAAATTAGATTCTTTTTTTAATAGATCAACATTCAGACGCCCAAAGTCGGAGGAATTTTAATGAAGCCGAAGCAGAAGATTTGAGGTTTGTTGGTTCGGATTCTTTTGTCATCGTAAATCTGCTTCTTTCTTTTGGACCGTGTAGCTGCCATCCTGCACTTTTATTCATTTTTCTTTACATGAACCAAAGTGTTAAAACAAATGATTGTGGATCCAGACTAATTTTCAACCTGTTTGTTGTTTCTTTTTTGTCTAAATTTTTGTCATTTTCAATCTCTTTTTGTTGTCTTTGTCTCAGGTTTTGTCCTTTTCAATCTCTTTGTTGTTTTTTTGGGAATTTTTTTGTCATTTTTAATCTTTTTTCGTTGCTTTTGTCTCATTTTTTGTCATTTTCAATCTCATTTTGTTGTTTCAGTCTAAATTTTTGTCATTTCAGTCTCTTTGTTGTTTTTTTTCCTCATTATTTTTTGCAATTTTCAATCTCTTTATTGATTTTTTTGTCTCATGCCAAATTCTGACCATCTGAATGTCGCAGCTGAAATGGAGACTCATCACATTAGGAAACGTTTTTCCAATCTTCTATTGTCCAGTTTTGGTGAGTTTGTGTGAATTGTAGCTTCAATTTCCTGTTCTTAGCTGACAGGAGTGGAACCCGGTGTGGTCTTCTGCTGCTGTAGAATGTCTTCTTCAAGGTTGTTGTGGTTCAGAGATGGCATTCTGCATTCCTTGGTTGTAACCAGTGGTTCTTTGAGTTACCGTTGCCTTTCTGTCATCTCCAGCTAGTCTACCCAATCTCCTATGACCTCTCACATCAACATTTTCTCATTTTCGGACCATTCTCTGTAAGCCCTAGAGATGGTTGTGGTGACAATCCCAGTAGATCAGCAGTTTGTGAAACACTCAGACCAACAATCATGCCATGTTCAAAGTCACTTAAATCCCTTTTCTTCTCCCTTCTGATGCTCAGTTTGAACTTCAAGGGGTTGTCTCGATCACATCTACATGAATAAATAAGTTGAGTTGCAGCCATGTGATTGGTTGATTAGTTATTTGTGTTACTGAGCAGTTGAACAGGTGTACCTAATAAAGTGGCTGGTGAGTGTATAGTTGCAGCTTTTATGCTAACCTTCAACCACAACTTAGTTTAGCAAATATATGCATCGAATTTCCACCGTTTCTGTGTTCCTAAAAGGCTCTGAGGAGTTGTAAATTTCTGACAAGGCGTCCTGGGCACTTCAACTCTTCATTTTAAAATAAAGTGTTTCAAAAACTCCTGAAAATAAATGTCACACTTTCAGTTCAACTAACTACAAATGAACAACACTCCTATATTTACATAAAGTACAGAAGATGAGGTTTATGGTGCAGACAGACCGTTAATGGTTCATTAAATTCTGATCATTTCTGAATCCTTATATAACAGAGATTCAGACTGAAAAACAGAAAAGCCCAACAGAGACGATCTGGTTAAAACCTAACAAGAATGCAGAAGATGTGTTTACCTGATCCACCCGCTGCCGGTTTCCATGGAGATGCGAGGACCGAGGTGGCGGCGACAGCAGGGCATCGGGTCGGTTCACATACGTGTGCACACGAACACGCACACACACACGGCACCATTAGCACCGATAAAAAGCTGGCGCCTGTCAGCATTAATCAGCCCCGGCCTGTTATTGTGAACTCTTTAGCGGAGCTGTATCTGGATGTCCAGCAGCAGCTTTTTCCCCATCATCATTTGTGCACAGACCATGTGACGGAGAACACAGCAGGTCCTGAAACCTGTCGTCTGGTTTAACTTTAAACACCAGACCTCTGTCAAAGTCAGAGAAGCAATTTATTTTGTAAGATGCATACGTTTTGTTGCCTCACAATCCGTCTGTCACTTACAAATCCTAAAATCGGTGCGATAAAACTAATATTTTTCTGGAAATACTTACACGGTACAATGACTTTACTTGTATTTTACATGTTTCAGTAAAGTTTGTGGGACATGTCATCTGTAGTTAAAAAAGAATTAAAAGGTGCAGAAGTGAGTGTGTTTATTGGGTTGTTGGTTTTGGATGGACAGTTTAAAAAAATCCTTTGGACGTAGTTCCCTGTATTATGGTATTTCAGAAGGTTATGAAGCTCAGGAAGTTTGTGAAGCTGTGAAACAATCTGGCAAACACTTTTTTTATTTACTGAATACAGGGGGTCCTCGACTTATGTCGGAGTTCCGTTCCTACGGATCGACATAAGTCGTTTTGTCATAAGTCAGAACTCCGGCAAAAATGTAAACAAAGCTGTTCCGTGCATCACGATATCGATCAGTTCTTCTGAAAAGTCATGAATACCAACAACTTTCATGCATTTTACAAGAAGATAACAGAATATGTTGCACTGTTTTTACAACTTGAGTGTTTTATTATATCTAATTTCACTTCCATGGAGATGGCTTTCCTTTTCTTCCAAGCATCAGAAGAGTCTGAGTTACGCTTGGGAGCCATAATGAAGGGCAAAAAGTTAGTGAATGTAGCACAATCCAAGGCGGTGTACAACTGGAGAATGGAAACAAAGCTGTTTTCGTATTCATCCGCTCTGCTCGCCAAGTAGTTCCACGTAGCCAGTTCTGATGTAACGATGAAATGCTGTAGGTCGAGGACATCATAAACTGAGGACCCCCGTATCTTATTTTAGTTTACCTTAATTTTTTACCCGATTCTGCGTTGTCTTACTGTTTACCCCTTTATTAATTATCCATGCAATTGTCACATCTTAATTTCCCTCCGGGGTTAAATATAATCATCGAAGTCTAAGATTGATTAATACCACAATGAACCAAAAAAAGCTGTTAGGAGGTGCGACTAAATCATGTCCCGGTGTCACTAACTGAGAAAGTCAGTTGAAGCAGTGATCAGTAAAAACCAACACCTGGAGCCCAAACATATGTTAAATACAACTCATATGACTGACATTAGTAATGTTTGATTAATTTAAATTTAAGTTGTCCAGCCAGAGGAATGTGAACTGTGAAGGAGTGATTGTAAAAGACTATGTATGCTAAGTATGTTTGTTAGGAGCAGCTCAGGAAGGAGGTTGGGGTGGATGGATGAATCCACAAAGCCTCACAAACTGACATTTTTCCTTCTTCTACTTATATTGATTTCTTTAAACCTGGATTTTACAGTGTGGTAACTTTCACCTGAATCACAAACTATAATTTAGTTGAAGGGCTTCGTTATGTGTAACACTAATTAAGACCTTACAGTCTTACAGAACAGGTGACCTTATTTCCTCGTATTCCTGTTTCCTACCTAATTATTGGCTATTGAGGCTTTCAGAGAGATTGGTCTTTGACGGTAAATAAATGGTGTTTGTTGGTTGCCTAGATGCTGCCAGGACTAAATTAAGCCTCTGATTAAAGACCGAGTCGGATCCTTCAGGTCAACAACAGGCTGCACGTTGCTCGTGCACACCTAGACTGTTAATAAGACTATTGATGAGGCAGCAGAGAGGAAGCAGCACAGAGTCCTTAAAGCTTCACTGTGTTGGATAAAAACTGGTTCTAACATGGTATTCTCACTTCCTGTCAGGTTGGTGGTCATCATCTTTCTTTAGTGCTGCCTAAAAATCCAGCAATGACACAGGAAGTTGTCTTCAACTGAGCTACAATGTCCGTTTTGTAGTTTGATTTCAAGTAAATTGAGCAATTAATCATCGGTTTCCTGTCACACCTCAGACAAATCTTCAAAATTCAGACACTGATTTCTTCAAACCCAAATCAGCCTACTTAAAGGTTTTGTTCGATCTCACCAACTCTTCATAACCCAAAGATATTCAATGTATAATGATGAAAAACTGAAAAAAACCCCGGAGAGAATCATTGACCTTCAGGTGATCCTCGAATTAATCATCTGCGATTTGCTGTTGTCTTGGAAAATGTAATATTTCAGCAAAAATAACAACCAAAGGGGAAAAAATGTTAAAAAGATTGTATTCAACATTACAACAGCAACTTTGTGCAAAAAAATTCATTGTAAAAATGCATCTTAAATGAGAGTTTCCTATTTCAGTGACAGAAGTGTTGCACAAATATTAACCAAACTGTCAAAAATGAAAACTGTTTAAGGAGGTATTCCCTCGCATTGTGATTTCACTGGCAACCCAGGTTCTTCCTGTTCCAATTTAAAAATTACTCAAAAATAAACCATTTGCTTGAACCAGATTTTGGTGAAAACTAAAGCTTCTCAGTGCAACGGTGACTTTATTAGTGAGTCAGTTTTGACCTACAATCAGATCGAAATAAAAAATAATAATTCTGACTGTTTGGTTGAACTGCAGGTTGTGTTTAAATTTGCAACGAAGACACAAGTATAGAAGCTAATTAAAATAAAAATAGTAAAATATCTATACTTTGTAGAATCTTCATTTGTTTCCCACAGAAATAGTGACACCTGTGGACACTTGGAAAATATTTTCCATGTTGTTTCATTTTTTATGATTTATGGTATTAGAACTGTTGTACTGCACAGAAGACATTTCTGCGTTCTCTCTACTTTTAGTCATGATGGTTCTGTTTTCATAGAGGTGCAGGACTATACACCGATCAGCCACAACATTTTAACCCCTTGACGCCAATCGTCGCAAATTGGCATCATACCACTTTCATTCAGACTGCAGCCGAGATGGCGTATCCATTCCCCCAATGCCGGTTTGTGCATATTCACATACCTCGGAACCTTTTGCAAGCACTGATTTCTCATAGGACCGAATTATTATATATCTGTTTTTATTATTACATATCTGCTCTATGTGTAATATACAAATTAATAATCTCCACTTAATTTAGCATCAGGTGGAAAGTAAAAACACACAACTTTTTTTATATACATATAATTGTAAATAAATCACTGTAACTATGACAACAAGTGAACACTATGTCAGCTGCCTGCTGATGATCACATGATTGTGATCCTACTACAAATCCACCGCTGTGGACTTATCGGGACTTATCTGTCAGAAATGAAACAAGGAACAATTGATTAAATTGTGGGGGTGTTTCTGAGTCCCATCAATTCCCACCGCCCGCTACATATTTAGGTCACGTACTTCGGTATCCGTACATAATGTACACATGCATAACACATGCCTGTGCTCAGCTTAAGGTCATTTTTTTATTAAAGATTTCATCCGTCGGAAATGATAAAACAACTGAGCAGCCTTGGCGGAGTACTGAGCTCTCTGAGGACTTTTCTTGTTTTGTAATGTACCGCCTACCTAAACATTGTTCCAGACCAAGAACACTTCTCTATGCTAACAGCAGTCCCCCAGCTGGTCAATGTGCTCTATTTCAAAAACTACTGAAGAACAGCTTGAGGAACACAACCAAGAGCTCAAGGCCCTAACCCAGCCTCCAAACTCCCTAAGTCCCAAACCAGTGGATCATCAATGGGATGCTTCAGAAGTCCAATCCACCGAGGTCAAAGGTAAACCCTGAAACCCACAGGACCCAAAGCATCGGCTAGCTTCCTGATGCCTACTGGACACCTCCAGACCTCCTGTGTCTTTGCCCCGACATGCCAGAACTGTTCTGGTTGCATGAAGAACACCTACACAAAAGTAACGCTTTTGGTTTTAATGTCGTGGCTGATCAGTGATTGCAGTGAAAATGTGACAGCAGCAAAAAAACAACCTCCTTGGAGTTCAGAGGGTTAAAGAATTGAAAGTAAGCATCCCTCCATTATCTTAACCGCTTAATCCTCATTAGAGTCATGGAGGGCTGGAGTCTATCCCAGCTGACTTAGAGTGAAGGCAGGGGACATCCTGGACAGGTCACATCCTGGACAGGTCACCAGTCTATCACAGGGCTACATACAGAGACAAACAATCACACTCACATTTACGCCTATGGATAATTTAGAGTCACCAATTAACTTCAGCATGTTTCTGGACTGTGGGAGGAAGCCGGAGTTCCTGGAGAACACCCACTCATGCACAGGGAGAACATGCCAACTCCATGCAGAAAGATCCTGGGAAGTCCAGGACGTAAACCAGGGATCTTCTAGCTGCAAGGCGAAGGTGCTAACACCTGCCAATCCTGAAAGTAATCATTTTACATTTAGTTTCACATTAGTTAACCGACTTTGTGTTGTAATTGTGCTTTAAGTTAAGCAGAAAGCAAAGCAAGGAGACATGTGCTGCAGTATTTGGACAAAATGAAACCAAAGAATTCCTAGAAGGTCATAAAATTTAAGCCCCACAGCAAAATACGTGAGAGATCTTTTGATCTGCAGCATATTTCAGTGGAAGTCAGCTGGTTTTCAGGTATAATTGGGGTGACATAATCTGGTCCGGCAGCGGGCCAGTCCTGGCACAGCTGTGCAGCCAACTCTACCAAATCCTGCAGGAATCTCAGCTGGCTCTGCCCATTTCTAACCTGTTCTTTATTTTACTTTGAAACAGGCTAAATCCCTAGATTGTGCAAACAGATCTAACTATTTATTCTACTCTTGTAGAATCTAAATCTCAGAATTCACTTGGTTTTGTGTTTATAACTGCATCAATCACAGTGGTCCAGGTGTTTCTGGTGGATGAGTTCTTTGATTCTGTTGCTGTAAACCTATGTACTCGTCTGCTACCTGCTGTTTCTTTTCTCTTGGGAGCGTTGAAGCAGAGCTGACGTTGTTCGTTGTCAGTGTCCTCCCACTCCAGGCTCAGTGTGCCCATAGCAACAGCTGGGCACAGTAGGGAGGGCCCACATCTCTGGTGTATCCTGACATGAAGAAGAAAACTCATGATGTAGTGGTGTGCAGACACAGTAAATGAAGCAAGCTACTTTTAGGACAACCGAACACAACATGTGACTCATTGTGGGCCTTTGTAGAGAAGAGTCGGAAAATCCATTTTCTCTTCACCTTCTAGTTGTCTAACCAGATAGATGCAGGTTTGTCTACCCAGGTTTTGAGATAAGTTTGCGTAAAAGTGCTGTTAATCAGAGTTTTTATTGGACAGCAGCAAAATTCTAAGTGTCCTGGGCAATAGTAGCAATTCAGATTCTCTCTGAATGTTTCAAATAGCTATTTAGCATCAACTATTGAACATGTGTAACATAATTATGACTTTCGGTAGTTAACTCCTGTCATCCACCGTCACTATATTTTATTTCATGTCATTTTCACAGGACCTAGGTCTGTAATCTGAAGTTGTACCTCCTCTTTGACTATTTTATTTTTGTCCGTCCTCCTCTCGTCTGTCCCTCACCTCTCAAATGTTTTCTGAACTGAGCTGCAATGTTTAGCGGCTGCAATGCAGAGACTTCATTGGCTGAGTAGCGTCACGTGGGATGGCTGAACTCGTACGTAATTGGTCTGTGTGTTCCTGAGCTGATCACCAACGCCGTAAACACTGGAAAAACCATGCCGGTAAATTAGAAGCGACCCGTCAAATTGAAAATCCTGGTACAATTTACTGATTACAAGTCCGGGTCCGTATAGATGGCGTCTGGGCCAGTTAGTGACCCCTGAAGTAGAGCTTTTCTCCTTATAAAAGTGTAACCAGGGATTGATCAATCAAGACACTGCAGCCCAAATTCACAAAGGATCGATGCAGATTTACTTCACTGCTGAGAGGAAATTTGTAGGACCTCAGCCTCATTTTCTGTCATTATGATCCACATTTTTTCTGTTTTCACCTTTCATAGGAAGCTTTTCTGATAGAAACAATTGACAGTGAGGCCTGTAGATTAGGTAGAGGAGCTGGAAAAGTGTCGAAGATGATTTGTGTTGTTGCAGACGTCTCAAAACCTAAACTGTCTCTGGGGTTCCATACTTTACAGGTTATATTTATGTACTTTGGGTTAGGTGTGCATTGTTTGGATGCTCCGTCCTGACTGATCTGGGGTCAGTCAGTAGGTGAAAGAAAAAGGTGCTAGAAGTGAAGTTCTTGCCAAACTTCTGCCAGTGTGAGTGTCAGTCTGAAACCGTCCCGTCCTGCCCTCAGCTGTTGTTTTCCCTCCCAGATTAACCACACTGACCAGTAGATCGCCGCCTCCCCTCCCAGCGTTAATCCCCCTCTCTGTTTGTCTGTAGATATCTGCGGCTCACAGCGATGCGGCCTTATCCCCAGCTTCTGTGGTGTCCATTTAATCATTGACAATGTCTTTGTGTGTCTTGCATCCTGTTGCGATAAAATCTGCGCGTTAACAAAGCCAACGGCCCTCCAGACAAGATGAAAATGAATGGACTGAACATGGAGCTCTGCAGTTACCGTTCTCAACGCTAATTGTTGACTTTGTGTTCCCGCAGCCGGGTGAATGTACCGAACACGTCATGCATGATGCGTTATCACAGTAAAGTTTGTTTTAATTAATATTTTAAACACGGTGACACAGTTTAGTCTGAGGCCGCAGCCCAGTGGGTTTCACAATTCTAGTATTTATAGGTCAAAGTTTAACCGATAGACCGGTCATTTAAATCATTAAAAGAATGTTAAATGCCTTGTTTAGTCTGATAGCAGTCTAAAAGGCTAAAAGAAATTCAATTTATGGTGAAATATAACTGAGAAAATCAGCAAATGTTCATATTTAAGAAAAAATAAGTTTAAAATCTGTAGAATAATTAAAGCAAATATCTGTAAAAGGATTTTTTTCTGGTTTAATTACAGTAAAGACACATTGTATAAAAAAATGAATAACTATTTGTAAAATGCTGATTTTTGATGTAGATGTTATGTAAAGTTTTCTCCTGTTTTTATGTTTACAGTTAACATGCAAATCAGTACTTTTTTCTGTCATTTTTCTAGATATGATCCAGATCTAGGAAGTCGATCTGTAAAACAATGCAGTAAAAAAATTAACACTTTTCAAATCCTTAATATATATAACACGTGTGTAAGATAACGTATATTTTTGTCATGTAAATACCGAAAAAAGACTTTTAATTTATGGTCGAGCGCTGTAAAAGAACAAATAACTATTTGTAAAATGCTATTTGCAGTTCTGACTTATCTTTTTTTGGGGGGGTAACGTGTAAATGAATCGTTTTTTTCTGTGATCTACAATTTAACAAAACTGGGTTAAAAAATAGCAGTACATTTTTCAAAAAATTACAAGTAAAACCTGTTCATGTTCATTACATCCAGTGCAGACCCCATACTGTATACATTCCTTGATAATAAACGATCCTATATGACAGTTTGTCTCTGGGATTTAATGGCACAGCAGCATCAAGTATCCTGTAAAGTCAAAGAAGGCAACTGCAAACATTCCTCGAGACACAGAACATAACAGCTTTCCAGATAAGCCGTCAGAAAAGCTCTGGGATGAAGAGACCCTGAACCTCTTTACATTTCTGTTCCAGTAATAGCACTCTGAAGTGTGCAGAAGTGACCTTTTCTCTCGGGGATAAACCCATAAGAACTGGGTGAGCTGAGCGTGCAGCTCTGCAAAGTCATCGTAACACAGATCCCCAACAAACGTATTTTTAGCTCAATGGAGAACCGACCATCACCGTGACGTTAACAAGACTAAGGGGAGCACATGCTGCTGTCTAAAGCCCTTCCATATAGATGCTGCGCTCTGAACTTGACCACCCAGAGGAGGAAGAGTCACGTATCAGCCGTTAAACTCTGAGTAAACAGTCAGGAGATTGTGGAGGGATGCGGCAGTGATCCCACTTATTAGTCAAACCGGAATCACTTCCAGCTCGGTGGGAAGGAGCCGCTGTGAAAGTGTGAAACACGATGATGTGGGCCAGCAGGTCGGCATGTGATGGCGTGACTCCACTCCGAGTCTGGTGGAAACACTGACTGGTTGAAGCTTCTTCTGCTTAAATATGTCGGATATCAACTGAGTCACAACGTGGAGTCAAAAATATCACCGTTAACAAGCCTTAAAGTTCATTACACATCAGAAAACTAACAGGTGATTGCTGGGAAAATGGAGAGAAATCACCGATTAACTACTGTTAGATTGTTGTGAGTGGGTTAGCAAGAGTCTACAGCTAGCAGCTAGCAGCTCTGTAAGGCTGGACGTACATATACACCGATCAGGCATAACAATATGAACACCTGCCTGATATTGTGCTGGCCTCTCTTATGTGGTCAGAAATGCTCTGAACCATTGGGCCTGGACCAGAGGACCTCTCAGGGCGTCCTATTGGGTCTGGATCAGAGGACTCTCAGGGCGTCCGATAGGGTCTGGACCAGAGGACGTCTCAGGGTGTCCTATTGGGTCTGGACCAGAGGACCTCTCAGGGTGTCACCAGGGGACCTCTCAGGGTGTCCTTTGGGGTCTGGACCAGAGGACCTGTCAGGGCATCCTGTGGGGTCTGGACCAGAGGACGTCTCAGGGCGTCATATGGAGTCTGGACCAGAGGACCTGTCAGGGCGTCCTATTTGGTCTGGACCAGAGCACATCTCAGGGTGTCACCAGAGGACCTCTCAGGGTGTCCTATGGGGTCTGGACCAGAGGACCTCTCAGGGTGTCCTATGGGATCTGGACCAGAGGACCTCTCAGGGTGTCCTAAGGGGTCTGGAACTGGGATGTTGGATCCTTTGGGTACTCTGGGTTGTGGAGTGGGGCCTCTGGGAATCAAACTTGTTTCACTGCTTCTTGTTGATGCTTGATCACAATGGGGTCTAGGAAGTTTGGAGGTCAACAACTTGGGCGATTGTCACGTTACTCAAGATGTTCCTGACTGTTGTAGGATGTGGTGGCATGCATTTAAGTGACATTTAGGATTTCCATTTGCATGAGGGAGTGTGCTTATTCTGGGACAACGTTTATTCGGGTGTCTAAGTCTCATCAACAAGGACGCCATAATCCAAGCTTATCCAGCAGAACACCACACAGGACCAATATGATCAATGTTATTCACTTCACCTATCAGTGGTCATAATGTTGTTTCTGATCAGTTTATATACGTAGAAAAAGATAGGTTCCTAAATTGACTCCCAGCTGGACCTTTGTAGGATCTTCACCGTTCTTTTCCGCACATTTCACATCCTTCTCTGGTAGATCAGGGCTCCAAAATGTCCACATCTGCAACCTTTTTTTGAGAGTGTGTGAGTTAAAATTTCAACTGATGGCATAGTGTGAGGTCCTGATGATCATTAAGCTGTATTTGTGTTGCTCTAACCAGCACAGACAGCTGCTGTGTTAACCTCAATATCCGATCTTCTCAGGAAATATGGAGCTGCTCATAGAAAATAGTTGTTGCCTTGTGTAGCTCAGACTTTGTAGCTTCGCATGTTCTGAAAATGCGGTTCAGATTTCGTCTTTAACTCGTGTTTGTTGAGTTTGTCAGATGATTCGTGGTTATATATCGGGATTTTAGCTGTGCAGGTCGTCTCAGTGAGCTGGTTTCTGTCACTGTTTCATACCCGTTTAGTTGTCCAGCGAAAATGTAAACAAAGCCGTTACGTGATCATGATATCGATCAGTTTACAAATTTATACTGTGCAACTGTCATCAGAAGACTCTGACTTACGCTTGGGAGTCATCATGAAGGGCAAAAAGTTAGTGAATGTAATACAATCCAAGGTGGCGTACAACCAGAGAATGTAAACAAAGCCGTCTTATAGCGCCACGTGACGACGTATTCGTCCACTCCGCTCGCCAACTAGTTCAAACGTAACGACGAAACGCTGTAGGTCGAGGATGTTGTAACCCGGGGACCCCCTGTATATCAATTAAAAATATTGTTCTGGATGTTCTTTTCACCAAATTGATTCTGTTAACTGATCACAGCAGCTGTATAGTTTTATTACAAAGGTTGGTTTTATTTTTGTGCCTCTGGCCATCGTTTTATGAACTCTAACTGTGTTGTACCCAATAGATTTGTTGCTGAAATCTCTCTAACATGGTTCCAACTGCATGACTTGAGCATAGACGTTGAGCCAGATTATTACTCTGCCAAGGAACGGTGGAGTTATGTGGCGATCGGCGTATGTTTATCCATCTGCTTGTCTGTCTGTTGGCAGCATTAATCCAAAACGGATTTGGATGAAATTTTCAGGGAAGGTCAGAAATGACTCATTAGATTTTGGCAGTGATGCAGCTCATAGTTTGGATCGACTGATTTATTAAAGATTTCTGTGTCATTGCGAGATAGCGGCACGACGTCACTGTAACTATGACAACAAGTGAACACTGTCAGCTCCCTGCTGATGATCACATTATTGTGATCCTACTACAAATCCACCACTGAGGACTTATCAGGACTTATCCATCAGAAATGATACAAGAAACAATTGATAAAATTGTGGGGGTGTTTCCGGGTCTCATCAATTCCTGCCGCCCGCTACATATTTAAGTCACGTGATTCGGTACCTGTACATAGCGTACACATGTGTAACACATGCCTGTGCTCAGCACAAGGTCATTTTGTTTGTGGGTACATCTATATTAAATGGACGCATTCTATGTTCTATATAACTAAAAAATAAACGGTGCATTTCTAACAATGCCATTTGGGGGAATGAACAGCCTTGGTGGAGTACTGATCTCTCTGAGTGCTTTTCTAGTCTTCATCTTTATCTAAAGCTGCGTTGTAGCTACTAATCTTTGTATCTTTGCACAGAGAACCATTTATGTTCCCATAGTCGATAGTCAGAGAAGCTGCTCCCCAGTCAGAGATCTCAGCAATTACTTAACAGAGTCGACGTCTGCAGCTACAGAAATAAACCAGCCTCGTTTGATTGTCCAACCCTGAAAGAAAAGCAGCACTAAGCTCCGCTCATGTCCAGCAGGTTGTTGCTGTCAGTGCTGCTGTAGAGTTTGACGTCACCGGTCGAACTCCGATTGACGGCTACGTTCCTGCAGCCGCCTCGGTTACGACGAGCTTCGGCCGTGCCAAGGCCTCCACCGGCTTCAGCAGATCTGCAGCCATCAAACATTACACAATGTGATTTAGCAGCACAGCAGCTGCCACACAGGATACACAGCGAGTTTAAATTTAGGACAATGAACGCTCTTTTACACACAAACCCTGAACAGTACATGACCTTAGATAGACTTCATGTAGGAGTCATTTGTACACCCCTGCTGAGTACTTTCACTTCAGTCAATGGGAGGACGGGTTCTTTGAGAGGTTTTATCCTTGAATCTATCTGAATGATCAAACATTTTGTGTTTGTGAAGTTTATTTCATTTTCTTTTGCCCAAACCAGTGACCAGTGATTCTATCTACGCAATTTATGGTCAACACCAAACCTCAGTAATGCTTCTTAGCAACCTTAGATATATAGAAGTACCAGATTCCAGCTATATGTCTCTGCAGCAGCTTATACTCAGTAGAAACAGCAGAAAATGTTTCCTTTAGATGTTCTAAAGAAAATAATACCACAACCAAACAGCAGATATGAGAGGTTATCTAACAATATTTTATTGATGGTCAGGTTGATGCTTCACAGGAAGTTGTTCCTCTCTTCACCCTATAGAGACCAGCTTAGCGCCACTGTTACGACTGCATATTCATTTTTGATTGGCAGTAGATTTGAAACCAGATAAGATAGGTCGATCATTCTTTTTGCATATAAAATCTGACTGAGTTCCACTAATATTTCACACATTCACCAGGTCTCAGAGCGCTTTTTGGTTGCAGTGATGGGTTTTTAAAAATACACAAAGCGCACAGAACAAAAATCTTTTTGAACAACACCATGGGATATTTTTAAAACATTTTTTTCAAATGTGAGAGTTACAGCTATGCAATTTCTGTATTTTGAAATACATGTGAAAAAACTAAAATGATTTTCTTTTTTTTTTTTAAAAGGATTTTTTGCACTTTCAAGCAATTTACTGTCGTAGTTAAGACACAAGTCAATACATATAATTAAAACTTGGGATACAAGGGTCATATTGATGTAAAGCAAATAAAAAAATTGCACTACAGCATGTAAAAATGTAAGAATATATCCTGGTAGACTTGCACAATGGTAGGTCTTAAAGGGTTAAGTTTAAAAATGAATGAGAGATGAATTGCAGGTTCTTGACTAAGTTAAGCTAAATAGCTAGAAATATCTCCCTTTATTTTCCTGCTGTTTTTATTTAGATTTTCAGTCGTGCAAAGCTGTAAAGTTGGTTTATCAGAATGTAGAACTGTTAGTGCAACTTTTCATTTGTTTATACTTCAGACGTAAATCATAATCTTTTGCGCTACAAAGTGGTTTCTGGGTATTTCATTTTTACTCACTGTGAGCTCATTTTCCCCTGCATTATAAAGTCCTGCACCCCTATAGAAACAGAACAACCATGACTAGAAGGAGAGAAAACTAAGACATGCTTTCTGCGCTGTACAACACAGTTAAAATGTCATAGAAAAAACTAACCAAGTTCTTAGATTTTTTTATTCTACGGGAAGTTTAAAAACTCAGAATCAACAGGTGTCCACATGCCTACAGGTGTTACCACGACTGGAAAGAAATGGCGCTCTAGACATCCTATAGATTTATAGTATTGTTCAGGTTTCCATCATCTTGGACATTTTTTTTCCACTCTTTTAGACCAGCTTAAGTCACTTTGGACCAATTGTGAGTCACTTTGAATGAATATTTTCATGTTTCTGAGCCATGCTGCATTTCTTTTATTGATCCAGTGAGTAAAACTATTTTGGACAATTTTGAGTCATTTTTGACTTTTTTTTTCTTTTCAAAGGTCATTTCAACCATTTTCTCAATCATTGTTGGATATGTTTCTCAGTTTAAGTCAATTTGGACAAATTTTGAGCCTTTTTAAACAAATTTTGAGTTATTTTGTGCCATTTTTGGGGCATTCAGACAAGTTTAGGACATTTGGATGAATTCGGGGTCATTTTGGACATTTTCTTTTCAGTGAGTCAGAAAAGTTTAAGTCGCTTTGGACACATTTTGAAGACAATTTTCTCAATTATTTTGGAGAAGTTCCGAGGCTTCCATCATCTTGAAGATATTTTTCAGTCTTTTCGACAAGCTTAAGTCACTTGGGACCAAATTTGAGTCATTTTGAATTAATATGTCCTGTTTTTTTCTCTACTCTGCTCACCATCAGTAGAAATATGTTTCACCATGCTGAATGTATCTCCAACAACTTGCTCCTCTGTTCATTGTTTCTGAGCCATGCTGCATTTATTTTTTTGATCCAGGATGTTTGAGTTTGCTCTCAGTGTCTCCATTTTGTCTTGTTTTGTGTCTCTGTGGGACAATTTTGTCTCCCTTTTGTCATTTAATGTCTTGTTTGTGTCTCATTTTTCCTTGTTTTTGTTGATTTGTGTGTTGTCATTTTATGTCTCTTTGTGGTTGTTGTGTCTCCACATAATACAGATATTTAACTATCTGCATGTTTCCAGCCTCTCCAGACTTTTCTCTCTACTCTGCTCATCAGTTGTGGAAAGATGTTTCACCATGCTGAATGTATCTCCAACAACTTCCTCCTCTGTTCACTGTTTCTGAGCCATGCTGCATTTATTTTGTTGGTCCAGTAGGTTTCTTTTTCATCAGTCTCTCTGTGAAAACACAACAAGCTCTGTTATTTTTGCCATTTATTTTTTAAAATGAGACATTTAGAATGAAGTGATTTTGATGAAATGTCAAACTTGTAAGCATAGATTTGGTTAACGATCGTTTGTAAAAATATATTTTTTATTAAGAAGTGTTAAAAAAAAAAAACAAAAAAAAAACAACTACATTTAATTGGCAAAATGCTGAAAATAGGATCTGATAACTGGTTGATCTCCACTTCAGATGTTTTCTTTTTTTTGTAACTTCAAAACTGCCAAAATATTAAGTTTATAGTGATGAGTAACAAAGAAAAGCAGCAAATCATCTCTGGACACTGAAACCTGCAACTTTGTGGCACCTTTTCAGTGTTTTCACTTGAATAATGCTGATTATAAAATTAGTTGATGGACTAATTGCTTTATTTCTTACATTAAACAATCCTTCCAATAATTGTAAACCGGCCTGGACAATATTATTTTAATGATTTCTGTTGTTCTTCCTAATTAAGACTCTAAAGTAACTCCATCTCTGCATGTGATCCTGACGTCACACTCGTGCTGCAGATGTTCTGCAGCTGCAGACCTGAGAAGATTAGATTAGTCCCGACTGCTGCCTGTCTGTGTCATGCTCTATAAAAAGAACAAGTGAGGCCAGATTGAATTAACAGAACAATTCGGCCTCGTAATGATGATGGTGATGATGATGAGGACGCTTCCTGATTGGTTGGGTGTGTTTGTGTGTTTTAGAGGCACGGAGCTCAGATCTGCTTCATACCACAAGGTGTTTTAACCCGTCCAGAGCTTTGTCACCCCGTTGTGATCCACCACAAAAGACTGAATGACTGCGGCGTTACGCAGCTACATCACATCACTCACATTCTTTGGCCTTTTTGCCAACCTGACATTCTCGTGGGCGTTTGATAGGCAGATAATAGGAGGATCACAATTGGAATTTGTTGAACAAACTGTGGCGCTTTGGCTCGGAAACCTTTATTGTGGCTCCATACCGCTGCACTCTTCACTCAGGTGAAACAGGAGGGCTGATGCTCCTCTAACACGGTCATTGTTACTGACATGATGTGGTGCTAAACTGTTTTTAAAGTTCACAAAACACCTTAAAAATACAAAATGTGTAAAAGGTTTTCATTCAACTGCAAGTTTTCTCCTTAATCACTGAACTGTGGTCTGTTTAGTTTGGCTTGTTGGATAAGAATTTACAAAAAAAAGGCTCTTTCATGTAATGTATTGTTAACTGATTAAAAATAGAAAATATAAAGGAAGTGATTTCAGACGTATTCTCAAGTTTCAGCAGCTGAGATGGGCGAGACTGTCCAGCAACAACTTTTAGCTGTTCTTCACCAGTCAAACATTACTTTATTTAACTTCTACTAGTCAATAACTCAAAATTTGTCCAAAATAGCTCAAATCTGACTGAGAAAAATGGTCAAAATAACTTTTAAAAGTGTCCAAAAAAATTTGTCCAAGGTTGCAGCAGATCTCCAAGAGAGCAGAACAAAGAAAACCATCAAAAGCTGCTGTACAAGGCGACGGATTTGGTGCAGGTCTGTTGGTGTCATTTCATTAGAAAATGACCAGTTTAATGATTTAATATGCTGCAAATCCTACTTTTATGTTGATTTAGAATTCATTTAGGCTAATAATGCTGCAGTGTTAACTCTATTGATTCGCTACCATTTCAGTCAACCAAGGTTTTCTGTCACGCAGATTTTTGCTCATAGATGATAAACACAGTTAACTCCTGTGTGAAGATCCAGTGTTTCGTTTGCCCGTCCATCCACCCCGACCTCCTCCCTACATGGTCTTCCTCTCTAAATACATCACTTACGTCTTTCCTTTTGCCTCGCTCATAATTTCAATCCCTAGAGTCTGAAGCTGCCCACATGAACAACCTGTGGTGAAGTTTATTACAGTAGAACGTTTAAACACAACATACTTTTCCCTTGTCTGACTGCATGTTGTCTTCTGGGACTGATCACAAATCTCATCTGACCGGCAGCTCTGAGACGTTCCTCATCTTCTCCTCACCTGTCAGCACGTGTGAACACGTTAATCTCTCTGCACTACGACGCGCTAAATACGACGACAACCCCATCCGTCAAACAGTAAAGTCCTGCTGCCCGGCTCAAGTTGCTGCTAACCTTACCTCCCTCCTGTTACCCCCTAAAACACCACCAACAGCCCCGCTAACCTCCCTCTGGTTACCCCCTAAAACACCACCAACAGCCCCGCTAACCTCCCTCTGGTTACCCCCTAAAACACCACCAACAGCCCCGCTAACCTCCCTCTGGTTACCCCCTAAACACCACCAACAGCCCCGCTAACCTCCCTCTGGTTACCCCCTAAATCACCACCAACAGCCCCGCTAACCTCCCTCCTGTTACCTCCAGATAAGGTCACGGTTAGCCTGGCTGGGAAGTCACATGGAGGACTAATCCTGTCAGTTTGTAAACCAGATATAACTTCCTGATGACCTCCTCTCACCAGAATCATCCCTAAACTATGATCGGCATCCAGTCAGGTTGGACTTAATATTAAGAAGAGTGAGGTTCATTAACTCACAGTCTGAAAGCTTTATTTAAAAAACAAATATATATATATATATCTTGCATCCTTCCCTGAACTGTCATCATACTGTCAATGCTGCTCATATTGTATATATTTTAAAACATTCATACTGTTTCTAGTTTTTGTCATTTTGTGTTTCCTTTTTGTCTCGCTTGTGGTGTTTGTCATTTTTTGTCACTTTGTATCTTTTTGGTCTAATTTTGTCTCTTTTCTGTCTTGTTTTGTGTCGTTTGTCTAATTTTTTTGTCATTTTGTTTCTTGCTGTTGTCATTTTGTCTTTCATTTTTGCGATGTTTTCTCTTGTTTTTGTCTCATTTTTGCTATATTTTTTTCCTGTTTTTGTTGTTTTTTGTTTTTTTGTCTGACTTTTGTTGTCTGTCTCATATTTTTGTTGTTTTGTCTTTCCTTTTTGTCTTGCTTGTGTGTTTTGTCTCATTTTGTCATTGTGTGTTTTGCATTGTTCGTTGTTTTGTGTCTCATTTTTGTTGTTTTGTTTTCTTGTCTTGCTTGTGTTTGTCTAATTTTTTGTAGTTTTATTAATTTTTGTGTAATCTTTTGTCTCATTTCTGTCCATTTTTTGTCGTTTTGTACCCTTTTGTCTCTTTTTTTGTTTTGTTTCGTGTTATCTCATTTTTTGTCATTTTGTTTCTCGCTTTTGTCGTTTTTTGTCTCATTTTTGTAATAAATGAGTTTGACGCCTCTGATTTAAGCCGAGCTGCTGAAGGAATATTCGATGCAGCTGCAGAGGAAGTACCAGTTTTCCTGCCATCGTCTTACCTGTGTTGTGTGAGATTCTCTGGCTTCTGAGCAGATGCAGGAAATGGAGGCACGTCTTTTGGGGATATGATTCATCGGTGAGATCTAACTTTACCTTCAAAGACGACCGTAAATGAGGCAGAAGAGAATCAGGAAGGTTCATGAATTATTGAAGAGCAACATATTGTTTACTAGCCATCTGTTTAACCTGTTTGGAATCAGAAATCTGCTCCTCAAATCGCTGTCTGCTCAGGTTTTACTTTCTAAATCAGGACACAGGAGGACCGTGGTGTTGTGTTGTTGGTGGAGGGATCCTCAGGGAGCTTCCTCTGACATTGGCTGTGACCTGTTTGTCGACACCATTGATCAGAGCCGAATCAAAGCACCGACCTGCCAACCCCGCCGCTCCGGATTTTGCTAAGTAATGCCACCAATGCAGCCGGACCTCGACGGCACGCCAGTAACCCAGAAACAGGGCGGGGGCCTCCTGACGAAAATTTCAGCAATGAGGAGAAAAGTTCAGAGGATGCCGAGCAGTTTACAGTTCAGGAGAAAACGATTACGAGTCGGATGATGGCAGACGGTTCTGTCTCTGACGGGGACGGTGTTTGGCGTCCATTCAAAGACTGCAGCTGGCAGGTCTTCAAAGTCAAGCTCCGGTGAAGGGCAGCGAAGTGTTTTCTGGACGGTCAGCTCCTCGGAAAATTCCACGGAGTGTCCACAGGATGGGATTTACTGTTATCTGCTGCATTATTGTTGATATCAGCCCTCTGAGCCTCTTTTGTTGTTATTGTCACATTTTTCCCCAGTGTGGGCTCATTTTTCACTGGAATAGAAAGTCCTGAATCTCTATGGAAACAGAACAACCATGAAGAAGGCGAGAGAACTCAGAACATGACACATTTATAGTGGCATAAATCAGAAAAATGCAAAATAAGTTGAATTTCTTGAGCTATTTATTTGACAAAAACTGTAACAAACCTGAAAGCAACATGTAGAAAAAAATTCTCAAGTGCCAACAGGTGTTATCAATACTGAAAAACATGGAGACGTAACATACGATAGATATTTTACTAAATACGTTTTTACTGTATATCCACACTGCCTGGAGTTCAACCAAAAATTGTCCCAGCTTGTGAGTGGTGCCGAGGAGCTTTTTTCAGGGCTCATACAGATCATAAAGTAACACTTTTTTTTTTTTTTTAAATTCAGAAATGCAAAAGATGTTTTGTTTTTTGTTTTTTTAAAAACAAAAAAACAAAAACATATACTGGGGGGTCATGACTGACGTCGGAATTCCGTTGCTACAGCACGACGTAACGAGATTTTCACCCTAAGTTGGAACTCACATATGTACGTATGTAGTGTACAACTAGCGAATGTAAACAAAGCTGTCTTCCTCGTATAGCGGTGCGTGACGATGTATTCGTCCGCTCTGCTTGCCAACTAGTTCAAAATTTGTTTTAACGTTGCAAACACCGTACGTACCAAATGATGGAACAAGACTTTCTTAATAAATTTATGGGCAATGGCGACGTAACCATGAAACGCCATAAGTTGAGGACGCTGTAAACCAAGGACCTCCTGTAATTGTTAATTTTGTTGTTGTTTTTTGTAATTAATACATTTCATAAGTTCAAAATATTGAGTTTTCAGTGACACGTAACAAAGAAAAGCAGCAAATCCTCATCCTTGGACACTGAGATCTGGAGACTCGGGTTAAGTTTTTCCAAATTTGTAAATGAAACGTGTAGAATGAAGTGATTTTGATGAAACGTCTGGTTTTCAGATGTATTTGGTCAACTTATAATGGATCTGTACATCACAGCTGTGTAGTTTAAGGACTGGTGAAAAGTTGGAAGTCAGCTACAGAAACGTAATCTGTCCCATTTATTCCATCAGTTATGACTCTGGCTGATGTTTGAAGTTGTTCTGCTGCAGATTTCATTTTCAGACTGATCAGTTTCCTTTCTGGCGATTAATAAGAATCAAAAGTTCCTCAAACTTTAGCACGGCACTGCACAAAGTGATTCATAAACGTTACTTACTTCCACGGTGAACTCTGGGATGTTGTCTCGGAGCGTTTCTTAGAAAGAGGAACATTTTTTCTCATGCTTGTATCACTTTGACTTTAACTGCACAGGAAAAAAAAGCAGCAGAACTGGACGTCAGCTCGACTCAGTGGAAAATTCCGGGGTTTGCCGTAAAGGAAGATTGACACTAAAGTCAACTTGTGGAGTCGGCTTTGAACATGATGCTGTGTGTGTGTGTGTGTGTGTGTGTGTGTGTGTGTGTGTGTGTGTGTGTGTGTGTGTGTGTGTGTGTGTGTGTGTGTGTGTGTGTGTGTGTGTGTGTGTGTGTGTGTGTGTGTGTGTGTGTGTGTGTGTGTGTGTGTGTGTGTGTGTGAGAGAGAGAAAGGGATCCGTTCATCTGACATAAAGCAGTTACAGTATCTGATTCATCTCGATCACGTTGAAAAGAGGGGAAGAGACAGAAGATGACTCACATTTCTTGCTTATTATAATCAGGATCTGTGTTTCATTTTTCCTCCCAGACATAATTTCAAATCACATCTCAGGCTTTGATCCACGACGCCGTATAGAAGCTCGGAAAAATACAGGAGAAATCCACCTGATTTGTTGATTTTTTTTTTTTGGTAAACAAAAGCCTTTTTTTTCTGGTGGCATTCGGTCCCTGCAGGGTGGGAAAGTAAGGAGGGACTTTCCGGTCACACCATTTAATTTAGCATTTATTTATTGGATTATTAATTTAAAGTTGTGACCAGGAAAGGCACATTGAAGCTCAGTTCCTGTGCCAGAGGAAGAGTAGCGCTGCTGCAGCTCTTTCTGCCGAAGGTGGACGTCTGCTTCTATTGTGCTGCTCCATCGCTGACTGTTTATGAAAACAATAACTCTGTATATCAGGGGAGTAAACATCCAAAGGTAAATGTTAGGCCAACTTCCATTATTTCTGTGTAAACGCCTGAGATATCAAGTATCCAAACAGTTTACTTTTTATCACTATTTATTTGTGTTTTATACGTCGCGCTGCACAGCTCGTTGAGCTCTCAGAGCGACGGCCGCGATCTGGAAACAACAACAACGCCGGAGTAGAAAGCTTGGACCCGCAACACAAACACAATCCCGGCTCCTGAACTATAACCGGAACCCCTGGCTTTCATCGAGGCTTCTGGGAACCCGGCGTTCAAACGGACCCAGCTCTCGCCCAGACCTGTGATCCTCGCTGTGTTTTGTCTTGAGCCGAGGCAGAGTCTTCCTGCTTCACACGGACCCCCGCCTGGCCGGACCAGACTGTCCACGGAGTGAAGCTTCGCCGCGGCAACCGACGGATTAAGACGCCTCGGCTTGGTTGTGACCCATTTGGACCGAGTGGAAATTCTGACTTCCCGTTGCACAACTTACTGCTCATGACGGCATGTTCGGTGCCAGCTTGAAAAATCACTTTCCTCCCGCGTACGCAACTCTTTCCATAACAAAGGCAGCGAGAGTTGAAACAGTGGTGACGGAGCTCAGATATGATCAGCTGGAGGCTGGAAACAAACGTTCAGGCTCAGAAACAGGAGTTAAACAGTCTGCTTCAGGCTTTTTATAATGGAATGATGTTCAATCAACCAACCAGTTAGTCCATAATTATCCCCTTGACGCCTGAATTTATTTACAATTAAATGAAAAACTTTTTTGTGTGTGTTTTTGCTTTCCAGCCGACGCTAAAATAAGTGAAGATTGTTAATTTATCTAGTCCACATAGAACATAGATACATAAATATATAATAATAATAACAGATACATAATAATTAGGTCCCACTCCGACCGGTCTTACGAGAAACCAGTGCTTGCTAAAGGTTCCGAGGTACGTATTGAATATGCACAAACCAGCATTGGGGGAATGGATATGCTATCTCGGCTGCAGTCTGAATGAAAGTGGTATGATGCGAATTTGTGACAACAGGCATCAAGGGGTTAATTAACGATCAAAGGAACGATCGGCCTGAAGAGATAAAACCAACTTCTATTGACTCAATTTTATGTCGTTTATTATTAGCTTTAATTACTTTTGTGCTCTACTCTGTATAAATGCACTATTTACCTGCTCTATTACTTCACCAAGGAACTCGGTGGAGTTATGTGACGATCAGCGTTGGTTTGTCTGTCTGTCTGTTAGCAACATTACTCAAAAACGGACCAATAGATTTGGATGAAAATTGTCCGGAAGGTCAGAAATGATACAAGGACCAAGTGATTAGATTTTGGCAATGATGCAGCTTATAGTCTGGATCCATGGATTTGTTACAGATTTCTGTTTCATTGCGAGGTAGCGGATTCTTGTACGAAATACTGGAGGACAAAGTGAACTTTTTTTTTTAAAATGGTATGTTTATTAGCATTTTTTAGACGACAAGCAACACAAACATAACATGGCTAACAAAACAACAAAAACAGCTCAGGTGTGACAAGACAATAACAAATTATACATTAAACTGGAATTTACATCGGCAGGCTAGGCCAGTTTAGGAAATCCTAGTAATATGGGAGAAGACAGTGTAGGTCCAATATATTTAGTGTGGTTCCCAGACTTTATGAAAAGCGTCCACTGTTGAGTGAAGCATAAAAGTAATATATTCATTGGGAATACGGTCTATTATGATATTGTGCCACGGTTTGTTTGTTGGGGTGGCGTTCTTGCTCCAAAAGAGCAAAATGTTCTTCCTTGCAGCAAAGGTCAGTAATTTGAACAGTCTTTTATGCTTGCTATTAGTAATATGAACATCGGGGAGACAGAATATGAGGCACAAAGGATCCAGCAGCATTGACTTGCCAAAAATAATGGATAGTTCATTTATAATATCAAGCCAATACCGCTGTGGTTTAGCACATGACCAGAAACAGTGCACATAATCACCAGTCTCAGCGTTACATTTCCGACACAGTGGGGAGGAGTTAGAGTCCAGTTTGAACAAAGTGAACTTTTAACCAATCCCATCTTTGAATCAAGCACTGATTTCCATTGCGTATCCCAAATAAACACTCACATGTCATTTATATTTAGCTGCGTCGTCAACAGCAGCATTCTTAAAAATGAGAACAACTGGGGCTGTAAATCAGTTCAATTTAAATGCCGAAAGTGCACCAAATGTGGGAAATGACTGGACAATTCTTGGACGGGACTCTCCTGACAACCACTACATGATTTGTTTTTTTTACAGTTATGCTACTGTAGCTGAGAATGAGAAAGATAAACGTGTTAGTTTTCAGACATCTTGCGGATAATATAGTTGAGGATTCCTCTGTCGGTGTTGAATCTGTAACTATGACAACAAATGAACACTACATCAGCTGCCTGTTGACGATCACATGATTGTGATCCTACTACAAATCCACCGCTGAGGACTTATCAGGACTTATCCGTCGGAAATAATACAAGGAACAATTGATTAAATTGTGGGGGTGTTTCTGAGTCCCATACAACATAACAGTCCTAATTATGTGTTTACTAGTGTGTAATCGCCCGAAAATAAGACTTTTCATTAGTTTAGAATGAGCTTTTTATATCCAAACAGGGAGTGGCACCTGTTTTATGAAGTCCTTTAGATTTTGACCGATGCAAGAAAAAAACTAGATATGACACTTATAGAATTCACTGAGGTGGCAGTTAGGAAGAGCAGAACTGGGATGATAAATGTTGACATCAGCATTGCTAAAGCACTCACAATGAAAATGAACTTCTCTTTAAAAGAAGTCCAGCTGATTTCTGCTGAAGCTCTTAGTAAAATATGCTGATGTTTAGCAGACATAGTGCCTACCAGCTTATTTCAATTTGTCTTGTTAGCATGCTAATGTCACGGACATACGGATACAAAATCACGTGACCTAAACCTAAATATGTAGCGGGTGGCGGGAATTGATGGGACTCAGAAACACCCCCACAATTTAACCAGTTGTTCCTTGTACCATTTCCGACGGATAAGTCCTGATAAGTCCACAGCGGTGGATTTGTAGTAGGATCACAATCATAGCGTTCACTTGTTATCATAGTTACAGTGATCCTGTGCCGCTATCTCGCAATGATACAGAAATCTTTAAAAAATCCATTGATCCAGACTATAAGCTGCGTCACTGCCAATTTCATCCAAATCCATTAGTCTGTTTTTGAGTAATGTTGCAAACAGAGCGACAGTCAAACAGACTAACGTACGCCGATTGTCACATAACTCCGCTGTTCCTTAGCGTAAAAAAAAGGTTTAAAAAAAAGGCGAAAAAAGAACTAAATGCATCCAAAGTCAGTACTTCCTGTGTCCACCTGTTTTTTGTTGACAGACTCCTTACAATGGAGGCTATTACATTTCTAGTTGTTCTGTTATTCTTCAGAGGCTACTTTTTTTTAGCTCATTTTTGCTTGAGGGGTTGTTTTGCTCTACTTTTTTACTTTAAAATGACAAACGGACGGACAGACAGACAGACAAACGTACGCCGATCATCACATAACTCTGCTGTTCCGTGGCGGAGTAAAAAAACAAAAAAGACAAAGACACTAAAGAAACAAGCAGTCCAATGGATAGTGCAGTAATGAAGTAAAATACTGCCTGGCTGCTGTTCTAGTAGATGGATATTAACAGTTGTGAAAGCAGTGAACTAGTTTGTAATTGGTGCAAAATAAGATGCAGTGATAAAACAGTCCAGTCTGATTGTTTTCATCCATAAGATGAATAGTAGAACCAGCAGATGTGTTGGCTGTAAAAAGACAAAGTCAACATCTTACCAAGAAAAACATTCTTCTCTCAGCCAACAAAAACTTCATTCAGACCAGATTACATTAAAAGTGAATGTTTTCTCGTTATCGCCTGATCTGATCTCTCTGGACAGATTCATACCTGAGAAATGACCAGATGTTATGTAAGAGGAATGATGGAGGACAGGATGAGGGATGAGGAGAAGGTGTTAATCCGTCCAGCGCAGAATGAGGCGGCTGGTTAACATCAGAGCTCTCTGCTGCTTAGACAACGATCCTCCAACACTCTGACCGATGGTGGGAAACAACTACGTAGTGTTTCATATACAAGCAACGGAGCTGCACTTCTGGAGGAAAACTTTTTGTTCCATTTGTTTGATGAGTTTATGTCATAAAGCTTGAAGCAAATGTTCAATCTCCAAAAAGTTGCCCTGTAAGCTTCAAAACTCAGATTTGAAAGAGATGTTTGTTTAAAAAAATGTTTACGTCAGCAGGAAATAGGAAGCATCATCAGATTTACAACTTTCTTCTGAAAATGGACCAAATCTAAGCTTACAATTGCAATATTTCATCAACAACTGATTCTCTCTGAGTGACTCCTGGATCAATAAAATAAATGCAGCAAAAGCATTTACAGATGATATTCCACCAAAAGAAATGTTTTTAAAACTATTTATGTAAGGGTCTGCACTCCAAAACCTACCAATAAGTTTGAAATGCATGTTTTCATTTTTTTTAAAAATGTTAAAATGACACCGTTTGTCAGAGAAGAAGCGAGTAATTTTCAACTTTCAGCTTGTTGAACCAATCAGGTCAATAAAATTACCCAAATCCCAGTCTAATCTACATATCTTGTTTTTTTTTGTTGTTTTTTTTTTAAATAAAAAAACCCACCCAAATGTAAAGCAATTTTTGTATATATATATATGAGAATTCAAGTTTTCGGGTTGAAGTGTAGGCAGTGTTTCCACAGAGCAGCTGAGTGGAAAATCCATCCTACTGGATCAATAAAATAAATGCAGCATGGCTCAGAAACAGTGAACAGAGGAGCAAGTTGTTGGAAGATACATTCAGCATGGTGATGTTGAAATGTTCTAAAATGGCTTTAAAGTTGTTCCAAAGTGGCTCAAATTTCTCCAAAATAAAATAAAAATGGTCCAAAATGACTTAAACTTGTCTAAATGCCTGAAAAAATTGTCCAAACTACTCAAAATTTGAACAAAGTGACTTAAACTTGTTGGAATAATTGAATTAACTGTCCAAAATGGCTCAAAATTTGTTAAACATGACTGAAACCTGGAAACTTGTTCAAATGCATTGAGAAAATTGGTCAAAAATGGCTCAGATTTCTCCAAAATAATTGAAAAATTGTCCAAAACTACTCCAGATTTGTCCAAAATGATCATGAGAGGAAAATCAAATATCCTGGATCAATAAAATAAATGCAGCATGGCTCAGAAACAATGAACAGAGCAGCAAGTTGTTGGAGATACTTTCAGCATGGTGAAACATCTTTCTACAGATGATGAGCAGAGAGGAAATGTCCATAGAGGCTGGAAACATGGAAATATTTGAATATATCGTGTAATATGTGGAGACAAAATGACAAAACGAGAAAAAAAACAAGGTGGAAAATGATGGGAGATAAAACGAAACAACATACAAAGAATGACAAGAAAGAGACACAAAGGGACTAAAATGAGACATAACATTACAAAAATAAGAAACAACCACAAACATGGCACAAAATGAGCAAAATGAAACACACAAGTTGTTGGAAGTAAATGAGTAAATATACCAAGTTAGTGCACGAACTTCTTCCTTGTTAATGAGCTTGTGTTGTTTCCAGTGAAAGATACTGTAAAAAATGTATGTAAAACTTTATTAATCTCAACAGGAAACACTCTGTTCCCCTATTTTTGTGTGTGCTGTTTCACTCTTATTAGCAATACCACGCTATAAAAATACTCCATTACATGTAAAAGTCCTGATTTTACTTTGGCAGAAGTACAAAATGTAGTGAAAGTTCTCATTAGGTGGGTCCTCTTAGAGGTTTATAATATATTATTGGAATGTTATTTACATACAATCAGCATTTTTAGGGTGAAATGCAGCTACTTCAGGTATAAATCTTTAAAAATGCATTGAATTATAGTTGATTGTATGCTTTGTATGTAAAAACTTCATCTTTAAAGTAACTTTAAGGTGTCAAGTTGTGTACAATGACAGTAAAGTATCTGAAAATTGCTCAATAAATGAGTAAATATACCAAGTTATGGTACATGTTAGTGAGCTTGTGTTGATTCCAGTGCAAAATACTGTAAGAAATATATGTAAAATGAGTCTCAGCAGAAAACATTTGGAGCCCCCTATTTTTAGTGTTGCTTCCCTCTGATTTCTCAGTTAAAGGCTCAAAAGTACCAATACCACACTATAAAAATACTCCATTACATGTGAAAGTCCAGATTTTACTTTAGCAGAAGTGCAAAATGTACTTAAAGTTCTCATTAGGTGGCTCCTGTTAGAGGTTTAAAATATATTATTAAATTGGTATTTATATGCAATCAGCATTTTTAGGGTTAAGTGCAGCTAATTCAGTTATAAATCTCTGAATATGCATTGAATTATTAGCTGATTTTATGTTTTACATGTAAAAACTTCATCTTTAGAGTAACTTTGGGGTGTAAAATTGTGTACAATGACAGTAAAGTATCTCAAAATTGCACAATAATTACAGTAAATGAGTAAATATACCAAATTATTGTAGATGTTAGTGAGCTTGTGTTGATTCTAGTGCAAGATACTGTAAGAAATATATGTAAAACTTTATTCATCTCAACAGGGAACACTGTTCCCTCTAATTTTTTGTGCTGTTTCCCTCATATTACTCAATTAAGGCCTCAAAATATAACGCTATAAAAAATAATCCGTTCCATGTAAAGTTTTTATTTTCTAAGGTAACTATAGTTGTCAAATAAATATAGATGAGTCTACTACTATAAAATGGCAGTTAAATATCTCAAAGTTGTGCAAAAAGTGCTGTACCTGAGCAAATATAACAAGTTATTATGTTTTTTCCATTATTGGTTAGCTTGCGTTGTTTCCAGTGCAACATACTGTAAGAAAATATATGTAAAACTTTATTTATCCCAATGATAAATAGTCTAAAACTTTATGTTCTTTGTTTTTGCATTAAAAAGTGAGATTTATACAAATTAAATCGTGTTAAAACTAAATGCAAATTCATGACAAGCAACTCGTCTTGGTTCTGATTGTCCACTGACATTTTATTGAAAAAAGAACAATATAATATCATGTACAATAATAATAATAATAATATTAATACAAAAATCTGTACATTCCGTGGTTTTGCAGTACATTTGGAAGACTGATACAAAATTTACTGCAACAGGGAGGGAGGGCGGTATTTACAGGAGTAGGATCTATGGAGCCGAGCGGCTTTACGTCTGCAGGTTTTTAAAACAATAAGATACAGAATATATTGATGCAAACCGTTGTGCCTTCGTATGCCGGGGTTACAGTACATTTGGCTTTTTGAATTCTTACATTCTCAGGTAAAAAACAAAAGCAGAGGATGAAAACTCAGAGCAAAGGGAGTGTGACTTTACTTTGATATACGTTTAAAACCTTTAAAACCAGCGTCCGAAATCACTTTTTGGTTCAAGCTGGTCATCAAATGCCACAGAAGTCGTGATTTCTGTTCGATTTCTTTACACTTTTGAGCATCCAGATTAAGGCTTGATGAAGTGGCTCGAGATAAAAATGTTTAAAAAAAAAAAAAAAAAAACAAAAAGAAGAAGAAAGATAAACTGTACACACGCTCTTGAAAAACAAACCTTATTAAAACGTTCTACTTCTCTGTACCAAATCTAATCAGGTGTTGTTTTTAAGGAACACATAACTATGATAATAATACTCTTTGGCATTTTTTATCAACCGTAAAGAAAACAAAAAAAGGAAAAGAAGGAGCAACATCATAGCAGCACTTTTAAGAACATTAAGATCGCCTGTTTTGGATGTCATCAGCGTTATTTTCACAAATCGTTCCGTTAGATATATTTGAATCAACAGGGAGTTTCTAGTCGCCTCATGTAGGGATGATGAAACCTTTAAGAGGAACAAAGTCGAGATTTTCTGCAGACTTTCAGTTTAAGTCGCATCTCAGACCACAACTATAGTTTCATTTTCTCACTTGAATCTCGTTCTGGCACTCACATTTTCAGTTGCTGTTTGGTAGGACTGCACATAATCATCATTTTCTCAATTAATTGGTTGTTTGGTCCAACTAATGGCCCAAGCTGGCCAATGTCTTGTCCACAACCCAAAGATATTCAGTTTACTGTCACTGAGTTGGAGCAAAACCAGAAAATATTCACATTTAACAAGCTGGAACCAAAGATAAAACCACCCAAACCCACTATCGATGATCAAAATAGTTGCTGATTTAATCAATAGTTGAAGATGTAGAACGTCCCATATGTAAAGGAACGATGTGTGACGATAACGTCCGAATCAGGCGCTCAGATTCTCACCTCACCCCGGTCTCGGTTTAAATGAGTGATTTCTGTCAGTTTGATGTCGTTAATATTACCCTGCTCCGACCCCTCGACCTGAACAGGCATGTTTCCATCAGTCTGACCAGCTTCGACTAGAGGATAAAGCTCAGGGAATCAGTGCTGTCGAGGCAAAGTAAAGTTTCTCTATCGGTTATTGCATGACGTCTGCGATGAGACCAGCTCATGAACAAATACTCTACTTGTACCTTCTTTGTTCCAGACACCTGCGTTCTTTACTGTTTGGTTCTACATGAAAAACTAAAGCGTCTTTATTTAAAGGCTTTTCCACTATTTACTAGCAGCACTATAAAAGCATCTTGTTCCGGCTGGACAGAGCAACTGAGACATGCCTGCAGTTTTCAAGTCAGCAACAACCTACTTCCTCTTTGCAGTCGTCAGACACTGAGCACACATTCATGGGGACTTCGTGGAGAATTCAATCTGCAAATATGCATGTGGTTCATAGCGCTGTGTTTTGTCATACTGTATGTAGTCAAAGTTCAAGCAGACTCTTACATACAAAGTCTTAAACCTCGCCGCTTCCCACAGCAGTACCGTTCGGCTTGTCCTCTGCCCGAGGCCCAGCTCGGCTCGCTGAGCCTCTCAGAACAGAGAGGCGATTCTTAGGAAATCTCTCACGTGAGGTCTGAGGTCTCAACAGTCATATTTCTGACTCTCGTCTCAGCGGCCGAGGCTCCAGCGGCACCGTGGCCTGGCTGTGTTCAGTCTCTGAGATGTTGTCCGTTTGGGTGCCGTCGGGCCCAACGCTGCCCCCGTTCCCCTCGTCCGTGTCCTCCTTGTTCTCCAGCGCCATCTCGTTTTCGTAGCAGAAGGAGTTGGAGTTGGAGAGGATGTATTTTTTCTCTGCGAGGTCTCTGGCGCTGCACAGAGGAGTGCTGGGAACCTCGTATGTCTTATGGAAGCGGGAGTAGTCCACCTTGTAGTAGTTCTTCTCCTCAAAGAGCACCGGCTCGAACCGGTGGCCCCAGAGGATCTCACTGGCGACATAGGAGCTGCGGCACTGTGTGGTCATGGCCGTCGCCTCCACCATGCCCTCCAGGATCACCACGATTTCAAACTCTGCGCTCTCCAGGTCCTGCTTGCTCATGTTGTAGAAGGGACTGTCCACGTCGATCTCGTGGACGATGGTGATCGGAGAGACGAGGAAGATGCGGTCGACTCCGCTGTCGAAGCCGACGTCGATGTCCATCTGGTCGAGGGGGATGTACTCCCCCTCCGGCGTCGTTCTGGATTTCAGCAACTGAGCTCGTACATGAGCCTCCACCAGGTGGCTCTTCCTTAAGTTACCAACTCGCCACATCAGGCACAGCTTGTTGTCCCTCATGGCCACTGTGGCGTTGTGGCTGAAAAGCAGAGTTTCATTCCTCTTCTTGGGCTTCGCCATTTTCGCCATGACGGCACCAATGATGAAGGCATCAATGATGCAGCCGACGATGCTTTGGAAAACCACCATGAAGACGGCGACGGGGCACTCGTCTGTCACGTATCTGTAGCCGTAACCGATAGTAGTTTGAGTCTCAATGGAGAAGAGGAAGGCAGCGGTGAAGCTGCTGACGTTGGAGACGCACTTCTGGGCGTTGTTCTCTAAATCCCCGTGAAAGATGGCGACCAGCCAGAAGACGCAGCCAAAGAACAGCCACGACAGCAAGAAGGCGAGGCAGAAGATGATGAACATCCACCTCCAGCGGATGTCCACACAGGTGGTGAAGATGTCGGCCAGGTACCGCTGACCTCTCTCGCTCACGTTGATGAACTGCACATTGCAGTGGCCGTCCTTCTTTACGAATCTGCTCGGCGGCTGGTGCCTTGTGTGCACTTTGCCCTTGCCGTTGCCGTAGCCGTTGGATACTGCCATAGTGGCAAGCTTCATGCCGTCCTCCTCTGATGACACAATGCTGTAGCGGCTGGCTCGCACGCTTCCCATCACCTCAGTCTGGGAGGGCTGTGCTGCTTCTGCTGCGGAAAACAGTCCGAGTTTCTGGAAGAAGCGTTGGAGAAACAGTTTTGAAACGCTTTTGGGGACCAACTCAGAGAGGAATCGGTGACAAAGTGAGGCGGGCCGAGTGGGCGCCTCTTCAGACGAGTGCAACGAGAGGAGGTGAAGCTTTCACTCCTCTTTCATCAGGCGGCTGGACCTCATCAACGTCATCTGCTGCAGGAAAACAGAAACAGAACAAGTCTGTTAGAGAAAGCAGCTTCCACATAAATCACACAATAACTGAGCTGAATCAAAAACTTCCCCACTGTTCAGTCAGCTGTGCGTGCAGCCTGAGAAAAACCATCCGAACTTTCTACCAGAATCAGAGCAGCTTGTCTCCCTCTGCCAACTATATTTCATCCAGTTATGACAAACAACAACAGTGATATTTAACCATCTAACATTTCAGCTCTCACTGAGAGAGGCCACGCAGTAATTGCTCTCAGGTCCCGTTATTGGACGTTTTCAAAGTCGGCTTGTTTTCTTTGGCTGCACTGCAGTGACCCGATCATTTCTAGCTGGATTGTGGGTTACAGCGTTTCTATGGGATCTCATGGACCGCTGGTTTTGCACCACTGATGGATTATGTAAACAGTTGACACTGAGAAAGCTTAGAGTAGACGCACAGGTCAGTTTCCTCACTGTAAAATCCACAGAAAGTTACAATTTCAACTGGAGCTGCAGCAATTCATTTAATTAGTAAAATCAGCTGTGAAGTTAAACTTTGATAATCAGTTTAAGCAACTTCTTAAGGGAAAAAGTCTAAATTCTCTGATTGCAGCCTCTGAAATGTGACAATTTTCAGTTTTTTTTCCCTCTTCTGCGACGGCAAACTGAATATCTTTGAACAAAACGAGACATTTGACCAATCATATAATCCAGAAAACAATGACACTGAAAATAACCTCAAGCTGCAGCACTGATTTAAAAATGCAGGATTTGTTGTTGTTCCTCAGTGGTCCGTCATTAATGCACAGCTTCATGTTTTTGCTTTTCAAAATCAAGAAATGCAAAAGATGTTTTACATGTGCGACTACTGGTACATTATCTTTCGTTGTATATGAAAGTGTGCAATGACCAATAAAGATTGATTGATATCTACCCGATCATAAACACTTTTAAGAGTTTTATGGGCCATCTGCGTGCACAACTGCAGGTTTTCTGTGAACTTTCCTCTTTGCAGAGCTGCAGAAGGTAAACATGACATCATGTCAGCTCAGCGTTTGTGTACCGGCTCTGCTATCCTACAGCATCTTTAGGGGAAAGTGTGAGCATCGCGCTTGGATCTGCAGATGAGATGCACAGCTTGTTGACTCTCACAGAGCCCTCCGGGACTCGTGCTCGCTGCTGCATTAACGGCCGCCCCACGAGGATTCACAACTCCAACACCTCTCATTAGGCTCGGCTGTCCTGGCAACACAATGTACAGTGACCTGCCACAGCGTTGTGTTATTTTCTCTTTGGATGGATTTCTATTTGTGGCACGAGAGTTAAAGATGAGGAGGAGGCCGGGAGGGACAAGCAGAAAGCTGTCCAGGTCTGGGACGACCACTCAGTGTCACCTTAGATCCAGCAGATGCAGCCACAGCTGACTCATAATGTAGTTTCACACCTACACAAAGTAAAAGTGGCTGATGCAACTCGTCTGCAGGGTTTTATGTACTTAGAGGGGAAAAGTTCAGCCAGTATCACATGCACTGCTGGTCCTGAGTACAAAGGAAGCTGCACTGTTAATTAATCTTTATTCAGATGATGGCTGGAATGTAAATATATATAAATATGATCTATAAACACTGCAGCAGGCTTTTTTACACTTTATTAAGATTCATTTTAAGCTGCCAAATCTGAACTTTTTTCTTTCATAATGAGCAGAAAAAAGATGGAATAACCTCCTAAATAGCCACATAGCACATTAATAATGATAGAAAATTGTCTTTCTGTGATTCGTATCGCTGTTTCTGCGCCTGTACAGTGTTTTAAAGAGTGTAACTGAAGCCTGTCTGACTGTACAGAGGCGCACAGAGCTGCCCGAAGAATGCACCAAATGCCAGCGACAAATGTTAACAGGTGCGGGGTGGAAAAAACGGCTTCTGATGCAATCATACACACGCATACACACCCGCACACCGACACACGCACGCTCGGCTCACAGCTCGCACTCGTCAGGAGTCACAGCTTGTTGTGAAATGCAGAAAAATCTGACGCGAGACCGGACTGAGTGGAACTTTTTTGGCGGTTCGCGGGACACAAGTCGTGCGTAAAAAATCAGGAAGTCTGCGCGTTATGGAGCATAAAAACCTGGCCAGGAGAGTTTAATAAGAGCAGCTGTTGGACTTAAAACACTTCATATGAGGGCAGAGTTCAGCAAAAGAGCAGAAAAGTGATGTTTCTCTACCTGTTGCTCATCTGTGCGCCGGTCTGGAGTCAGCTCTCTGAAATATAATCCAGGCGTCTCTCGGTGTTTCGGCCTCCGTTTATCCTTCAGGCTCGCTGCCGTGCGCTCCTTGTTTATTTTGGCTTGAACAAGATGAAGTGAGAAACTCCCCTCATGTCTCTGGAGGACCGGTCCCGGTAATGTGCTTCGCTGTGAGTCCCCCCACAACGTTTTAAACAGCATGCACCGGCGCGGCCCCTCCTCCGCTCCCCGCCCGGCCAATGGGACCGAGGCGGCCGGCGCGCACACACTGCGGAACAGGCGCAATTAGGCGGCTTTTTTGTTGGTCTAATTTTACATGTTTGAGATGCGAACATGGAAGCAATGGAGAGAAATGTGACACAAATTGGTTGAGGACACGTTTAGGCTCAATGAGGGGTTAAAACACAGAGAGAAAAGGCGATAAAAACCGAAAAATGAGCCAGAATTAATGACAGACAAAGCATCGCCTTCTTATCTGGACAATATTACAACCTTATAATATATTTATAGCAAACACCAAGCCGAAAAAAGTGCATGAAAGTTGGTCCAGCTCTGCAAAAAAAAAAAAAAAAAAGTTTTCACCAAAAGGGGACAAACATGGAGCAACTTTTAAGACTGGTGACACCTTAAATCTCAACCAGAAGTTAATAATACTGACAAGAGAGGAGTTAAAAACTGAAATACGAACCAAACAAATATCAGAAAATCATCAGTTGAAATTAATACAGAAATCCAGCTGATATTACTACCATGTAGTATCTTTATAAGAAGCACACAACTGAAAGAAATCCAGCAAAACTTGGTCCAGCTCTGCAGAAAAGTTCAATACCAGAAGATTTTTACCACAAAACAACACATAAAATGCAACTTTCAACTCTGGTAACACGGTAAATGTCAATGATTGTGTATAAAAATTACAGAAGAGTTTAATTCTTGAAATATGAGCCAAAATTATGATCAGAGAAGCATACATTTTGGCTTTTGTCTCATTTTACTGCTTCCTCTAGGCAATATTACTGCTGTGTAGAGGCATATGCTTGAAAAAAATGTGTAAAATTAGGTCCAGCTGTCCAAAACAGTTCAAATTACCAGTATTTTTAACAATCAGAGGTTAGTAAAATGAGAGGAGGGGAGTTCAAAAATGAAATGTGAACCCAAGTTTAGGTTAATACTTAAATCTAAACCCCTTTACTACCATGTAATGTACTTAAAATAAACTGGCCAGTGAAATAAATGCAAGAAAGGTGCAATAAAATGTAATAAACCACAAAGTTTTTCTTTAGATCTCAATCAGAGGTCAATAAAATGAGAGGAGAGGAGTTAAAACTGGAATATGAACCCCAAACAATGTAATTATCGCAAACATACGGTTGAAAGGAAGGCAAATGTACAAAAAAGTTAAATTAATCACAAAATAGGAGACAAATCACAACTTTAAACATCGTTGACACCTTCAATCTCCACCAGAGGTCAATAAAATAAGAATAGAGCAGTTTAAAACTGGAATATGAACCAAAATAACCACCAGAAAACCATCTAGCGGGGTTAAAACTTAAATATAGACGTCTTTGCTACCACATAATATACATATTGCAAACCTATGATTGAAAGGAAGCACAAAATGTGCAAAAAAAAAGTTCAATTAACTACACAGTAGGAGACAAACTCCAACTTTAAACACCGTTGACACCTTCAATCTCCATCAAACATTAAAAAAATGAGAACATGGCAGTTTAAAACTGGAATATTAACCAAAATAACCACCAGAGAAGCATTAATTTCAGGTAAAACTTAAATCTAGACATCTTTGCAACTGTATAATATACTTATTGCATACATATGATTGAAAGGAATGCAAAAAATATGCAAAAAATGTAATTAACCACAAAGTAGGAGACAAACTACATCTTTAAACACAGTTGACACCTTCAGTCTATATCAGAGGTCAATAAAATGAGAGCTCAGCAGTTTAAAACTGAAATATAACCACCAGAGAAGCATCAGTTTGGATTGACTCTTAAATCTAGACATCTTTATGACCACATAATATACTTATTTCATGCATACGGTTGAAAAGACTGCAAAAAATTTGAATTAACCTCAAATTTAGAGACAAGCTACAACTTTAAACACTGCTGACACCTTTAGTCTCAATCAGAGTTCAATATGAACCAAAATAACCACCAGAGAAGCATCAGTTTGGGCTAAAACTTAAATCTACGCATCTTTGCGACCACATAATATACCCATTGCATACATACGGTTGAAAGGAATGCAAAAAAAGTTAAATTTACCAGAAATTTGGAGACAAATTCCAATTTTAAACACCACTGACACCTTCAGTCTCAATCAGAGGTCATTAAAATGAGAGTAGAGCAGTTTAAAACTGAAATGTAACCACCAGAAAAGCATCTAATTGGGTTAAAGCTTGAATCTAGACGTCTTTGCTACCACATTATATACTTATTGCATACATATGGTTGAAAGGAATGCAAAAATGTGCAAAAAAGTTCAATTAACCACAAAGTAGGAGACAAACTCCAACTTTAAACACCATTGACACCTTCAATCTCCATCAGAGGTCAAAAAAAAGAGAGTAGATGAGTTAAAACTAAAATATGAACCAAAATAACCACCAGAGAAGCCTCTAATTGGGTTAAAGCTTAAATCTAGATGTCTTTAAGTTAAATTAACCACAAAATAGGAGACGAACTACAACTTTAAACACCATTGACACCTTCAATCTTTCAATCAAAGGTCAATAAAATGAGATTAGAGCAGTTTAAAATTGAAATATGAACCAAAATAACCACCAGACAAGCATCAATTTGGGTTAAAACTGAAATCTGGACATATTTAGGACCTTATAGTATACTTATTGCATACATGTGGTTCAAAGGAATGCAAAAAATGTGCAAAAAAGTTAAACTAACCACAATATAGGCGCAACACTACGGCTTCAAACACCATTGACACCTTCAATCTCAATCAGAGACCAATATGAACCAAAATAACCACCAGAGAAGTGTCTAATTAAATCTAGGCATCTTTACGACCACATAATATACTTATTTCATACATACAGTTGAAAGGAAAGCAACAGTTTGCAGAAAAAGTTAAATGAACTACAAATTAGGAGACAAAGTACACCTTTAAACCTTCGACCTCTCCATCAGAGGTCAATATGAACCAAAATAACCACCAAAGAAGCATCAATTTTGATTAATATTTACATTTAGACAACATTACTGCTGTGTAATATACTTCCAAGAAATGCACAGATGAAAAAAAATGCATCAGAGGTGCAAGTTTTCGTCCAAAGACAACAAATAATCAGCCACTCTGGACCCAGATTAGAAGAGAATCCAGTGAAACCATTAAAGTGCTGCAGAATTCTTCCTGGATCTTCCCACCTGCTCCCTCATCCTGGTCTCGGTGATATTCGTTGTTCTCATAGATCTTATTTTTTAATGTGGGTATGGAAAATGTGTTCTGTCGGAAAGAATGACTCACTCAATAAAGGCCTACATGCCTGTATTATGATATGACTGTCTTTCTCCACTCAGCTATCGAGTTGCTTGGGATGTTTAGACTATGCATCTGTTGCTCTATAATTTTAGGTCAGGCTGCAGCCGTGTTGTCCTGCAGCCGTCGACTAAATCACTCTTCCTGCTTGCTAATTCAACGTGAACCCGCGGCCGCATGTTTTTCCCTTTGAACCGCTGCTTTTTCCCCCCGTGAGGCTTATTTTTAGCGCGGGTTATTTATAGCGGCATGTATATTTAGCCCGGACCACCTGTGGCAGTGAACTGTTGCATGTTGTGTGTGTCTGTTTGCTTTCCATGCCCAATTTCCATCAATAACGAGAGCGACGCATGCAGCCGCTCAGTGCTGCCACCGGACCACAAGGTGGAGAGCTGGAGGCTGGAAATAACTGGAGACTCACACACAGACACACAACGAAGACAACTACACACCGCAGAGCAGAGCAGGAACTCAGTCTGACCTGCAGCAGCATCTAGAGGACTCAGAGGAAACATGGAAACACGACAACAAGCTGGATTTTACACGTTTAGAGCAACAGTGGCTCCGTTACGAAGCAGATAGATGAAAGAATGAAGCAGGAGGAGCCGGGATTTGTAGTTCCTTCTGTTTCAGACCACAGGTTTTGTTTGTGTTGGTATCACAGCAGCTTTCTTCTGCATAAAATCAGGTGTTTATTGCATCATTTAACTCCAGTCGTGTGCAGGTTGTTGTAATAAGGAGCTATGAAGAATGTAAAGATTTATTAGAGTATAAAGTGCTGCTACTGAAAATGATACAAGAGACTAATGCAGGGAGAAAACTGTTAAAACTGTGATTTAATATGTTTATTTTCCTGCTCTGTAATACTGAATGCAGCTTATTCCTGACACATTAGAGCTCTGAAACTTCAAACTTTACTTCAGGGCTGCAGCTATTGATTATTTTAGTAATCCAGTATTCTATCAATTATTCTGGTGATTAATTGAGTAATCAGATTACAGCAGCAAAAGAAGAAGAGAGCATTGTGCAACAGAAATAACTATACTATAGAAATACTATAATATACAGTATAGTACAGGGGTATAGTACATATATAGTATAGTACAGTTGTATTATACATATATAGTATGGTAGATAGAACACAAATAAGAAAACTGATCAGTTTATTAGTATTTATTAGAGAGATTATTCAATCAGTAGCTCTAGTTTGACACTTTTTCTGAATAGCTGACCAATGAGGAACACTCACGGCAGATTTCTTGTTTATATCACAAAGTGCACGATTCGACCCCAAACCCACATTTACCTGCTCCACGATCTGAACTCCCAAAACCCCAACCATAGGTTTTAAAGCCAAGTTATATTTTTAAAAATCACCAGAATTACATCACTTATCACAGCCAGAAACTGGAAAATCAGAAAGAATCATCCCATTTTCAACTTTTTTCAACAGTTCTTGAACTAATCATGTGTGGTGTGTAGTTTGATCTGAAAACCTAGCCAAATCTAAGTGTAAAATTGTGGTATTTTTGAAATAAAATAGTTTAAAAATTCCCACAAAATTGAAAAGTTTGCCCCAGATGATGTAAAAATAACCTAAAATTCTAAACTCTTCAACTGAGAAGTCACGAGTGACTCAGCTGTGACCAACAGTCATGTGACAAATATTCAGGGAATTTTTGGGTTTGTTTACACAGAACACTTAGCAGAAAAATAGGAAAACAAATCACAAATGCAGTGAAACATCTGTACCATGTAGAAGCATCTTTTTTTCTAGTATTGGTAACACCTATTTTAATTCTTTTTCCTGCACAGAGGACATTTCTGAGTTATTTCTCCTCCTAGCCATGGCTCTGTTGCTGCTAATGCTGCAAGTATAAATCCATGTTAGAGGTAAACACTGACAGATCTGCTGCCCTGATTTCTGTGAAGGTATTTGTTGACATTTGTTCCGTTACCAGCAGCTGGGTGGACTTCAGTGAACAAGTCGCTCCATCGTGTAGATCCGTTACGAGGCCTGAAGTCTGTTCTGGTGACTAAAGAGGAAGCTGTGGTTGTAGAAATCCTGCTGTAGCGTCTGTGGTTTGGAGTTTAGTTTCTGCTCGTACTTCCAGGCGTTGTTTTCTTTCCTGCATAGGACAAACAGCTGTTATTACCTCTATATAACACCTTTAAACCATCATATATTGAACACACACAGTACATGTGCAATTCATTTGCCAAATATGATGTCTTGTAATATAATAATGTGATTTTTAAAGCCATGATGTCTAGTTTCTTACATGTTTTTGCACTATTTAGACTTTCTCTAATATCATTTCAATTTATTATTACATCTCGTTTGAAAATTTACAAACAACAGAAAAGGTTGCACGAGATTATGTAAAAATAACCCCAAAAATTCTGAGAAGTCACGAGTGACTCAGCTGTGACCAACAGTCATGTGACAAATATTCAGGGAATTTTTGGGTTTGGTTACACAGAACAGAGAGGAGACAAGTATAATAAGTCTGGGTTTATAAACCACAGTGTGAAGCCTGAACTGCTTAGTACACAGAGATCAATGGGCTGCATAAACAACTACAGGAAATTTAATAATACCAGTCGTGTCATTATTTAACAGCCATAAACACGCTATTTTGCTTTTGATTTAAAATGAGCCACATGATTTCTATCATTGGTGTCTCAATGAAATCTAAAAAATGTTCTGAGCATTCAGCATGCATCAAGAAATGTTAGCTAATAACTTAAACCAATGAGCAAAGTTTATTTGTGCAAATATGAAAAATATCAAACAAATGCATTGTCCAAAAAAGTAATGTAAAATTAAAAATGGATCCTGCTGATTCAAAATGACCCCAAAAAATGAATTAACTTTGACAAATTATAAAATAAAAACTTTCAGATGTGATCATACTGTAAAATAGGAATATAATATTATATTAGGTGGACAGATTAGCGAGACGAAGGCTACGTTTCGTAAGCACGTTAAGATTATTGCGTCTAATTTGCCATAAAATACTCAACATAATTTAAGCTGCAAGCAGCGTTGAACGGGTCCTCGCATCCTTGCTGGCCAGCGAATCCAGCACGTTCACCAGGTGGCGCTGTGACTGAGAGTGTATTTCGGTTTATGGATGTGATGAAGGCCAGAGTCTGAGAACACATGTAAAGTTTCACGCTGATTGGCGCATGTACAGGTTATTTAGACAGTACTTCCTGTATCATGACGAAATGTCGAAATTCCTCCAGCCACTGTTTCCACAGCCTCAGACTTTTTGTTTTTATAACTTTTGATCACCCATAACTGGTGTACATCCTGGCTTGAGCTCTGTCGGGGTTACCCTGTTTGAGTCTATAGCTCTTGAAAATGTCCAAAAATGACCCAAATCATCCAAAATATGACACATACTTCAAAATGGCCGACTTCCTGTTGTGTTTTGGGTGTTGGTTGCCATACACTTTTTGGCTCACACCTATGCAAGTCCCCTGAAATATAAAATTTTTTGCCCATCATGATGTGTGTGTAAACTATTTTTAGGCCTTCAAACGTCCAAATGAAAAGTCTGCCAAAGAAAGACTAATAATAGTGAAGAAAAAACCCATGGGTTTCAATAGGGTCCTAAGCATCATTCAGTGCTCAGACCCTAATTAAAGCTGCAAGCAACGTTGAACGGGTCCTCGCATCCTTGCTGGTCAGCATTTCTAAGCATGTCCACAAGGTTGCTCTGGTTTGAGGCAGATTGGAGCATGTACAGGCGAGTTACACGGTATTTCCTGTGTCATGGCGAATTGTTGAAATTTCTCTGGCCGCCATTTCCACGCCCTCAGACTTTTGACAACTTTTAATCACCCATGCCTGGTGTACATCCTGGCCAAATTTGAGCTCTGTCGGAGTTACCCTGTTTGAGTTTATAGCTTTTGAAAATGTGCAAAAATTGGTCCAAAATCGTCCAAAATATGACACATAATTCAAACTGGCTGACTTCCTGTTGAGTTTTCGGGTATTGGTTGCCATGGACTTTTTTGTGCATCTTGATGGGTTACATCTGTGTACCAAATTTCATAGCTGTAGGTGACACATAGTGGCTGTAGTTCCTGTTTGAAATTTTCTCGGTGGCACTTTTGAGCCATTTTGGCTCAAACATATGCAGTTCCCCTAAAATATCAAATTTTTGCCGGTTCTGATGTATATGCAAATTTTCATGCGTTTTCGAGTATATTTAGGCCTTCTAAATTAGGAGTTTAAATGTGCAATGCTAATAAGATTTTTACAGCTCTGATTATTAAAGTAGGTTCTATTGTTTCCTCCCTTTGTACTGTTGGACATCATACAGTTTGGATTGCTCTTGATTTGGCTTTTTATTTAAAAAATCTTGAAAACATTGAACATCGTAAAAGTTGAAGATGGTTTAAACCTTTTGTTTGTGCTGCTGTAGCATTTATTTTCTCTAATAAACAGGTTTTACACAGATAAATACAGACTTATTGGTGTTGTTTGTTGAGAGGATCAGTTGAATTAAATAAAAATTAGACCGTCATTGTTGTAATCTCATGCCTGAGTAACGTCATGATCTGTGGATTGATCTATTTTGGACAGATGACAGAAAGAATATGTACTTTAATAGAATTAAACAGCAAATCAAAGCAGCGTCTGGTTGCTTTTGTCCGTCTGGTTACTGGGCATCAAAGGTCAGAGCTCTGTTTTCGGACAGAAAACATGATCATCTGAGACGTGAAGATACAAACCACACGTTTGAACATCACTTTATTCAAATCCTTGACACTGATAGTCACTTAAAAGCAGTACTTTATTTCATATTTTAGAAAAAAAACAGTTAGTCTCTATGTGCCACCAGATCCTCAAAATGTAAAATCTTTCACAAAGAAATCAAACACACCTCCTCCAGAATCTGTCATTTCTGTGTGAGATGTTGTTAAACCGGTTTTTGAAACAAGAGAGTCCACCACCACAAACATAAAGACAAAAAATTTCATGTGTTTCATATAAACTACGCCGGCTTGACTCATAATACGGGACGTTTATTTACTATCAGCAGTGGCTAGACGTTAAACTTTACATAAAAATCCAACCCATGGAGTCAAAGTCATGTAGCAGAAAAGATAAAATATTTAGTCCACCAATTGTTTTGCAGTGTGTCACATATTGCAGATACACTTGTTAAAGGAACTCTAGATGTTTAAATCTCTCTTTTTATGGACTTTTCGTTTTTCTTGACTTAAAACTTGAAATGAAAGCATCATTATTTTGACCCAAACAACCTCACCTCTTCTTTCAGAGTGTATTAACATTAACAACCACACAAAAATAGGATTGCAAATTGAAAAACAATGCACAGAGCTGCTGTAATTTTTCCTAGAGTGACATCTGCCAAACCCATACCAGTCAACGGTAGTTACCGATCAGTTACGTGTTGTGTTCATTGCACAAACCTACACCTCACTGCTGTTTTGTGGTTGAATGTTGATGGACAGACGAGGTATTGTCAGTTTTATTTTGCATTTAACAGCTGAAGGTTCTGGCTCTGAACAAACTGAAGACTCTGGTTCTGCTGTAAAATAATTAATTTTTCCGCATCAGGTTCACCTTCATCTGCAGAGTTGTTGTCATCATATATATATTTATAAATCTATGTATATTTATGTATGTATAGATCCTACACCCTTCAGCACAGTAGACTGTGTCGTGGTTTTTAGGTGTAAATTAAAAACCTTCATGCAAAAAAAACCCCCCAAAAATCCTGTAATGTTTTGTTTTGAAACCCACAACTTCAGTAACTTTAACAGGAACAACTGAGTTCTTCTTTCTAGCCTGCAAAGGTTGAGTCTTAGGAGCCCAAAAAGACATTTTGGTCGAGTATCAAATCACAGTAACAATCTCGAAACCTTCATCACTCTTTCATTAAATGACATTCAGTTCTTGATGTTTCACTTTAGCAAAGATCTCTGAAGGATCTCTGAAGAACCTCAAATCTCACAGCTCTACTTTTACATTTCTGCCCTTGAGAGGTCATTCGGTAAAGTCAAAGCATCTCGACTGTCTGCTTGAGATGTTGAAACAGTTGGCCTGGGGCGGCCGTCGCTCACATGTTCCACCATCACCGTTGGAGGCTTCAGGAGGTTTTCCTTGTGGTGTTGCTGCTGTGAGTGTGGAGAAGGCTGCGGGGAACATCTGGGTGAAAGTCGAGGCGAGTGTCGAGGCGATGGCCGCAGCTGCTTCTTGAGTTCGTACCCTTCAGCGCTGACCTCAGGAACCAGAACCTTGGCAGTGTGATGAAACATGGTGTAATCTACTCGGTAGTTCCTCCTGGTGACCCGGATCATCTCCTGGAACAGCTGACCCCACAGGATCTCAGCTGGAGTGTACGAGGTTCTGGTCTGGTGCAACATGCCGGTTTGGTCGTCCGTGTAGGTGAACGACACCACCAGCTCGAAGTCGGCTTTCCTCAGATCCACCAGACTCATCTTGTACAGCGGGCTGCTGGGCTCTATCCGGTGGAAGATGGTGGTCGGTGTGACCAGGACCAGGTCCCTCTGCTGGATGACCAGGTCCTCATAGGTCACGTCGACCTTCCCGGTGGCGTGCATTGTAGAGCGGACTATCTGAGCGCGAGCCGACCCCTCCACCAGATGGTTCCGACGGAAATCCCCGACCCTCCAGGAGAGGCAAAGGTAACCATTGTGAAGGTTGATGACGGCACAGTTGCTGAAGCCCACTGTCTGTGCCCTCTTTCTCGCCGAAGCCATTTTAGCGACAACGATTCCAATGACGAAGGTGTCGATGAAGCAGCTAATGACGTCCTGTATGGTGACGATGATGATGGCGATCATGCAGTTCTCAGACATTCCTCTGAAACCGTAGCCGATCGTGGTTTGAGTTTCGAGCGAGAAGAGGAAAGCCGCCGTGAAGCTGCGCACCTCGTAGACACAAGGATCATTGGTGTGATCTCTGACGTCTCCGTTAGCGAGAGCGATGACCCAGAAGAGAACGCCGAAGAAGAGCCACGACAGGATGTAGGACAAGGCAAAGATCAGGAACATCACCCTCCACCGGATCTCCACCAGGGTGGTGAAGATGTCGGTCACAAACAGAAGCCATTCCTCGGGGACGTGGCGGAAAACAACATTACAGTTGCCTTCTTTACGGACGTAGCGATGTTTCTTTGGCTGAGGCCCGTTTTCAGTCTTCACACTGAGTTCATCAGTGGGGCTCACAGACATATACTGTTTATGCATCCTCCAGAGTCTGTGGGGAACATTGGAAAAGATGTTTTATTCAACTGAGTGACAGTAAATATCAGATAGCTCACATTTTTAGTGTTCATGTGCAAGCTACTGTGTACAATATCTTATGAGTATCTTTAGACTTTTGAAATCTCTTTTCACTTGTTGATTAAACCCCTAAAAACTCACCTGTATGAATCAAAGTTATAGTGGTGTAATTGTTACCAGGGATGTTCCGATCAAGGATTTAGTTTTTCTCCCGATCTGGTGATATCCCTTAATTTTTACTATTTGGTAATTCCCAAACCATTTCCCTCGATAATACACACTTGAAGTATTATAGATTAGCTGCAGTACCTGGTCGCGCTACCAAGTACAGAGGTCTTACTGTGTAATATTACAGGCAGAGGAAATCGGCAAGCAGAGAGCATTGTGGGGGGGTTTACTAGTAAAGGGGCACCAAGACAAAGATTTTTGTGGGGCCTAATGACCATAAGTCAGTGCTCATGTTTGAATTCTAACTGGACTTAAATACAGTAACGTTCTTACATGTTAAAACAGCAATATTAGCATTGGATAAAAGTCTAGTGTGCTCAATTTATATTATAAATTATTGACTGATAATTCTGTACTTTAAACGTTTCAATGGAGAATTAAATTACTTATTAGGAGCCTGAAAGTATACAGGTCTTTTCCTGACTTGTAGCTACGTTTTTTATTTTGCAACTTAAACATTTTTGGTTGGATGTGTGCATATTCGAGACTACCTGGAAATATTTCATGAAACGACATGGGAAGAATTGGGACCTAAAAATAAAGGCAAGTCTTCTTCAGTTAAAGGCCTATTGCTTTTCGTACTTGAGGTAAATAAAGCCTTCAATCCTTATTTGAGGTAATTGGGTACTTATCATATTCAGCATCCAGATTTTTAGTTTCTTGTTTCTGTATAATTAACTATGTGTAATCTGCAGTCAGAGTCCCAACTTGTCGCCTCTCCAGCATTTGTCCGTTTGAACTAAGCATTTGTTGTTTTGTCGTCCAACTGACCCCAAACTCTGCCTGAGCTCAGATCATTAGAGTTAATGCAGGTCATCGCAGCAGACCAAACAGCTACTAAACCTGTCTGATCTCTGACCCAGATCAGGATGTCAGTGATCCACAAATGTGACACAGAAATCCAGATTTTTGTCCCAAATTTAACTCTGCACCTGAAGCACTAATTTTACCAGTTGTTTTTGAAATGTTGAAGCTAAAATGACACCTAAGATCTCCGAAGTGTTGCAGCATTACAGTGCATTACAGTACATCTATTGACTATAGTTAGCTGTTTTATTGATTCTACAACTGATGGAGTGATTGTGTTTCCACAGTTGTTGACTCTCTGAACCCTTAAACGTGCTGTCGGCTTTTAAAGGCATGCTAATTTTAAAAAGAAAAATGCCAATATGACACATTTATCAGAGATAGAAGCTGTAAGGACAGAACAAGTTCACAATCCGTGAACTGTGACATTCTGTTCCTTCTGGAAATTTTACCAAATATAAAGTTGAAATCAAGATATTCCATCAAAAAACACTTTATTCTGTTTTTCTCGTTTAAAAATTTGTAAAAAAAATAAAAAAATAAACCCTGCCTTCCTCTGCAGGACTAAGAGACAGAACTGACTCAGCTGTGACCAGCAATTATACACTAAAAATAGACAAATATGGAAGCAAATTAGAAAAATTAAGAAGAAAATATAACAAAGTAAATACAGTGTACAGAGGGGCCTTTTTTGGAAGATACATTCAGCATGGTGAAATGTCTTTCTAGAGCTGATTGAGTTTGTAGAAGCTGCAAAAATGTAAATATAAAAATCAGTGGTGGGATGCGATTAAAAAAATTAATCAACTTAATTAGAGGCTTTGTAATTATTGTGATGAATCACATTTTTGCGAAAAAAGCAATATTTGACAATAAGTTTTTCAGTTCAAATAAATGTTGGTTGAAGACTGAATCAATGAACAGACATATAGGTGAACTTAAACAACAAAAATGTTTGTTTCATTTCTATTTATCTGCATTTTTCATCTGTCTACTACATTCACAGATTACTGCAAACTCAAAGTGTAATTATAGCAATTTTACTCAACATTTGAAGACTTTGTAAACTCAAGCACTTTCAATGTCTTGAACAGTGGTCTACTATGGGATGGCTACACCGTTAGCCAGTACCAGGACTGTCGTACCTAATGTGTCCACAGGATCTTCAATTTCTAGCTTCCTATTCATTGTCTATGTGAAACGCTCGCATTGCATGCTGGTTGCGTCCCCGGAGCTCATTTGCATAAAGTAGACTTCTCTTCTACTTTATGCAAATTCATTGCGGGCAGGGGAGGTCTAAACTAGCTGTCATTGGACTAAAACGAGGACAGCTTCAGCAGCTTCTTTCTTGCCTCAAATGCTTTCAGAAATACTTTTTGCTGTAATAAAATGTTCGTGTAATAAAAGAGAAAGTTTGCAGCCAAGCCGCCATGTTGGTCCGATGTTTCTACTGGACTGAAGTTAAAACGCCGTCATGTGACCAGCCAGCGGCTTTCTGTGTATCTTCTTCATGGCTGGTAAACAGACTTTAGCTACATTACCGCAACCTACTGGGCTGGAGTGTTCATCAGTGTTACCGTCCTCCCAGAAATTAGGGAACTGAAAAAGGTGCGATTAAATGTGTTATTTTTTTAACGCGTTATTTTATCTGTAATTAATTAATTGAAATTAACGCATTCAAGTCCCAGCCCTAATAAAAATATTAATAACATGTTGAGCTGAATCTTTTTTTTCCAGTGTTGGTAACACATTTGGACAATTAGAAAAATGTTGTTCTTGCTGATTCCAGATTTTTTTAATATCAGTAAAATAAACTAAATGTATAATTTATTGCATTATAACCATGTTAAACTGCTGAAAAGACATTTCTGAGTTCTCTCTGCTTCTAGTCATTGTTGTTGTGTTGCCATAGAGGTGCAGGACTTGATACTGCAATGAAAAATGAACCAACAGTGAGGAAAAATGTAACTGGAGACCAAAACAGAAAAATAAACACCCACAAACTGCAAAAAGTTCAGACAGTTCAAGGAAATTTGTGACTAAACACGCAACAGAATTTGTACAAATCTTAATTTTTGTGCAAATGTGTGTTTTGTAAACAACAAACAGTTGAAATATGTCGTGACGCTGCACCTTCTGCATTCAGAAAATCCTTCAAGGGCTTTTCCTGTTGCTCCGATGCAGAAAAACATCCATTTACCTAAACCAGCTGTGCCCATTTTCCAGCTTTCTTCTTTCCAGCTGCTGTTGTTTGAGGAAACAATTAAAGGACGGAGTCTTCCATGTTTCAGAAACTGGAAATCTCTGATCTCCTACTCCTGTAACATCTAATATAAATACATAACGAACGGCATTCTGCTAAAAACAAGAACAACCTCTTTGTTCTTTATAATGCCGCTCACATGTTTTCTTTCATATTTCGTGTCCTCTTTTCATCAGATTGTTCTGGAGGTCTATTTTTAAGATCTGGGAATGTTTACCATGTATGATTCTCTTTTTCCTGCCTCCTCTGTACTGTGTCAATACCTTTAATCTTAATGGGGCAGTTGCCTGGAGATGCAAACCCAACGCAACAGTCCTTGCTGGGGCAGTTGGGTTTCTTTCCTCACACAATAACTCACTGATGCTTCAACTGATGCATTTACTGCATCTTCAGATTCTGTTTAGGCAGCAACTGTAGAGAAATAAACTCATTAAACTTTGATTTTCTATGTTGTTGTTTTTTTTATCAGCATAAGTAAAAACAAACTCTTTTAGGTAGCACCAGAATGTCATATTATGTTGTTCTCTGCTTTATGGATGAGCAGCAAATTTTCTACACACATTCATAGTCCTCAGAGGATAAACCCTACATCTATTTTGATAATCCCCTGACTTTATGTGACGATCACCGTTGGTTTGTTCGTCTGTCTGTTGGTAACATTACTCAAAAATGGACTAACGGATTAGGATGAAATTTTGAGGGAAGGTCAGAAATGACACAAGAACCGAGATGCCCAAGATGGTTCAAAAATGATTCAAAATGTGTCCAAAATGACTTGAAAATGATCCAGAATTACAGAAAATTTTCCATAAATGATCTAAAACAATGAATTTTTTTTCAGAATGACATGAAAATAGTGTAAAATGACTGGAAAATGATCCAAAGTCAGTCAAAATTTCTCTCCAGTGATTAAAAATGATCCAGTATGACTGAAAATTTGCAGAATGCCACTAAATTTGTCTAAGATGTTTTAAAACTTATCCAAAATGACTCAAAATGTGTCCAAAATGACTTCAAAATGATCCAGAATAAAGAAAATTTGTCCAGAATCACACAAAAGTTCTCAGAAAATGACAAAAATCTTCCCACATTGACCAGAACTTATTTGAAAATGTACAAAAATTACTCAAAAATTGTCTAAAATTACTTAAATCTACTCAGAATGAACGGAAAATTATTAAAAATGACTGAAAACTCGCAGAATAACATGAGGGGGTTAGAAGCAGAATGGTCTAACCCACAAAAAATCCTAAGTTTTATATCATTTCTGTAATGTTTTGTGGGCTAAATTTTAAGTGGTCTAACCCACAACTCAAATATAGCGTTACAGTGGAGCTTCAATGTTAGACCATTCTTGAAAACACAAAACTTTGAACCCATTTTTCTCGCTCTGCATCCAAACCCTTCATTTCGAGCTACAAGTCACATTTTCATTGTCAACTATTCTGGTAATTTTCTTCATTGATTGATTGATATGAGTTGAATAAAAACAACAGCAACAGTTCAGGTAAACTTCAGTTCTGTTTTAAAAGTTTCAGGGCATGTCATGCCACAGTCAGATGTCTTTTGCCTCAGAAACATCGAACGCTCTGTAAACACACAATAATATTTCCATGCAGAAGCTTGATGTTGTCCAACAGCGATGGCCCAAGACCTTTTTTTCTGGGTGGAGGTCAGAAAACTGTCAGAGATCCAGTAAAGGAAGCGCCACGGGACCGAGCTGGTCTAAGTCAGCAGGGGAAAAATGAATGTGGAAACTGGAATGGTGTCATGGTGCGATCACGGGCAGAGGAAGGATCAATCACAGCCAAACCACTGAGAGCATCCTCTACGCCCAAAACAAATGGGGTTTGAATCACCGCTATCTGACTGAGGGAACTGGGCTCCAGTCTCAGACTCCACTTTCTCCTGGCCACAGCCAGCTCTACCACTGCCAGAGCATGGAGCTCACTCCATGAGGTCATAGAAATAGCGTCCTATTAGCTTCCCATAATCCCCTCCTAAGTACCCTGATATGTAGGAAGGCAGGAAAACGCAGCGTCCAGCTTTAAAAACAGCAGTTAGAGCTGCATTCATACTGAAGCTATCAAACCTGCAGCTGTCGTTTTTAATGCAGATATCTGAAAAAACCCACGGTGGTTCTGTCCACGTATGCTAACAGGGTGCAGTCATTTAACTTATTTCTGCTTTCTATATCAAAAAACTGCAATGATTCAGAGAGGAACGATAAAATAAGGTGCTGCTGGTACATTCATTGAAGTTTGGCTACAACTGTGGATGAAGAAGAGTTGAATTAATCCACTGGATGGTTTCAATGGTTCTGTTTTTTAGGAAACTGGTGAACTTTCCATTATTATTCAAGATGGGATGCAAACTGAAAACAGTCGTCTACTTAATTTACAATTTAAACTTCAATTGGCGCCTTAAAAGCATGAGTTAATGTAACTTGAAAAGGCAATTGTTAGTTAAATTAAGCTAATAATTTACAATTTTTGTGTAGTGATAATAAAGCTATTCTATTCTATGTTCTGCTGACGTTTTGCTGATGTTCTGGTTCTCTCTGTGTTAAAATACAGCTTTGATTTCCAAAAAAAACAAAACCTGCAATGATTACTCGATTTACAGTAAAAGCACTGGCAGCCATTTTCATTATCGATGGCTTATTTTGGTTATATTTAGCCCAACCAGATCTTAGTGGCTACTGGATTAACTACAGTAAAGTTTTTACAGGCATTACAGTACATCTATTGACTACAGTTACAGCCGTTTTATTGATTCTACAACTGATTGAGTGTGTTTCCATGGTTGTTGACTCTCTGAACCCTTAAACATGCCGACAGCTTTAACCCCTTAATGCCTATTGTCGCGAACTCGCATCATACCACTTTCATTCAGACCGCCGCCAAGATAGCGTATCCATTCCCCCAATGCCGGTTTGTGCATATTCAATACACACCTTGGAACCTTTAGCAAAGACTGGTTTCTGGTAGGACCGATCGGACTGGGACCTAATTATTATTTATCTGTTTTTATTATTATGTGTCTGTTCTATGTGTAATAGATAAATTAACAATCTCCACTTATTTTAGCATCAGCTGGAAAGCAAAAACACACAAAAAATGTTTTTTTATTGAATTGTAAATAAATTCAGGTGTCAAGGGGTTAAAACGCATATTCTTTTTTAAAAAATCTCCAAAATGACACCATTTATCAGACATAGAAACTGTAAAAACAGGACGACTTCACGATCTGCTAACTGTGACGTTCTGTTCCTTCTGGAAAATTTACCAAATACAAGGTTAAAATCAAGATATTTCGTCAAAAAACATTTTATTCTCTACGTCGCATTTAAAAATTCCTTAAAAAATAAATAAATAAATAAATCCTGCCTTCCTCAGCAGGACTAAGAGGAAGAATTGACTCAGCTGTGACCAACAGTCACAGAACAAAAAATAGGCAAATATGGACGCAAATTAGTAAGATTGAGAAGAAAATAAAACTAAATAAATACAGTGTACAGGGGAGCCATTTCTGGAAGATAGATTAAGCACGGTGAAACATCTTTCTACAGCTGATTGAGTTTGTAGAAGCAGCAAAAATGCAAATATAAAAAAAAATTAATAACATGTTGAGCTGCTATTTATTCCAGTGTCGGTAACACATTTAGACAATTAGAAAAATGTCATACATGTTGATTTCAGATTTTTTCAAAATCAGCTAAATAAACAAAATGTGTCATTTCTTGCATTATAACTATGTTAAACTGCACAAAAGACATTTTTGAGTTCTTTCTCCTTCTAGTCCTGGTTGTTCTGTTTCCATAGAGGAGACAGACAGACATAAAGTTTTTACAGGCATTAATGGTCCTCTCTAAAGTCTCTGTCATCTACCTTTTCTTAACCTAAAGCAGTTTTTGTGCATTTTTTTGCTCCGATTATGTTTTTTCCTCTCTGTGGTTCATTTTTCACTGTAATCCAAAGTTCTGCAGCTCTGTAGAAACAAAACAACCATGACTAGAAGTACAGAAGACTCAGAAATATCATTTTTAGTTTTGCAAACTTATAATGCCAAAAATCATAAAAACATAAAAATAAATGTTGAATTGAATTCATTATGCATTTTGCAATAACTGAAATTAAGAATTAACTTTCTTTCTGAGTACTCACTTTGGTGTTGTTACTTCTGTGTAATTTTTAGTCGTTTGCATCTATTTCACGTCTTTGTGTCACTACATGCAACAGTTTTGCATTTATTTGTTGCTTATTTCGGACTGGTTTGAGTCTTTGCAGGTGTTTTCCATCTACTAGTGGTCATTCAGTGTGTTGTAGCGTCACTTTTATCTGTTTCTGCTCTGGATTTGCATCATTCTTTAAAGTTTGTTCCGTTGTTCAGACCAGTTTGGATCCCTTCCTGGTCTTTTTGTGAGTATTTACAGTCGTTTCGAGTATATTTGTGTTCATTTTGCACCTCTTTTCTCTTGGTTCCGTTTCTCCCTTAAATGATTTGGATCTTTTTCTGGTTGTTTTGTGTTTCCTACCAGAAGACGTTCTGATTAAAGAAGCTGTAGTCAGTAAATGTTGGCTTTCGTTTCATATAACAAATGCTCAAACTGATTTATCATTTATCAAAATAGTTGATGACTAATCGATTAATCATTGGATCTCTAGTTGGCACCTCGATCTACGGCGTTTCGTTGTTACTTGGAACTAGTTTGTGAGCAGACTGGATGAATACGTCGTCACGCGGCACTATAAGATGTCTTTGGTTACATTCTCCAGTTGTATGCCACCTTGGACTGTGCTACATTCACTAACTTTTTGCCCTTCATTATGGCTCCCAAGTATAAATCTGACTTTTCTGATGCTTCTTAGAAAAGGAAAGCCGTCTCCATGGAAATGAAATTAGACAGAATGAAACGCTGAAGTTGTACAAACAGTGCAACATATTCTGTTATCTTCTTGTAAAGTGCTTCATACATGCATGAAAGTGGTATTCATGACTTTTACGAAGAACTAATCGATATAATGATGCACGTAACGGCTTTGTTTACATTTTCGCTGGAGTTCCGACTTACAGCGAAAATCAACTTACATCGATCTGTAGGAACCGAACTCCGACGTAAGTCAAGGACCCACTGTATTAGCATGTAGCTCAAAGCTGAACTGTGGTTAAGTACAACCATTATAAATGAAAAACAATAATGTAAACATGTTGACTTTATCAGTTTAACAAAGAGAGAATAAAATCTGAGCTTTAACATAAGCGGAGAAGTTAAATTTGGATCTCTGCATCTCGTTTGTTTGTCTGTTATTTGAGTGATTCTGACTCAAACTGCATTTTTAATCTAAAAACTGAGCTGCGGTTTCCACCACAGTCGCTTTACTTATAGCGTTCCCTTCTGTAACATAAGAGATTCCTGTGTTCCTGGTAAAGCTGAACAATCATCAGTCTGAGCTCAGTCTCCTGCGCAGTAAATCACTGTGCAAATGCAGTCGTTTACGTTTGAGTGCAGTGAACCCTCCTGGTTCCTGGTGAGCTGCTGCCCCACCAGGTCGAGCTGTTTTCTCCACATCCACTCATGACCTGAAATGAGTCGCTCTGTGTACAAAACAAGACATCACTCAGCTCGAGCAACCAAAACACCCCCCGACCTTTGGCAACAAGTTCCCACTGCACTCAGAGCTCCGACACTCTATATTTCTGAGGTTTTTCTTGATGTTTTCCGCAGCAACGCTTCCTCACCGCGTCCTTTTGTCTTGTGGAGTCGGACAATAGAAGTCGAGGGATGAACTCTGGAAACAACTTAGGCAATTGGCTGGTTTCCTCTGCTGCTCGGGGCACTTACAACTCCATTACATGCTCACTTACTGCAAATGACAGAGTGCCACCCATCTGTGGTTCACTGGAACAGAACCGTGGACACGAGTGGCTGGTCTCAGCTCGGCCCGGGGCTTTCTGCCGCCTCTAATGACCTTCAAAACCTCCATGCTGCACAATGTTTCCGTCTCAGCCAGTCACTTTGACGAACCGCTTCAGATCGAGTTTTATACTAAATCTAGTGACACTGATCTGCGTTGGAGGTTTCCCAAAAAAGTTTTTAAATGAGACGTCGCTGGTGACACATCTGAACTCCAAGCAGTTTCCAGACGTTTTTAGCTCCTGTAACATTTTTCTGCACTGTGGGTTCATTTTTCAATATAAAGTCCTGCACCTCTATGGAAACAGAACAACATGAAGAAGTCCTGAAGCGTCACAACATATTTCAACTACTTTTTTTTTGTTTAAAACACAAACATTTGCAGAAAAATCAAGACTTGTACAAATTTTTCTGCTCGTTTAGTCACAAATTTCCTTGAACCCTCTGAACCCCACATGGTTTCTGGGTGTTTTTTTTTTTTTTTTTGTCTTCAGTTACATTTTTCCTCACTGTAGGTTCATTTTTCACTGCAATATAAAGTCCTGCACCTCTATGGAAACCGAAGAACCATGAAGAAGGAAAAAGAAGTGCAGTTTTACAGAGTTAGAATACCATAAATCATGAAAAACACTAAATGCAAGTGGAATTTTTTGATAATTTATTGTGCAAAAATTGAAAAAAAAAAACTGATGCAACATTTTTCCAAGTGCCCACAGATACAAAAAATGTGACTTCACATACTGGACATATTCTGCTATTTGCATTTTTTATTAGTTTTCCATACTTGTTTCCCCTTTGCTTGTGTAAACACTGCCTGCAGTTCAGTCAAAAACTTTTTTGTTGCACAACTGTTGGTCACAGCTGAGTCACTAATGGCTAAAGTTTTTGATTTTCTACACAATCTACCAGGTGTCCCTGAAGTCTGGAAATCTCATTACTTATCTTTTTTTCCCTCCATAGATTAAATATGGTTATTATGTTAAGTAAACACTATTGTTCAAAAGTTTGGGATCACATAGAAATGTCCTTATTTTTTAAAAAGAAAAGCAGTTTTTTTTTTTCAATGAAGATTACATTAAATGAATGATAAATCCAGTGTAGACATTGTTAATGTGGTAAATAACTATTCTAGCTGGAAACGGCTGATTTTTATGGAATATCTCCATAGGGGTACAGAGGAACTTTTCCAGCAACCATCACTCCTGTGTTCTAATGCTACATTGTGTTAGCTAATGGTGTTGAAAGGCTAATTGATGATTAGAAAACCCTTGTGCAGTTATGTTAGCACATGAACGAAAGTCTGAGTTTTCATGGAAAACATGAAATTGTCTGAGTGACACCAAACTTTGGAACAGTACAGTGTATTCTTGTTTCCTCTTTGCTCTGTGTAAACACTGCCTGCAGTTCAGTCGAAAACGTTTTAGTCGCATGACTGTTGGCCACAGCTGAATCACTAATGGCAAAAGCGGAGTTTTTGGATGGATGTTTAAATGTAGTTTAAAGGCCGGGAGGCTTCATAATGTGTTTTTACATGATTCTGTTTTGGCTGCTCCACATGGTTAATGTTTTATCTAAACTTTAAACTCGCAGCTGAACCGGAGCACGTGCTGGGATTTTTTTTGCATCATCAGAAAGAGATTAACTTTGCTTTTGTAGATGCAGGATTTAACCTCTTCGCTGCAGATTTTCATCAAGTTTCAAAAAACATCTTTGTCTATTTTTGATTTTAGAGTCTGGTCACACATATGAAAGGAGTCATTTCTTTATATATTCTACATATTATTGCTCATATAACTGTTTAATGCTGGTTTTCGTGACTCCAACTGCAGGATCTTTCTTCAGAGCCATCATGACCTTTACAATCTTGCACGATTCACTGTTTAAAAGATCAATAGATGCTTATTTATGAAACACAGTCGGTTCTGTTGTGTCAGCAGTGAAGTCGCCTCACACCCACGTCTTCTGCACTTCTTATGAATCAAACATAATTAGTTGTACTTAAAGAAATAACCTTCAAATTCTATTTCAAACACATGCAATCGGAAGTAAAACTAACACTTTGTCAGACCAGGTCGGGTTTCATAGTGAAAGGTGATCTTTACTTATCGACCAAGATCTTGTGTTGTGTTTTGTTTTTCAACCGTTCAGGCGTTCATTGTGTTTCTGCTGTTAATACTGGAGCTCAGATTACCGATTGTTCTGCTGCAGATTATCTTCACCTCCTTCTGAGGATTATATATACATATGCACTATTTTAAGCAGCCGAAAAGGTTTAGAATTATTTTCTTTTATCACATTTTAAAACCTTAACATTTTCCAGATCTTTTATTCTGCTTAGTGTCTAAATACAGAAGCTCTTCTGTGTATTCACGTTTCATATCCTGTCTCAGGTCATTCCCAGGATTGACATTGAACTCTGACATTGCATTAAACTGATTTGTAGAAGTGGAATCAAACAGCAGATTTCTGAGCTCCTACCTTGTTTCTGTCCAGGTGAAGCGGCTGCAGGTCTCTGGTCGGTCACCTGCCAGAGTGAAGCAGCCCACTCCTCCCTGCTAAAACTAAACATTAACACCTCCCTTCAGCATCACATGGTGTCACACGAACAGGTGAGCATTTGGAAATCTGACTGTGCAGCTGAAATCTGGATAATATGTGCAGGCGTTTCTTGGGTTTCAGTACTTTGTGACACCTTTGTCTTAATAAGTTTTTGCTTATATTTACCTAAATGCTGGTTAATTATGTGTCTGACATTGAAATAAGAAGTAAAGCCTCATAAACAAACCTCCCAAATACAGATTCGAAACCATGAATCATGAATAAGAGCTTAGTGAAATTCTGCTGCTGCATTTTTAATGGCATCGACCTCAAATGAGGGGGTTAGAAGCAGAGTGGTCTAATCCACAAAACATCTAAAGTGAGTTTTATTACTCCGCCAAGGAACGGTTACGGTTATGCGATGATTGGCTTTGGTTTGTCTGTCTGTCTGTCTGTTATCAACATTACTCAAACACGGATTAACAGTTTTGGATGAAATTTTCAGAGAAGGTCAGAAGTGACACAAGGACCAAGTGATTAGATTTTGGCAGTGATGCGGCTTATAGTCTGGATCCACGGATTTGTTAAAGATTTCTGTATCATTGCCAGATAGCATTACAATGTCACTGTAACCATGACATCAAGTGAACACTACGTCAGCTGCTTGCTGATGCTCACATGATTGTGATCCTACAACAAATCCACCACTGAGGACCATGAATGTTTATAAAACTGTAACTGTGAGTAATTCCTACTTTTTAATGAAATTTTTTATAGTTTTAAGACATAAAGTCATTTTGGACTGATTTTTAGTAATTTTTTTTAACCTTTCTAAGCCGTCCTAGACAATGCACTCATTTTGGACAGACTGTGAAAAGTAAAAGAGGATTCTGAAGTTCTGGACAAATTTGAGTAATTTCTACTCATTTTGCACACATTTAGGGTGATTTCTGACAAATTTTAAGGTAAAAAGAAACAGTACCTGGTGTCAGATACTCCAACAAAATCCTCATCTTTGTACATCACATTAAAAAAATAAAACTATTTGGCTGTCAATAAAAATTCGATCTCCTCTTCACACCTTGATCTGTATTCACAACAGCGGATTACAAATTGCTGAACACTGTCACTCCTTTGTGCCTGTTTTTTCATAATGTATCCCTCATTCCCAGCCTGAGACTCCTTAGAGAGCTCAACTTGTACTTAATACCCGCTCTGCAACCAAAACTCTCCTCTTTGTCTGCAGCAGAAACTCGGGTTTCAAACATGAAATCTATTGACCCTCAGCCTGTGAGGAGCTGCAGAAAAGCCTCATGGGTCTCACATATTGTGATAACATGTCTGTCTTTCTTATGCAGCTACAAACAATCTGGGACGACGGAAACGAGACGCTGCTGCTGGGTCAGTGTCACGTTTCCGTCCCAGTTGTGGTACTGTTTACTGCCTGAATAGAGTAGAAGTTAGAGGAAACGGCAGCTGAGTTATGTAAGAGAGTTATGTGTCTGTAAATACAGCAAACCTGCCATTAGAGAACTCTGTCTGCAGATCCTGATTGTCAGTAAAAGCTGCAGAAGAGTGTTGCTAGTGAGGCTGAAAATATGGAATAACTATTTATAGATTGTTAAACTGCTAATGTAAAGCCATAAACCTTTATCTCGTGAGGGAAGTATAAAAGGCCGTGTTGTTATATAAATCATAAAGTTTTGTCTAGTACACCAGATTACATTAGCCTCGGCTGTATTTTATCCCGCTATGACCGAGTGCCTCTTGTTTTTCTTTATTACTGCAAATTGTAGGGCTGTATTCAACCAAAGAAAATCTTGGTGGGCTGAAGTCGTAACTCTGCACGTTAACTCTGCATGAACTAAATGTTCCAAAGTGCACTGAGTTCATTCTATCTGCAGCCTTCTGAGCCTGAACGACTTCTAAATCAGCAGAAAAATCTGCATTTACGTCATACTTAATCATTTTAACCTGCTGTTAAAATTAATATTAAGCCAAATATACTGAGTTATACTAGTTTTGATGTGTCCACACAAGCTGCTTAACTGTTAATTAGCATCAATCAATAGCTTGTCTATAATCGATAACACAAGATGGCATCATTCTGTGTCACTTTAAATGCAGTCACATGACATAAGCTACTCTGGTGGTGTGGATCCGTGGTCTCCAACACCGGGCAGCACACGAAGAAAAACATTAAAAAAATCATCTTTCCTTCACTTCCATCTGTGCTTGTTTCCTCTTCACTCTGTCAGTTTTCATTTAAAGATGAAGCTGTCAGTCTAACCCCTGCCAAAATGAATTAAGACAAGAGAACATCAATGTCTCTTGAGAGCTTCTTTGAAACAATGGAAAGGCTCGATGCTAAAACAGAAGAAAAAGTAAATGCATCTTCAGCAGTAAAAATTTATTTTATTAGTTAAGGACATTTTTTAAAAGCACTCAGAGAGATCAGTACTCCACCAAGGCTGTTCATTCCCCCATATAACATAGAGAAAATGCAGAAATGCAGCATTTTTTTTTTTTTTTTTTTAAGAAATGCAGCATTTGTTTATTAGTTATTGATATTGTATCCACAAACAAACTGGCCTTGTGCTGAGCACAGGCGTGTGTTATGCATGTGTACGTTATGTACGAATACCGAATCGCGTGACCTAAATATGTAGCTGGTGGCGGGAATTGGTCGGAATCGGAAACACCTCCACAATTTAATCAGTTGTTCCTTGTATCATTTCCAATGTATAAGCGGTAAGTCCTCAGCGATGGATTTGTAGTTGGATCACAATCATGTGATCATCAGCAGGCAGCTGACGTAGTGTTCACTTGTTGTCATAACTACAGTGACGCCGTGCTGCTGTCTCGCAATGATAAAGAAATCTTTAACAAATCCATGGATCCAGACTACAAGCCACATCACTGCCAAAGTCTAATCACTTGGTCCTTGTGTCATTTCTGATCTTCCCTGAAAATTTCATCCAAATCTGTTTGTCCGTTTATGAGTAATGTTGCTAACAGACAGACAGACAAACCAATGCTGATCGTCACATAAATAATACTAAAAATATATATGTATCATTTGTTATGTGTGCGATGACCGGTCCATAGAAAATTATCTTGCTTGAAACCGGTCCGTGGTGCAAAAAAGGCTGGAGACTGCTGGTCTAGATTCCCAGCGACAAGGCCACAAAAACAAGAGCTCTGGTCAGTGGACATTAATTGTCACAGAAGACGTTCTCATGGTGGCCCTTCACTAGATAAAACCCCACAATGCTCTCTGCTTGTCAACATGAGCTGACTGTAGTCTGAGTAACTGCCTCCTCTTGCCTCTGCAGTATGAAATAGTAAGAACAACCAGGTACTACAGCTAATCTACGATGCATCTTCTGACCAGCACATCCTTTGTCTTCTGCCTTATCTGTTCACTGATGTTGTTGGAGGTCAGCGAGGTCGACAGAGTATGAGGAGGCAGACACAGAGAGACACAACGGAGACTCAGATGATTTAGGTTGCGAGTAATGTTTACTGATATATCAGAGCAGCAGTTCATGCAAGTAATGCCAGCATCAGTTCTGAGGATTCTCTCTGATCTTTGGGTTTTTAATGTAGTTGGGAGAAGGTCAGATTTAGATTACAGACCAATACGAAGACAACTCATCTGCTTAGTTACATCAAAGTAGACAATATCTAACCTTGATCATAACAGAGAGTCCTGGCATATTTTCCTCTTACAGCATCTGCCTGTCGGAAGACAATTTGGGATAATGTCAGTTAACAGCTGCAAGGAAATACCTTAGAAAGGGGAAAGAATACATTTTCCTTCACAACTCACAAATAAGCCTGGTTACATTGGCTATTTGACTATATAACGTTATCCTGGAAAACTTTTGCTGGGCTTCAATAAATGAGCTCTGGTAGGAAGTCTTTGTCATGATGCCCCTTCACTATCTAAACCCCTACAATGCTCTCTGTTTGCCAGTCGGCCTGTAAACTACACCTCAAGTAAATTCAGCTGCAAAAAAATACATTTCCATACGATTTACAAGCTCTTATTTACTGGACACCAGTACTGCAGCCTTTAAGCTAACATTTAGCATGTGACTGGGTGAATTTCAGTGTTAAACCTCTGGGGACAATAAATCTAAACTCTGTAGTTTTAGCTGCTGCAGAGTTTTTCTTGTGCTAATGTGACTAAAAACAGCCGAATATTAAAACACTCTGAAAGCTTGATGAGATTTTGTGGTTCGTTAAGTCGTGAACTAAATGTTCATTGGCTTCTGCTGCAGGAAAACAAAGTCATGCAAGCGATTCGACACCTTTACAAAATCTGCAGAGTAAGAGGGCAAAGCACACGCAACTCAATGGTTTTATTTTTCTAGTCGGAGCATAGTGAGGGGGTCCTCACAGTAAATTCCTCTGGGTGTCTCGCAGTATGTCTGTGAAACAACGCCAGCTTTTATGTTTATGAACCTGACTGCATTTTTTAAAAGTGAACACATTTCAGAGTGTGTGTGTGCATGTAAATGTTAACAGGGGTCTCAGAAAAAAATGTAGACCCATAACAAATCACCTCATTTCCAGGAAAAAGAAATAATTTGTTCCCAATAAAAATGATCCACAAAAATACACGAGCACAGAGTGAGCACAGCTCTGATCAAACGTCCGCTCGCCAAGCCAAAGCACAAAATTAAAGAGGCCAGAAAGATTTCGGGGTGTGAAATGCAGACACTGGCTGCTTTCTAACCACAGATTCGTCCAGAAATTTCAGCAAAATAGGAAGATATTTTTAAAAAACAACGGATCAGCCAGAGTCTTTGCATGCAGACGGATAAGCTGCATCACAGCAAAGGTGAACTGAGGTAGACATCATTTTCAGTGGAAGTAAATCTGTGCGGCCAGAAAAATGTTGCATGTGCTTACAATTTAACTTTAACCTTCACTTTCACTTATCTTAGAATTGTACAGATTCATGTTATGACTCAGATATCTGCTCCTGAAGCCGTCTGCACATTGTTAGGATCTAAAATGTCTCAGTCCGAGAGGATTTCAGGTCACATTCATGTTGGAAAGAGCTGAAGCTGCAGGTTCACATCAGATACCGTCCTTGGTTTACTCTCTCAGAGAAGATTATCAGCAATTATTTTGCTGTTTGTCTAAGTGAGGCGATAAATAAGTGCTTTCACATGAATTATCTGGTTTTGTTCATATTTAGAAATCTGGTTCTGCATATATCTATACACTACAGTTCCAAAGTTTGGGGTCACTTAGAAATGTCCTTATTTTTGGAAGAAAAGCAGTTTTTTTCAGTGAACATGACCTGAAATGAATCCTAAATTCAGTTTAGATATTGTTAATGTGGTAAATGACTATTGTAGCTGGAAACGGCTGATTTTTAATGGAATATCTACATAGGGGTACAGAGAAACATTTCCAGCAACCATCACTCCTGTGTTCTAATTAGAGATCGACCGATATGGGTTTTTCAGGACCGATACCGATTATTAGTAGTTCGAGGAGATCGATGACCGATATTTTGAGCCGATATTCATTTGCAGTCAAAGTGTAAAAATTGGCTTAAAAAATTCTGAATAATTCAAACACTGAACTTCATTTAAATGCCTAAAGCATGTTTATTTAATCAAACAAATAGAAAATAATAGCTCCAGAAGTGCATGGATTTATAAAGTTGAATAAAAGCTTAAATAAATAGCTCTCTGAAATTTTTCCACAGTAAATAAAGTGAAATTTAAATATAACTATAATGACTTATCTTTCAAACACAACAAACATACAGGGAGTTAACAAGCTCAGCAAGTTATTGCAGCATTTGGGAAGCCTTAAGTTGATTTAATTATTAAATTTTATATTTTACCATGCGATAGCAGGGACCCTGTCATTCAAAACTATGTTGCTACATTATTAATGATTAATATGACAAAAGCTACATAAAAAAGTATAATAGTTGCTATGAGTGCAATTAAACTCCTGACAGAACACAAACAGCCTTTAGGGCTTTAGTGAGCCCAAACAGTATTTAAAATGTTCCACCATTTTGTTCAGATAAATCACTTCTGAATTTTACTCTCTCATCTTCACTTTAATTTTCAGATCATAGGACCAGAAAGCTCACAGCAACGTTAATAGTCGTGAGTTGTAGAGTTTTTCATGTAACTTTAACGCAAACACACACTATTCTCCACATTACATACATTTTCCCCATCGCTAAGACACAGTCTGCAGAGCGTTTAGAGCCAGATTGACGAACTAATGTTAGGGTAAAAGCTAATCAGCCTCCACCTTAGCGTGCTCCCTAAAACAAGTGAACTGAGTTTTTTTACGTGCTCTCTCTTAATCACACACACATGCTTTTCTATCACGGACTGTTTCCATCTTGATATTATCATGTCACGATGCGTGGCGAATTTGAACCCAAAGTGAGAGAGAACAGAGCAGTCGGCAGGCAGGTCGCAATTAAACTGGTTTATTACAAAATACTAACTACAAAACCAAGGCAACCACTCACTACAGGAGAAGGAGAGGGACAGGCAGGCTCCAGGGGAACGGCAGTCTGGCGAGGCTCACGCCGGTGCTCACCGCATCCAGGTAAGACGCCAAGTCCTCCTCAGGGAGCAGAGCCAGGTTACGGGAGCAGTCGGGGGTCCACGTCCCCTATCTGGGTGACGGCTTCCAAAACCTCTCAGGAGGCATTCTAGGGGGGAGTCCAGGTCATCTATCCGGAGGATCTTCTGGAGGGGAAAGGGTGTCTCAGCAGTTAAAACCAACAACAGGAGGACAGGAATGATCCGGCGCTGCACTGCACGCAGCACCGGTCTTTATTGCAGGGGATGATTGGACCAGCTGCAGGTGTGCATCTGATGCAGCTGCTCTGCATCCACGCTGATCAAGGCGCCATGACATATCAGCAGTCTTCTCTTAAGTAATTCACAGACATGTCGGGAGGTAATACGAGTTAGAGCTGCCGCTAATGTTTACTCCGCTCTTACATTATTCTGCTGCTCACTGTAATGTGGTAGTAGTTGTGAGATGTAGAGCACCGGGATGTTTATTACAATTCCGGAAGAGTTTTCTGCATTTACCTTCGACACGTGTTTTCACTCTGGAGCTTCTCACACAAGAAAACTTTCCTCTCTGCAGTGTGTGTGTGAGGACAGCTTCAGCTTCAGAGGCTCTGCCTCTGCAGCTTAACCAATCAGAGGGCGCAGTGTGGATAGTGCTGGAGACAGAAGGCAGGAGAGAAAGGCGTGGCTGCATGTGAGCCGAAATAAACCAGTTTTAAATTGATTTCTTGAGATTGGCCCGTCAGACTAAAAAAGGGCCGATGCCGATATACGTCAAATTTCCAAATATCGACGCCGATAATCAGTCGACCTCTAGTTCTAATGCTACATTTTGTTAGCTAATGGTATTCAAAGGCTAATTGATGGTTAGAAAACCCTTGTGCAGTTATGTAAGCACATGAATAAAAGTGTGAGTTTTCATGGAAAACATGAAATCGCCTGGGTGACCCAAACTTTTGAATGGTGGTGTAGGTTGAGAGTAAGACTTACTGATATGAGGAGAAGTGACACCGACAGAGCAGCAGTACATGCCAGCATCAATTCTGAGGATTCTCCCTGATCTTTGAGTTTATGTCGTAGTTGAGAGAAGGTCAGATTTAGATTACAGACCAATATGAAGACAACTAGTCTGCGTAGTCACGTAAGGCTAATTGATGATGAGAAAACCCTTGTGCATGTTATGTTAACACGTGAATAAAAGTGTGAGTTTTCATGGAAAACATGAAATTGTCTGGATGACCCCAAACTTTTGAACAGTAGTGTATGTATGAGAACATATGTAAGGCAAAATAGGCCTCATTTGGTGTCAAATTTCAACATGAAGACAACAACGAATGGAGCACAAAGTTTCTCTATGTGATTTTTAGGTGTAACTAAGTAAAAATTCAAACATTCAGACAAGGACTGTCATCTCCAGACTGATTCTCTTTGGTTGAACAATCATCTGTGTTCATTTCATGAGGGAAACAAAAGTCCACATCAACAACCTTCCAGGATTCATTCATTTTATTTGTTGGTGGGAGAAACAGACGACCTGTGAACATCCTTTTGTTTTTAGCTGGCCCAACCTATGTAGATATTCCATTAAAAATCAGCCGTTTCCAGCTAGAATAGTCATTTACCACATTAACAATGACTAGACTGGATTTATCATTCATTTAATGTTATCTTCACTGAAAAAAATGCTTTTCTTTCAAAAATAAAGACATTTCTAGGTGATGCCAAACTTGTGAACAGTAGTGTACTTGGAACACTAATAGAGAAACCAATGATTATTCAACATACATCACATTAAATCTCTTGTTCTCAGGTCTGAAAATGTATGAAATTCTCAATATTCAGCCAAAATATTGTACAGATGGTACTTAGGTTTTGGTCCCAACTAACGAAGCTGTCTAAAATGAAACCAATCCATTTAATTGTTCAATTTTTGTAAGATTTGTCTTTACTTTCATTCTAAAATGGACTCCATGGAGAGCAAGTGTTGCCTAAAGAGCAGCTGACATAAAGTTTTTAAACAATTTGCTTGATGTGCATCTAAAATGTGTATTAAGAGGCCAATCTTCACAGCTGAATTGTCAGTTTTACTCTTTCTTGTTGGAGCAACGCCTCCTCCTCACCTATTTTTAGACCTCAGTGTTTGTGGTGGGGTTTGCCGAGACCTTCTGCCATGCGGGGCCCTTGGGTGTCCACTCAGGAAGTCCTGGTTGGTAAAAATGGCCCAATCCAATCCTACATTTGTTTCCTGTGTGTGTGTGTGTGCGTGTGTGTGTCTGTGTGTGCGTGTGTGTTTCTGTGTGTGTGTGTGTGTGTGCGTGTGTGTGTCTGTGTGTGTGTGTGTGTGTGCGTGTGTGTGTCTGTCTGGACCATCTGTGCAGCGTGTGTGTGTGTGTGTGAGCGATTGCATGCATGTAGCGTGTATATCTGCATTAGCGGGAATGTGTGGTTGGCATGAAAGCATCCAGTGTATCTTCTCCTAAAAGGCAGAACAAGCAAACAAACAGCTTTGCAGTAGGAAGCAGGTCGGCTGTTTAACAGCTGCTGAGCTTCGGTTCACTGCAGTTCAGCCGCCTGGTAATGAGTCTTAGAGCGCCGCTGTACATCCTGGTTCTGGTTTCACCTGCATCTCACCGGATCCACTCGCATGTTTACACACAGTTGACATTCTCCTGCTCAGCTCAAACATTTCTGAAGGAATTTCTCAATTTGTTCCGAACCGTAGACTCTATTTTAAGTTTTTGGACTCCTCACAGCGAGAGCCTTTGCTTTTAAATCAGCATGTAGTTATATAACTTATCTGAAACAATCAAAATAACCAAAGCTGAAGGAGATGACAGATTGTTGCGCCGCCAAAATCAACTCCTATGAAAGCCTGGACATCTTTGAAAGTTGGACGCCGGAAATATTTTTGCTGCTCCGTCTCAGATTTTGTTTAGTCTTCGTAAATTTGTTCATTATGGCCAAAAACTAAGTTCTGTAAAATATTTTGGCTGGATTTTTGAGAAATTCTTGTTTTCGTCTTCAAAGAAACATCCAAAAACCATCTCACCAGTCATTTTAAGGGTTTGATATCTCCAGAAATATAACTTCCACAGCCGTGAAATTTGGTGAGGACACAGACAGAATGGGTTCCAGAAGATCTAAGTGATTGATGACAAATTATTGACCATCGAAAATAGAAAAATGTGCCCAGATTTTGTCTCTACGTGTATATATATATATGGATGGATCCATATTTCCTCCTAAAAATACAGTCTTTGGTCGACATTTCACCAACTTTTGAAGCTCTAACATCAGTAGAAATTAATGTTTGGCAAGTATGGCAAGACAAGATTCCAGTTTTTGTGTTTTTTTTTTTAATAAAACGGTGATGTGGACTCATTCGTAGGTCCACAAAAACTGGTGTGCATGGGGTTCTAGCAAATTTGCAAGTTGCTTCCATGTTATCTTCATGTTGAAACTGAACAAATTAGTTTAAAAAATAAGTAAACCGTTTCTCAACTAGTTCAGAAACTTAGACTGTATGTAAAAATTTGTACTTAAAATGAGTACGAAGGATTTTAAATCAGCGTTAAGATATTTAGCCTGACACCATCAAATTATCCAAAGCTTAAGTAGATGTGAGGCTTTTGCAATGCCAAATTCAACTGCTATGAAAACTTGGTAATCCTTATAAGTTGCAGCAAAACTGAACTTTATTTTTTCTAATAACTACACTACTGTTCAAAAGTTTGAGGTCACGTAGAAACGTCCTTATTTTTGAAAGAAAAGCAGTTTTTTTCAATGAAGATAATATTAAATGAATGATAAATCAAGTCTAAACATTGTTAATGTGGTAAATCACTATTCTAACTGGAAACGGCTGATTTTTAATGGAATATCTACATAGGGGTACAGAGGAACATTTCCAGCAACCATCACTCCTGTGTTCTAATGCTACATTGTGTTAGCTAATGGTGTTGAAAAGCTAATGAAAAAAAAGCTGATGATTAGAAAACCCTTGTGCAGTTATGTTAGCACATGAATAATAGTGTGAGTTTTCATGGAAAACATGAAATTGTGTGGGTGACCCCAAACTTTTGAACAGTAGCGTACGTTTAGATATTTCAGAACATTTTATTTGTCTTGAAGGCAGGATTTGCAGTCAAGTATATTTACACTAGCTGCATGAAAATTTGAAGCAAACTTTTGAAATGTTGCCCCAAAAAATCAAAAGAATTATTAATTATATTAGGCTTGTTTCCATTAACTGATTTGGAGTAAATAAACTAGGCTGGGTTGTGTCTTCAGAAGGTGGCGCTATTGCATGTCAAAATCAGTTGTTTGCCTACTGCCAAAAACTCAAAGAGGAAGAAGAAACACATTCTTTGTCTATCTAAGAGAAAAAAATCTTCAGTAATTGTTCTTTATTGAGAAACATGTTTTATTTTTTCATGTCAGTAGGTATCGGCCCAAAGCAGCTCATTAGTCATGCGATTTAAATGTTTGCTACATCAGAACTGATTCGGAAGTTTCCCATGAAGTGCATTAACTCTTTTTCAAAAAGTCATGATGCCCCATAGTCTAAGTGAGCACCTTCTCTTGTCTATACAGTATTAAGCACAAACTGCAGTTTTCCATCTCATTAAATAGTAATAGGTAGCACAACAAAGTACTACAGCCAATGTTTAATACATATCCATCCATTCATCCATCCATCCATTCATTTTCTTCCGCTTATCCAGGGCCAGGTCCCAGAGCAGTGTTTCCTCTAGGATTTTTTTCAGCAGCGGTGGCAGGCTCTCTGCGAGCTGTGGCGGCGCAAACAAGTGACACCTGACTGCAAATTTTACTTGTACAATCTATTTATTGAATGACCAGCTGAAAATGGCTTTTTAAAAGCTGAACGAAAAAATAAAAACAACAACATTAAACAAGCTCATCTGAAAATACAGTCAGCAGTTACATCATGGTGTGTAGATATTAGCTTAATGCTATTAATTAGTTTACTCACGTTAGCGACACTGAGTTGGCACCGGGCCCAATTAACTGAAGCTACCGATATGTTACGTAACATTAGCTGGCCATCAGTATTTTGCGAGTGTCTATTTAACTTGTAAAATCTATTATGAGTTATCTGAAGCTAATGACGTGATGTCACTTTCACACTCTCGTGAGTCATTAACGTCTTATTAGCCTGACGTATCAAAGAGTAGATACTGAGTGAGATAGTTATCTGTAGTTTACCTTAGTACTTGCGAGTACCCGAGACAGTGCAGGACTCTGCTGTGAAGGTTTAGTCATGCAGCGGTGGGGTATTTGCGACAAAAAAAAAAAAAAATTTCAGGAGCGGCGGCTAGGATTTAGGAATGGTGGCCCGCCACTCCTAAATGAATGCAGAGGAAACATGCAGAGGCAGCAGAAAAAGCAGGTCATTCCAGATGTCTCTTCCCCTACCAACACTTTCCAGCTCTTCCTGAGGGATCCCGAGGCATTCCCAGGCCAGATGAGATGCATAATCCCTCTAGCGGGTTCTAGGTCTGCCGGGGGTCTCCCCCCAGACAGACGTGTTCCTAAAACCTCCAAAGGAAGCCTCCCCGGAGGCATCTGAATCAGATGTCCAAACCACCTCAACTGGCTCCTTTCAATGCGAAGGAGCAGCGACTCTACTCTGAGCTCCCTCTGGATGTCTGAGCTTCTCACCCTATCTCTAAGGTTGAGCCCAGCCACCCTACGGAGGAAGGTATCCATGATCTTGTTCTTTTGGTCACTACCCAGAGCTCATGAGCATAGATGAATGTTGGAACATAGATGGACTGGTAAATTGAGAGCTTGGCCTTGTGGCTCAGCTCCCTCTTCACCACGATGGTTTGGTACAACACCTGCATTACCCACCAATCCGCCTGTCCGTCTCGCACTCCATTTTCCCATCACTAGTGAACAAGATCCCGAGATACTTGAACTCCCTCTCTTCCCCCCAACCCAACTCTGACATCCATGTTCTTGTTTCTATGTCTTACTGAGTCAGAGATTTTTAACTGGTGACATTTGTTCTTGAAATGAATCGAATATGTGAATCTAAACACATTTTCAACGTCACAATAAAAGGCACCGAACAGCAGTCAGTCTGAGCAGCTCTTCACCAAAGTGTATCATCCCACATTGCAGCCACAAGTCTAATTGACGCCCTGTTCTGTCTTTGATCGCTTCATTCCAATCATCAGTTTCTCAAACAGCCCCGAATTAGTTCATCTGTGTCTGTCCAGGCCTTCTCTGGATTACAGAAGATTTAGGTTAGCCCTTGTTACTCAACTGTATAGGAAACAGCTGAAATTTCAAAACGCTGTAGATAAACACACACACTCATGCAGACCAAGAAAAGCGCTAAATCGGTCAGGAGGGAATTTCGGGCTCAGAGCTCTGGCTGCGGCTCCATGAGGTTCCAGTAATTTCGCTGTGTCTCCTGTTTCATTCAGAAGCAACTGCTATGTGCTGCATGTGTGAGTTTCATAAGCATTCTTATGTCATGGCTCATGAGGCTGTGATGTGACGCTAATCTAGCCCAGCACCACCGGGGGAAACAGCTACTTTATACTGGCTGTCTACCACCACGGACCATTTGGCGAACACTGCGGGTTTCCATCTTCACTTTTTCTTCTTCTCTCATTGTTTTGCTGCTCCTTCTTGTCTCTCTAATTTCTGTAAACCAAAGGAGAAATCATAATCGTGACCTCCTTTAGGACTTTACTGAAACCTCCTTGACCCCAACTGCAAGTGGGACTCCACTGGTGCTACATTTCATCACATGTATGCACATTTTTTTTAAAATCACCTCAACCACAAGCACAATTTGGTAATCACAGAACCCAAAAAGATGTTTGTACACTCAGCCAAGAAGGAATATAAGAAATGTACTTTTGATTAGTCATAGTGAGGGTTGTAGGGTTCAATAAACTGAACGAAGTGAAGAGACTGTGTGCTCATAAGTAATTTAGCATTTGAATTATCTGACTTCCAGGTAAATTTCACTACACAACAGAAGTGAGTACACCCTTGTGCAATAAATGACTCTAAACTGAATGTTACCTCACAATCCTAGCATTACCTTTAGCTTGAATAGTAGGGTATTAGGTCTTCTGTAAAGTTAAAAATCAACAATTTACAACCAGTATATTAAAACAAGAAAAGCACTCAGAGAGCACAGTACTCTGCCAAGGCTGCTCAGTCGTTGTATCGTTTCCGAAATGATAATCTTGAAAGAATTGGTGACAGAAATCAATAGAATGTGACCATTTAATATAGATGTAACCACAAACAAAATGACCTTGCACTGGTGTGTGTTATGCATGTGTACATTGTGTACGGATACCGATTCGCATGACCTAAATATGTAGAGGGCGTCGGGAATTGATGGGACTCAGAAGCGCCCTGTCAGTTTAATCAGTTGTTCCGTGTATCATTTGCAGTGCATGAGTCCTGATAAGTCCTCAGTGGTGGATTTGTAGTTGGATCACAATCATGTGATCGTCAGCAGGCAGCTGATGGAGTGTTCACTTGATGTCATGGTTACAGTGACGCCGTGCTGCTATCTGGCAGTGATACAGAAATCTTTAACAAATCTGTGGATCCACACTATAAGTCACATCACTGCCAAAATCTAATCACTTGGTCCTTGTGTCATTTCTGACCTTCCTTGAACATTTCATCCAAATGTGTTAGTCCGTTTATGAGTAATGTTGCTAACAGACAGACGTACGCCGATTGTCACATAACTCCACCGTTCCTTAGTGTAAAAAAGGTTTTAACAAAAAAAAGAAAAGGTCCAAAATAAGAACTAAATGCAACAAAAGTTGGTGCTTCCTGTGTCCACCTTTTTTTCTTGACAGACTCCTTAAAATGGAGGACATTACATTTCTAGTTGTTCTGTTATTCTTTAGATGCTACTTTTTTTACTCGCTCTTTGCTTGAGGGGTTGTTTTGCTCTACTTTTTCCTTTAAAATACGACAAAGGTGTTCTTTTGGATTCAAATCAGGTGACTCATGTGACCCGGTCATATGATATCACCTCTACAACACCTTTTGTACTCATGCAACTCCATGTCATCACACTCCCATCTCTGTTCTTCACTGTCAGGACTATGCATTCACTGTGGTCGTCCTCATCAGGTTCACACCAAACATGCTGGACTCCATCTGAGTCCAACAAAATCATCTTCATCTGACCAAAGAATGTTCTCCCAATATTGTTTCCCAATACTTCTTTTCATGTTCTTTAGTGTCATCTGGAAGGTTTGTACCAAAAAGCAAGCTAGAATTTTTTTCTTGTCCTCCATTCACAGAAATTGACATTATTGACATTATATTGACATTACAGTACAGAAACTCTTATTTCCACTGATAACTTCTGTGCCAAGTCTGAATTAGCTGGCATCTGTTCACAGCTAGATTGTAAAAGTAGTTCACTGTCTGTGGAGTCACTTTAGAAGACAACCATTGCAGCTCTGATTAGTGGGACTATGAATTCTTTCCTTTCTACAGTTAAATCAGGAACTGAACTGAACAGTTCAACGATATGGTTTATGCCTCCCTTGGTTTAAATACAGTATAATGACTTTGACTCCCTCCCAGACAACCCTGTAATCACCATTTTTCTTAGAATATGCAGCCCGAGCCTCATGATACACTTCTTTGATCAGGCAGGCTCGTAAAAGATTCAAATCTCCATTAGCCTGTTTGGTTTTAATCACAGATTAAATGGTTTATAAAATGCTGTTTTACTGTGCCATGTTTAGAGTTTGGATCTATAAAATAAAGGTGTCTGAAACTGACAAAAAAGCAATTTCCTTCATCTACTTGTGCTGTTTACTGGCTGTTATACAGGCAGTGTAAACAGCCTCAATAAAAGCAGGCCTGTGTTCACTCAGCTCATACTGTACTGTGAAGAAACACTGCTTCGGGATTGGCCGCCACACCGTCCTGTCCTCACCGCTGTTTCTTTTGTAACCTATCTGTTCCCTCTCTTGCACAATTATGTCACTTCTTTTTAAGTTCAAGAAACATCCAGTCTTTGATCTGCCAAACTCCAAGTCTCGGTCTGTGCCGGCCCAAATGATTCAACCTCTCAGGATCTCTTGGAAATACTTTTGTTGAAACTTTCTCATTCCAGCTGCACTAAAAATATCGACTTCAAGCGTTGTCTTGCGGTCTCGGCCTACATGAGTTCAGTTTGAACATCAACTCCAAAGTTTCCAATCAGATTGACAGTGTTCTGTAGGGCGAGTGTTCAGATCTTAGCATGAGGTCGAAATTCAATGATATGACTGCAGCTCGCTTATTTAGCCCCAAATTCAACCACAATCTGCATCAAGAAAGCCTTGGCTCCGTCTCACTTCAAACTCTGCACTGAGGTAAAAATAGTCTTTTAACACAGCCAAAGAATTTAGAGTCAGTTCAGGAAGCTTAATGAGACCTGAAGCTCATTCACAAACTGATGCTCAGAGAGGAAAAACAGCGAACCACTGATGGATTTCTTTATGTTTTCGAGTCAGCATCGCATACTTTACAACAATGTGTGAGTCTCTTACATTCGCTGACGTGGTCGACTCTGAGAGCTGCAAAAATGGGCACTGGACACTGAGATGAAGCATAAATAGCAACAAGAAAATTATTGGATCATTTCATTTAAATGCATAGAAGCCAATTCAAGACAAATACTCCAATACAATTGGCAAACATTGGTCTGCTGCACATGGTTGCATTGCCCTTCAGTGAACGGACATAGCACAGGCTTTCTGGAGATTTTAGAACTTCTCACTGTGTTTGGGATCCACTGGTAGGAAGCATGTACAAATCAAAGCGTATCCAAGGTCTGGCAGTAACTACTTCAATTATAACTCTTAAAATGATGAATTATAAAGGTTTAGATGATGGAAAATCTCCTTTTACAGTCTAAGTCAGTTTGTTTTCAGCACTTTGCCTTCTTGCCATGCAGACAGTCAGTGCAATCACAAATTTTGGGCTGCATGCTTTCATTCCCAGACGGTCCATGCAAACCCTCAAGAACTTGGGTAGACAACGAATTCTTGACGAATGCAGAGTTTGATAGCACACAATTCTATTTATACTACAATTGGTACACATTGGGATGCTGCAGATAGTTGCATTGCCCTTCAGTGGACAGACGTAGCATGGGCTTTCTGGAGATTTTTAGAACTTCCCATCTACAAATCAAACCACCTCCAAAGTCCTGCGATGATGATTTCAATTACAACTCCTTAAATGAGAAATTATAAAGGTGTAGATGATGGTGAATCTCGTCATATAGTCTCAGCCAATTTGTTTTAAGCACTTTGCTTTCTTGCCATGTGACAAATTTTGGGCTGCAGCTGTCATTCGCAGAGGGTCCATGCTAACCTTTGAGAACTTGGGTACATGATGAATTTATGACGAATGCAGACTCTGATAGCAGACAGTTCTATTTATACTACATCTGGTACACATTGGGATGCTGTAGATATACAACACAGGCTTTCTGGAGATTTTAGAACTTCCCATTGTGTTTGTGCTCCATCAATGGGAAACATCTATAAATCAAACCACCTCCAAAGTCCTGCAATGATGACTTCAATTACAACTCCTTAAATGATATGATAAATTATTAAGGTGTAGATGACGGTGAATCTCATCATACAGGCTCAGTCAGTATGTTTAAAGCACTTTGTTTTCCTGACATGTTTGGTCAGTACGCTTGCAGTCAGTCAGTGCGGCCACAATTTTTGGGCTCCACATGGTCATTCGCAGAGGGTCCATGTAGACCTTCATGGACTTGGGTAGATGGCACATTCATGTTGAATGCAGACTTTGATAGCAGACAGTTCTATTTATACTACAGTTGGTACACATCGGGATGCTGCAGACGGTTGCAGTGCCCTCCAGTGGACGGACATAGAATGGGCTTTCTGGAGATTTTAGAGCTTCCCAGTGTGTTTGGTTTCTTGTCATACAGTCTCTGTTAACTGGTTTTAAGCACCATTTGTTTCTTTGGCGCATGTGCAGCCAGTGTGCTCGCAGTGCAGTTAGTGCAATCAATTTTGGGCTGCATGTTGTCATTTGCATTATCCATGCAGACCTTCGTGGACGTGGGTAGATGATGAATTCATGCCGAATGCGGGCTTTGATGGCAGACAGTTCTTTTCATACTGCAAAAGATACACTTTGGTCTATTGTAAATGGCTGTATATCTTCACCTATACCTTTATTTTTGTAAATTTGTTATTTATTGTTGTGTCAGTATTAAAAAAGATTACTTGGATCATAACGCAGTGTTTGAATTTAAAACAAACCTTGTTTCTGCTCCTGTTTTATTAAAAATAGGTAATCAAAAATGATTCATATTTATCAACATCGACCTAAATTAAGCTTTTCCTTGTAATGAAGTTTTCATCTGTATCGTCCAACCTTACACTTAAATTAGAATTTAAGTCCTTCTGATAAACAGTTTTGTTCTTGACTTAGAGTTCACTGGTGGTTGTTTGTGAACTTGGACTCTCTCATTGTACATTAATCACGTCTTCAGGAATCACTGACCTGATGGCATGTTGGGGAGCAAAGTCCCAATGACCACATAGCACTTAGTGTTTATGTAATCCGTAAGCTGGTTCAACTTTGTACCGGAATCTGAGGCTGAATGATGGGAACTGAACATGAAAAGTTAAATAAGAGTTGCAACTTTCCTGACCAATAATACATTTTAAAATTTACTGCAAAATTCCAAAGTCGGTAGAAGCAGAGGTCTCCACAGGTACACTTGTTTCAAGTCCAGATTTAGTTTGGTTGAGGTGTTTAGGATTCTGCTGCTTTTTCCTACTGCAGCTGATTGGTAACTGATTAAATTAACCTGTAGTTCAAGTGTTTGTGTTGACTATCTCTCAGGATCAGGTCTAATTATCCTTAGGTAGAAGCATAGGTTTTAAAGCAGCATTTAAAAAAAACAACATAAAAACTGACCAGCGTGACTGCTGTGTATCTGTGGATTCCACTTTTGGGTCTTGATTGCTTGATCAACATTTGTTTGCCACTAGTTACCTGCTTTTTGGAAACTTTTTCTTTTATGTAGTCTACTGTAGTTGGTAGATATTAACTTACCCACATTACACAAAGTCTAAAATATATCTGAACAGTCCGCCCATTCTTGTATTCATACTTTTTACTTGCATTGTTTAAATGTGAGGGTATATAGACTATCGTTCAAAAGTTTGGGGTCACCCAGACAATTCCATGTTTTCCACGAAAACTCACACTTTTATTCATGTGCTAACATAACTGCACAAGGGTTTTCTAATCATCAATTAACCTTACGTGACTAAGCAGACTAGTTGTCTTCATATTGGTCTGTAATCTAAATCTAATCTTCTCCCAACTACAATATAAACCCAAAGATCAGAGAGAATCCTCAGAACTGATGCTGGCATGTACTGCTGCTCTGTCGGTATCACCTCTCCTGATATAAGTAAAGATTACACTCAACCTACACTATCATTCAAAAGTGTTGGCACAACGGTTAAGTCTCTGGACTACAGATCAGAAGGTCAGAGGTTCAAGCCCCGATACAGCCACTGTTGGGCCCTTGAGCAAGGCCCTTAACCCTTCCTGCTCCAGGTGCGCTGTACCATGGCTGACCCATTGCTCTCCCCCAACTGGGTCGAGATGCAAAAATCAGAATTTCCCCTCGTGGTATTAATAACGGATAATAAATAAAAAAAATAAAAAGTTTGGGGTCACTCACACAATTTCATGTTTTCCATAAAGACTCACACTTTTATTCATGTGTTAACGTAACTGCACAAGGGTTTTCTAATCATCAATGAGCCTTTCAACACCATTAGCTAACACAATGTAGCATTAAAACACAGGAGTGATGGTTGCTGGAAATGTTCCTCTGTACCCCTATGGAGATATTCCATTAAAAGGCAGCCGTTTCCAGCTAGAATAGTTATTTACCACATTAACAATGTCTACACTGGATTTATCATGCATTTAATGTTATCGTCATTGAAAAAAATAAGGACATTTCTAAGTGACCCCAAACTTTGGAACGGTAGTTCAAACTTATTAGAAGAAAGAAAGTTTAGTTTCACGGCAACTTTTAAGGATCCCCAAATTTTCATATCAGTTGAGTTTGGCATTGTAAAAAGCCTCACATCTACTTAAGCTTTGGATATTTTGATGGTGTCAGATACATTAAACATCTTCATGCTGATTTAAAATCCATAGTACTTATTCTAAGAAGCACAAAAACTTTAAATACAATCTATGTTCCTAAACAAGTTGAGAAACTTATTTTTTAGACTAATATGTCATTCACTTTCAACATGAAGACAACATGGAAACAACTTACAAATTTGCTCATATATTAATCATTTCTAGAAGCCTGTGCACACCACTTTTTGTGGTCATATGAATGAGTCCACATCACCATTTTGTTAAAAAAAAAAAAGCCAAAAAATTGCAACCTTGTTTTGCCATACTTGCTAGATATAAAATTCTACTGATGATAGAGCCTCAACAGTTGGTGAAATGTTGACCAAAGACTGTATTTTTAGTAGGAAATATGGATCCATCCATAGATATACAACAACAGACAATATCTGGGGCACATTTTTCTATTTTCAGTGGTCAGTAATTTGTCGTCAATCATTTGGATCTTCTGGAAACTACAGTCATGGAAAAAATTATTAGACCACCCTTGTCATTAAATATAATGGATATGAAATCAAGTACTAACTCCTGTGTGTCTCATGTGACTAAAACAGACAGAAAAGAAAACATGAAATTCCTAAAAGCGCTGTCTTTGCCAGTACAGTGCCGTAGCTATTGATAGAAGAACTGAAGTGATTTTGGTTCTTATCAAGAAAACCATGGAAAATGTCTGATATCAGCTCTTAAATTAAACTCTTATGAGCTATTTATGTTGTTATCATTATATTTGTCCAAACAAATGTACCTTTAATGGTACCAGGCATTAAAATGAACAAAATGAACAGCAAAACAAAGGTGGTGTAATAATTTTTTCCATGACTGTATTTTGAAAAGAGTGCTTTTCTTTCAAAAATAAGGACATTTCTAAGTGAGCCCAAACGTTTGAATGGTCGTGTATCCCAGCTTCGTGACTCACTAGCATTGGACATCGACGACTAACAGTATGTTTTATTGTTTTGCCAGCTCTAAATTAAAGCTAATGAACTGTAGCTGATAGAATCAATGTTCCCAGAATTTATCACTAAAACTGTGTCTCTTTACAGTTTGAAAATTCAGCTCTTTGTCATCAAGAAAAAGCTGATCTTGATGTAGATTTGCTTTCTTAGTTTGTCACTCCCAGCACTCGTGAGCTGAATCCTCACATAAACTCATCACTGGGCAACAAACACTTCTCTGCAAGTCAACTTTTCCTAATGGACGTTTTTCTGTCCCGGTTGTGTTTGTCCACAGATCCAGTCCTGCATCTCTGCAGCGATCAGACCGTCGCAGGCTGCACATCCTGAGAACATAAATGCACATAGCATGAGAAGGACAAATTAAAGGTCAGTTTTTCTTTCCCCCATCTCATTCTCTTTTCTCTCCTCGCTTTGGAAAATTCTCTGGAGTTTATTTGTAGATTGAAACAGTGGAGGAGAATGGCTTGTAAGTGTTTCCAGCCACTTGGGTTTTTCCACGGTTTCCACTGGCTTTTCGGTCGAGTCAGCACCTTAAGGACATATACCTTCTTTTAGTTGTCAACTGCAGATCGGCTTGGTGCTCGGTCCTCTTCTTTTGCTAAGAGAGTGTTAAAGTGTGGGAAAATGTGTGTTTTAAGTGGCTGTGGGATGTCATGAGTGAGCAGAAATAGAAGGATCAGAAACAGATAATGGTTATTTGTTCAAATGCCGGATTAAGAGCTGCAGTAAGATGAGAGGTATCGTGGGACCGAAGGCAGCTGGATAACAGGCAAGAGAAACTCTGTGAACTCAGACACTTCAGAGGCTCAGTCAAGTTAAAACAGAAATAAAGGGAATATATCTTCCCCTGCTGGAAGCTCTGAAGTGGGTGTCGAGTCGTTTGAGTGAAGAGAGGATGAGGAAACGTCGAGGAGCTGTGTGGGGAACAGAAATAAAGGCTTTGCTGAAAGGCCTCCAGATTTATGGGCTCTGGACACAGAGATGTTCAGCTGGAGGGAAGCGAGGGATGAGAAGTGGAAAGCATCCCAGAGGATAAAACCACTGCAGTCCCGTCGCTGGGTCCAGTGTTTGGTGGTCTGGAAAGAGTCGGCGGGTCTCGACCTGGACCAAGAAACCCAAAGAGGACGGTCGCTTCCCCTCATGTCAGAGTTGAACTCTTGTCTTGGCAGTTATTTTCTGTTTCTGCAGCCAGAGGTAACGCCGTGTGTGGTTTGTAGCTGGACTTATTTTAGGACCACGGTTCTTTGACCTACATGGCTCCTGGAGGCGATGAAAGGTCGCAGCGGAGATAGTTATGACGTTGGAACAAGTCTGTTTTCATTCCAAAGCCTGAGCTGCAGTTAATTATTCTTCAATCAGAGCAGAGCTGACAACTTTCTGCTCACATATGGAGACAAAATCTGTAGAAAAGACTGATTATTTAGGATTTACTAAACCAGGAGTGTCAAACTCATTTTAGTTCAGGTTCCACATTCAGCCCAATTTGATCTCAAGTGACCAATAAAATCACAACATAATATCCTATAAATAACCACAACTCCACATTTTTCCTTTGTTTTAGTGCAAAAAAAGTTCATATTTAGGGAATAATCTTTGTACAAAATATTATGAACAACCTGAAGTTTCTTAAGAAAAATAAATTCAATTTCAGCAACATTATGCCTCAGTTTATCATTTATACATTACAACTTCCAGATCACAGTTTATCTGCAAAGGAACAAAACATTTACTAACAGATATCTGGAACTTAACAACAGAGTGTTTTACTTTATGATCAAAGCAACAAAAGTCAGACAAAAACAACAAAAACAAGACAAAATATTGCAAAAATGACACAAAACAGAAGTGAGAAAAAAGAACAAAAAATGAGACAAATGACAAGAAACAAAACAAAAAGGAGACAAAAAAGTGACCAAGCGACAAAATAATGGACAAATGACAAAAATGAGAAAAAAAATGATAAAAGCAAAACACAAAACGACAAAAATGAGAAAAAACACAAGTGAGACAAAAAGGAAACAAAATGACAAAAACATGAGACAACCGACAAAAGTCAGACAAAAAAGCAACAAAAAGATAAAATACTACAAAAATGAGTAACAAAATGACAAAAAATAGACAAACAACACAAGCGAGACAAAAAACCCACAAAATGACAAAAACAATTCTCAAAACAACGAATAAAGCAAAACACAAAATGGCAAAAATAAGATAAAAGAAAACAAGGAGGCAAAAAGGAAACACGTGAGAAACAAAATGACAAAAAAATAGACAAACAACAGAAGCAAAATGATGCTCAAAACAACGAATAAAGCAAAACACAAAACGACAAAAATGAGAAACAAAATGACACAAACATGAGACAAACAAAAGTCAGACAAAAAAAGATGAAAAACAACACAAAATATTACAAAAATGAGACACAAAAGAACAATGAGCAATCTAGTATTTTACTTTATGATCAAAACAACTTGTCATCGTTAAATTTGTAGTTTTACTAATTTGCAATCTGCAGTTAATGTCTTCTCTGTAATTTTTACAAAATCATCCTGTGGGCCGGATTGGACCCTCTGGAGGGCCGCTTTTGGCCCGCGGGCCGCATTTTTTACACTCCTGTACTAAACACTGAAAGTCCTGTCCATGTTTGATGTGGATTTTTTAGCAACTAATCGTATCAAAAAGTAGTTACTACATTCATTTGGTCGTTTGTTTGACCCTCTGAACTCCAAGCTGTTTTTTTTATTTGCTCCTGTCACATTTTTACTCACTGTAGGTTCATTTTTCACTGCAATATGAAGTCCTGCACCTCTATAAAAACAGAACAAACATGAACGAGAAGAACCCAGAAATGTCTTCTGTGCAGTAAGACACAGTTGGAATATCATTAATCACTGAAAAGTTGTATATTTTGGATTATTTATTTAGTTTTATGGTTCTTATCCAGGTTGTTTTCTCCTGACTAGATCCTTCCTTGTGTTGTATCTACTCTCAGGTGTATGTTATTTTGTATCAGGTATACACAATATGTGTCTCCAGGTGTTACCAACACTGGGAAAAACTGATAACTGCACATACTAGTTATAGTTTGCTTTTTATATTTTTATAACCTCTGAAAAACTTGCCATTTGTACTCTGCTCATCATCTGTAGAAAGATGTTTCACCATGCTGAATGTATCTTCAACAACTTGCTCCTCTGTTCAGTGTTTCTGAGCCATGCTGCATTTATTTATTGATCCAGTAGGTTTGATTTTCCTCTCGGTCTCTCCCAAAGTAACGTAAAACTGCAAAAATTGACTCAAAATTGATCCAAGGTAACAAAAAATTATTGGAAAAACTGTTGAAAATTACTTGAAACATGTTCAACATGGCCCAAAATTGGTTCAAAATGACAATTTTTGAGTCCTAATGGACAATTTGAGTCATTTCGGACAATTTTGAGTGCAATTTTAACTCTGCATATCAGCTGTAGAAAGATGTTTCATCATGCTGAATGTATCTCCAACAACTCCTTCCTCTGTTCACTGTTTCTGAGCCATGCTGCATTTGTTTTACTGATCCAGTAGGTTTGATTTTCCTTTTAATTTTTGCTGATTTGTTTCTTTCCATACTAAAGCACTGAATTTTTGACGTGGTCACAGTTGAGTCAGTCGTGGCTTCTCAGTTGCATCAAAAACACAGAACTTTTGGTTGTCTTTTTAATAGGATCTGGTTCAAATAATTTATTTTTGAATGTGACGTGTATAATTAAGTAATTTAGACGAAATATGCCATTTCAAAGCTTAGATTTGATGCATTTGTGGACAGTCTGAAAGGTGTGAAAGTTGAAAATCTTTCAGTTTTTCCAGTTTCTGTCTGATAAATGGTGTCATTTTGGTATTTTTTAAAAAGAAAACACCTGTCAAACCTGCTGCCAGGTTTTGAGGTTAACAACAGGACACAAATATAGAGTTTCTGTTTTATTCTGTGTCATCAAAAAAAAGTCCAGCAAACTTCTAAAAAAAAAAAAAGAAGAAACGGCAAAATTCATCATGCTGAGTTTATCTTATTGATCCGGTTTGTTCGATGCTTCACCTCTATCCAAGTGTTCTGAACTATTTGGGTTTTTTATATTGATGAGGGAGGAGTTTGAGGAGTTTGATCGTTTGTGAAAGTGGAGTAGTTACCTTTAAACCGTTCATTGTAGTCCCAGGCTGCAGTCACATGTCGGGTCGGTCATGTAGAAGCCCTGAGGCCTGGTCCGGATGGGGCTTCATTCTCAACACTGCTGGTTCCTCCAGCTGGGCCTACAACCTCTGAAGCATCTCTCTCTCTGCCCCACCTGTGACAATAAACAGCTTCATTACCTCCTCCCGTCCGCTGACGCCATTTAATGCTCAGTCAGGGATCATCCTGGGGACACGTCGACCGGAGATGTGCTGCTCTCCCATGCATTTACTGCCACCCCCTGCAGCTGACCTCGGACAGACGCTATACATTCTTATGCAAACATGAAACGCTTTCAGCAAAGCTTTCTCTGTTTAATGTGCTTATTAGGTCACTGAGTGAGACTTTTAATTGATTGTTTGCTGTGAGATTATTATTTTACTTGATTTAGTTCCAGTTTAAAAGACATTTCAAATTCCTCTGCTGAATCAGGTCCTAGAAATTCTGTTTCTATACAATTAAGTTGTTGTCTTTACTACATTTATATATCACATCATCACATGAATGGTTTACATTCAGAGGTAACATTTTATAATGAATGAACTGCATGACATTGGGCTGGAGGACGTTGGGGTAGAGGGTGGGTCCACAAAACACCAGACTCCTTTACCAACAACCAGAGTTCAACTCCAGATTCTGGTCTCTGATTGGATTTAGACTTAAAACAACTTTGTTAAGGTTCAGGAAAGACAATAAACAAAGATTAAATGTAAGCTCTCAAGTCACCGTGGACTTTTTTTTTAATAATAAACCAAACCACTATCTTTTTCTCACCTTAAACGAGCTGTGAGTCGCTACGAGTGCATTTTGTACTGTCAGATGTGATATTTTGGCAGAAGAACCTCTTATCAAAGTGTTTGTTTCTCACCACATGAATGGTTTACATTCAGAGGCAACATTTTTATAATAAATGAACTGCATAACATTTGGCTGGAGGATGTTGGTGTGGAGGATGGGTCCACAAAACACCAGACTCTTTCGCCAAAGATAGACTCCAGATTCTTGTCTGTGGTTGGATTTAGACTCTATTGTAGCTTTGTTAAGGTTCAGGAAAGACAAAAAGAAGATTAAATTCTCAAATCACCATGGACTTTTTTGGTATTAACCAAATCACCATCTTTTTCTCACCTTAAACAAGAGTTATGAGTCGCTATGAGTAAATTTTGTACTGTCAGGTTGGATATTTTGGAGGAAGAACCTCTTATCAAAGGGTTTGTTTCTCATTATATGAATACTTTATGTTCAGAGGCAACATTTTTTAACGAAAAACTGCATAACATTGGGCTGGAGGATGTTGGGGTGGAGGGTGGGTCCACAAAACACCAGCCTCTTTTCCAAAAACCAGGGTTCAACTCCAGATTCTTGTCTGTGGTTGGATTTAGACTCTGGCTGTTTGGTTCAGGTTCAGGAAAAATTGTTGTACAGAAAATTCTTTAACATAGTTGAGCTATTTCACTGATAGAAACTGCGTCAAGGGGAGAAGCTTTGATTCAACTTTTTAATTCTGATAATGCAACCCTGACAACCTGCTGATGCAATTGTGTTCACAGTTGATAAGTTGTTTTGTTTCCAAAATCTCAAAAAGTCCAAGATGATGAATGTCTTCTTGGCCCTGTTTTATGAAATTACAGATAACTGGTAAAATCACGGGAAAAAAAAAATCAATGTGTGTGTAAACCAAAAAAGATCAGGCCAAAACTGTGCTTAATGTCTACATCACAAATCTTTGCAATTAATTATTTTACAGTGTGTGAGATTGCACAGTTTTACTGTATTTAATTCAGATGAAAATATAATTATTTTACAGATATTTGCTGTTATTTTTACCATCCTAAATATCACATTTCTACATGTTTCTGCTTTTTTAAAGAGGTGGTTTGATACATTACTTTTTTTGTCCCAGACTGTATATAAAGATGCTCATAGCAAACGAAGAAGTCACTGCTAACACCTACAGCATCTTTGCTATGTTAGCTAATGGGTGAGGTACACATTCTATGTAGCACTAAAACTGCATTAAATGTGCATTGAATGGAACACCACTAAAATATAGACATTTCTTCACTGAAATAAACTGGATATCCACATCCTTCGAGTGTCTTTTAGTGGAATTATCCAAAGAACAAGCTGCAGTTACAGTGAAACCTGATTAAAACAAACCAATGGACATGAATGCTATCTGTGGAGAACGTATCACCTCCTCCACCTGTAAATTAACAGCTAACTGAATCAAAGCCAGCCACAAACTTACCTCACTTTTAGGCCTCATATTTACTTACTGATGGAGTCATTTTCAGTAGAACCACCTGTTAGTCAATCACATCATAGTGACTTTGGGATACATGTAGCGACTTTCTGGGAGAATCTGATGCTTTTTGAGCTTTGGTTTCAAGTTGTGGATGTTTCTGCTTGACTCTTATTTGGATTTTTACTGTGATTTGTTGCTTGTAACTTTATCTTCGTCTGGATTCAGCAAACATGGCATTAGCTGTTTCACCAGTTTATTTGGCTCATGATGATGGATAAAGCCATGAAATTTTCAATAATTCAAATTTGGTTGTAAGTTTTATCCAGATACAAAACTGTTCAAAAGTTTGGGGTCACCCAGACAATTTCATGTTTTCCATAAAAATTCACACTTTTATTCATGTGCTAACATAACTGCACAAGGGTTTTCTAATCATCAATGAGCCTTTCAACACCATTAGCTAACACAATGTAGCATTAGAACACAGGAGTGATGGTTGCTGGAAATGTTCCTCTGGACCCCTATCGAGATATTCCATTAAAAATCTGCCGTTTCCAGCTAGAATAGTCATTTACCACAATGACCCCAAACTTTTGAACGGTATCTGTTAGAAGGTTATTGGGAACCAACGTTTTAAGTCTTTATTCCGGCTCTAGAAGCTCCAGGTTCGTGGTCCGATCTCTCTTCGCCTCATCATCCATTGAAGAGCAGCTGACTGGTCAGACAGATTAATTGATCTCAGATGTGTGAATGGTTCCAGTCCTGGTGAGAGACTTAATTCTCGCTCTCTCTTTTACGACCTCTGGCTTCTCCGCGCATTTTCTATATTTGTGTTTTTATTTATTTCTTTCTTTATTTTTTGTGGGGGCCGTGTTCTGCCCAGTCCTCATAACTCCTCTAAGTCCTCCGGACTCATTAAAATGATTGATTGGCTGCTTTTTCCATCAGTTTATTTACCTGCTTTGGAGCCTGGTTTGCTCTCGTATGGTACCATGACCTCAGCGTTTCTTTTCCTCGCCGCTCCGTCGAAGCGTACACGATGTATGTCACTGCGTGGTGTAGCTGGGAGTCGGAGGCTGCGATTGGCCGGCGGCTTTTTTCCGAGGCGGCGTTCGAGTTCTGTCTGTAGGTTAAGGAGTGTTAAAGAGCCACACACATGGTTTTCCTAAGCTGTAAATTTTATGGATAATTTCTGATGTGGTTACAGATTTATACCCCCCAACTAAGCACAGCAGCTGCAGGTAATTTACTCACTCCGCCGCCTCGCTCGGCTTTACGCCTCTGGTCCACTCTGAAGAACATTTATCTACTGACGTGGAGACACTAAAAGCAGCCGAAAACACAACAGCGGGGTTGACGTTTAGCTCCGACGCAGCATTTAAGGACAGCCAGCAACCTTCGACTCATAGCTGGAGGAATGTGCAATTACTAAAGCAGTTCAAGTGCATAAATCCATGAATATAACTGTTGAGTAAGAATCCCGTATCCCCAAATGCCTTTTCTGGAGTTTAAACCAGAACAGTTGTGTTGATTTGATAGCATGTTCAAAGTACGGTGGTTTTCGGAGTGACACGGTAAAATTGTGGCTAATGTTTGGTATCTTTATGAATTTGTACGTAAAAGATGTTGTTGGCACACCTGCATCCAGACAGATACTTAAGAGAAACTATAAAATTCAACACTGGTTCATTATCTTCCATCTCAAGCGCTTGTGTTGCTTGTAGCAAGAATATACTGAATTAAAGTTAAATTTAACTGTTGCTCTCAATGTGGACCAGCAAAGCTGAAACTCCTGCACTTGTTTACTTATCAACAGTTTGAATACAACACTTCTAATCTGGTAGTTTTATGTTGCAGTTTTGATACTTAGAGTTTGATATATTAACAATAACCAGCCAGACTGATCGTCGGTTGAGTCCTAGTTTTGTGTCTTTTTGTCCCATTGCATCTCCTTGTGGTACTTTAGCATTTCTTCATGGTAGTTTTGTGTGTCTTTGTGGTAGTTTTGTGTCTTTTTGTGGTAGTTTTGTATCTCCTTGTACTGGTTTTGCGTCTCTTTGTGGTAGTTTTGTGTCTTTTTTTGGCTGTTTCAGCTCTTTTTGGTTGTTTTGCATCTCTTTGTGGTAGTTTTCCATCTTTCTGTGATATTTTTGTGTTTTTGTGGTAGTTTTGTGTCTCTTTACGGTGGTTTTCTGTCTCCTTGTTATGGTTTTGCATATTTCTGGTGGTTTTGTATCTTTTTGTGGTTGTTTTGTCTCTGTGGTATTTTTTTCGTGTCTTTATGGTAGTGTTGCATCTCTTTGTGATTGTGTTGTGTCTTTTTGTGGTCATTTCGTGTCTCTTTGTGGTAGTTTTGCATCATTGTGTGCTTGTGTTGCATCTCTTTGTGGTAGGTTCGTGTCTTTTTGTTTCGGTGTTGCTTCTCTTTGTGGTAGTTTTAAGTTAATTTGTGGTGGTTTTGTATTTTTGTCTTGTTTTTGTTTTAGCTCTTTCTGATGCTTTTCCATCTTTGTGGTACTTTTTTGTCCCTACTGTGGAAGATTAGTGTCGTTTTGTGGTAGTTTTGTGTCTTTTCTTTCTTTGTGTACCCTTGTGGTAGTTTTGTGTCTTTCTGTTATATTTTTGTGTCTTTGTGGTAATTTTGTATCTATTTGTGGTGGTTTTCTGTCTCCTTGTTATGGCTTTGTGTATTTGTGGTTGTTTTGTCTCTTTGTGGTGTTTTTTTTCCAATGCCTTTATGGTGATATTGCCTCTCTTTGTGGATGTTTTTTGTCTTTTTGTGGTCATTTTGTGCCTCTTTGTGGTAGTTTTGCATTTTTGTGTGCTTGTGTTGCATCTCTTTGTGGTAGTTTTGTGTCCCTTTGTGGCAGTTTTGCTACTCTTTGTGGTAGTTTTATGTCTTTTGTGCTTGTTTTGTGTCCCTTTGTGGCGATTTTGCTACTCTTTGTGGTAGTTTTGTGTCTTTTGTTCTTGTTTTGTGTCCCTTTGTGGTGGTTTTGCTTCTCTTTGTGGTAGTTTTGTGTCTTTTGTGCTTGTTTTGTGTCCCTTTGTGGCGGTTTTGCTTCTCTTTGTGGTAGTTTTGTGTCTTTTGTGCTTGTTTTGTGTCCCTTTGTGGCGATTTTGCTACTCTTTGTGGTAGTTTTGTGTCTTTTGTTCTTGTTTTGTGTCCCTTTGTGGCGGTTTTGCTTCTCTTTGTGGTAGTTTTGTGTCTTTTGTGCTTGTTTTGTGTCCCTTTGTGGCGGTTTTGCTTCTCTTTGTGGTAGTTTTGTGTCTTTTGTTCTTGTTTTGTGTCCTTTTGTAGCGGTTTTGCTCCTCTTTGTGGTAGTTTTGTGTCTTTTGTTCTTGTTTTGTGTCCCTTTGTGGCGGTTTTGCTCGCCTTTGTGGTAGTTTTGTGTCTTTTGTTTTTTTTTTGTGTCCCTTTGTGGTGGTTTTGCTTCTCTTTGTGGTAGTTATATGTTCATTTGTGGTGGTTTTGTATTTTTGTCTTTTTTTTTTAGCTCTTTCTGACGCTTTTCCATCTTTGTGGTAGTTTTTTGTCCCTATTGTGGTCGTTCAGTGTCCCTTTGTGGTAGTTTTGTCTCTTTGTGGTAGTTTTTTCATGTCTTTATGGTGGTGTTGCATATCTTTGTGGTGGGTTGAGTGGGTTCTCCTAAATGAATGTTGTAAAGGTGCAGACACTTTGACCTGTTGGTGACTGGAGAAATGTCTCCTTCATTCAGTGCCTGTAGGATGTAGAATATGAGGGTTTTACAGCTGCAGCAGCTCTCGTCATAGGAAACATCCACTCAGGAGCTTGTTTATATGTTTTTTTTATTGTAGTATCTTTACAGTTCAGCAACAGAGAAGATGCGCAGACGTCTGACTTTAGTTGAGCTTTAAGTGAAGGATGTCTCCTGCGTTCACGTCGTGTCACTTCGGCCTCATCAGCTGACGGTTGCCGGCTGATGAATCAGCTGAACAGGACCTTGGCAGCGGCCGGCGTTAGGTGCACTCAGTACACTCTCCCTCTGCACTGGGGTGAGGTCCCACCATGCACTCATGCCCATAACTCAGCTGCAGCCAAACCAGCTCATTAGCGAAACAATCCTCACCACGCACTGGTGTGTGTGTGTGTGAGAGTGAGGGTGAGATTTCATGTTGTTCTGGAAGATTTGTCATCACAGGCTCAGAATGCATTATATTGTTACAATATCTCTTGTATTCCAACTACCTGTAACATTTTCCGATTTGCTAATATTTTCCATGATATTTTCCCACATTCGCTCGATCACTCCCAACACATTATCCACACATTATCCAGTCTCCGCTTGCACAATATTTATTCATGTTACACAATATTCCGAATGAGTGCCCCCATTTAATGTGCTTATTAACCTTTATAAAAACAGACACGTTGTGAATGTGTGTGTACAAGCAACACCTTTCGGGCTTTAATGAGCAGCGTTAGCGCTGCAGCGGGGCTCTGGCAGCGCAGTAATCCATTTATCCACACCTCGCCTCTCTGTCAGATGCAGCGGTTCAATCATTAAAACATGTGGATGCTGTAGCTGCGACAAGGAGCTCGTTAGCGTCCATGTGGTCGTACAAGTAAAAGATAGGAAGAAGCAGACAGAGTTTAACCTCCTCTATATCAGACTGCAGAGTTTAACCTCCTCTATATCAGACTGACAGAGTTTAACCTCCTCTATATCAGATAGAGTTTAACCTCCTCTATATCAGACTGACAGAGTTTAACCTCCTCTATATCAGACTGACAGAGTTTAACCTCCTCTATATCAGATAGAGTTTAACCTCCTCTATATCAGACTGACAGAGTTTAACCTCCTCTATATCAGATAGAGTTTAACCTCCTCTATATCAGACTGACAGAGTTTAACCTCCTCTATATCAGATAGAGTTTAACCTCCTCTATATCAGACTGACAGAGTTTAACCTCCTCTATATCAGACTGTCCAGAGTTTGCAGTCAGGAAACTGTCCTTAGTTTGAACAAGATGCAGCCTCAGATGATCTCTGACCTGGTGTCAGTTTGATTGGTGTCGATTGTTTCTCTCTCCCTCTATTTGTTTTTCCTTTATTTGTCTCTGATTTGAGTATTTTTGTGTTTTGTGGTGGTTTTGCTTCACTCTGTGGTGGTTTAGTGTCATTTTGTTGTAGTTTTGCGTTTTTGTTGTAGTTTTGAGTCTCTCTGTGGTGCCTTTGTCTCTTTGTGGTGGTTTTGCATCATTTTGTGGTCGTTTTGTGTGTGTTTGTCGTAATTTGGTGTGTCTTCGTGGTGGTTTTGTGTCTATTTCTTGTCGGTTGTGGTAGTTTTGTGTCTCTGTGTTCTTTGTTGTTACTTTAAAGTATCTTTGTGGTCGTTTTTCTGTTTCTGTGGTGGTTTTGTGTGCCTTTGTGGTTGTTTTGTGTCATTTTTGTGGTGGCTTTGTGTCATTTTTGTGGTTGTTTTGTATCTTTGTGGTGTAGTGCAATTTTGTGGTTGTTTTGTGTTTCTTTGTGGTGACTTTGTGTGTCTTTCTGTTGTGCTTTTGTGGCTCTTTGAGGTGATTTTGTCTTTTTGTGATGGTTTTGTGTCTTTGTGGTGGTTTTACGTTCCCTTGTTGCAGTTTACAGTCTCTTTGTGGTGGTTTAGTGTCATTTTGTGGTAGTTTTGTGTCTCTGTAGTTAAAGTATCGTAGTAATTTTTTTCTTTGTGGTAGTTTTGTGTCTCTTTGCATTCTTTGTGGTTAGTTTAAAATATCTTTGTGGTCTTTTTTTCTTTTGATTGTTCTTGTGTCTCTTTGGTTGTTTTGTGTCTCTTTGTTGTTGGATTGTGTCTATTTGTGGTTGTTTAAAGTATCTTTGTGGTGACTTAGTGCTGTTTTGTGGTGATTTTGTGTCTCTTTGCACTCTGTGTGGTTACTTTAAAGTATGTTTGTGGTCATTTTGTTTTTCTTTGTGGCTGTTTTTGAGTGTAATTTTTTTTACGTGTCTTTATGGTTGTTTTGAGCCTTATTGTGGTGTTTTTGTGGTGGTTTAGTGTCTCTTTGTGGTTGTTTTGTGTCTTTCTCTTTTAGTTTTTCATCTCTTTGTGATAGTTTTATCTTTTTGTTGTCGGATTGTGTTTCTGTGTGGTGGTTTAGTGTCACTTTATGGTGGATTTGTGTGTCTGTGATGGTGGAGTGTCTTTTTTTGATGGTTGTGTCTCTCTTAGTGATGTTTCGTGTCTTTTTGTGGTGTTCTTTTGTCTCTTTGTGGTTGTTTTGTGTATCCATATGCTTCCATTTGCATCTTGTTGTCCTTTTGTGTATCTAAGAGGTGGTTTTATCACTGTGTTCATTTTAATTGTGTGTCTTTTCTGGTCTTTTATGTGTCTCTTTGTAATTGTTGGTCTGTTTTGTTGCTATTTTGTGGTTTTTGGTGATTGTTTTGTGTGGTTTTGTGTATCTTTCATGTTTTTTTTAATTTTTTATCTGTACTTGATGTCAGGTATCTGACCCTTACTAGAGTGTTTTTACTGGGATTAAACCATCACTGTGTGTTTTGTGAAGCAGATCTGGTGATGTTTGTAGGTCGTATCCTTCCTCTTGGGGCAAGTGCATGCTGGGATTTTAGCTCCTTACCACTATGATGAAGATTAGTGAGGAGAAAATAGTCTGTGTTACCTGCGCAAACTAGAGATTCTATCAGAAAAGGAACTTGAGTTTCCCAGTCCTTTAAATTTTCCTGCTTTTGTGTTATAAATGTCACATCCTGACTTCAGAAACCTGAATCATAATTTCTGCAATACGTCCAGTTTTAAGCCATCAGGGTCCTATTGCACTGTTGTAGTTTCATTTTATCTGTTGGTATTGAAATCATGGATGTTGAACTCCTCAGGTCAGCACAGTTCTGTCGCTTTAAACTCAACTGCTGCATGAAAGTGAAGTTTACTATTTAAAACTGCAGCTTTGTGTTTGGAAACTTCACATGTAGTATGTATTTATCATGTATAAGTGGACATAAAGAACCTGATCTGTGTGTTTATAACCTAAATATGATCAACACAGCATCATAACCAGGTTAATTATGTTTACTAGATACATGTCCTGGTTTCTATGGGTGGAAAAAACAGCCCCTGTATGTTCCCTCTGCGTAAATATTGCAGTACACCTAAGTTATAAAAGTACTATGTTCCACCACTGTGGTTAACACGGTATCTGTCTGAACCAGTTAGAACGACACTGATACACCTGAATGATAATTATGTTCTAGCATGATGTGACCAGTTGGAATTTTAAATGGCACACTCTCAGTAAAAGTCCGTTTTGGTGGCAGTTTGCAGCCCTGTGAAGCCACACGTCGCTCCAGTTCTGTATTTTTTACCACCTGTTTTTATGAAGTTTTGACTGATTATCAGATCTGAACAAGGCAGTTTATCAAATGTTGGAAACTTCCCTTTTAACTAAGCATTTAAACATAAAGACAAGCATCTTAACATTTGTTTGTGCCATTTTAAGTTTTGGTGCTGGGATTTTCAGCTTTTACCGTCCACTTATACACTACTGTTCAAAGGTTTGGTTTCACCCAGAGAATTTCATGTTTTCCATGAAAACTCACACTTTTATTCATGTGCTAACATAATTGCACAAGGGTTGTCGAATCATCAATTAGCCTTTCAACACCATCAGCTAACACAATGTAGCATTAGAACACAGGAGTGATGGTTGCTGGAAATGTTCCTCTGTACCCCTATGGAGATATTCCATTAAAAATCAGCCATTTCCAGCTAGAATAGTCATTTACCACATTAACAATGTCTACACTGGAGTTATCATTCATTTAATGTTACCTTCATTAAAAAAAAAACCTGCTTTTCTTTCAAACATAAGGACATTTCTAAGTGACCCCAAACTTTTGAATGGTTGTGTACATGAATTAAAGTTACTCTACATTAGTTAAAGTTGCTCTAAAGGAGTTAAAGTTGCTCAGTTAATGGTCTCCTTGATTCATAATAATCTGTTTTGGTTTTAGTCTGAAAATGTCTGATTTTAGATCAGAATAATACGTGATATGATACGTTTTTCAAGTGAAACTGAGCTGGAAATGCAGATACAGGTGGCTTTATGGTAACACATGGGCTCACAGTTGAAAAATGACCAGAAATACTAGTTGATTAAACAAAATATTAACATTTTATTAACATTTTGTTATATCCCAGCAGACTGTAGCTCAACTCTTACAACACTGAAGTCCAAATGTTGTAAAGCAGCGAGGTGAAAGTGGGACAGATCACATCTGGCTCACTCAGTGCGGTTTGTCACCATTTTAATCTCAAAAAATAATAAAAAACAGGTTTCATGTAGGCTGTGTCACAGTAAACAGTCATATAATCACTGAACTGGAGCAACGTTTTAACCACATTCAGCACAGACATGTGGATGTTACCCTGCAAGGTATTTACTTTAAATGTTGTTTACTGACTGTTAGCTAAAGTGTTGATGTAGGACATTGTGCAGTATTCAGAAGGCCACACATTTACATAGGGTTTGCTTATTGAAGAATGTGAAAGTCATAGTCATTGACCTTAGTGTTTAATTGTGCTTGATTCTGATTCTTCTCTCTGTGTTTTCATACTTAATGTCTCAATTGAAATTAGACATTAATGTAATAGTGACCAATCTGTCAGAATTATCTGATAGTTTTCTTTTCTTTCAAAAATAAGGACATTTCGGACTCCAAACTTTTGAACAGTAGCGTACGTCAAAGCTGAAAATCCGAGCACCAAAACTTAAAATGGCACAAACAAATGTTAAGATGCTTGTCTTTATGTTTTAAATGCTTAGTTAAAAGGGAAGTTTCCAACATTTGATAAACTGCTGTGCTCAGATCTGACAATCAGTCAAAACTTAATAAAAACAGGTGGTAAAAAATACAGAACTGGAGCGACGTGTGGCTTCACAGGGCTGCAAACTGCCACCAAAACGGACTTTTACTGAGAGTGTGCCATTTAAAATTCCAACTGGTCACATCATGCTAGAACATAATGATCATTCAGGTGTATCAGTGTCGTTCTAACTGGTTCAGACAGATACCGTGTTAACCACAGTGGTGGAACATAGTACTTTTATAACTTAGGTGTACTGCAATATTTACGCAGAGGGAACATACAGGGGCTGTTTTTTCCACCCATAGAAACCAGGACATGTATCTAGTAAACATAATTAACCTGGTTATGATGCTGTTTTGATCATATTTAGGTTATAAACACACAGATCAGATTCTTTATGTCCAATTATATCAGAACATCAAGTCCTGTGGTTCATTTAAAGTTCTGCAGCTCTCTGGAAACAGAACAACCATGAAAAAGGAGACAGAACTCAGAAATGTCTGCTGAGCTGTTTAACAACATTTTATTGCTATAAATCATAAAAAAAAAATGAAAAGAGAAAGTTGATTTTTCTTTGAATTTAATTGTACAACATTTGGAAAAACATGGAAACGTCAACAACTTCTTCCATTTTGCACCTTGTGGTCATTTTGTGTCTCTTTATGGTCCTTTCGAATCACTTTATGGTCATTTTGCATCATTTTATGATCATTTTACATCATTTTGTGGTTGCTTTTTGTCTTCTGTTGGTCATTGTGTATCTCTATATGGTCATTTTACATCACTTTATGGTCTTTTTGCATCACTTTATGGTTATTTTTTATATTTAGTGATCATTTTGTGTGTCTTTATGGTCCTTTTGCATCACTTTATGGTTATTTTTTGTATTTAGTGATCATTTTGTGTGTCTTTATGGCCCCTTTGCATCACTTTATGGTCATTTTGCATCATATAGTTGTCACTTTGTATCACTTTGCAGTTGTTTTTTGTTTTCTATTGACAATTGTGTGTCTCTGTGTGGCAATTTTGCAGCATTTTATGGTAATTTTGCATAATTTTATGGTAATTTTCCATCACTTTATAGTTGTTTGTGTCTTCTATTGGTCATTGAATGTCTATATGATCATTTTACATCACTTTATGGTCCTTTTGCATCACTTTGTTTTTTTTGTATTTAGTGATCATTTTGTGTGTCTTTGTGGTCCTTTTGCATCACTTTGTGGTTATTTTTTGCCTTCTAGTGGTCATTGTGTGTCTCTTTAAGGTAGTTTTGCATAATTTTGTGGTCATTTAGCATCACATTGTGGTGTTTTTTTGTCTTTTGCTGGTCATTTTACCTCACTTTGTGGCTGTTTGTTTCTCTGTTATTGGTCATTTTGCATCACTTTATGGCAACTGTTCATCACTTTATGGTCATCTTGCATCACATGGTGGTTATTTTTTGTCTTCTAGTGGTCATTTTGTATCACTTTATGGTCATTTTGCATCACTTTGTGGTTGTTTTTTCTCTTTTAGTGGTCATTGGGGGTCTTTATATGATCGTGTTGCATCACTTTATGGTCATTTTGCATCAGTTTGTGGCAATTTTGCCTCAGTTTGTGGTTGTTTTTTGTATTTAGCGATCATTTTGTGTCTATGGTAATTTTGCATCACTGTGGTCATTTTGCATCACTTTGTGGCAATATTTGTCTCTTTGTGTGTCTCAGTCTATCTTGCCATCTCCTCTCCTCTGTGGAAACATAACCTGCAGCTCTGCTGACAAGTTGTTATCCCTTTATTTTTACCTATAAGCCATTTTAGAAAGCAGCCTGCTGTCCAGGTTTTATCGTTTTACAACCCGTCCTTTCCATGAGCTTCGATTAAAGGGCTTATCATCAGACGCCAGTGTCCAGCATGCCCTCAGAGACCTACTACCGCTGAGAAACCCGACTTATCATCTTTAATTTCTTCTGTTAGTTTCATGGATGTGAGGTGCAGAACAGTCCGGGTGTTCCAGCTCTTCTCTGATTAACCGGCAGCTATAAAGGCAGCAGCAGAGAAAATCAAGTCATAACGAGGCCACACTTTACTTTTCCTGTCCTGTCCACATGAAGCATTTACTGCCACTACTTTGAACTAACAACCAAACAGTAAATCTTAGCCTCCAGAACGAAGCCGAGCCGAGCCAGAAAGCAAGTGTTCATCTCATTATAAAGAGCTTAATGTGCTGCGTTTCTTGTTGGGCCGCAGACACATTATTGTGTGGAGTAATACTTCGTAAGGGTGCATTTTTATTGAATCCTTGCCTTCTGTTGAAGCTCAATAGCGTCTATTCAATGATTATAGATGTTTCAGTGTATAAATCAATTCAGCTTTCCTTGCCTCGCTCACACACTCAGGGCTGGACTCAATTATTTGGCCCAGTTGGGTTGATTTTGATTGTTGAACGAGCAAATGAGACATGACATGGAAAAACATATCCCTTTTTATATAAACCTGAAACCCCTTTAAGTGTGAGCCGAGCCTGCCCATTTGACTTGATGTATTTTTTGGGAAATTGATACAACCTTTTTATTCTCTTAAAAGTCGTTCGAGCCTCCGCTTTCGCCCCCCTCTTTATTCATTGTTATGTATTTCTTGGCATGAACGGAGCTGAGCAGCAAATACCTAGTTGATACAGTCACCGGACAAATAAAAGCTCACCAACAGAATAATGAAAACTTTTCTGCTCATGGTGAAAGTCTGTGTTGGACGGATTCATCGATCCAATGAGACACTGAGCGTCATTCACCATGTAAGACATTAAAATAATCTACAGCTCTCTGTCAAACACACACAATTTCATGAACTGTATGTCCATTATATTCTATAATCGAAGAGGAGTGTTGGAGGGATAAAAAGCACACTGTGGGATCTGCTCATCAGCCAATAGAAACTCCAGTTAGATGTAAAAATCACCACAAAGAGACACAAAATGACCACAAAGAGACGCAAAATAACAATTAAGTGACACAAATTGCCATAATGAGAGACAAAATACTATGAACAGACACAAAATGACAACAAAAAGATTCAAAATAACCACGACGACATGCAAAATGACCATTAAGACAAGCAAAAGACCACAAAGTGAGACAAAACACTGTGAAAAGACATAATTGACCAAAAGAAGACAAAAACAACCCCTAAGAGACACATAAATGGCCACAAAAAGAGGAAAATGACCGCCAAGGAACACAAAAACAACTAAAAAGAGACAAAAAAAAAATGACCATTAAGAGCCAACCAGCCACCTCAAAGAGACAGATGAAGACCAGAGGTACAAAACTATCAAAAATACACACATTGGCCACAAAAAGACCCAAAATGACCACAATGAGAAACAAAATTTTACAAATAGACACGAAGGAAAATGGCCACAAGGGAGACAGAAACAACTTAAAAGATACAAAAATGATCATCAAGACCCAACCAACCACCTCAAAGACATAGAAAAAGACCACAGAGGTGCAAAACCAACACAAATATACAAAAAGAGACCCAAAATGACCACAACGAAAAACAAAATACAACAGAGAGGCACAAAATGACTAGAAAGAGGCACAAAACAACCCCGAAAAGACTAAATTGGGCTACATATTGTCCATAAAGACGCAGTACACCTGCAACTGCAGAAAAACAACTGTGGCGTTGATACAAACTGACTTGCAGTTTATCAGGCAGCAGCAGTTTGAATCACCGTAATAACATTCAGGAAATGTCCAGCTGAGCATAAATCTTTATTTTCTGAAGTGAATTACGGCTTGCTGAGGAAACAATGGCTGCAGCCGACCTCCCAAACAAAGCCGGTTTCCTTTCAGCGATTCGGCCGAACAAACGGGTCACTGCGAGGGGAGGCGGTGGCTTCAGGACTCCATCAGCTCTCTGGACTCATTATTCAGTAACCCGGTGACGGTAAATCTGCTGGGAGAAAGTTACAGCTCTGGTCACTGCTGAGGCTTCTTGGCGAGTGTTGGTAGGAAGCTCGTGATGTGATGGAAGCGTGCCAGCATCCTGAGAGATTTCAGTTTCTTTCTTTCCCATCTCACTTATCGGGGTGTGTTGAGATGGACGGGTTTTAAATTTATGATTTTACAAAAGTCATCGCCTCTCACTTCCACCCTGGGTTTGTTGCTCGGCCTGCCAGTTTGTCCAGAGATGCTGGTGAACGGGCTGAAGCTGCTCTCCAGTCTGGGCTCCGTCCAGCCTCAGCACAACTTGTGGTTTTCTGTTCGCATGAAGTGGAGCTGGTCCACATTCTGGTGGGTAGAAATAATGAGCGGCTGACCGGGACAGAGTGTGCGGTGAAGATGCTGAGGTGAGGAAGGCAGGAAAAGGGAGTGGCCGAAAGAAAAGGACAGAAGGTGATGAACGGGCCACACACTCACCAGGATGTGAGGAGGGAAGGTGTGGAAACGGGAACAGCTGGAGGTTTCACAGGATTATAGATCCATCGTGAAAACTCAACAAGCACCAAAACAGTTAGTAAACAGAGAAACGCTGGTTCAGGCTGTGGTTTATATGGACTGGAGTCTCCGTATGAAGTCACTTAATATTTGATGTTGGAAAGTGGAGCGGAAAGAGTTCAAAGACAGAAAACAACCACAAAACGACCACAATGAGGCACTACAAAAATGCACGACACCCACAAAGAAATGGAAATTGAAAATAAAAAAATAACAAAGAGAAACAAAACAACCACAGGGACAGAAAACTACAAACGGACACCAAACAAATCTATAAAGAGATGAAAACAGCTGAAGAGACGCAAAACAAACAGCCACAAAGAGACATAATATGACATAAAAGTGACATAAAATGACAAGAAATGCAGAACAACTCCAAAAATGTGCACAACAACTACAAAGAGACATGAAAATGACCACAACAAAATGCACAACAACCTTAAGGAGACAAAACAAGGCCACGGAGACACAAAATGATTGAAAAGAGACACAAAACTACCACCAATAGACACAAAACGATGATAAAAAGACAATAACAACCACAAAATGACACAAAATGACCACAAAACGAGTAAAAATGGAGAGACAGAAAAATGAGACAAAAATAACTTAAAAGAGATGTGAAAACAACCATAAAGAGTAAAACAGCCACCCCAAAGTGACAGAAAAAGACCCCAAAGGTACAAAATGACCAAAATTGCATAAATCGACCGCAAAAAGACACTAAGTGACAATAAAGACATAGAAAATGACCACAGAGACAAAATTACCAAAAATACACAGAAATCGACCATAAAAAGACCCAAAATGACTATAAAGATAAACAAAATACAACAAAAAGACACAAAACAAACAAAAAGAGACACAATTGTTTGCAAAGAGATGGAAACAAGCACAAAGAGGCACATAATGACCACAAAAAGAGGAAAATGACCGCCAAGGGAGACAAAAACAACTAAAAAGAAGAGACAACCAGCCACCCCAAAGACATAGAAAAAGACCACAGAGGTAAAAAATTACCAAAAAATGCACACAAATCAGAAAATGACCCAAAATGACCACAGTGAGAAACAAAATTCTACAAATAGACACACAATGGCCACAAAGAGACACAAAACAAGCACAAAGAGACACAACATGACCACAAAAGGAGGAAAATGACCTCCAAGGTTGATCAAAACAGCTAAAAAGAGGCACCAAAGCAACCACGAAGAGCTAGCCAACCGCCTCAAAGACATGGAAAAAGACTAGACATACAAAATGACCAAAAATACACAGAAATGACCAAAACAACCACAAAAAGATGCATAACAACTCAAAAGAGATGTAAAACAATCATAAAGAAACACCATACAACAGAGATGCAACACACGGAAAAAAAGCTGCATATAGACACAAAACAACTCCAAAAGGATGCAAAACATCCACAGAGACACAATATGACATCAAAGCAACACAAAATAACTACAAAGATGCAAAACAACCACAAAGAGATGCAGTACAACCGCAGAGACAAAACTACAAAGAGACATAATACAGCCACAAAGAGACAAAAATGACCACAAAAGATGCCAAACAACTGCAAAGAGACACAAAAATGACCTTAATTAAACAGAAGAACTCCGAAAAGACACAAGACACCAGCAGAAAGACATGAACACAAACAGATAAATTAACAATAGAGATGCAAAACAACCATAAAAAGATGCAAAATTACAACAAAGAGACAAAATGACGCTAAAGAGACACAAACAAAAACAAAGAGATGTAAAACAACAACACAAACAGATGCTTCTACAAAAAGACAACAAACCTACAATGTAGACACAAAAAAAGACCACAAAGAGACAGAAGCCATCTTAAAAAGATAAACACTCCACCACAAAAGTGCACTACAAAGAGACACTATATGATCTGGAAAAACATGAGAACATGGATGCAAAACAACCACAAAAAAAGCACAACACCTGCAAAGAGACGCAAAACTACAATAAAGAAACAAAACGACCAGAAAGAGACACTAACAGAAACAAAGAGATGAAAACAGCTACAGAGATGCAAAACGACAAATAAAAAACAACCACACAAACATTAAAAATGACTGAAAAGAGATAAAAACCTGCTACCACAAAGAGACGCAAAACAAATACAAGGAGATTATTGAAACTACAGTTAAACAAAATGACAGCAGAGATGCAAAACAACCACACAAGATGCAAAACTACTGCAAAGACACAAAACTTCTGTAAAGAGACAAATAAAGACAAAGAGACACAATACAATCTGAAAAACATGAATGCAAAACAAAAGACACAAAACAACCACAAAAATATGCAAAAGAACTGCACAAGGACAGAAAACTACAACCACAAAGAGATGCAAAACAAATACAAGGAGATCATTGAAACTACAGCTAAACAAAATGAAACCAGAGATGCAAAACGACCGTTACAAGATGCAAAACTACAGTAAAAAGGCAAAACAACCAGAAAGAGACACAAACAAAAACAAAGAGATGAAAACAACGACAGAGATACAAACGAACAAATGCAAAAAAACAGAAAAATATGCAAAGCACCAGCAAAGAGATACAAAAATGAGTTTAATTAAACACAATACAACTCCGAAAAGACACAAGACACCAGCAGGACACGAAATGACCACAGAGACAAATTGACAACAGAGATGCAAAACAACCACAAAAAGATGCAGAACAACTGCAAAGATACAAAAACCTACAACCACACAGACACAAAACAAATACAAAGAGATAATTGAAACTACAGATAAACAAAATGACAACAGAGATGCAAAACAACCACACAAAGATGCAAAACACCTGCAAAGAGACACAACACTACTACAGAGAGACAAATAATACCACAATTTAGACAAAGAACAGCTCTGAAAAGACACCAACAGAAAGACATGAAATGACCTCATAACAGCGTAAATAAAGCATGAATATAAATGATGGCTGAATGTATTTATGACCTATATAAAATGTGGTGTCGACCGGAACACGTTTGTCTAAACCTGCTGCCCTCCTGGTCTGAACCTCCATCTTCAGGCCTGCAGCGGGAGGCCCGACTCTGCATAGTTTCCACTCACTTGTTCACTTCCACTTAGAAAAACAATTAAAGGGCCTGTTTTTGAGGGGCTCCGCAGTGGTCCTGGTGTCTGATCTCAGCTGGGCTCCAATCAGGGGGACCACCGAGCCGGGTCACTAGCCGCCAAAGGAACAAACAGTGCCGACCCGGAGGCCACCGGTTCGGACCGGACCCCCTTTTCGAGGGAAGAGGCGCTGAATTCCGAGATGCTCCGAGCAGGAAGACTCTGTCAGATATTGTTTCAAGATGATGGGAAAGTAATTCTCTTTGTTTTCGTTTGGCATTTTTTTTCATTAGTGTGGAATTGCGATCGTGGGGCCAAGTGTTTACAAACCGCTGTTATGTCTCCGTGCAGATGTCACGGTGGAGGGAGGGTCCGTCCGCCGAGCATCATGGCCTAGTTTAAGGACCAATTACGCCGCAGATCACTGACTCCCTCACAAATACCTGCACCCATTGGGAACGCATTAGGAAGCAATGTGTTCATTCTTTCCGAACAGGGGTGATGCACTCGTCTGGTATGGGCGGTTGTGTTGGGTGGGCGGCCTCAGCCAAACCCTTCCAGAAGGGGAGAGAGAGAGAGAGAGAGGGGGAGAGCTCTGCTACTAGTTAGCATACATCTGTAGCTCCGGTGGACGAGAGCCGGACCTCAAAGGCCGCAGATAAAATGTTGAGAAATGAAACGCAGAGGAAGCCGCCCGGCATCCGTTTGCGTGTCGGCCGCCTCCGACTTTCATAAACCAGAGCGAGTGAGCCAGGGTGCGTTGCCGCCATGTGTTTTCATCCCGTCATGCCACACATTAGCGAGCGCAGATATCAGTCACGGGAGCGGCTGTTTACATGCACTCCCACTGATTCAATTTGACTCTCCGCTTCGGCGCACGAGGATCAGGCGGCTACTTTACCCGCAACTATTCCTGTGTTGTTTTGCAGCGGGACCGTTTTCAATTTGAGCTTGTTTTCGCTCCTCTCACGCCTCCGTTGTTCTTCTCACCTTGTGTTTTCGTAGCTTCGGCGTGTTATATAAGTGCAGCCTACAGATGTCTCCGTGTCCGCGGACCGAGCCGACACATTGTGCACGACCCAACGCCGTATGCGACCACACAGCCGGGCTGATCAAAACCAGATGCTCATGCACAGACGCTCTATCTCATTCTGCCTTTCTCCCTCTCACGTACGCTCCCTCACACATCTGTAATAATGTACAATGGTGCCTTTTTCCATTTTGGTGGCTCTTTAGTGCATTCTGTTTTTTTCCAGGGTCATATTGCTTCGAACCCCAAAACCAGCAACTTCAAAACATATGTTCCCTTTTGTTTAAAAAAAAAAAAAAAATCACCAAATTACATCATTTATCAGAGTCAGAAACTGTAAAAACATTCAATTTCATCTGAAAAATGACCCAAATCTACACCTAAAATTGTGATATTTCATCTAAATCGCCTTATTTGCATCAGATTCTGCAGAAAAACAAGAAAATTGTTGCTCCTCATGCAAATGAGAGACTGACTCAGCTGTGATAAACAGTCATGTGACTGAGGGTTTTTTTCTCTGTGTTTACACAGAGCAGAGGGGAGACAAGGATGGAAACAAATTCAGAATGTAAGTCGTTAAAATATCTGGAGTATGTAGGGCCGCAAAGTTTTTCCACTATTGGTAACACCTGTGGACACTTGAAAAACAACCACAAGGAGCCACAAAAGACAAAAAAAGACACAAAAAACAGCCACCAAGACCTGCAAAATGACACAAAGAGACACAAAATGACCACAAAAATACAACAAAAAGTACCACAGGGATGCAACATGACGACAAAGAGAAAAAAAATAACCACAAAAAGACAACAAATGTACCACATGGATGCATAACAACCACAAAGAGACACAAAATGACTACAATGAGGGAAAAAATGACCACCAAAAGACAATAAAAGTACCACATGGATGGAAAACAACCACAAAGAAAATAAAAGGCCACAAAAAGACAACAAAAGTACCACAGGAATGCAAAACAACCACAAAGAGACAAAATTACCATAAAAATACAACAAATAGTACCACATGGATGCAAAATGACCACAAAGAAAAAAAATGACCACAAAAAGACAACAAAGGTACCACATGGATGCAAAAAAATCACAGACACAAAATGACCACTGAAAGATGATGCAAAAGAACTACAAAGACACACAAAATGACTACAGAGAGACAAAACAATCACAGAGACACAAAATGAGCACAAACAGATCCAAAACAGCTGCAAACAGAGTAAACACTGACGACAAAGAGACACAAAGCAGCCAGAGAAAGATGCAAAACAACCACAAAAGGAGACGAAACTACTGCAAAGAGACAAAATGGCCATTAAGACCTGCAACAGAACTACTAAGAGACACAAAATGACCACAAAGAGATAAAAACTACCACAAAAGAAACACAAAATAACTGCAAAGAGGTTAAAACAACTACTGTGAGACATAACACAACCTCAAAGAGGAAGAAAATAACCACAAAAAGACGTTAAACAACTGCAAAAAGACAGAAGTTCACCACTAAGACATGTGTAACAACCAGCAAAGACACAAAATGCACACAAAGAGGCAAAAACAGTTAAAGAGAGGAAGTAAACCAACAGGAAGACAAAGTGACTACAAATTGACATAAAACAACCACAAAAAGATGCTAAACAACAACAAATAGACATAAAACAACCACAGAGACACAAAAACGACGACCAAGAGATATAAGATAGCAGTAGAGACACTAACAACTGCACAAAAAAAAAGCAAAACAACTGCAAAGAGACACACAATGAGAGATGCAAAACAAAACATTGGTAAAAACCTGTAGACGCCGGAAAAAATGTTGTACATGCGTACTTTTTGCTATTTGTATTTTTGTGATTTATTGCATTCTAACGTTAACATTTCTGAGTTCTCTCTACGTCTCCATGGTTGTTCTGTTCCCATAGAGCTGCAGGACTTTATACTGCAGAGAACAGTGAGTAAAAATGACAGATTGAAGCAACAAATACCCAGAAAATTAGTCTTTGAAGGAATTTAACTTGAGATTTCTGATGCCAGCAGTTTGGTTTTGTCCACCTGTGATTTGCATTTCAGCTTCAGATTCTGTACGTTGCTTTGTTTTTCTTGCTCCATCAGTAGTTTTCCTTTTATTTCCTTACAAGTGCTCGTTGGCCCGTGAGGTGTGCAGCCATGGAAAGTGTTTAAAAGTGCCTGCTGGGAGCTCGTTAGCCACAGACACTAATTACATGGCAGACAGCACGTTAAAAGCCCTGAGAAGTCTCGTTAAAACTCTCTGAAACAAAGCAGCCGCGCTCACAGCAGCCAGAGTCTTGTTCACGTCCGATTACAAGGAAAAAAAAGGAACAAAAAGGATTGAAAATAGAGTCTATCTCGGCAGCTGGAGCTCCGTTTCGATTGGCAGCGCAGTTTGTTTTCCCTTTTATTGTGAAGGGGCTTATTTTGAGAATTTCTCAGGAAAGAAAATTAGCCGCTAACTCGCACAGGTTCCTTTAAATAAATCGAATTTGTGTTATAAATTGAAAAGCACAAGGCTGTAAAATGCAGAATCTACTGGCTCAGAAATCAGCGATTACACAACAGGGACGCAGAAGACAAAGAAGATGGTCTTCCTGCCATCCCAGACCAGTGTTTCTGCGGTGTCCGGGTATCAATGGTCTCAGTGCTGCTCATCCTCTCAGGTTGAACCAGAGGCGTCTCTTGTGTTTACACAGCTGTCTGACTTACAACTACACATGCAGACAACACACAACCGCACACAGCAGAGATCTCAGTTTTCTAGCAGCAGATAAAGAGTCGGATCAGCTGCAGGTTCAATCAGACGTGGAGATTATCTGACGAGGAAATCATCGCATTGAGGTGGAAGATGAGCTTTGGATCTTGTCATTTAGATAAAAACGCAACACAGTAGGGCTGCAGCTATCGATTATTTTAGTAATCGAACATTCTGTCGATTATTCTGGTGATTAATCGAGTACTCGGATTCCGTGCTTGGTGTTACGCATCAAAAGAGGAAGTGAGCGCTATGCAATGGAAATAACTATAACTAAGGATGGACATGTGAAAAGATAGGGTTTGGGTTCTTAGGGTTAGGGTTGGATTGGGATTGAAGTTGGGGTTGGGGCGAGGTTTAGGGGAGGGATTTTTTGTTGCCAGCATGAATTTTAGCCGTGACCAATTCTTTAGTTTCGGCTGATACATCTGGTCGTCCAGAACGGGGTTTGTCCATGACACTGTCCGTTTCTTTAAACTCTTTAACCACCTTCGCCACCGTGGAAAAGCCAAGTGGAATCCTCCTTGGATGACGTTCATTAAATTTATCTGCTGTCTTTTCATATGTCCTTCACGTCCACTGAGAAGTACCAGTTCAACTCTTTCTTCTTTCAACAGAGCCATTTTCAATCTGTGGAGGAAAATAATATTTAGTTAATGAGATTTCCTATGTGTCCAGACTTTAGGGACACCCTGTACAAACCTGTGATTCAGACTTCTAAGCAGAAATGGCCTAATTCTACATAGGCTGCTGTTTTTCTTTGCATGTTTAATGTGAACCTGCAGAATTCTACATGCAGGACTTCACTGGGACTCTTGTTCTGTTGATTAAATGAACCCCAAACTTCACCACCATGAAGGGTGACTGGTTGGATTAAACTGTCATTTAACTCCAAATTTTAATTAGTTTGTCCATTTTGTAAAATTTCATCACAATATGAGTTCCCGTCCGACCTCCGACATCACTGCTTTCTGACTAATCAGAGCAGCTTTTTAAACCTTTATTTTGATTTATTTGCCGTCCTGAACAGTTATGTAACCTCTGTTCTTCACATGCTCTGAATGATGCTGAAGAATAATGGTGTTCTTGGTGTGAAGTGTGTGTTTGTGTGGAGCTCCATGGAAGCGCGAAGCCACATTCCAGGGAGCGGCCGGGTTTAATTTTGGACGTCTATAAGCGAATGATTGGGAACAGAATGTGAGCGGATGCAGGATGTCGCATCCTGCCATGCGACTTGTGTTTGTCACAGTGTCATTTCATGCTGCTGACTGCAGGAATCTCTGAAGGAGGCTTTGAAGTCTTCACCCGGCCTTTTCACAGCCTGTTGGGGGCCGGGTGGCCAAAACCGCTGCCACTGTAAACACGGTGAATCACAACCACACACCATCAGGAAAACGATCCCCGGAAAAGTCCTCACAGATAAAGAAGTTCAGGCTGTCACGGTTACAGCTTCCTAAAGGTTATATCTGAGAGCCACATGCACCTGTTCTCAGGTGTGTTTGTACCTGATGACAGAATGAAGAGAATCCAGTGAGTCCAGTAACAACTCTGGAATTCAAAAGCTCCCTCAGGAATGTGGCTTTAATTATACTGTAAAAAACAATCTGTTAAAAACAACAATAAAAAACCTGGTTGAAAAAACAGGAAATGTCTGTAAAATCTATTTTAAGCTGATATACGATAAAACTGCTTAATTTTATGGTCACATTTTGTAAAAGGATGAGTTACCATTTATAAATATTCACATTTTTCAAAATTATTTACAGTTTTGGCTTGTTTTTGTACAATCAGCCTTCACTGTAAGTTAATATTTTTTTCCGCCATTTTACTAGGTATTATCTGTATTTAAACAAAAGTGGGAAAAGTAGTAAAATTACAGTTACAAATAAGCACGATTTTTTTCTTAAAAAATGGCAAATATCTGTAAAGTAACAATATGTTGTACTTATTTAAATTCAGCAAAAAATAGGGTAAATTTATGGTTAAATTTTGTATAAAAATTAATTAAAAAAACTGGGAAAAGCAGTGAAATTACACTTAAAAATAGGCACAATTTTTCATTCAAAAATGGCAAATATGTTTAAAATAATTTTTTTGCTTTATTTAAATACAGTAAAATTTACAGTTTTGGCCTGTTTTTTACCGTTAACATGTAAATTAATATAAAATAAAGATTTCTAAAAAAATATGTATTTACCATCTTTAGGTCCTTAAAATGTATATTTTTTTTCTTTCAAACAATAGCAAATGTCAAATATTTTTTTTTGCTGATTTAAACACAGTAATAGTGTAGTGTTACGTTCACATATTATAAAAGAATGAATTACTGTTTGTAAAAATGTATAATAGATTAGTGGACATATACAGTTTTGGCTTTTTTATACAGTCAACATGTAAATTGATACAGTTTTCTGTCATTTTACTAGATATTATCTATAATTAAACAAAACTGGGAAAAGCTGTAAAATTACTATTAAAATGTGATATTTAATATCTGCAAATGTCTGTAAAAGAACAATATTTTTGCTGTATTTAAATACGGTAAAAATAGTGGAATTTTATGGTCAAATATTGTAAAAGAAAGAACTACCTTTTTTTTTAAGAAATACTTAATTTTGATGTGGATGTTATTTACAGTTATGGTCTTTTTTTACACTGTAATAATTCGTATCAGTCCTCTGTAATTTTTCAAAACAAGTAAAAATACATTAAAAAAAACAGTCAAAAATGTAGTTTTCAATTTTCCAGTTCATAATGTACTTAATTCCTGTATTCAAATAATGGTAAATATCTGTACAGTACCATTTTTTTCTGATTTAAATGCAATAAAAATTGCATAAATTTGTGGTCAGATTTTGTGAAAGAATGAATTACCATTTATACTCACACAGAATTTTTTTATTTACAGGTTTTTTTTTACTGCTAACAAGTAAATTAATGCTTTCTCTATGAAACATATACAAAAGTAAATAACTAAAAAAAATAATATATCATCTTTCAGTGTTTAATGTACTTTTTTTTAAATAGCTGCAAATATATGTGGAAAAATTATACTTTTTGCACATTTAAATACAATTAATAGTAGTGTAGTGAAGAACGACCTTTTTTACAGTTTTGAACAGTTTTTGAACAGTAAACATATAAATTAATACTTTTTCCCCGTAATGCCACAAAATAGTGGAAAGTATGTAGAATAACAGTAAAAACAAAATTTAATCACAGTTAAACCTGTCCAAAAAATTTTTTTTCTTTCTTTTTTTTTTTCACAGTGTAAGTTTATCCTATTTAGTCCACAGAGCTGCGTGAGTCAGGAGCTTCCCATCTTTTCAACCTCACGATTCCTGTGTTCATTGTTAAATCTGTAAAGTGTCGTTCCACAAACCGGTCTTCAGTTGGGTTCCCACCAGTTCCAGAGCTGAGCGACTGTAGAACCATGTGAATTTACGGAGCTGAACAAACCACAGACCTTCTGACTGTTGTGTGGAATTCATTCATACTGCAAACAAGTCCCCTTTGTCACTTGGATGGACATGAAGACTCTGAGTTTCTTCTTAATGCCCTTGACGTTTCAGCATCGGTTGTGCTGTCAACAGGAGACGTGCCTCCAAACAATTGCGGCTCTTGTTTTGTATACGAAGCTGTAAACTGCCGCAGGTTGACGCGTGTTGTTGCGTCAACATACCTGCTGCGATGCCCAGTGATGACATGTGTTGATGCTGCAGAGGAACAACAGTTTTGTTACATCTGCTTCCTGGACTCTCAGATTCCAGCTACTGTAGCTGCTGCTTCTGTGTTTACGGTCGGCTTTGTGTGCGAAGGAAATGAAATGTTTCACCGTGTTCAAGTGAAAGTCGCTCTACAGTTAATTTAACACATAAAAACTGAACTTTTAGGACGTTTTTCAGTGGAATTAGATTAAAGTTGAGATGCCATGACAGCTTCTGAGGATTTAAAATGGAAATGTGATACTAAAATTACACTAAAAAGTTCAAAAGTTTAGAGTCATCCAGACAATTCCATGTTTTCCATGAAAACTCCCACTTTTATTCATGTGCCAACATAATTGCAAAAGAGTTTTCTAATCATCAATTAGCCTTACAGCACCATTACCTAACACAATGTAGCATTTCACTGCATTTCTTTAAAAAATGAGGGCATTTCTAAGTGACCCCAAACTTTTGAATGGTAGTGCAAGTTCATCCCAAGTTAAAGATCAAAAGTACTCTTTTAAATGCTTCACTGTTTTTGACATTTCAAGTTAAGATCATTAAACAGGAAGTCACATTTTTACTAATTTCGACTTAGTACCCTAATTTTACCTCATGGCTTTTAGTCAAAAGTTATAAAAACTCAAATTTCTGACCTGGGATAGATACCCAATCACTACAGATTACCAGAATCTCGTCAAACTCAGATGACTTACATTGAGAGTAAGGTTTACTGATACCAGGAAAAGTGACACAGACAGAGCAGCAGTACATGCAAGCAATGCCAGCATCAGTTCTGAGGATTCTCTCTGATCTTTGGGTTTACATTGTTGTTGGAGAAGGTCAGATTTAGATTACAAACCAATATGGAGACAACTAGTCTGCTTAATCATGTCAGAATAGACCATATCTGATCTTGACCAGAGTCTGCCTGTCTAAAGGCCATTATGACCTTAGAAGCGGGAAAGAGTCATTTTTCTTTCATGGCTAACTTTTGTACAGTCAGCCTTCACTGTAAGTTAATAGATTTTTCTGTCATTTTCCTGCATATCTGTATTTAAACAAAACTGTGAAAACAGTAAAATTACAGTTAAAAAAATATTCCCCAACTTTTCATTCAAAAAATGGTAATATCTGTAAAGTAACAATATGTCTTGCTTATTTAAATGCAGCAAAAAACAGTGTAAATTTACAGTCAGTTTACAGTCACCTTTTCTTGATGTGGACATTTGCAGTTTTGGTCTTTTTACCCTTAATATGGAAATTAATTCTTTCTCTGTGAAACAAATGCAAAAAAAAAAAAAACTGCCATCTTTCAGTCCTTAATATACATATTTTTTCTTTCAAAAAATAGCAAATATCTGTAAAATAACAATGTTTTTTATTTATTTAAATACAGTAAAATTAGTGTAACTACACGGCCACATTTTTGTAAAAGAAAGAACTGCCATTTTTAGAAATACTGATTTTGATGTAGATGTTATTTACAGTTTTGGCCTTTCTTTTTATAGTCCAATAGTTTTTTTTAAACTAGATATCTAGTATTCACTAAACAAGTAAAAAAATATGTAAAATAACAGTTAAAATGATTTGCAATCTTCCAGTTCTTGATATAGATGATTCTTATATTCAAGAGGACAAATATCTGTAAAATACCATTTTTTGCTGGTTTAAGTTCAATAAGAAATGTGTAAATTTGTGTTGTGTAATTTTTTATGACAGTTTGTTTTTTACTGTACAATGCAACACAGTTTGACATGAAAAAGTTTAAACTGGAAACTCCGACATGATAAAAATAAATTAAAAATAGAACTTATTAAGTCAGCAGTGCCAATCTAGAAGGAATCCAAAATTCTATTAAACTCCTAAAAGAGGTAAAACATCACAGTCTAGATAGTTTATATTTGACTTTCGTAGCAGCTTCAAATTCAAAGCACAACTTTCATCTTTCCCTCTTGTATAAAATCTAAATGCTGTAATTTAGACGGTGATCCATCATTGTTGTGCTGTCAGACAACAGAAAAAGACAAGTCAGTGAATGAGAACAGCTTTGTTTTAAATTCAACCGTGTTCAAATGATATTTATTTGAGCAGGAGAGAAGCTAACATGGTAGCCAGACTCCACCATTACTGATGTAATCGCTTCATTTTCATTTTCTGTTTTAAATAACTTGACATCATTTTGTAAAAATCTGTTTTCATGTTGACATTAAAAAGACTTTTCCTGTTAATTCTCGTCCAAAAAGTCAAATTACATCAACCACAATTCAGTGTTGAAAGGCAGTAACAGAGGAAACTTCCAAAGGGGGTGAATTCTTTGTATGTTTGCTGTATATTGGTTCTAGATCCATCACGAAACACCACAACAAGAAAACCCCAAACATGAACTGGGACCAGGAAATGGAAACGGTGAGCTGCGACAGACCGCCATCATTCTTATAATAATGTTTCCTGTGGCAACCTGACAACCAAACCTCAAGAAATGATACAACCCATTTGTTGCTCACCAAAGCAACGAACGGTCAAGTGCACGGAGACACGAAGGAGGGAAAATGATCTAATGCATTTCCCTCTGCGGTGTCTCACAGGACAACCTTTGCAACTTTCCAGAGACTCTGATGACTTAGATTGTGAGCAATGTTTACTGATATGAGGAGAAGTGACACCAACAGAGCAACAGTCCATGCATGCAATGCCAGCATCAGTTCTGAGGATTCTCTCTGATCTTTGGGTTTATATTGTAGTTGGGAGAAGATTAGATTTAGATTACAGACCAATATGGAGGCAACTAGTCTGCTCTGTCATGTCAGAATAGACAATATCTGATCTTGACCAGCATCTGCCTGTCTAAAGACCATTATGACCTTAGAGAGCAGAAAGAATCATTTTTCCTTCACAGCTAACTTCCAAAGGGGGTGAATTATTTGTATCTTCGCTGTGTATTAGTTCTAGATCCATCACAAAACGCCACAACAAGAAAACCCCAAACATGAACAGGGAGCAGGACAACATTTACAAATTTGCAGAATCGAAACCACTGGCAGCAGATGACAAAAAATGGTGGGGAGAGAGACGGAACGGAGATTTGTCATCCAGAAATTACACTCCATTTACATTTTCTCCGTCCAAACATCAACAGTGTGTGACAGGCCAAGGACGTGATGGCAGCAGCCCCGGACCTTTGTTTGACCGAACTCTGCATGCGAAGACCTCCGACTCTCACCTCCACTTAATCCCACACAGCTGAATCCAGTCACCGGCAGACCTGCGATAACAGCGAGCTAAAAATACTTCCTCGGGATTAAATACAGGCCGTGATAAAATCAAGATGACTTGGTTCACGTCTTCAGCTGTCCACTTTTAATCAATCAAAACAAGAGTGCACTTTGTGACCCTCCTTTCATGTCTCCTCCTGCCTTGTTTTCCACCGTCCAGTCGGAATCATTTCTTTTTTCTTTTTTTTTTTTTTTTCCTGTTTGGAAGTCTGGCCTGCTGCGCCGACCACCACAATTACTCAAAGAGTTGTTGTTGGGAATGTATTGGAAAAGCTTGTGGAGGATGAGAGCAGCGGCTGATAGCGGATGATTCTGTTGTTGCCTGGGGAAATACAACAAACAAACCTGTGGGAAGATGTTTGCTAGACCGAATCCATCTTTTTTTTCCTTCTTCTTCTGCTCAGAACACCAACAGAAGTGTTCTGTGACAAAAGGTGTTAAACCTTGGATTTCCTGGTAGAAGGAATATTTTGGAAAGTGGACATGGAAAATGGGCCGTTTTTTCCGTCCAGCTATCACACCTGATTTATTTGAGATATTCCTGGAAGGCCTTGCCACCGCCGCTGTCTCTGCCTACCCACGCGAAGGCCGGACTTCAGGCTCGCCAGGCGCCCTTAATCACACACCACGCAAACACTCCTGAGTGATCTGAGGCAGCGGGAGCGTATTTCCAGATATTAACATGACCGCGAGAGGAAACAGTTATGATTAAAAATAATAATAAAATTTGCAGGAGGGGGCGGAGGGGAGGTGAAGCGGCCAAATTAGAGCCAGCTGGACTGTCAGTGGTTGGAGTCCACAGTCGGCTGCTGCAGACACTGTGGTCTGGGCGGTGGGTGGGGTGTACAGAGGCAACCAGCTCCATTATTCTGGTCTGTAATAACTCTGAATCTCTGCCAGGGATGTTGTGTTTGAGCTGTGAGATATCCTGCTGAAAGCCAGGCAAACATTCGTCTGTTTTAGGCTGCAGAGGACCTCAACCAGGGCTCCAGACTGCAACCAAAGCGGTCGTATATGCAGCCGTTTTTTGAGATTGTGCCACTGCATGATGACCATTAGCCTATAGTAGGGCTGAAACGATTCCTCGAGTTATTAGAGTAATTTGATTACTAAAATCCCTCAATGCAAAATTCTCGAAATCAAGGCTTCGGCTACGGATCTAAACCTACACTACCATTCCAAAGTTTGGGGTGAAAGTCTTTGTCATGGTCCCCCTTTACTGGCTAAACCACCACTACGCACTCCGATGGTCAACATAGAACCACCTGACTTCACCAGTTGCTGCAGTATTAAACTCCATGAGGTACTACAGCTAATCTACAACACATGAATTGTGTATTATCTAGAAAAATGGTAATAAAGACTCAGATCGGATCAGGGGCCCAAAAACTTGATCCCTTGTAAAAAAGCTTCCGAATCAGGGACTGAAAGGAATTTTTGGTGAAGTTTCATGAGTATACATCTACTATTAATGTATTATAACAAACAAATACACACAGGTTTCCACAAAATATTTCTTTAACAGCAGACATAAAGATACTTCTAATACCTGCGCCAAAATATACAGTGAGAGATGAGCGTGGGATACACGTGTCACATCCATTCAAATAACCAGACATGAATGAAGGCAGCATGCAGAGACTGAAGTGTGTCAGGTCAGCGAGAGGTTCAACGATCTATTTAAAGCCTCTCTGTAGACCTGTAGACCTGGTCGTCATCCATCCTAATCCCTCTCAGGTGTTACCAATCTGTCGCTTTGATGGCCGTCCAGATCGGACACAAGACTTTTATCTGCTCCCTTACCAACGGAGTATTTTAGTAACCAAACACAGTCGGGACAGTGAAGTTATTCAGTTTGTCCCAGCTGTAGACAGCAGGGAGATAAATGAGGCCGAATTAAAAGAAGGTGTAGAGCAGATTGTTGAATTTGTTGGTTGTAAGAGTGAAAAAGATTCTGGACGGAGACATGATCCAGAACCCAAATTGTCAGGCAGCTGAGTTTGGTATCAAGAACTGAGGATTTATTAAACATTTTGTGACACTTTAAGTTTTTTTTTTTTTTTTTTTTTAAACTGGGTTTTAAATTATCTTCATGACATTATAGCAAACTGTTGGCTAATTTTTTGGACAACTTATGAGTCATTTTGGCCATTTTTTTGACTATTTTAGAGAAATCTGATCCCTTGTAGTCAATTTTCTCAATCATTTTGAAAGAGTTTCCAGGTTTCAGTCATGTTTAACTAATTTTGAGTCCTTTTGGACAATTCTTTCAATTATTTAAACAAGTTTAAGTTACTTTGGACTATTTTTTTTTCAGGCATTCAACTCAGTGTAATGAATTTCGGACAATTTTTCAGTTATTTGGGGAAATTTGAGTCGCTTTGGACAAATTAGAAGCAGTTTTAGACAATTTTCTCAGTGATTTTGGAAAAGTTTCCAGATTTCAGTCATATCAAATCTCTGTGGAAACACTGCCTGCAGTTCAATCTGAAACTCTTTATTATTGACTATTTTTTTTAATGAGACATGCACAATAAAGCGATTTTGGTGAAATATTAAAATTTTCTTTATCTGATTTTTGATTCTCTTTTTCTTCATGGAACTGTTACATGACACATTCAAGGGCCATCAGAAATTTGAAGATTCTTTCAAGTTTTACAGTTTCTGGCTTTGATAAATGGTCTATTTTTTACTCTGCCAAGGAACGGGGGAATTATGTGAAGATCGGCATACATTTGTCTGTCTGTTAGCAACATTACTCAAAAACAGGCATTAGCATGAAGTTAGCGCTAAACTGCCTGGTTGATGCACTATAGTCTCGTTTTTCTGTGAAATTTACTTTTAACTTGAAATAGCTTTAGTGTTCTGTATTTATGTTCTGTTTATTCCTCCGCGAAAGAACGTGGTGGAGTTATGTGACGATCGACGTACGTTTGTCCGTCTGTCTGTCTGACTGTTAGCAACATTACTCAAAAATGGACAACGGATTTGGATGAAATTTTCAGGGAAGGTCAGAAATGATACAAGGACCAAGTGATTAGATTTTTGCAGTGATGTGGCTTATAGTCTGGATCCACAGATTTGTTAAAGATTTCTGTGTCATTCCCAGATAGCGGTATGGCGTCACTGTAACTATGACAACAAGTGAGCACTACGTCAGCTGTCTGCTGATGATCACATGATTGCAATCCTACTATAAATCCACCGCTGAGGACTTATCAGGACTTATCCGTCGGAAATGATACAAGGAACAACTGATTAAATTGTGGGGGTGTTTCTGAGTCCCATCAATTCCCACCACCTGCTACATATTTAGGTCACATGATTCAGTATCCGTACATAACGTACACATGCATAACACACACCTGTGCTCAGCGCAAGGTCATTTTTTATTAAAGATTTCCTCTGTAGGAAATGATACAACGACTGAGTAGCCTTGGTGTGGTACTGAGCTCTCTGAGTGCTTTTCTTGTTATTTTTTTTCTCTGCTGATGTTGAACTCGGTGTACTAATCTGACACGTTGACCAGCTCAGCCACCAGGCAGCAGCTATGAAGGTGTGTAACCAGACTGTCAAACGTCATGGCTGTATAATTAGCAACACTTGTTATTGTTGCAGGAGGGCAGAACTGGTCACTCTGGGTGTAAACGTCTCTTTGTTGCTTTCCCCTCAACACTCGCCAAGGAAGGAAGCAGTTAGATGCTATCGGACGGCCAGTTAAACCCTTTTACTGTTTAGGAAATTAAAAAGAAAACCGTGGGCATCGATTCCCAGGCACCTGATTGGTCCGGCCCAGCGGTGCTCCCTGGGAGCCTCCGAGGGCTCCATTGTCCCGACACATGAGTCGGTTCCTGAGCAGCATGACCTCATTCTGAGCTGAAACGCCTCGCTGGTGTGTAATAAAGCCCCGATGATGAGTTAACACTTTGTTCGCTGTGTTTTCAGGACGATTCGGCCTCTAAACATCATCGATCGGCAGTGAAACGGTTCAGCTGACATGAAGCTCCACTGGGAGGTGAGTGGCTCAGGGAGGGGCTTCATGGCGTTCTGCCCCGGGGTCTGGGGCATCGACCTGCTGGGGTTAAACCTGTTCAGAGGGCAGCTTCACGTGCTGCTGAGGACACATGTTGGCAAATAAAGCACCTTTCAGACATACAGTCACTAAAATACTAAACTTTATGGTCTGGAGTGAAAAATCAAACCTGACACATGATGTAGGACGATCATTTTTAACATTTGTTCTGCCAGATTTCACCACAGATTTATAAAAATGCTGATTTCTTTTTTATTTCACAGTCAACATTTAAATTTATAAGTTTTTGTGTGATTTTATTAGTTAACTGTAATTGAAAACTAATTAGAATTTTTCCAGTGCTTAATATAAATAAGGAAAATGTCTGTAAAATAATATTTTTGCAGATTTAAATACAGTAAAAATTGTGTAATTTTGTGGTCAAATCCACCATTTGTAAAAATAAAAAAACATTATTTGCATTTTTTGTAGGGTTTTGTTTTTAATTTTCCCCTATTTTAAAAATCTATAAAATAACTGCTTTAAATTTATTTATAATTTTTTAGTCCTTAGTATACTTTGCCCCCAAATAACAGCAAAATGTTATTTTTGCTGATTTAAATACAGTAAAAATTGTGTAATTTTGTGGTCAAATCCACCATTTGAAAAAAAAAATCAAAATCAAAACATTATTTACATTTTTTCTGCAGTCACCATGTGATTATATTTTATTCTAGGGTTTAATTTTTCAATTCAAAATCTCCGATAGCAGCTTGTCAAATGTGAATATTTTTCTAGTTTTTTTCCTCCTCTGTCACAGTAAACTGAATTTCTTTGCGTTGTAGACTAAAGAAGATATTTGAGGACATTTTATAGGACAGATAACTGATTAGTCAATCAAGAAAATCCCAAAATCCAATGATTCTGCTCTGTCTTCTTTAGCTTTTTCACCTCAGCTACGCGTGCTGCAACTTTTTTTTTGCACGTTTTTTGTTTAATGCACAAATTGAACATGTGTGTAAAAAATGTACTTTCCGACCTCTGAGAGCAACATTGAGGTTCTTCACTGTAGCTGTTTTACCTTTTAAATGATGTATCATAAGAATATTAGAATATTATAATAAAATCTGCTGAGGCCTGAAAACAAACAGAAAATTGATTAAGAGAATTTAATTGTAATTTAAATAGCTGTGAGATTTACAGAAAGGTAAGTGAAGAACATTTTCCATTTTTTAAAGAGATTCTGCACTTTTTTGTGGGGATTTTGCTTCTTTTTTTTTTTTTTTTAAAAAAGTTGTTTCATTATTAGTTGTGATTTGGGGTATTTTGTGGTAATTTTGTGTCTTTATGTTGGCTTTGCGTCTTTTTGGAGTGACTTTTTCTTTTGGTTGTTTTTCATCATTTGTTGTAACTTTGAGTCTTTTGGGGTTTTTTGTTTTATGATTTAATTTTTAAAATGATTTGATTTTCTGAGGAGGCTTTGGGGGAACTTTGGTCAGATTTGGTTGATATTTTTTGCTGATATTTTGCATCTTTTTGTCATGATTTTGTGTCTTTTTATGAATGTTTGCAAGTTTATGTGCTGACTTTGTGTCTGTTTGCAGTAATTTTGGACCTTTTTGTGAGGATTTTGCTCTTTTTTTTTTTTAGGTTATTTCACATCATTTGCTGCTATTTTCTCAAAAGTTTGGAATCTTAACTCTGGAAATATTCATAATATCAAGGTAAAACTTTGATCATTAATAAAGTTACTCCAGATAAAGAACCAGATGTTTCTGAGAGAACATTTAAAAAATAGTTAAAGCCAGTCTTTGTGCAACACCTGCAGTAAGAATTCAAATGAACAGAATTACCAAAGATTTAGTGATAAACTTTCAGGAGGAGCCTCTTTACTCCAGGTGCTGTTTTCAATCAGCTTCGAGGGAAAACAGTGGATCGAGTGGAGCGGCTTGTCGGTATCAAAAACATGATTCATGTTGTCCACATGCTCCTCTAACGACACGCAGCAGTGGCCTCGTGGAAAAAGCTGCCCTTGTTTTCCAGATAGAAATAGGAAATCAACTCGACCTTCAACAGCGGAGGGAAAGAAAATAAAGTCGAGGAGGAGCAACGCAAATAAACAAAGCGACAACTGGAGGAACAGTGACATGTGATGTTAGAAAATCATCACAGAGTCGCCTCCATACACCGCTGCACAGCTACTTCACAGATAAAAGCTGCACAGAAATATGAGGCTTTTTTTCCTATCTAAATAATAGACCAAGAATAGCACAAAGCTCACAGCACTTTGGGAGTATTTGTCTTCATTTGTCATCCTAATGGAGCTTAATGGAGATAATTAGCGGAAAAAAAAGCAAAAACAACGGGTTTGATGTGGAAATCGTTCCAGTGCCACGATGGAGTCTTTAATTTGGTTCGGTTTGGTTTAATTTCACGGTCTGAGGAGGGAGGACGGTGTTTACTGTGAAGCACCTCCACACAAACATGCGGTTCTGGTGATGTTTGGGTTTATAGATGCAATTAGCTTCACTTCAGGCTCCAAAACGAGTCGTTTAAAGCCGGTAAAGTCAAGATGACGTGAAGTTAGAGATGCTCAGTGTTCGATTTTTGCAGATATTTTACTACACATTTTGCAGATTGCAGATGCATGTGTTTTTCCAGCTAATTACATTGAACATGAAGTCTCTCCTGTAGTGGAAATATGATGCAGGCATGAAATGCAGAAGCTTTTCAAACATACACTATGGTTCAAAAGTTTGGGGTCACCCAGACAATTTCATGTTTTCCATGAAAACTCACACTTTTATTCATGTGCTAACATAACTATACAAGGGTTTTCTAATCATCAATGAGCCTTTCAACACCATTAGCTAACACAATGTAGCATTAGAACACAGGAGTGATGGTTGCTGGAAATGTTCCTCTGTACCCCTATGGAGATATTCCATTAAAAATCAGCCGTTTCCAGCTAGAATAGTCATTTACCACATTAACAATGTCTACACTGGATTTATCATTCATTCAGTGTTATTATCATTGAAAAAAAATGCTTTTCTTACAAAAATAAGGACATTTCTATGCAACGGAAAATTTTTGAACAGCAGTGTATAGATGTACACCAGTCAGACATAACATTATGACCACCTGCCTAACAATGTTCTGAACCATTGGGTCTGGACCAGAGGACCTCTCAGGTGTCCTATGGAGTCTGGAACCAGGACATTGGATCCTTTGGATGCTCTGGGTTGTACAGTGGGGCCTCTGGGAATCAAACTCGTTTCACTGCATCCGGTTGATGCTTGATCAGAATGTTGTCTAGGAAGTTTGGAGGTCAAATCAACGTCTTGGGAATTTGTCATGTTCCTCAAGATGTTCCTGATTGGTTGATGTTTCTGCGATGTGGTGGGGTGTATTTTCCTGCGGGGGTAGGACAGTAACATTTGGGATTGTCGTTTGCATGAAGAAGTGTGCTTGTTCTGGGACAATGTTTATTTGGGTGTCTAAGACTCATCAACACCAAAATCCAGTTTTTCAGTAGAACACCACATAGAACCAATATGATCTATGTTATTCACTTCACCTGTCGGTGGTTTTAATGTTGTGGCTGATCGGTGCATATTAAAAAGAGGTCACTGCTTATTATTTTGTAGCAATGTATTTCACAAATTCCTCATCAACTTACCTTGAAAACAAGACTCGACTCCACACCACCGCTTGCTATGGAGTCCTACTATCATGCATACTCTGCTACATGCGCTGCAAACAGTACTGAGAGTATTATAGACAAACTTAACCACTCTGCTAGACAAACTAACCAGCCAAACAGACGAACACCAGTTGATATATTTCAATTTTCATAAACCGTATGAATATGTGCAAGGTGCAAATTCACATACAAATTTTTAGGGAGTGAAATCTTCAACTTTAGGTATTCTTTACACACACACACGCACACACACACACACACATACAGCGTGTTCCACTTACACCACCAGTCAAAAGTTTGGACACATCTTCTCATTCAATGGTTTTTACTTAACTGTCTTCTTCTATTAATACTGAAGACATTAAAACTATAAAAGAACAGACATGGAATTATGTTGTGAACAAAAAAGTGTTCATCTTCAGTATTAATCTACAATGTAGAAAGTAATACAAATAAATAAAAAGCTGTGAATGAGAAGGTGTGTCCAAGGTTTTGACTGGTAGTGTATATTGAAAAGGAGTAACTGTTTATTATTTTCTAGCAATGTATTTGACAAATTAGTCGTCAACTTACCTTGACGACACCACTCGACTCTGCACCATCACCTGTGATGGAGGTCCACTATCATACATACTCTACTACATGTGCTGCAAACAGTACTAAGAGTTTTATAGACAAACTAACCACTCTGCTAGACAAACTTATGTGTTGGCACCATTTTTCATTTACCTCAAGTGTCTTTTTCTGCTTTATTGACTGTAAAAAAAAAATAAAATAAAAAAAAATTTTAATATTGGACAACAAAAACGCTGATACCAACATCAGTCTAAAATAAAGTCGATGTTGATGTCTAAACTTCTAAAGGCGGCACTGGGCCGATCTGCGGCTCGGTAATATTACACCTTTGTTCTTGTTGCTTCTCTTTGAGTGAACTGGAAGGATGTCCAGCGCCAACAGTGAGAAACGACAATGTTTTACAAGTGCAGCTAGACCACATGCTAGATGTATTTAATCGTGGGAAGAGACTCTAAGGAGACTCGATGCCTTTAACTGCCAGTAGCTTCAACTTGACGCACTGTTTGGACGAGCACCTTCAGCTGATGCACGGGGAACTTTTGAACCACAGAACGTGCGGCCGTTGTGTTGTCCTTTTTTTCTTTTCTTCCTTTCCGAGCATACACTCACTTGTGAAATGTGTGTTAAATTCTTCTCAGTAACGGCGGGAATGTGCTTGGACCGTGATCTGATTTAAAGTGATTTATTGGAAACGAGCGGTGACTCAGAGTTTCCTTCATGTGTGTGTGTGATCTACAGTGCTTCCCGAGCTGAAGGGTGGTCCAGTGTGTTGTGCAAATCCATGTGATTGGTGAGTAGGTTCCATGGCGTCCACCCAAATGTATCTAGACTCATTCCTGTTTCAACAGAATCTATTGGGGAATCGAACATGTGACGGCGTCGGAGCGTCACCTTAGATCTCGGAGACGTTCCATGTATCTGGACTCATCTCTGTTTCATCAGAATCTATTGGGGAATCGAACGTGATGGTGTAGGACTGCCACCTGAGATCTCAGAGATGTTCCCTGTATCTGGATTCATTCCTGTTTTAACCGAATCTATTGGGGAATCGAAAATGTGACAGCATCGGAGCGTCACCTGAGATCTCCGTGGAACGTCTCCGACATCTCAGGTGATGCTCAGACGCCGTCACATGTTCGGAAGACGACATCAGATCAAACAGGCGCCTATGCAGCAGGTAAATAATCAGAATACAGGCCAGTAGGATCCAACCAGCAGGACCGCGGAGCTCAGCTGTGAGGGCCATGACCCCCTCGGTCCGGGGGTTTCGGAAGGTCGGCGCCGGGGGCCCCTATCCGTTACAGCGGCCCCTCTCTTCAGGGGCTGTTGTGGAGCCTCGGGGTAGGCAACTGAGTCAACACGATCCGGGACTCCGTGTGGTCGGGTTCAGCTGGATTCCCGCTGAGCCGTCGCAGGGAAAAACAGCAGACGTTGAATAACTCTCGCCGTCGGGGGGGTGTGGCTTTTCGGGGTTGAGGACGGAGTTCAGAACTCAGACTCGGCACACGTGCGGACGCCGGTGTGTTTTGGCAAAATGTGCAAAAACAGTTGAAGATGATTGACGGATTCCTCAAAATGTCATCAAACACACAAAGTTATCATAGATCAGCTTGACTTTTAGAGGCAACTGATAGATGGAGTTAATAAAAACACAAAGCAACCCAGATAAAGTAGAAATAAAAGTCAAACCAAGGGTTGCTCGAAGGGAATCCAGGGAGTCATTGGGTTTTTTATGTAACATATTTTTGTTATGGGTCGAAACTTCAGCTCTAAATCAGTCAGTTTAATCCTCCTAATGAAACAAATTAACATCTTTGGTTATTTGCACGTTACTAACTGCACAGTTCCTATTTGATTTATAATTTTCTACCCACTTGCACACCATCTACACAGTTTTTTAGCTTTAGTACATGCATTCTGTACATAATTGTACCTTTATATATTTCCTATATCTCTGTATCCCGTGTGTTCTGCTCTTATCTCTCATTTCTGTGTATTCTCTATGTTTAAAGTGCTGCTGGTTTCTTGAATTTCCATCAGGATCATTAAAGTTCCTACTTTGATGTATACACATGAAAGCAACTTTAACTTCTTTATAGCAACTTTAACTCCTTTTGAGCAACTTTACATAATACAGAGTAACTTCAAATAATATAGAGCAACTCTAACTAATATGGAGCAACTTTAATTAATATACACTTTATACACTATACAATTCAAAAGTTTGGGGTTACTTATAAATGTCCTTATTTTTCAAAGAAAAAGCTTTTTTTTCAATGAAGATAACATTAAATGAATGATAAATCCAGTCTAGACATTGTTAATGTGGTAAATGACTATTCTAGCTCGAAACACGTGATTTTTAATGGAATATCTCCATAGGGGTACAGAGGAACATTTCCAGCAACCATCACTCCTGTGTTCTAATGCTACATTGTGTTTGCTAATGGTGTTGAAAAGCTAATTGGTGATTGGTAGACCTTGTGGAGTAATGGAGTAATGTTAGCACATGAATAAAGGAACCAAGCTGCAGAGTCATCAGCTCAGCTGCCCCTTACATTTGGAACTCCATCCCTGACCACCTGAGAGCTCCACAGACAGTGGATGCCTTAAAAAAAAGGCCTAAAGACCTTTCTTTATAATAAAGCTTTTAATTAAACATCTCCCTGAATTTTGTATGCTTATTTTACCTGTTTGGTTTGTTTTTATCCTTTTATATATTTAATGTAGCACTTTAAGATCTTGCAGAAATCAAAAATGCATAAAAAATAAAATTTATTATTATTATTATTATTATTATTATTATTATTATTATTATTATTATTATTATTATTATTATTATTATTATTATTATTATCATCATCACACATCTGAATCCCAAAACACCTCTGGTAACATTTATTTATTTATTTATTTATTTATTTATTTATTTATTTATTTATTTATTTATTTATTTATTTATTTATTTATTTATTTATTTATTTATTTATTTATTTATTTATTTTGCTGTTATCTATCAAAAGGACTAACCACCTGCAAGCATATCTAAATGTTTCAGTCCATTTCTATAGTTACAAGGACAACACACATCATTTCCTTTAATGTAGGTTTATTGGTTAGATTTTTCCACCATCGATGAAGTGACACAGTGGGATGCCAAAATCACAACAAGCACAATAAATGTTGTGTACGAGACAGTATGGCGGTCAGGCGAAGCAGCAGGAGAACAATTACTGAAGTTTAAAGACCAGCAACATGCAGCTTGAAGCTACAGAACATGAATCAGCTGCACTTAAAGCCACTTAAAGCACACAACAGATCAAGTCAAGTGTTCAGTCGTGACGTCACGTTGATTCCTGTGTTATAATCGGACATATTGTCGGTAGAGCTGCAGGGATCTCTCCGTGGCATGGCCCACACATTTTCTGAGCATGTTCCTCCTTTGTTAGATTCCCATTCAGCTTTTTTTCTGGGTTGACACAAACATGCTTGTTTCTATTGAAAGCCTTTCTGTTGTAGCTTCGTCAGAAGCTGCGTGTTGGTGACATGACGGCTGCTCATGTGTTGTGAAAACACGGATCAACATCCAGCGCCGGTCACCTTGCGGCACACACGTGTTTTCATAACCTCTATATGACGACGGCAGCCCATGTGTGGAGTAATGCCGGGCGGATTTGAGAGATCCGATGTCCCTTCCTGTATTCATGTGATTGATGGTGCTGCTGTCACGTTCCGCAGATTGCTGAGGGATTTCACTCTGAAAGTCCGGTTCTGCTCTCACGTTCTGCACAGACGTGACCTTAAACTTCCCCTAAGTGCTCAGTGAACATTCGTTCTGAGAGAAAACGGACTTCTGGGGTGCCTTTGTGAAGCTGATCACAATAGAAATAGACATTTCCTGACGTGTAGGTGATCTTTAAGAGCCTGTGGTGACGTCAGCAGCAGTGATGTAGGTCAAAATCTGAAACCTGTTAGCCTCACGGTGAAGTTAATGTTGATGCTACAACTGCATTACCTGTGTTTAATGTTGAATTGGTTGTAAATTGGGCTGCTGCTGTCACTTTCTTTTGGAATGGAGTTGAATATCGTAATCCAGTATCAACTCTAGTAATGTTTGAATGATTTTACCGTCAAAAACTGTGAAATCTACATCAAATGTCTCTGAAATAGTTACATTTTTAGCATTGTAAAACAAAACTGAATTACTGTTTGCAAAAAGTACTGTTGATTTTTGATTACGATATTATAAAAGTATACAATGAAAGAAAAACTTCACTAAATGTGAACTAACAACAGTCCAAGTAACTAACTGACAAGTTTAGTTAAAACTCTGTCCATGTATGATGACAATCTAACTACTACTTTGCCTTTTAATGGTAAAATAAAAATATCCCCACAGCTGTGATGAGCTCAGGACTCAACACTAATATATAACTAATGATTTACCTTCAGCTGATAAACCCAATAAAAGTCCTCAGTGTGACCTGCTGTTACATCCTGATCCATCCTGTCTCCATGTTTAGGAACATTTGTAATCATAAATAATAAATAAAGTTGCTGCTCTTTGCATAAATTATGCTGACATTAATCCTGTTTCTGTGTGATGCTACAGACATTTAATAAACTCAAAGGAAAGACTCCCAAACAGCGGGAAGCAACAAATTGAACTTTTGCTCCTGTTCATCCTGTGGTAAAAACAAACCCACATTACGTTAATTATTGGTGAATATCGTTAATCTAAGCTGGTAATGTTGCAATAAAGTTTTATTTTTATGGACATTTCAGTTTGGAACAAGAAAAGCACTCAGAGAGCGCAGTACTCCTCCAAGACTGCTCAGTCCTATCATTTCCAAAGGATGAAATCTTGAAAAAATTTGTGGCAGAAATCACGGCAACATAGAATGTGGTCATTTAATATAGATGTACCCACAAACAAAATGACCTTGCGCTGAGCACAGGCGTGTGTTCTGCATGTGTACGTTATGTATGGATACCAAATCGCATGACCTAAATATGTAGCGGGCGACGGGAATTGATGGGACTCGGAAACACCCCCACAATTTATTCAATTGTTCCTTCCAGATAAGTCCTGATAAGCCCACAGCGGTGCATTTGTAGTAGGATCATAGTCATGTGATCGTCAGCAGGCAGCTGATGTAGTGTTCACTTGTTGTCATGGTTACAGTGATGCCATGTCGCTATCTCACAGTGATACGGAAACGTTTAACAAATCCGTGGATCCAGACTATAAGCCGCATCACTGCCAAAATCTTATCAATTAGTCCCTGTGTCATTTCTGACCTTCCCTAAATTTCATCCAAATCCATTAGTCCGTTTTGGAGTAATGTTGCTAACAGACAGACAGACAGACAGACAGACAGACGTAAGCCGATCATCACATAACTACACCACGTTTCTTGGCGGAGTAATAATGATCTTTTTCAAAGCACTTTGTGAATGTTCTTCTGAAAGGTGCTACACAAACAAAGTTATTATTATGTGGTATTTTTTTAGAGTCGTAAACAAAATGACTTGTTGCTAAATATTTACTTTTTCTTTTGTGTCAGCATCAAGCCTCTCCGTCTTGTAAAAGAAGCTCTCCACAGACGTTTGTTTTTTATTCATTTTGGCAGATTGACGGCTTCATTTAACATCAAATGAGGGAAACAAGCAAAGACGGAAGCGACGGGAAGACGATGCAGTCATTTTTCAAAATAAAACACCGCCAAAAATAAAATATAAAATGAACCGTTTTTATTATCTCTGTGCGGACTGGTACCAAATGGCCTATGGTCCAGTATTGGTCCGTGGCCCGGTGGTTGGGGACAGTGGCGGTTCTACACAGGGGCCTACAGGGGCCAGTGGCCCTGTCCAAATGTCGCTGGCGCCTGTGCTGAGTATAGAATCCAGACGGGCCACGGCCTTGGATCTTAATGTATTTAGGACCAGTTTGGCAGATAGCATCACCGCCGTATCCTGTTGCTGTAGTTCTAGGATTTTGAACATCAGGAAACCAAACCACTTTTGTTTCATGTGACTCATTTCAAATGTTCCTGACGTTACACATTTCAACACCGGCCCTGATAACCTCATTGTTTCAGTTGATGCTTTTTTTGTAAAAAAAATAAATAAATAAAACAGGATGTTTGTTTGATTTTAATATAAAGTAAAATCAAAGCTTTTAGTGCTTAAATATCATTGTTGTCGTTTTTTAATGTGCCCCTGTGATTAAACACTGGCCTCACCTTGGCCCTCCCAGTAAAATTTGTCTAGAACCGCCACTGGTTGGGGACCACTGATCTACAGAATGAACCGGCAAAGTGAGATTACCGTCAGATTAGCAGGAAGTAGGTCTGGAAGGGGCTGTAAGGTCACTGCAGACGCCTGTTTGTTGTTTCAGGTCAGATTGTTCTTGAATATTTTTGCTTTCCAGACTCAGGTTATGTAATTTCTGCAGACAGTCAAGTGTCGTCTGCTGCTCTTCATTATGATTTGAGTTGTTATCGACTTCCTTCTGTTCAGACTTCAGGTCAGGAATCGGCCTTCAGGATCTGTGATCGGCTCTTTGCTTTCAGAGCGTCTCATGTTGGTCCTGCCATGACCTCATCAGGACTCTGAGGTTCTGGCTGGATCGAGGTTCCCGTGCAACCGTTTGTTAATGACCTGCACAGCTGTAAGATCAGGAGGAAATGTGTTGAATTACACGGCAGGCCAAACTGCCAAACATTTCTCCTCTAAGTATTTTATTTTTCATGATCTCATTGTCAGAGTGAGACTCTCGTTGCCCTCTCAGAGCTTTTCTACATGCAATAGATCATATTCTGTGCTTATTTTACGACTTCCCATCGCCTGTCTTGGACACGACAAAAACCTGGCCAAAAATCAGACCTTTTTCTGGCAGTGCTACACAGACATAACATTTACATGGACTGCAATATTTCCAGTATTAACTTGATTAAGACAACACCCTGAATAAGGGAACTCATGCAAACAGCATTTTCTGATTATACCGACCCGACAAAAGGTTCTAAGTGAATTAAGTCTTGGAAAGTTCACCTATCACATCAGTGCGGGGCGGTTTAGAAACACAAACTCTGTCAATTAAACAATAACCCTCATTTACGGTTTTAATGGCGTTCTGGATCACGAACGGTGAACCGCTCGTTGCCAGATTTGTCAGTTCAGGCACCTTTTGAAAGAAACACTGAGTTATTAGATGAATATCACGCTAGTTTTATCTGCAATCTATCACCAGACAGCTGCTTCTCTTGCGTCACAGGAAACGAAACTGTCTAATACAGACACCAAAGTTTACCACAGTAGCAACGTTACATGAAAATATGGGTCAGTCTAAACACTGGAACGTGTTCCTGAAGCCTGGTCGTATACGTACAAACGGCTTTATTCAGATGCTGTTTGGAAATGTACAATAAGATCAGAACATAAAGTTTATTGCTTGTTGACTTTGTTGGGTTTCGCGTGGCGCTGAGGTAACCTTTGGACGGAGAAACCTATTACAGCTCATCATGGCTGACCTGAAGTGATCCAGTCCAACGGATCAGAGGATAAAACACAGATCTGAAAGGCAATGAAGGGAGGAGACCATTTCTATGAATCAATATCTCTAATTTATGTTGTTTTCTCGCCGTGGAAACCGTTTTCATCCCTTAGGTTCAGGAGAAATGCGGAAATATCTGTCAGTGTTTCTCACAAAGAGAACTTACTGTGAAAAAAAAGTTTTTACCGACTTCTGCATGAATAATGTGCAGAATTAGTCAACTAAACGATTAAATTTTGCTGCCTTCGCTAAAACTATTAGCCCCTCGGCTAACTCTCTGAACTCTCCAGCAGTTTGTAAGGTTGATTTTTTTTTTCAAGACAAAGAGAAAATCACAGAAATGTCTACTGTTGTATTGATGTATGACAGAGTTTTTTTTAAAAAGTTGAAATTCTTTGGTTATTTAACCTACAAAAATAGATAAAAACCTAGAATCAACATGTAAAGCGTTTTCCCCAGTGGTACCAACACATAAAAAAACTGTCTCCATATACTGTTTTACATTTACATATTGACAAGTTCTACAAACTCTGCTTATCATCTGTAGAAAGATGTTTCACCATGATGAATGTATCTCCAACAACTTTCTCCTCTGTTCACTATTTCGGAGCCATGCTGCATTTATTTTATTTTATTTAGCCTTTATTTAACCAGGTTAGTCCCATTGAGATCAGAGATCTCCTTTACAAGGGAGACCTGGCCAAGAGGGCAGCAGCATAGTCACATTAAAAACAGTAAACAACAAATAAAATTAACAACATTAAAACTTGCTCACACATAACACTTGCACATAGACCAGGTAGACTGTAAGGATTTCACCAGAACTTTCAATTCATTCAGTGGAACTAGGGCTTGAAATTTAAGTTGAGATTGTAATTTATTCTAAGCATCAGGTGCAGAAAACCTAAGGGCTTTCTTGCCCAGTTCAGATCTTACTTTGGGGACGACAAACTGCAGAGTATCCATAGATTGGAGATTGTGACTTCCATGTTTCCTTGTTAAAAGACAAGACAAATAGGAAGGAACAGTACCCAGAATGGTTCTGTAAGTAAACACATACTAATGACTGAGACGACGGGAACTTAAAGATGTCCAGTTAACTTTAGAATAGAGCTCACAATGATGAGTTAGTTCAAATGAAAACTCCTTGAATTTTTATGACAGGACTGTTAGTTATGGCTTCTCAGCTCCTCTGAGGATCACAGAATTGTTAGGGTTTTTTTTTACAGAATCTTTGTTTTTTGACAATAGTTAAAGGGTCCATGCAGGATAAAGTGACTTAAATGAAATATATTGGTTTTAATTGGAGACTTGTTTCATTTTGTGGATGGAACCACATGTCACAGATGAGTAGTTTAAGGACACTAACACAGATGAAAATCCAATGACTCCTTTCACGGTTCCTGGCTCTGATAACTGATGTCACTTTAATGTTTTTTCTGAAATAAAATATGCCTTCAAAACCTGCCAGTGAGTTTAGAGGGTTAATAAGTTGCCGGTTAACTGTTGAGCTGCATCACTGTCCAGATGTTTTAGACCAGCATGGCTGAAGTGGGACAGATAACATGTGGTAAAAACAGCACAGTTTGTATTTTAATCCAGTATGTAGGTTGTGTCAGCATGAACTGTCACATAACCACTGGACCGTACTGATGTGAGACCACATTCAGCACAAACATGTGGGCGTTAAAAATGTTTTCTGTGCAGTATAACTCAGATAAAATGCCATTAATCATGAAAAAAAACTGATTTAAATCGATTATTTGTTGTACAAAAACCTGCTTGCAAGTGTTTTAAATCTTAATTGTTAACTTTTATTAAATGAGTTGTTGCCATGTTTTGTGGAATAATGTGGAATGTTGAAAAGGCAGCACATTTTAGAGATATTTAAAATAACATTTGGTTATTAAACAATAACAATTAACAGTTTGAAATGGCTCTTAAATACACACATTTTTAAAAAAAAAATAAAAATACAGACGTGCAACTTTACTGTTAATTTGTGGTCAATTTTTGCCTCAAAGTTGGCTTGACTAAATTTAAATTTCTGTTTTACCGACAGAAAAATGAGTCATTATGAACATCTCGAAACACAGACTTCACCAAACTAGAGGTTTGTCAATGTGATTTCTTTTTAATTTTAGGGCTGATAAACCCATATTTGGAGCTGATGTACACTAAAAGCAGCTCGAGACCACATAGAGGCAGCAGCATTAGAGCCATACTCCAAAATGAGTCAAGAATTGTTCAAAATAAACTCAAAAACAGTCCAAAGGTACTTGAAAGTCGCTGAAAATATCTGGAAATGTGTCATTTTAAACTAGATTTGAGTCATTAAGGTAAATATAAGTCATTTTGGATGAGTTTTAAGCCACATTTCAGTTTCTGCTCATCATCTCTAGAAAGATGTTTCACCATGCTGAATGTATCTTCAACAACTTGCTCCTCTGTTCACTGTTTCTGAGCCATGCTGCATTTATTTTATTTATCCAGGATGTTTGATTTTCCTCTCAGTTTAAATAGTCCAAAACTATTTGAAACATGTCCAAAATGACTCAATAATAATCTAAACTAACCTACAATTGGTCGGAAATAACATAAACTGTCCAAAATGAGTCAAGAATTGTTCAAAATAACTCAAAAACAGTCCAGATGTACTTGAAAATACCTGAAAATATCTGGAAATATGTCATTTTAAACTAGATTTGAGTCATTAAGGTAAGTTTAAGTCATTTTAGATAAGTTTAAAGCCACATTTCAGTCTCTGCTCATCATCTCTAGAAAGATGTTTCACCATGCTGAATGTATCTCCAACAACTTGCTCCTCTGTTCACTGTTTCTGAGCCATGCTGCATTTATTTTATTGACCCAGGATTTTTGATTTTTCTCTCAGTCTAAGTAGTCCAAAACTATTTTAAACTTTTCCAAAGTAACATCAAATTGTCCAAAATGACTCAATAATTGTCTAAACTAACTTACAACTGGTCCAAAATAACACAAAAAATGTCCAAAATGAGTCAAGAATGTGCTCAACAGAGCATTTTTATACTAATTTACTTCCTTCACAATCTTTTTTTTTTTTTTTTTTATGATGCAGATAATTAGAGATGCTTTATATTGGGTCCAATAATCAGTCTGTGTGACCTAATTGATCAGATCTAGCTGCTGCTTTTTTAATCTGTGTTGTTTTTTTTTTGTTTTTTTACCTCTTAGCATGTTAACTTGACAAAGTGAATCCTGTGATGACAGAAAAAGGAGAGAAAATTCCCTCTGCAGACACTGTTTTTGATTAATCTGATCAAAATAACACGAAAAGCATCGAAGCAGAGCCAAATGAAACCTGAGATGGTCTCCAGGTGTGTGTTCTACTGGTGTCAGTGTGTCCTTTGTTTTGTTTTGGGGAGTTTTACAACAATCAGACACAAAGCTTTTAGGTCAGGCAGCAGAAACACGATGCCCTGTAACGGTTCATCGTTCAGATCTACAGCTGGAGCTGCTCTGCTTTTACGTGCTTCCTCATATCTCTGTGTCTTTTCGCTGCGATGATTAAATCTGAGGAGGGAAAACTGCCTGACTCACCTCAGACATGGCATTTAAAGACAACAGGAGGACATCGCGGGGTCAGGCTGAGATTAAGGACAAAAGCAGGTGTATTTCTGCTGTTTAGTAAATAGTGAGATCCAATCTGACACTGTCTGTTTGAGGGTAAATAAAACCATGTGGCCCTGCAGCATGAATACAGAAACGACTGCAGCAGGACTACTGTAAAAAACAAAAAAGCACTCAGAGAGCGCAGTACTCCTCCAAGGCTGCTCAGTCATATCATTTCCAACAGATAAAATCTTGAAAAAGTATGTGGCAGAAATCATAGCACCATAGAATGTGTCCATTAAATATAGATGTATCCACAAACAAAATGACCTTCTTCTGAGCACAGGCGTGCGTTATGCATGTGTACGTTATGTACGGATACCAAATCGTGTGACCGAAATATGTAGCGGGCGACGGGAATTGATGGGACTCAGAAACACCCCCACAATTTAATCAATTGTTCTTTGTATCATTTCTGACTGATAAGTCCTGATAAGTCCACAGCAGTGGATTTGTAGCAGGATCACAATCATGTGATCATCAGCAAGCAGCTGACGTAGTGTTCACTTGTTGTCATTGTTACAGTGGCGCCGTGCCGCTATCTCTCAATGATGGAGAAATCTTTAACATATCTACACATTTGTCCAAAATTATAAGAAATTTGTCCAGTGCTTGCTCAAAAAATCCTCTTTTGCTGCTCACAATCTGTGCAAAATAAGTTAAACATCTAGGATGGCTTAGAATTGCTCCGAAAATTACTAAAAACAATAAAAACACATCCGAAATGACTCATTAAATAGGTGTGTTCTCAAAATGTTGTTAAAATTTGTGAAAAAATCACCCTAAACATGTGCAAAATGACTAGAAATTACTCAAATTTGTCCAGAATGTGCTCAAAAAATCCTCTTTTACTGTTCACAATCTGTCCAAAATGAGTTAATTGTCTAGGATGGCTTAGAAGGGTTAAAAAATGCTAAAAATGGGTCCAAAATGACGTTATAATGTCTTCAAACTCTAAAAATTTTCTTTAAAAAGTAGGAATTAGTTACAGTTTTATAAACATTCGTGGTCCACAGCAGTGGATTTGTAGTAGGATCACAATCATGTGATCATCAGCAGGCAGCTGACGTAGTGATCACTTGTCATGATTACAGTGACGCCATGCTGCTATCTGGCAATGATACAGAAATCTTTAACAAATCCATGGATCCAGACTATAAGCTGCATCACTGCCAAAATCTAATGAGGTGAACCTTGTGTCATTTCAGACCTTCCCTGAAAATTTCATCCAAATCCGTTGGTCTGTTTTTGAGTAATGTTGCTAAGAGACAGACAGACAAACGTACGCTGATCGTCATATAACTCCACCTTTGCTTGGTGGAGTAAAAATATCTGACTGTGGTAAAGTAGAAATGGTCTCTGTGGTTATTCTGCCAGGTGAGATGGTCAGTAGTAGCATTTCCATGCACGGTTTTAGATGAAATCAGGTTTTTTGCACGAGAAAAACCCAGAAAATGTGAAAAAAAGACCTGCAATGATACAGAAATCTTTAACAAATCCGTGGATCCAGACTATAAGCTGCATCACTGCCAAAATCTAATCACTTGGTCCTTGTGTAATTTCTGACCTTCCCTGAAAATTTCATCCAAATCCGTGACTCCATTTTTGAGTGATGTTGCTAACAGACAGACCGACGCTGATCGTCATATAACTCCGCCACATTCTTTGGTGGAGTAACGATGTTTGTTAGGAGCAGCTCAGGAAGGAGGTTGGGTTGGTTAGATGAATCCACAAAGCCTCAAAAACTGCCATTTTTCCTGTCTTCTACTTATATTGACTCCTTTAAACCTGGATTTTCCAGTGTGGTAACTTTAATTTTTGGCCGTTTTTGAGTAATGTTGCTAATAGACAAACGTACACCAATCGTCATATAACTCTGCCGTTCCTTGGCCGAGTACCCAGAATCAGAGCTGCCACTGGTCGATATGAGAGATCCTTGAGTCCTGAATCTGTCATCACAGCTCGTTAAGGAGAAATCCAAACAGCTCAGTACCCGATGTTTGGGTGTTTTTACACCACCGGTCTCGGACTCGCAGATGTTTGAGCGGCCGGTTGCATGCAAAATGACATAACGTTGACAGCACATGCTGGTGCGTTACGCCTGTGTTTTTCACTCGAGCAGATTACGCTCATTTTCCATGCTGCTCATCCCTGTGATGTATTATCCACCTAATTCAGCTGATTATGAAGCCCTGTTTAATGTATTTAGTCAAAGACTTAAGATAAGTCTCATTCCACTTGTTGGGCAGCTTTTTAACTTTGAAGTGGAAATCCTGTTTCCTTAGTGCACCTTGCAGAGCAGCAGTGGCTCAGGGACGACGGTGTTTTAGCGACGACGACGGACAAACATGACATAAACACACGGTGATTTACTGCACCTAGGAAAGAGTGAGCGCCTCATCAAGGCCATTCGCTCTTTTTCCTATTGTCAGAGAAAGAAAGGGGTCATGTGTGGATTTGGGTTAAAGACGCTGAATTAATCTGTTGTGAGTTTGCTCCGAGAATAAAACTCCAGGAGGACGAGCAGTACGATGGTTGAAAAGCTTCTTCCCACCCAGAGGCTCCCATTTCACCTGAAACATGGAAAAACCCTGCAATGGAAATTAAAATACATATTCCCACAGAAGTCACGCACCCAACGGATGCGTCTGGGTTTAACTTAAAGGATGTTTCTGATTGAGAGCGGATGAAACTGGAACTTTTCTGGCTTCTAATTGAGTTTAGCGGTTGAATCTGAGCTGAACTTTATGTGAATTCGGCAAAAGAAATCCCCATGCAGAAGTCAGATTAGCGCACAGGCAGCAAATGGAGAAAATGATTTCTAGGAATCAGTTCCTATCATTTGTGTTATTTTCTTCTCTGGAAACACTTTGATTTCTTTGGTTTTCCTTTAAGATTTGACTATGTTTTGCATTATTCGTCAAATTATTGGACAATTATGGAATTGATGGTGGAAAAGGAAAACTCACCAAAGCTTTTCCAGTTCAATAAAGCAGATTTTCATTAATAACCACAAATTTGAGCGTTATCATGGTGACCATCATGACCATTAATGCAGTGGTTCCCAACCTGGGGTCTGCGCCCTCCTAGGGGGGATGCCAGAGATCAGAGGTGGGGCACGAGGCTTTGTCTGCTCTGAGGCTGTGATCTTATAAAAATTAGATTTTCACATTCTGGATGAAATCAGAATGACAGACTTACTGTCATCACAAGTCTACCTATAAAACATTTTTAAAACACATTTATTTGCTCTTTCCTCAAAAATCCTTTGCTGCTTCGATGCCACACCTCCTTGACCTTTCAACTTCTGTCCACGCTTTCTTCAGGTTGGCTCGCTAGTTCATCCCGATTCATTAGTTTGTGTGCAGTTAGAAAATTACTGACGGAAACGAGAGTTACCTTGAATTTGGTTTTATTAAAGGACAGGACAGAGTCGTGCTATTTGTGGTGAAATGCTCGCAAATGATAGCATGAAGCCCAGCAAATTACGGCAACATTAGGAAACAAAACGCAGTCGGAAAGATATTCAGAAATTCAGACTTCGGGCATCAATAAGTCATTAAATATACGTTGTCTAAACATAAACGATGCCTCTTTTCCATCGTTGTAAGGTAGACAATGTGCTACAAGCCCAGTTTAATCAAAAGTAGCTGTCTTTCAAGCTGCAGAAATAACACTGGTGTCTATGAGCAGCCGGCTGTGTGATGAGGGACTGTCTGCAAATCGCATAACCACTGCAAACAGCGAAGAGACACAAATATTCAACAAATGTACTACAGCCAGCAACTAATTCCTGCTGGTCATACTACAACTTTTGGTTTGATATAAGAATGTTTTTTTTTAAAATGCAGCAAAGCGAAAAAGCGATGTCTTGGAACATCAATATATATGATTTGTCTTCTTTTCTTGTTGTGGAGACACTTTTATTTCCTTGGTTTTCTTTAAAATTCGGCTGAACCACGGACCAGGTAACCACAGACATCTTTGTTTATACTGGTTTGGCTTACCCTGCCAGTTCAGAGAGGTTTAAACTTAAAATGTGATTATATTTTGGATTATTCGTCAAATTTTGGACAGATTTGGAATGGAATTTGGACCTTTACCATGGTCCTTGAGGAAAAGTTACCAAGATTTTCATTAATAACCACAAATTTGAGCATAGTGATGGTTCGACAGGAACTCTGGTGCAACACAGTCAATAAAATTCAACCTCTAGTGACCATTAATATCTGCAGGGCTTAAAGTGAAAAATAATCCTAAGCTTGAACTTTTTTGCTCTTGGGTGGGGGTCGGGATACAATTTAGCTAACTAATACTAAATTAAGATATCTGCCTTCACAAACTCAGACTACAGATTGTAGTAATACCAAAAAAAGGTCAGTAGGTGGTGGTAGGTACTCCATCTAAAAACAACATGGTGCAAATATATTGTTTAACAACCAATCAGTACAAGACATGGAAAAGGACATTGACTCACCTTTTAACAGTATGTGCACCATTTGCACTATTTATTCTGAAATACAACTATGTAAACAGTTACAGTGCAAAATAAATAATGTATTTTATAACAGCAAACTATAGTTCAGTTCAAATAATAACACCAAAAAAAACATTAAGAGACAACCACAGATTGCCCTTAAACAGAGTCTGGAAAACAATGAGAAATAATGCTTTAAGATGTTTTAGTGAGCAGTTCAAGTGAAAGCAGATAGTTCTACATAAAGACCTACCAGGAACCTTTTACCTTCCACCTCTCTTGTAGATTGTGAGTTAACTTGCCGACAGTAGATGTTACACCATAAACCAGACGGTTCATGAAAGTTAGACATTTCAAAGATGTTTTAGTAATGTCTAACATGGTGTGAAAACGTTACGTTTCATTCAACAGATGTTTTGTAGACCGCCCCATCGACTCCAGCCTCCTCCCTACATGAATGTCAAAATTACTACAGCCACTAGAGTGCTTAGACACAATGTTTAGATCAGCAACAACATTAAAACCACTGACCACTGATCATCAAGCAAGTACCCCTTCTCATGGCAGAAGCACTTCCTGTCAGGCCATTAATGCACCCTGCTATACCTGCTCAGGATTGGCTTGAGAAATACGACAAAGAATCGAAGTGTCAGGCATTGACCAGTGTCCAGACTCCCAAGATCTCAATCTGATTGAGGATTTCTGTCGGAACAAACCCAATCCACGGAGGCCCACAGAACTCAGAGGATTGGCAACATCCTAATCAAGCTTGTTTTACCCCCGATCTGATCCAAGTCGTTCACTACTCAGCATCTGCCGATACTGAGCTTCAATCCAATACAAACTTCTGAGAGCCATACTTCAAGTACATTAAAGTTATTAAAATCAATCAACAGATGGTGAAAACCTGTTTTCCATCCCCATCTGTCCATCCATCCATCTATCATCATTTGTCCAACCAGCCATCCATCCATCATCTATCCATCCATCCATTTATCTATCTAGCTATCATCATCCAACCAACTGTCCATCCATCATCCATCTGTCCATCCATCCATGCATCATCCATCCAATCAACCATCCATCCGTCATCCATCCGTAGATCCATCCAATCATCATCATCTATCATCCATCCATCCGTCCAACTATCCATCTATTCATTCATCCATCATCCATCCATCCATCCATCATTCATCCTTCTGTCATCCATCATTTGTACATCCATCCATCTGTCCATCCATCTATCTATCTATCCATCATCCAACCAACTGTCCATCCATCCATCCATCCATTCATCCAGGCCCTCACTTAGACTACAGGCAGTTCATGTTAGCAAGCAGTGAGCATTGTGGGGGTTTAGCTAGCAATGGGCACCATGACAAAGACTTACTTGATGCTTAATGACCTCCGGACAGAACTAAAGTGTTTTAAACAAGCTGGGACTGACTAGGACACGGTTCTTCTATCCCAGTGGCATATCTGACAGAGCTGACTTTTTGACCCAAATCATGCGTCTGATGACTAAAGCAGGAACATCAGCACAGGACAAATGGTCATAGTGTTTTATTGTGTTATCAATTATTTAGTTACTGATTGACAATTATGCCAGTTATTGTTTAAGAGGAAGCTGTATCCCTAACGTCCTGTTACAGATTGTGTTCTCAGTTTACAACACCTGTGTGACAGCAGACAAAAACAATGGCTCAGGTCAAGGGTTGTTCCACTACTTACAACTTAAGAAATGAGTCGATTAGTCCCAATCACAATCTTAGTCACTGGATCAGAACGTTCCTACAAAGGATCAACTGTCAATATTCAGGACACCCCCAGAAGTCCTTTTTCATGCTGCTATGGGTCAAAGTTGTTATGGCGACACAAAGGGAACCTACACAATAATATGTAGGTGGATTTAATATTGTGGCTGATCGGTGTTTGTCGTTTTGGGGAATTTTCTGAAACAAACAATGCTGTTAAACTCTCATCCAGTGCTCATGAACTCAAAGTCTGTCCATGAGGCTTCATTATTCAATCAGAGGAAGTTTGCCAAGCCCTCACGCAGCAGGTGAATTAACGGTTATATCTTCTTTATTCACTCCTCTAAAACGGCCCGTAAGGACTTGGTCGTCCTCTCCACATGGCTGCTGCCACCCAGCGAGTTCCAGAGGCCTTGAGACGTAAAGTGGCTCTCAGTGCCACGCGAAGCAGGCGGATTTTCCACTGGTTTAATGAGAATCACAGAGAGGAAATGTGCAGGGTATTTATAGAAAAACGAGAGGAATGCAAGCCCCCTAATTCTGCTTCGTGTATTTGCAGGAGCTGCTCACCACTGCTGCCCACGACATTCTACATGTGGGGGAAACACAGCAAACATGGGACAGTAAAGGGAAGAGAAAGTATTCATGATAAACTTCACTTTTCTTTCATGTATTAGTCATAAAGACTCTGTGCAAAAAGGGGGCTGAGTGTTGTTTTACTCTTTTGTTGCAGTTTTGGCATCATCTCGGTGCATTTTTACATTTTTAGCCATGCAGTGGCGGACAAGCCTCATAAAAATGAGAGCAGGCATTAATGGTGACTAGAGATAGAATTTTATTGACAGTATTGCGTCAACATTCCTGTAACACTCAAATTTGTGGATATTAATGAAAATCTGCTGCACTGAACTGGAAAAACTTTGGTAATGTTTCCATTTCCATCATCAATTCCTTAATTTGTCCAATAATTTGAAGAATAATCCAAAATGTACTCAAATCTTAAAGAAAAATCAAAGAAATGAAAGTGTTTCCACAGCAAGAGAACAACACAAATTAGAGAAACTGATTCCTAGAAATCATTTTCTCCCTTTGCTGCCTTTCAAATCTGTATTTTATTCTCTAAACCATTTGACTGGATCACGTCAGGTCAGCCATGATGAGCTTTTCCTTTTTCTTTCTTGTATTAGTCATAAAGACATTGAGTGCTGTTAAACTCTTCTTGTTGACAGTTTCCATCTCAGTTTCTTTTTATTTCTTTTCATGGGGTTCAGAAAAATTTGGGCAGACATTGATGGTCACCAGTGGTTGAAGTTTATTGACTGTGTTGCACCAGAGTTCCTGTAGAACCATCATTACATTCACATTTGTGGTTATTAATGGAAATCTGCTGCACTGAACTGGAAAAACTTTGGTAACTTTTCCTCGAGCACCATGGTCAGGTCCAGATTCCATCCAAATCTGTCCCAAAACTTGACGAATAATCCAAAATATAATCACATTCTAAAGAAAACCAAGGAAATAAAAGTGTCTCCACAGCAAGAAAACAAGACAAATCATATATATTGATGTTCCAAGACACCGTTTTCTCCCTTTGCTGCCTTTCGGATCTGTATTTTATTCTCTGATCAGACATTAATGGTGACTAGTGGTTGAATTTTATTGACTGTGTTGCATCAGAGTTCCTGTAGAAACATCATTATGCTCAAATTTGTGGTTATTAATGAAAGTCTGCTGCACTGAAGTGTAAAAACTTTGGTAAGTTTTTGTTTTTCACCATCAATTCTCTAATTTGTCCAATAATACAAATCTTAAAGGAAAGTAGAGGAATAAAAAAGTGTTTCCACGGCAAGAAAACAACACTAATTAGAAATACTGATGTTCCTACAAATTGTTTTTCCCTTCAGATCGGTGTTTTTTTTCTCTGATCCACTTGTCTAGATCAGCTCAGGCCAGCCATGATGAGCTGTAATAGGTTTCTTTATCCAAAGGTGACCTCAGCGCAGCACGAATCCCAACAAAATCTTCAAGTCATAAACTTTCTGTTCTGATCTGACCGCTCCAGCTGATCTTACTGTAAGTTTCCAAATGGTACCTAAATAAAGCAGTTTCTGCAGTTTACTTATGCAATCAGCGCCGCCTTCACACTACATTAAAATGTTCCCGCGTTCACCCCAAACCTCCATTTGTTTGTAATTCTGACACTGTAGTTTCTATTTCTGCACCAAACGCTGGTTCGACCGGATTTGACAGTTTGGCTTCCTGTCCTCAAGCCTGAACCCACAACCTGAACCATGACGCAAAACACCACCCAAGCAGCCTCACGCACAGGAAAAACACAGTTTGATGATAGAATACAGATAAAAGGAGCGCCATGTTTGTTTGTTTCTGTAAAACATTCAAAAAGCCCCTGAACTGACAAATGTGACAACAGGTGGTTTGTGATCCATTAAATGATAAATTAGAGGTTTGCTGTCAGATAAAAATTCCCCAACTTGTCCAGTAATTTGGTTTGTAAAATATTATCCTCATTCTCAGCTGTATTTTGTGTTTCACCGCTAATAAGCAAACACAAAGAGTGTGTTTGTATGAGTGTTTGTTGAAGAAGGTTTTGAGAGCAGTGAAAGAGTAAAAATTACAGACAAGACATTAACTGCAAACTGTAAATTTGTAAAACTATAAATTTAAAATAATTTCCTGACTATGACAAGTTGTTTGGATCATAAAGTAAAATACTAGATTGTTCATTGTTGTTTTGTCATTTTGTGTCTCATTTTTGTAATATTTTGTCTTGTTTTTGTCTTTTTTTGTCTGACTTTTGTTGTTTTGTCTCATGTTTTCTGTCATTTCGTTTCTCGTTTTTGTCATTTTGTGTTTCCTTTTTGTCTCCCTTATGTTTTTGTCTTATTTTTGTCATATTTGTTGTTTTGCGTATCGTTTTTGTGCTTTTTTTGTCTCGCTTGTGTTGTTTGTCCACTTTTTTGTCGTTTTGTTTCTCACTTTTGCCATTTTTGGTCCAGTTTGTGTCATTTATGTAATTTTTTCGCTTTGTAACTTTTTTGTCCAATTTTTTGTCTCTTTTTTGTTTTGTTTCATGTCGCTTACTCATTTTTTGTCGTTTTGTCTCGTTTTGTAATATTTTGTCCTGTTTTTGTTGGTTTTTGTCTTTTTTTTGTCTGAGTTTTGCCGTTTGTCCTCACGAATATGCTCCGTTCTGTGTTGTGAAAACAGTTCATAGACTCCAGGACTGTTTTTACAACACAGAATGGAGTATATTTGTTGAGCAGGGAACACTGAATGATCCCAGACTGGGACTGGAGGAATACACAACTGCTGTTTTGGATTACATTAACTACTGTATGGACAATGTCACCAGCAAGACAACAGTCTGAGTGTTTTCTAACCAGAAGCCATGGATGACACGGGTGGTGAGAGCACTATTAAGGGGATGTGATGCTGCCTACAGGTCCGGGGATGCTACAGCATACAGTGTGGCGAGGATGGCACTGAAGAAGGGCATAAGTTCTGCTAAAGCCAATCACAAGCAGCGGGTTGAAAAACACTTTAACAACTCCACAGACACAAGGCAGGTGTGGGAGGGAATAAGAGCACTCACTGACTATAAGGGAAAACCATCTCCCTCTGCCAATAGCGCTCCTTCCCTCACCGAGGTGCTGAACCTGTTTTATGCTTGGTTTAACAGAGATAACAGTAACTCAGTGTTGCAGCCACTCCCTTCCAACAAGGCTGCACCTACCCTGAGCACACACGAGGTCAGGCTCTGCTTACACAACATCAAACCCAGAAAGGCCACCGGACCAGGTGGTGTTGGAGGCCGGGTCCTAAATGACTGCTGACCAGCTGACCGAGGTATTCACTGACATTTTCAATCACTCCCTCGCTTTGTCATGTGTCTCTCCCTGTCTTAAAACATCCATAACTAGAAAAGCACTCAGAGAGCGCAGTACTCCCACAAGGCTGCTCAGTTGACATATCATTTCTGACGGATGAAATCTTTAATAAAAAATGACCTTGCGCCGAGCACAGGCATGTGTTATGCATGTGCATGTTATGTATGAATACTGAATTGCGTGTAAATTACGCTTATAAATGTCTGTTGATCAGTTCATCACTTTCTGCAAGCCTTTGTTTTGCTAGTGTTAAAATGACCGTTCCCTCCATGCTTTTATTTTGAAGGTGCACTTTTAATGTTACAGGCTTTTATTTTGTCACCATTCCAGCGGGACAGGAAGTGTTTATCTAAAAAGTTTCTTGACATGACGAAGACGCTTCCAAAAAGTCCAAAAATTCACGTGAAGATGAAAGAAAACGGCTGAACATAAATAAAGGCTTTGTGAAACATCAGGAGCTTCACCACTGTCTGGCTGGGGTTTGCTACATTGCGTGACCTAAATATGTAGCGGGCGGCAGGAATTGATTGAGACTCAGAAACACCCCACAGTTTAATCATTTGTTCCCTGTATGATTTTCAACTGATAAATCACAGTCAATTTGTGGTAGGATAGCAATTATGTGATCGTCAGCAGGTAACTGACGCAGTGTTCACATCATGGTTACAGCGACGCCATGCCGGCAGCTATATCTGGAAATTGGAAATCCTTAGCAAGGCCGTGGATCCAGACTATAAGCTGCATCACTACCAAAATCTAATCACTTGGTCCTTGAGTCATTTCTGACCTTCCCTGAAAATTTCATCCAAATCCGTTAGTCCGTTTTTGAGCAATGTTTCACACAGACAGACAGATTAACAGGCAAACGTATGCCGATCGTCACATAACTCCGCCGGTCCTTGGCGGAGTAATAATCCCCGTACCAAAACATATAGCAGCCACATGCCACAAGCCACTACAGGCCTGTGGCTCTCACACCCCTACCAGCCAAATGTTTGGAGAGACTGGTGCTGAGGCACATTAGAAGTGTCATCCCAGCCTCCTTCGACCACCATCAGTTTGCCTACAGGGAGAACGGGTCGACGGAAGATGCTACAGCCATGGTGCTCCACGCTGCACTGGAGCATCTGGAGTGACAAAACACATACACACGGATGCTCACGCCATCCTGCCAGGCAAACTCCTCACAGAACTGCAAGACTTAGACATCAACCCCTCACTGTACAACTGGGTTCTGGACTTCCTGACAAACCGCACACAGACCGTCAGGCTGGGGAAGTGCCAATCTTCTGTAATAACCATCAGCACAGGTGCCCCACAAGGATCTGTGCTCAGTCCACTGCGCTACACACGACTGTTGTCCCTCCTATCGATACAACTATATTGCCAAATTTGCAGACGACACTACTGTGCTTGGACTTATGAGTCTGCATACAGGAGGGAAGTGCAAAATCTGGTCTCATGGTATGGAGAGCATAATCTCAGCCTCAACATCAAGAAGACCAAAGAGATTATTGTAGATTTCAGGAAGTCAGGACAGCACCATCCACTCTACATCAATGGCGAGGAAGTGGAACAAGTCACATGCCTCAAGATCCTGGGTCTTACTGTGACTGAGCAACTATCCTGGGATATCAACACCGCCTCAGTCATTGGCAAGGCAAGGCAGCGCCTCTACTACCTGAGAAAGTTAAGGAGAGAGAAGCTACCACAGAAACTGGCGGTGAATTTCTACAGGTTTGCCGTCGAGAGCATGCTGACGGACTGTGTGGCTGTCTGGTTCAGCAGCAGGCAGCCATACAGCGGGTCATAAAAACAGCGGGTTCCACTACCAGATATCACCACCATCTTCACCTCCTGCTCCCTGCAACGGGCACACCGAATCATCAGAGACTCCTCACACCCTGCCCACCATCTGTTTCAACTGCTACCATCAGGGAGAAGGTTCAGATCCATCCGAGCAAGACCTTCCAGAATGGCCAACAGCTTCTTTCCACACTCCATAAGACTCCTTAATAACAGCGTCCCACCCCTACCACCCACCTACCCCCCACCACAAGACACACCAACTTGATCGTTGCCACTGCACTGTGACTGATCATGCATACAATTTGCCCTGTAAAAAGTATTTATTGCTGTTTTTAGCATTTTAGATTTATTTTTTTCTGAGTGCTTAATTTTGTTCATTTTATTCAAGATTCATGACCTTTATCACAAACACAATTATACATAGTATAATGCACAGTGAAATGCATTCTGCACCTGTTCCAAACCGAAACAATAAGAATAAAGAATAAAAATACACAAATATATATATATTTCTGTGTGTGTGTGTGTGTGTGTGTGTGTGTGTGTGTGTGTGTGTGTGTGTGTATACATACTAATAGAAATGAGCAAAATAAGTATGTAAATCAAAGTGAAATAGTGCTATATATACTTATATATGTGTGTGTGTGTGTGTGTGTATATATATATATATATATATATATGTACACATGAGATACGTCACATTTCTGCTTCATCAGTCTGTTAAAATGATGCATTCTGTCATTCAGACATCGAGTGATTTTTATTATATAATAATCTACTTATAAAAGAATAAAACTAACAGTAGAACCTGAGGACGACCGCTGTGCACCAAATGATTTACCTCCAGCTGAAGAACCAAATAAAAGTCCTCAGTGTGACCTGCTGTTAGATCCTGGTCCATCCTGTCTGCATGTCGAGGATCATTTAGAATTAAAAGTAATTATTGAAGTTACTGCTGTTAATGTGTGCAGATCTCTTTCTTCAGAGACACTCACATGGATCCTGCTTCTATCAGATGCTGCAGGTATTTAAATAACTCTGAGGAAATAGTCCTAAACAGCTGGAACTAAACTTCGTCTCATTCAGGGATACAAACAGTAATTTAATAAAGAGAACTAGCTGAAGTCAGAACAAAAACTGACAGTACAACATAACCATGGAACAAAGGTGTGTGTCAGTATCACCTAAATACACAGTAAATTCTATTACTACATAGATTCAAGACCTTTATTGTCGTTGTACAGCTGCAGACAACAACACAATGAAATGGTGTTACTCCCTGTGTTCAGATAGAATAAAAGATGAGATAAATTCAGATCATTAATCAAGAGACTGATGTTTAACAGTAAATTCTAGGTCCTTTTTATCACCAGACGATAACATCTCTAAATATTAACCAGTCTGTGGTTGATGGGGTGAGGTCTACATTAAATACTATCACAAGATATTCCATGGAAATGCAGTCATTAAATTACTGTTTGTCCTGTTAATTACACTCAATAGACGTCAGTTCCTTCTAAACATACATGCTAGATATTGATTCACTGCATTTCCACGGAATAACTTGTGACAGATCCTGTACAAACAGTCCAATTTTTTTTTATCTCAGGTTATCCTGTTTATCGAGAACTGCAGGTTTTACTTGCGTATCCGTACGTTTCAGCTGGGAGGGGTTTGATTTGGGAGATCAGCCTATAAAACTGCCAACTGTGCATCGGCAGCAGGACTTTTCCAGAGGCGCAGTATGTATACAGCTTCGTTGCATTTTAATATTTTCATTTAACATTTTCTACAAACTTAAAAACTGACTGTACTGCATAGAAATTAAAATTGCATGAAAACGTGCTGAAAATAATGAAATTGTCAAATTTTTCTGCAGGTCTGCACTGAGAAAATGAGATTTTCAGCCATCCTTTTTGTCATTGCCACCTTGATGGCACTGTCCGGTAACTGCTTACCTCGTCTTTATGACTTCATGTACACATATGTATAAAAGTGTTCATGTCATGTTTTGCTTTTAACTTCAGAGTAAAAGCCCACAAGTTTAACAGAGTCAGTAGCTAAAATGACAATTTACTGATAAGTTGTTCAATAGAATATCTATTGTTTAAGTTATTTTTCCAGCAAAAACTGTTGAAAAAATCTGCTTCCAGCTTCTGAAATGTGAATATTTCTGGCGTTGTCCGTCTTCTGCTGTAGTAGACTGAATACTTCTACGAGTTCATTTGTTAAATAGTGATGGTTTTTCCTGCTCTTTTGAACATTTTCTTGACAAAACCTTGTCTCTTGTGTTTCAGGTAGTGTCAAGATCAAGACCTTGGTGTTCCCCATTGAATCCAGTAACAGCTACACTGAGCTGGTCCCTCTGAAACCGCTGCAGCTGAAGGCTTTCACTTTGTGCATGCGAGTAGCCACAGAGCTCACCGGCAGAAGAGAGGTCATCTTCTTTGCATATCGGACCAAAGAAGCTGATGAGCTGAATGTGTGGCGCGAACTGGATGGCAGGTAGAATATCTGAAGGCCAACAACACACTGTTACTTTATATTTAACACAGCATTCCAACTTTAAGATGGATGTCACCATATACTGTTAAATTTCACCATTTTATTAGAAACTACTAATGCAAACACTGTAAGACTGGCAGTACGAACATCTATTAAAACACTGCTGATACTACTACAACCAGAAGACCACTTCTGCTGACTGTACTGCTGCAGTCATAAAAACTGTATTCATGCTTTTGTAGACAGTGACATTTTTCCATATTCAGGGTATTATTGTTGTAAACCCATTTGTAAATGTCTGTGGAGATGTGTGTCTGTCATATCTTTGTACACATTTACAGATCTTTATACACATTTGAAAACCTAATTACAGACACAATTTTTAAAAAGACAAATCTCAGCACGCATTTACACATTGTTTAATACCCCCATAGTAATGCACAGAGCTGTGGAACTCCAGTGTTTTAACCTTATTTTTGCATTAAAAGATCTGTAAAATAATGTGTGTGTGCAGATTGTCCCTCTACCTGAGGAGCTCTAGTGAATGCGTTTCATTCCAAGTCCCTGAGCTCGGTGCCCTGCAGACTCATCTGTGCGTCGCCTGGGATTCCAGTTCAGGTGCTGCCGCCCTCTTCATGAATGGAAGGAGAAGCCTGACCAAAATCCACAAGAAGGGTCACACCATCAACCAAGGAGGAAAAGTCATCCTTGGACAAGATCCCGATAGCTACCTGGGTAGTTTTGACCCTAAGCAGTCTTTTGTTGGGGAGATCTCTGACGTTAACATGTGGGATTCAGTTCTGTCTGACAGCACGATCCAAGACCTGGTCTCTGGGAAGAAAGTACCTAGAGGAAACGTCTTTGACTGGGAAACCACACAGCTTAAAATTACTGGGAGGGTGGAGGTCATCAATCGTGAAATGTAGATATAAGCTGTAGATGGAAATGCTGTAATGCCGAGTATGGCAATATAAAGCTCTGCAGTCAATCTAGTCTCCAATATCCCTGTTATATTCCCTATACAGGAAGATGATTTAAAAACACAAATCTGTCAATCAATATCAAACTTCTTCTGTTTCAATAAAAAAAACATGCATAAAGTTGTGAGTTGTCCTTTAATTAGATTTGAACTATTGATATGACACTAAGTCCAGTGATCAATATGAATTTTAAACTGTGTCTCTGGACAGTATATTTCATGCTAGCTCTGAAAACCAATAGAAACTGGAAAGTGTGAATGCAGTTCCTGCTGGTTGATACGTCCTGCTATAATTACACATAAGATACAAATGATAGAAGCACGTTATATTTGGAAAAGCCGGCATATTTCGGAGTTCCTGGTAAGCCTTTTGTGACATTTCAGAACATTTATTTTGATACGTCCTGGGGTTTTTTCAGCTAACTTGGGGGTTTTACTTTGAAAAGTCTACATGCATGAGCTTCCATCGCTTAGCCTTGTGACGGTCTTGTTCCTTTTTACAGCAAAAAAAAAACAACATGCAACGTCCTTAAAAACACTGTTACCTGAGCATGACTCTTATTTTGAAGTTTTAGCTAACAGATATAGAGCGTCTAAACAAGAAGTCACTATAGATATTGGTCTGGAACCAGTTACAACCTGATAGAACATGGTAGCACATGCTAGAATGCATTAGAACATATAATGGCGATATTTATTTACCTTGAAGCGGCTGTTAAGTCCTGTCAGCTACAACATTACACATTGCAGAAGGAGGCGGCCATGTTTGTAGTCCTTCTTTCTTCATATGTGAGTCATTGTTTGTTTTGGAGCTTTCAGCGTTTGTTTGAAAGTCTTTCAGATTCTGCTCTGATAGTGCTCAGTTTGTGTTCCTCCAGTTTGTACAGTCGTCAGATCGTAAACATTGAGGCGATCCAAATAGGCTTCCAGACAGATAATCTTCGACACGTCTTTTCTACGGAGGCAGGAAAATGATTGCGTAATAATTATAATAGTTTTATGTTTTCACACCACCTCATGCTAATGCTCAGTTAGCATAGGACAGCCCTATTCAATTAGCGGCCCGAAAGCAACCTTCGAGTGGCCCTAAAGCAACTGCCGAGTGATTGGGACTTGGGTCCGAGAAAGACATCTTTCAGCAACACTGACAAGTTCTTACAAAAATTCCAACATTACTGCAAACATTGAATGCAACACTTACCGTAACCTAGCAACTAACCCACAATGCATTGCGTTGAGGAGACGCGTTTGAAAAGTTAACATTAGCAGTTCTATACAGGCGAAAATAGCAGCCTGTCTTTTTCTATCCTGAAACGACAAATCGGCGAGGAAAACTGTCGGTTTAATCCTGCGTGGACTGACACGTATTTATTTATTTACCACCAAGTCCGAACGCCAAACCAATGCGTTTACTCTGCAACGAGTGCTTTGCAGCGCTGAAAGATTATAATGTCTGAAGACACCACGTTGAAAAAACATGCCGCGTTTCGGACAAACTTTCCCGAGGGATGTCATGAGAGAGCGGCTATAATTCAGAGTTTGACTGCATCTTACAACCGGAGCTGTACTACAATGAAGCGGACTTGCACATCTCAGGAAAGGGCCACGAAAAAGAGGCTGTTCACAGCCTCAGAAACTGTGAAGGACTGCATGTTGGCTGAAGTTTTAACGGACGATAAAGTTAAGAGTGTGACATCTACTATCAAACAGGTACCCCTGTCTGACACGTCAAACATTCGCAGGGTTGATGTTCGCCACAGATGTCTTCGAGTCATGGTAAGTGCAACAAAGCAGCGTGCTGTAGCAGACACTAAAGGTAGTTTTATGTATTTATGTGACTATTTTCTGTTCACTTATTACAAGTTTAATAGTTAAGAAAGACATTTTGTTTTGACAGTTATTTCACTTAGTTGCACTTTATTATGCACTTTGTTGTCAGCTTTACTTCGTTTCAAAGGGATAGTAACTATCATTGTGCCTACTGTTTATTTTTTTGATTATATGCACTGAAGATGTGACTGTCTCAGATGAGACCAAATATGGACAGGGACAAACTCTGTTTTTTGTTATTTCAAAAGAAGAAAAATGTCTCAAGTTCTGAAAAGTTACTGTTAAGCAAGTTACTTTTTAATGCACTTTGAGATGTGACCAAAACAAAAGATGGTGCTTCTAATCAGCACTTAGTTTTTATGTTCATATGCACCTTAACCTGTGCTTATATTTACCTATCAAAATGTGTTGAAGTTGTATTTGAAATGTAAAATTTAAAGAAGCAGTATTTCAGCACAGGTTTAGTTTCAGTACTGCTCTTCTATTGTGTTTGTGGCCTTTTGGATGTGGCAATACGTTAGTAAACATCCAGTATGTTTGTTATCTTATCTGTTTTTGTTTATTTTAAATGGTTAACTTTGCTCACTGTCTGCTAAAAACATCCGGCCCAGCTCATGTTCTTCGTCTGAAAATCCGGCCCGAGTCAATTTTTAATTGAATAGCCCTGGCATAGGAGCTACCAGTTGTCAGTAAACAGCAGCAAACGACTCCCATCCAGAAGAAGCCTTCAATGCTGCAGAAGATTTTAACCAGACAAACCTCAGTTGAGTCCTACACTGTTCTATCAAAACATTAAATGTCCTGTTATAATGTACACTACCGTTCAGAAGTTTGGGGTCACTTAGAAATGTCCTTATTTCTGAAAGAAAAGCAGTTTTTTCAATGAATACAACATTGAATTAATCATAAATCCAGTCTAGACATTGTTAATGTGGTAAATGACTATTCTAGCTGCATAGGGGTACAGAGGAACATTTCCTGCAACCATCACTCCTGTGTTCTAATGCTACATTGTGTTAGCTGATGGTGTTGAAAGGCTAACTGATGATTAGAAAACCCTTGTGCAGTTATGTTAGCACATGAATAAAAGTGTGGGTTTTCATGAAAAACATGGAATAGTCTGGGTGACCCCAAATTTTTGAACAGTAGTGAAGATACTGAAGTGTTTCTGCTGATCATTCCGACCTAGAACAGTGGTGAGTATCTTTGTGAGAAACAGTAAAATACTCAAACAACCCTTCGTATACAGAAGTCAGAATAAAAACTCTCCTTCTAGCCAGGGTTGTTTGGTTTCCACAGATGTTACACTGCAGTGAAAAATGAGCTCACAGTGGGTAAAAACTGCTCAGTCTTCAGAGGGTTAAACACTCACAGAAAGTCGGTAAAAGCAGGAAAAGGTGCTGCTGAATGAATAAAAGAAAGACCAGTGTTTTTTAAAACAGTGAGGGAATTCTGACATTTTCTCACTAATCTAACTTCTGCATGGGGATTTCTGTTGCAGAATTCACATAAATGTCAGCTCAGATTCAACTGCTAAACTCAACTAGAAACCAGAAAAGTTCCAGTTTCATCCGCTCTCAATCAGAAACGTCCTTTAAGTTGAACCCAGACATGTTCGTTGGGTGCATGACCTCTGTGGGAACATGTATTTTCATTTCCATTGCAGGGTTTTGCCATTTTTCAGGTGAACGGGACAGACACGTGGCTTAAAGTATTCTGGCACCGTGCCACATTTCCAGCGTGCGGCACCAGCATTTGGCTGGAAAAAAACAACATAGAACTACATTGTCAATCCAGTTTGTCTACCAATGGAATGGGGGGATGCAGCTTTTGGTCTCAACCAAATTAATATCACTAGCCAGTGGGAAGTAGAGTTGGGGTGGGTCTGAGAAAGACTTTGAAATTGAGCTGCATTTGAGTCCATACCAGCACTCAGAGAGTATTCCACCAAGGCTGCTCAGTCTTTGTATAATTTCTAACTGATAAGTCCACAGCGGTGGATTTGTAGTAGGATCGCAATCATGTGATTGTCAGCAGGCAGCTGACGTAGCGTTCACTTGTTGTCACGGTTACAGTGACACCGTGCTGCTATCTCTCAGTGATCCAGAAATCTTTAACAAATCCATGGATCCAGACTATAAGCCGCATCACTGCCAAAATCTAATCATTTGGTCCTTGTGTCATTTCTGACCTGCCCTGAAAATTCCATCCAAATCCATTGGTCTGTTTTTGAGTAATGTTGCGAACAGACGGAGGGACGGACAAACGTACGCCAATCGTCACATAACTCGCTTCGCATGGTTGGAAGAGTTAAACAGAGATGGCAAGCCCCTTTGGTTGCTGGTGCAAATAAATGAAGGAGTCGGACGCTTCTGGACCACGGCAGGAGTCAGACCCACAGAGCTGCTGTACTCTGAAACTCACAACTCGTTTACCGAGAGCAACATCCACAGCTGAGGTACCGACATCAGTGACTGACCGGGTGTGATTTAAAAATATGCGTGTGCACGTTCATTGCAGAACACAGCTTGTCGTTCACCAGATCTCAGCCACTCTTTAATCCGTGTAAAAAGTTGGCTGAAGATAAAAATGTTTTGTCAAAACTGTCCATGTCAAATCAGCATGTTGGTTCCACAAATACACGGCATAGCACCAGCATTTAAGACCAGCTTTCTGACAAGCTCAAAAAATGTGTGTTTTCATTGAAGACTGACGAAGCCACTAGCCAGAGCATGGACACAATTCTGAATGTGCTTGTTCGTTTTTTTATGATGATGCGGCCAGAGTAACTCAACATCTGGCAAATAGAAAAGTGAACACTGCCTCAACACTTACGGAAGAAGTAAAAGATGTCAGAAAGAAAGAAGAAATAGATTGGAAAAAATGAAGATTCAACTGACCAGTTCTTGTAGCACCGTAAATGTTTTTTAAATTGAACTAACTGTAGTTGTCTGTAGTAAACTATTTGTTTTCTATGTTCTTATTTATTTCTGGTTATTTAAGTTGCCAGTTCTTAGAGCACTTTAGCTTAGCCGCTAGCTGTTAGTAGCCTTAGCTACTGTGAAAGTAGCTAATGTCCTGAATCATGGAGATGGCTGTGCTTCTTGTAGTTTGTGTCTTTGCTAGAGAAACGTCAGTTGGAATCTGACTTTAGAAAGATGTCACTCCAGATAGGGTTAGCTACAGGCTAAGAGGCTCAGCAAACCTCTTAGCGATAGCCTTAGCCTAGCGCAAAATAAGTTCCAGCTGCACTGACACCAGGCAGTGAATTATTCTGGTATTTTCAGTGTAACGGTGAATCTGGGCATGCTTGTGTAAGATGTGTTGATTAGAAATGTCGTAACCTTCGAAATGCAGCTCTGCTAACTCACTGGAGCTGTTTCTTTCTTTTACCACAGTAGCTTTTAGTCTTTGATTGATTATTACTTGTAAAGTATAGTCAATCATTTAGTGGTGTTTGAAACCACAGAGTGACTACAGACAGAGAACCGCCTGCATCAGACTTAAATTAGTGCATTTAATTTAATTTAGAGGGAATTTCTTAACAAAAATAACAATGGCAACAGTTGTTAAATGCCAAATATCCCCTGGATAATAACTGGAATTGTTCTGAACCTCACAATGAGGGCAGAAAGCCTCCAATCACAAAGAGGTATGATAATCATTTAAATGTGACAGTCTTTCTTCAAAGACACTCAGATGTTGCACATGTTTGTACAGTATAAACTAATAGCGATTGATGTAGCTGTGAGGAAAATTAAAGAATCTACTAGGAGAAAACGAAAGCCTCTCATGAGAAAACCAGCGAGACGTTTCAAAACTGTCCTATTTTCTCACTCGGCCAGTCGCTGCAAAGGGCCTGCAGGGAAAAGGTCTGCAGCAGGAAAGGTTCAGTTTGTGTTTAGGTTACATGAGGTAACAGGAAAGGCATTTATGCCGGTCTGACGGTCAACCGGGCTGATCACAGAGCCACTTGGAGGCAAAAATTAAACATGGAAGTGTCCCATTAGGCCACAGACATTAGGTAATGAGGTGAAGTAAAGAGGCACTCGGAGTGAAAAGACAACAGCGGAGCTCCTCCTCGGTGCCCACAGCAATTGATGAGTCAGTGTTTGATGCCACACTTCTGCGCTTCAACACTTTCAAATGGTGCCCTCTGGAGATTAGCGAGCAACACTGCCAAGTAAAGCCACTGTACATGTTGTTTCTAATCTGTTTTTATACATATTTAGCAAAAAAAACCAAAACACTCCTTTGTTGTTGTTTTTATCAGTATAGAACATAAAATCTGTCATAAAGGAGCACAGTCAAAGGGAGGAGGTCCAGATAAGTTCAGTGTGTGTGAGCTCTCCTAAAACATAATGTACTCTGTCACTTCTCAACCAAAAGGTATTCACGGGCTGGAAATATTTTTATGGTCCAGGCAGCGGAAATGTTTGACTCGGGTCAGTCTATTCCCTGAATCTGGAGCCATATGGACACAATAATAAATGCATACAAGCGAACCCCTGATAGCACATCATCAAGCTGGAGTGCATCGTAAAGCCTTGGATGGGAGACGGTAATAATGAGACGAGGAGAGACTGATCGATCCGCCCCGGTGATGCGAGGCTGCTCTGACGTCAAGAAGCAACAGAGCCGGTTCTGTGCAGGTTTCTGTGGTTTTCCGACGCTTGAAAGCGACGGTGCAGAGTCCACACGAAATCCCCTCCGAGGAAATGCGCTGCCGCTCGTCCAGCGCCGGCTGTCCTCTGAGTAGCAGCGCTGAACTCTCTCAAACCTGAACCTGATCCCGAGGGAAGGGTTCTGTTACCGTCGTAGCAACTCAGCACTGTGTGAATGAGACGCTCTGTGAAAAACAGCACAGATCCACAGGGATAGAAACAAGTAGATAAACACAGTGTGCATGTAGTGGTAGTAGTGCAACTTTTTCCATTTTTATTTCCATAACAACAGGGGTGTCAAACAAGCGGCCCGTGGACCAAAACCAGCCCCCCAGAGGGTCCAATCCGGTCCACAGGACGACTTTGTAAAGTGTAAAACTAACAGAGAAGACATTAACTGTAAATTGTAAATTTGTAAAACTGTAAATTCAAAATAATTTCTAGACCATGACAAGTTGTTTTGATCATGAAGTAAAATACTAGATTTCTCATTGTTCTTTTGTCATTCGGTGTCTCATTTTTGTAATATTTTGTCTTGTTTTTGTCTGACTTTCGTCGTTGGACAAACGTACGCCGATCGTCACATAACTCTGCAGTTCCTTGGCGGAGTAATGACAACATGCCTTTCAAACACACTGGCAGGTTTTGGGGATGATAGGATCAAAAAATTACTAAAACTAATCAATCAATTATCAATATTGTTAGCGATTAATTTAACAGTTAACAACTGACCAAAAAAAAATCTAAAAAATATTGGCCACAATCTGATAGTAAATGCAAAATAACGCACTTCCTGTTGGGTTTAGGATTTGGGCACCACTGGCTTTTTTGTTCAGCCTGACGTGCTGCATATGTGTACCAAATTTGGTAGCTGTAGGTGAAACATGCTGCCCGTGGGAAAGTGTAGGGGGCGCTATGGAGCCATTTTGCCACACACCTCCACAATTCCTTCAAAATATAAAATTTTTTCACCAGTTCTGGTGCATCTGGAAATATTCACGAGAGTTTGAGCATGTTTAGGCCCCCGAAAATGTACTTGTTCCACGAGAAAAATAATAAATCCTAGCATTCCAATAGGGTCGGTGTTCAGACCCTAACTTAAAGGACACTGCAGCCTGAAGGTCTCATTCTGGTCATTTTTCTTGGACCAACTTGGCTGCCAGATGTCTCCATCAACACCTGATGAAGCCTCAAACCCTCTAATTCCAAACCCACCTGACCCAGAAAGGCTCTCTCGCACAACACGATGCTTTTACCTCATGACCCGTTGTCATCCTCCAACCTTTTTACCTCCCAAAAGAAAGAAAGAGCTCAGACTTCCACAAGCCTCCTTGGAGAACTTGGCAAAACGTCCCCGATGCTGTAATTGCAGCAGAATCAAAGCTACGTAATTCCAGGCTGCCCGAACATCACCCACCGGTCTGCGCCTGGAGCAGGCGGCGAAGACAGAAGTGACATAATGTGGGCGGATGTGTATGTTTTTTCTCGTTCTGCGGGGGAAACTCGTGTGCAAAATTAAGAGGGGCCCTCGGCTTTGTTGATACAAGCAGCATTCCTCACGCTATGTCACTGAGCTACTTCTATACATTTACACTGAAGTCTGCCAGAGAACCTGAGGAACAAAGAGATGGAGGTCATTTTACCGTGCTAATCTGAAAACTGAACTAACAGCCTGCATGCTAGGTACAGAGCTAACATGCTAGCAGTGATGGTGTTCAACAGGCTTAATGTTTGCTATGTTCAGGCTAATGCATGCTAATGGTCGCTAACTAGCACTAAACACAAAGTACAGCCGATCATTAGTTTTGCTGGTATTTGGTCATAAACAGAAGAACTGATTGAACTGACATTTCAGAAGAAAAGTTGAGGGTTCACCAAGGTTTTAATTCAGCTTGAAGGGAACATGAATCTGTGTATAAATTTACATAGTAAGCCATCCAACAGATTTGATTTGTTGGTCTTGTTTGTGTCATTTGTGTAATTTTTTGTCTCTTTTTGTCATTTGTCCATGTTTTTGTCATTTTGCTTCTCGTTTTTGTCATTTTGTGTTTCCTTTTTGTTTTGCTTGTGATTTTTGTCTTATTTTATCATTTTGTGTTTTGCTTTATTCGTTGTTTTGAGCATCGTTTTTGTCGTTTTTTTAGTTTTTTGTCCAACTTGTGTTTGTCTACTTTTTTTGTTGTTCCTCCCTTCTGTCATTTTTTGTCTCGTTTTTATTATTTGTCCATTTTTTTGTCGCTGTGTAACTTTTGTCAAATTTTTTTTCTATTTTTTGTTTTGTTTCGTGCCGTTTGTCCAATTTTGTCATTTTGTGTCTCATTTTTGTCATATTTTGTCTTTAGATTACAGACCAATGTGAAGACAACTAGTCAGCTTAGTCATGTAAGGCTAATTGATGGTTAGAAAACCCTTCTGCAATTATATTAGCACATGAATAAAAGTGTGCGTTTTCATGGAAAGCATGAAATTGTCTGGGTGACCCTAAACTTTTGAACGGTGGTGTAGGTCAAATTCAACTTATTCTACAGCAACCTTAACTAACTTTTGAACCGTAGTGTATTGAGCTTCTTGTTTCATCATTGATCAGCTGGGTGATGCAGACCGTCTGTATTTCTGAGTCCAGCTGCTGAGTTCTGACACCAGACTGCCCGTCCAGACGGAGTCGGCTGGCGGCCGAAGCAGCTACCGCTTCGTTTTATGAGTCTCCACTGCTGTCGAGCTGCAGTCTGCTAGAATCATTTCGGTGTATTATTACCGACTGTGCATGTGCGGTGCATGTGTTCGCTGTAATATTTAAGTAGCAACAAGAAAAAGGGTCTCTGCGGCCTTACAAATTATAGCTTTTAATGGGATGACAGTTGGCTGACTTTAAACACCGTGGGACTCGGAAGTCGACTCGTTCAACTCGTATTTGAGCGATCCCTTCATTAATTGTGGCACCGTGATTGATTCCTTCATTTTCCAGGGAGGTTGTTTGTGATCAGCTCGCTGGATGTTTGTGATCCGGAGAAAATGAGGGGAAAATGTGACATCATGAAGTCAGCCTGTGGTCGGACATGTTTTTCAGTAGTCACAGAAGCCTGAGTCGCGTGTGCCTGCCTGCTTTGTGAATCATCTCTATTTGACAACGTTCACTTTCTGTTTTACAGGTTTTGTTTTGCTGGAGGATTTTTAGCTTTTCCCTTTTTTTCCCCGGCTTTGTTTTGTTTTTTCCGCTTGTGCCAGCTCTTGTGGTTTTCGCATGACGAAAGTCCGCTCAGCGCTGCCTTTTCCGGAACGGGGTGAACGCGCTCGGCCAATAGGTCCTTGAGTTTCCACCGCATAACAACAATGTTTCAATTTGTCTAATCGGGGGTATTTAGGCTAAGTAAACTATCACTCTTCAGGATTTCATCTGTAGCCGCAGCCCAGTCATGCAGACTTCTTATTCAAACCATTTGTGTGCGGTCGAGAGTGGGAGTGGGGAGATGACAGGGGGATTGGATAACTCCGGGAGAAAGTCTGGGATGCAGAGAGTGAGAGGTCTTGGCATGAAGCTGGAAACCACACGCAGCTTTGCGTGATTGTGCTTCTATGACAGCTTTTTCCCCTCTGCTCTCCGAAGCACCTGCACGCTGCGACCTCGCCGACCTCTGAACTCCCCTCCGGCTCCGGTGTTACGTCACCTGGCCTCAGCAGCGAGCTCGGACGGAGATAGATTATTTGTCTTCTGGCTCGAGTCCAGCACATCAGATCTGGAGGGACGTCTTTCAGCTTCGGTTGGCCTTTTATAGGCAATTTGGCTTGTTAATGTTACAGGATGAGGTGGAGGTTAAAATACTCTGTGTTTCTGCTGATTCAACTCATTAATCTGCAGATGGACATTCAACAGAACACAAATAAATGCTCATAGATTTATTTAGAAATCAGACAAAAAGGCCACTGCAGGTCTATTAACATCTAATAATACCAGGAAGCATTTTAAAGGAAAATTATCTGTAATAACAGATTTTCAACTTTCGACAACCCTTAATGCCAAAATTACATTATTTATCAGCCAGAAAAAAAAATAGAAACAATCATCCAACTTTCAATTTACTGACAGAAATTGAACAAATACTGGTTCAAAATGGTTCCATTGGGGAATTTACAGGGTTCTGTTTATACAGAGCAGAGATGTTAATACATTTATTTAGAAATTATAGACATAAAAGCTACTGCAAGTCTAAGAATATCTAATAATACCAGGAAGTGTTTAAAAGGCAGATTAATTATAAAAACAGACTTTCAACTTTCGGTGAACCTTGAACGAATCGTGTGTTAGGGAACTTGTCATTGAATTTCTAGTTAAAAGAGCTTAACTAATTAACTTTATCAACCGTCTGAATCCCAAAAAAGCCTGACTGATTTTAATCCACATTTTCTTTTTTTAAAAAAATATCCAAAATCACATCAGTTATCGGAGCCAGGAACTGAAAAAATCATCCAACTTTCAACTTACTGACAGCACTTGAACAAATATTGGTTTCTATGGTTCCATTGGGAAAATTACCCAAATTTATGCTAAAATCCTGGTATGTCATCAAAATCACTTTAATCCTACACGTCTGATTTACAAATAGCCCAAAAGAGCACCAGATCCTAACTTTTCGGCTTAACTGCAGGCAGTGTTCACTCAAAGATGTCCTTAAATTTGTCTGTAAATCACAGGGAAAAGGCCACTGCAGAACTGTTCGTTGAATTTCTAGTAAATAAAATTTAATTAACTTTATCAACCCTCTGAACCCCAAAACAGGGTGGCAGGTTTGAGATTCACATTTTCTTTAAAAAAAAAAAAAACTAGCCAAAATTAGATCATTTATCACAGCCAAAAACTAAAAAAAGCAATCAACAGCCCTTGAACAAGTAAAGGTATATACGTTTCCATTGGAAAAATTAACCAAGTCTAACCTTAAAATCGTGATATTTCATCAAAATCACTTCATCATACACGTCTCTTTTAAAAATAGCCCAAAATAGCACCAGATCTTGACTTTTCGGCTGAACTGCAGGCAGTGTTTACGCAAAGATGTCCTTAAATTTGTCTATAAATCACAGGATCCTAAAACGTGGATGGAAACTCTGCTACCGACCATCTCACCTGGCAGAACAACCACAGAGGCCATTTTTCTTTAACTGCTACAAATTTTTTCAAGATTTTATCTGTCGGAAATGATACAATGACTGAGCAGCCTTGGAGGAGTACTGCGCTCGAGTGCTTTTCTCATTACTCAACTACTCCTCCACAACAAAGCTCATCAGTGTCATTGCATCGAGCCTCCAATCCTCGGTGGTGTGAACAACCGCACGATCATCGGCTCTACCTTTTCAACCCGAGGTCGTGGCACCGCTTACCTCGGCTCCTCCGACTCAGTTTCCTGCATCGATTTAGGATCATAACTGGCCTCATAAAAGTCTGAGAGGGGACGTGAGAGCCAAACCTCAGACCCGGCCAGCGAGTTTTAATGGTACAGGTTTATAATGAAACACTCCCTGAGCCTCTCTCCCAAAGCGCTGACGTTATCCACTGGACACGCGCGTATTAAAACGCACGCTATTTATAAAGTGTGTTTGAACGTGTGTGTTGGGGGTTTATCTGCCCTTTACTTCGTCCTGAGGGCTTTCGGTGCTTCCAGCAGATGTTTCGAGGTCGATCCGCCTCCCCGTGAGCGCTTGAGGGATCCTGATGTGAGTCGTGGCCTTCAGCGGCTCCGTCGCCCTGCAGCCGTCCTGTTTCTGTCCCATTGCCTCCACCTGCCGCTCTAATGGTTTCCAATGATTGCACCTCAAATATTCCCATGTGTGGCCTCCACCGGCGTCTGGCCACCAGTCGCTGCCTCCGACATTCCTGCAGCCGGCAAACACCTCTGATGTAATGTGGTGCAGCAGATGGTATCTGAAACATGACTCAGGTCCATCTGATGCTCCTGATAGAAGCAGAAGAATCACATAAAAATAAAAACCTCCCCAGCTGACTGCTCGGTGTTTCCCAGCGTCTGGAAATAAACAGGTTGGGTCTGATGCACGCGATGCTTCGACAGCTGAAAGGCTTTCATCTTGTGTCGTTTCTTACGCCTCATCGGCTCTGACTAAACGTCTCTTTATCTCATGGAAAAACCAAACGGACTTAATGCTGCTGCAGACGTGATGGATGGAGGCCCAGATAGAAGCAGACCTGAAGCTTCATCTGCAGATCTTCCACTGATGGAGTCGACAGGAGAGGAGCGGAGTTTCACTGAGCTGCTGCCGCCACCTGCTGGTAAAGAGGTGAAACAACAACAGAAAATCAGTGTCAGCATCACAATCTGCCGTTCTATAGTTTCATTCAGCGACATAGATCTGAGAGTAGATCCAACACAAGCAAAGATCCAGTCAGGAGAAAACAAATTACATCTGCATAAATTTCTAGTAATATCTGTTTAAGGTTTCCTGAATAAATAAAGTTTAAATTTATCAACCCTCTGAACCCCAAAACATGCTGCTGGCTTTGAAAGGCGTGTTTCCTTTTTAAAAATCACCAAAATTACACCATTTTTCAGAGTCAGAAACTGTAAAAACAGAAGAAAACATCTAATTTTTAACTTTCTGACTCTGAAAAATGGTGTGAATTTGGTGATTTTTTAAAAAAGAAAACATGCCTTTCAAAGCCAGCAGCATGTTGTGGAGTTAAGAGGGTTGATAAAGTTAATTGAACTCTATTAACAAATCTTATGTGACATGTGGTCCCATCAGTAAAAATAATCAAATCAAGCTTAAAATTGCTCGTACGTTACTAATTCTTTGTAGCATTCAGGGTTGTGTTGTGGAAATTTTTGTACTTACGATTTTGATTGGTGTTGGTTTTATTTTTTATTTTTATTCTTTTTTTCGACTCCAAGAGAATCCCTACAGACCTGGACTGTCTGCACAGAAATGAGTGAAATAAGTCATTTTATTGTTCAAATCTCATATACAAATTTGTCAAAAAAATAAACTGTTTTCAATAAACAGATTCTGTAAAAAAACAAAAAATTCTGAGCTCCTTAGCACAATTTTAAATCCATGACTGACTCAGCTGCGATCAACACTCACATGACAAAAATTCTGAATGTTTTCGGTTGAATTGCAGGTAGTGTTTCCACAGAGAGACTGAGAGGAAAATCCAACTTACTGGATCATTAAGCTAAATGCAGCATGGCTCAGAAACAGTGAACAGAGGAGAAGGTTGTTGGAAGATACATTCAGCATGGTGAAACATCTTTCTACAGCTGATGAGTAGAGTAGAGAGAAAAAGTCTGGAGAGGCTGGAACAAAAATGTCTATAAAGGTTCCAAATTTGTCTAAAATAACTTAAATTTGTGTCAAATGTTTGAAAAAAGTAATTAGAATTTCTCTGTTTTTTTCTAAGATGACTTAAACATCTCTAAAATGATCATGAGAGGAAAATCAAATCTACTGAATCAATAAACTAAATGCAGCATGGCTCAGAAACAATGAACAGAGGAGCCACTTTTTGGAGATACATTCAGCATGGTGAAACATCTTTCTACACATGATGAGCAGAGTAGAGAGAAAAAGTCTGGAAACATGGGGATAGTACAATATCAGTTGCCTGTAGAGTCACAATCTCTGTTTCAGTTTTGGTAACAACTGTGGACACGTGTTGATTTCAGTTTTTTTGGGGGGGGGGGTTTGTAAAGTAAATTATCAAATTCAACTTTTCTTTTTTTTATGATTTGACATTCTAACCATGTCATACTGCACTGTAGACAATTCTGTGTTGAAACAACTGTTTAAAAGATGCAGAAAACAACCACAAAGACTAAAAACAACCAAAATAACACAAATAAATTCGAAATTGCTGCAAATAGGGGCAAAACAACAGCTAAGAAGCATTAGCGGACCGTTTCAATCAGACCTCCAGGATGTCGGACTGCTCGGGTTCAGACTCCCAGAGGAGGAAACCGGCTTCCTCCTGGATACTCTGGATAAAAAAAGCAGCCGTTAAATGTAGTTTGTGCTGCTGCAGGAGGAGGTTAGTGTGTCCTCGTCTCTGGGTGTGTTCATGTAGTAAAGCCAGATCACAGCAACGTCCAATCAGCTGCTGGAACAGTTTTCTAACCAGTCACTTTATTCTGAAGGGCAGTCTGCTCATTTTACCTTTTTAACCCTCGTGTCGGCCTGTGGGTGAAAACTGATCCGTTTTAAAGTTTGAAAATGTGGGAAAATATATGTATTTTCACAGTGAAACTACTGATGTCCACATTTTCAACACTTTTGGGAAATCTTTGAACATTTTTTGGTGGAAAAAAAGAAATGTTAAAAATGTTGCTTAAGAACATTCACAAAAAAAACATTGTTGATTTTTTTGTGAATGTTGTTAAAGAAAATATTAGAAGTTTTATTGATATATATGTAATCACTTTGGATATTTTTAGGATTTTTTTGGAAGAAAATATTTTCTTGCCAAATTTGGGGGATTTTTAAAAAAATAAAACTTTTAAGGGAAACTTTTAAGGAATTATTAGAATTTTCTTCCTGAAGGTTTTGCAAATTTATTAATATTTGGGGAATTTTTTTGCTGAATTTTTGGATTTTTTTCAGACAAGGAAACAATATTTTTGGTGCCTGTAAATGAGGACAACAGGAGGGTTTAAAAGATGTTTTACTTCATTCAAAGGAGCAGAACTTTATTTTAAAAATACTTTATCACAAGTGATACAGAGAACTGATGAATTCGTCTGATTTGAATGGAACACATTATCATGTTTAAGTTTTTTTTTTTTTTTTTTAAAAAGGTTTGTGTCAGAAGGAAATGAACCAATCACACAAAGCAAAATAAATTTAACATAAACTGACTTTACATATGAAATGGGGCAAAAGTCCTGCATTAAAATGTGACTCATTGATGAGTTTATAAACAGTTCAGGACTCTGGAGGATCACTGGATTATTTAACAGCTGAATTATTGACATATTGATGATCTGTTTTACGTGATGTCGAGTTGAAAGAAGACTGTAGTGGTTCAGTCTGACCACTGGGGGGCAGAATAAACCAACTCAGAGACTATAGGAGACTGAAAAATAAGTTCACTGTGTTCATCCTGTTAGGAAAGAGAGACAGCCATTAATCAGTTAGTCTACCTTTAAATTAATCCTTAACTATTTTGATAATTGGCTTGAATGACTTTTTTTAATTAGCTGTCTAAATTCTATGAGTCCAGCTTCTTACATGTGAATATTTTCTGTTTTTGTTCCACTTCTGTCACTGAAAACAGAATCTTTGGAGAAAACAAGACATTTGAGGAAACACTGATCAGAAAGAAAAGTAATATATATATATATGGGGGGGGGGGGGGGGGGGCACAATATGATAGTTTATAGAACCATTTGCATCAATCTTTTTAAATTCAGACAACTTCTATTGAAATTATGTTCAACCAACAAACTATATTAAGTTGAAGGAATTAGGCTGTTTCCCTACAATTAAAGAAGTTAAGTTGCTCCAACTAGTGTTTTTATGCTATAAACAAATGAACTTTGAAGAGTTATGTATTTAATTACCATAATCACTCAACAAATTTTTAAGTTGATAAATTTAAAGGAAATTAAGTTGCTTCAGTGTTCCTGACCTGAACGTGAAGAAATATTTAGCTGATTTCATTAAATTACTTCGACTTGATTTTAGTTTTAAATCAACCGATGCAGCAATTTAAATTTAAACTACTGATAATATTAAGTTGATACGACTTTATTATGTTGTCAACCCTCCTGTTAGGTTCGTTTCTCCTTATTAAAAATGGCTAAAGCCAAAAAACATCCCAGTAAACATTGATTATATCTCATTATTCCATTTCTATCAATATTTAGTGCAATAATGGTTTTTACCTCACACAGATCATGGTTCAATGAGGATAAGTCACTTGTTTTTCATTTAAAATGCACATTAAAGCTTTTTTTTTTTAAAAAAAAAAAAAGGAAATACCTAAATATAAAATGTAGTAGTTTTACATGACATTGATTTTTCAAGAATTTTATTTTAAATTTTGAATTTTTTTTCTTGCTATGGAGTTGATAAATTACAGTCAAATTGTCTCAAGACGCTTTACAGAACCCATATGCCTGACCACCAGAGCAAGCCAAAAGGCAACAGTGGCAAGGAAAACACCCTTTTAACAGGGAAAAAAAACCTCGAGCAGAACCCAGCTCTAATGTGGGGGGACCCATCTGCCTGCTGGCCAGGCAGGTTGACTTAGGCATTTATTGAGTCACTAAAATACTGTAGTACAGACCACATCAGCATGAGTATAAGCATCCTCTGGTAAATTAACAACCAGATACTGATGTCTCTCACCATATGGACTTCAGGAGATGATTAGATGATGATAAACTGTGACCTACTGGTTGGGTTCTCTCTGTTCTCATGTTTCTTACATGTTTGTCCCCTGACAGCCGGGTCCTAATGTTTTTTGAGCAACACACCATACTATGACGTTTTTACAATGATGGTTCTACTATGAAGCCAGTTTGACATGTTCAGGGGTTCTTTGTGTGAAAACTCAGAGATTTCAGGTATCAGAAGGTGGTTTTCAACTTTCTTTATTAACTTTCTGCTTCAACTTCAAATTAAATTTCCTTCACTAACCCAGCCCTCTGGACTTCCAGGAAGCTGTGTTCCTATTGGCTGTCCAGGTGGCTGCTCAGGCGTTATCAGGAACACCTGAGCAGCTCAGTGTCTTCCTGCTTTATTTAGCTGCAGACAAACATTTCCTCTGCTTCTCTCCACCACTAAACTGGGTTTGGCTCCGTTGCTTTAGTTTGTTCTTTAGGCGTTGGCTTGCAGCTTCCAGCAGTAAAATCGTCTTTAATGTGTTTCTTGGTGTGTTTTAGGGCTTTGTACTAGATAGTTGTCTTGGTAAATGAGGTTCTTTAGCCACAGTTAGCACATGGTGCTAATGTGTGCAGTGATTAGTGGATTTGGTGCAGCTGAGTTGTGTCTTTATCTTGGCTGTAGTGAGTCGTTAGAGGTTTTTGGTCAGACACATTCTGTATTCCTGTTTGAGAACCAACGTTGGTTGTCCAGAAGGTAAGAGTTCCTGTCCTGATTCTCTGTTCTCAGAGGTTCTCTGGTAGGCTGCAGGAGACTTCAGCGTTTGGGTTGTGCTAGTTTGGTTTTTGTACGGTTTCATTTGGACGACTATCTTGAGGCCCCTCCATGTGGTTTAGTGAGGTTTTCTGCAACAGTTCTACAAAGCAACCTGCAGCAGAAGAGACTTTGAGAGTTTTTAGGAAGTTCTGGAGAGCAGACTTTAGAGCAGCAGAAACATTTGTCAGCAGTTTGAGCAGGAGAAGGTGAGCTTCAGAGTAGAAATGAGATGGAAACCTTCTTGACCCGTGTGGTGAGGTCCTGTACCAAGAGTTTGAGCAGGTTGTGAAGAGTCTGTAGTTCTTTGGTCTGAAAGCACAAGAAGAGTCGACTCATTAAAGGAGAAAACAGGAGATATTGTTGGTTCTTCTGTCGCTCTGCAGTTTCCTTAGACTGAATATCAAGTTTATATTTTAAATGATTTCCCATGTGAGCCCAAGAAGACTTCAATAAACTTCCTCCATCCCCTGGACACAACATATTTTATTACCATGTTAAATCTTTTTTTTTTTTTTAATGTTTTTGACTTTGAATCACAGTTTTAGCATAGTTTTTTCTCTTTGCTTGTTTAGTTTTGTCATCTGTGTAAAAGGTGCTAAACAAATAAAGTTGAATTGATAAACTGAATAACTGACTAACTCATGACTGTGACAACAGAAGTATTTTCACTGTGATTTAAGGGTTTATTTCATTTTTAAGGTTGGGGTTAAAATATTGACAGAAAAAAAGATTAAAGAAATAAACTACATAACAAAAAGCAATTAAATGAAAGGAAAAAAATAATACAATAAAACTTTTGAAAAGTTTTATTAAAAAGATTTAAGAAATTTAAGATCTAATTTTCTAATTAAACATTTAATTTTGTAATTAAATGTTTTGTCTTTTTAAAGGTTTAATAATCTAATTAAATGTTTTGTCTTTTTAAAGGTTTAATGATCTAATTAAATATTTTGCACTTTTTAAATGTTTAATAGTCTTCTTGTTTAATTGTATTTTTTAAATGTTTAATGCTGGAAAATATTTTATCTGTAATTTTGAATATTTGTATTTTACAAATTTTGTTTAATTTCATAATGACATGTATTGTATCTTGTTGAATTATCTCATTCAATATTTTGTCTTTTTAATAGAGTTAAACATTAAATACAATTAAATTGTATATACATATACCACCTTTTAATGTTTAGTTTTCTTTTTAAATGCTTCATTGTATTTTCTGTTTAATTCCTATTTGAAGTTTTATTGTCTTTAAGATGTAATTTTCTAATTAAACATTTAATTTTGTAATTAAATGTTTTGTCTTTTTAAAGGTTTAATAATCTAATTAAATGTTTTGTCTTTTTAAGGTTTAATGATCTAATTAAATGTTTTGTCTTTTTAAAGGTTTAATGATCTAATTTAATGTTTTGCACTTTTTAAAGGTTTAATGATCTAATTAAATGTTTTGCACTTTTTAAAGGTTTAATGATCTAATTAAATGTTTTGCACTTTTTAAAGGTTTAATGATCTAATTAAATGTTTTGCACTTTTTAAATGTTCAATAGTCTTCTTGTTGAATTGTATTTTTTAAATGTTTAATGCTGGAAAATATTTTATCTGTAATTTTGAATATTTGTATTTTACAAATTTTGTTTAATTTCATAATGACATGTATTGTATCTTGTTGAATTATCTCATTCAATATTTTGTCTTTTTAATAGAGTTAAACATTAAATACAATTAAATTGTATATACATATACCACCTTTTAATGTTTAGTTTTCTTTTTAAATGCTTCATTGTATTTTCTGTTTAATTCCTATTTGAAGTTTTATTGTCTTTAAGATGTAATTTTCTAATTAAACATTTAATTTTGTAATTAAATGTTTTGTCTTTTTAAAGGTTTAATAATCTAATTAAATGTTTTGTCTTTTTAAGGTTTAATGATCTAATTAAATGTTTTGTCTTTTTAAAGGTTTAATGATCTAATTTAATGTTTTGCACTTTTTAAAGGTTTAATGATCTAATTAAATGTTTTGCACTTTTTAAAGGTTTAATGATCTAATTAAATGTTTTGCACTTTTTAAAGGTTTAATGATCTAATTAAATGTTTTGCACTTTTTAAATGTTCAATAGTCTTCTTGTTGAATTG